>JADLZK010001152.1:0-599003 GCA_015847255.1 Hyparrhenia diplandra | reverse complement strand
ACATTTATAAGAAAAAATAAATACCTTTAGATGCATTATGAAATATATTTTCATAAGAAATTTGTTTCAAAACATAAATGCTAGTAGTTTTTGCTAGAAACTTGGTTAAATATGAAATAGTTTAACTAACACGCTTCCCACAATTGCATGTTTTTTTGGAACAGATGGAGTACAAAGCACAATAGTACTCCTCCGCCCAATCGAGTTTGTCACCCCGATTCCGCGCCATCTTATTCGATGCTTCGCCTTATTCAAATTTTTGCACAAATATAATTTATTTTGTTTACGACTTATTTTATCAATGAAGATACTTTGAATATTGATTAATTTATTTTATGATTTGCATAAATATTTTGAATAAGACGGATGGTCAAACATGAAGTTCAAAAGTCAAAAACGACGAAGTCCATGGGACGGAGGGAGTATATGTCTGACATTCATGCCACGGGTTCCAACAGGTGACCATTGGTCACTTCTTTAGTGTATATACAGTACTCCTTTCTCCTTTCGTCCCGTATTTCTTGTCGCTTGAAATATGTGCCCCTCAATCCCGGTTCCCGAGTGACATATAAAGAGGGACAAAGAGAGTATACGGTAGTATAAGATTATTTTTAGATAAACTTTTATCGAAGTTTCATTTACATTTAATAAGCAAACATAAATGTTTTTTATGACATGGCAACGTTTTAGAGAAGAAAAAAGTTTTATGGGGACAAAACTTTGATGGTTTCTCGTTTGGAGACTCAAGATGCATGAGTCATCATAGAATTAGATATTTATGAAATAAAAAATAAACAATATGTTTAGAGTGATCCATATGTTTCATTCTCAGAAACAACGTTGTAGAACTTTCAATGGAGAACGACCTAAAAGAAAAAACTATTGCTAAGTTTAGAATCGACCTTTTTTTTTTGCCGCATCGCATCGCATTAAGAGAAGGCGAGCCACCATTGGCCAGATAGGTTGAGCACCACAAACATCACCGGGCTTAAACGGTGGAGCTTAGGGGGTGTGTGCTAATTGAGTAAACTAGATTTGCAACTTAACGCGATGCATACACCCGTTTAAGGCTCGTGCAATCCCACCAGGTCCTGTCTCAGCAACCGCGCCCGGCGACCCACGAGCATGGGGAACGCCGCCACAAGCATCACCTCCCACCCAATAGACATGACCTCGGCACCCGAAGAAATGGTGGAACTTGGTGGCGATCGTGGTGTCCGGAGTGTCGGTCACCACATGATTAGGACGCCCTTCCACTTGTTGATGAAGACATGTTGCGCCTTCTTCACCGGCTCAGGATCCCGTTTGGCCGATTTGGCGGCCAACCGTTTTTGCGACGTATGGGACCAACGCCCGGTCAACGGCCCTAGAAGTCCGGAGGCGAGGTGGAGACGCAGCGGATCAAAGGCACTTCCAACGGCAAGTGTCAAGGAGTCGATCAAGCTTGTCACGGCCGCTGTGTCCCTCCTGGTAGTAATAGGCACAAGAGGAGGGCATCGCCGCCATGGTCGGCTCCCGCGTGAGTCAGCCTGCACAAAAACCGAAAACCGAAAAACAACCGAAAGAACCGAACCGAAACCGGTAACCGAAACCGAATTTTTTTCGTTCCCCCGCTCGTCCCCACTTCTCGGAACCGAACTAACCGATCAAATTTTGTTCCTAGGCTCGGTTAACCGAAAAGAACCGAAATTCACAAACAAGCCCAATAAACCTTACAAACTAGGCCTAATACCACCTTAAACCTAGCTATAAAAGGTGAATGACACCCCCTCATAACCTCACGCCCTCACATTTTTTTAAAAATCTTGGCACCGTGCTTTTTAAAAATCTTTTTTTTTTTCTATTTTTCTATTCTTTTTTTTGTTTGCTTGTGGCCCTTTCGGTTAGTTCGGTCGAACCGAAACCGAACCGAACTAACCGAACCGATTTTGCTCGGTTCCAAGACTTGCGAAGAACCGATCGTTCCAATTTATAGAGAACCGAATTTGTGTCAAGAACCGAAGAACCGAACCGAACCGAACCGAACCGAAGAACCAAATGCCCAGCCGACGCTGTGAGGGGAAGGCCGACCCACCAATGGACGTGGTAGTGCCGGCCGCCAGCACGCCGTCGCCGGAAGAGGGCATAGGCTCCGATTGTCGAAGACTTCATCTCCGACGCCGTGATAAGCAACCGGCATGGTCAAAGACGCCTCCCTCGTTCTCCCCATGCCACAACCTCTCGCGGGTTGAGGACGGCGGCGAGGGAGGCTCCAATTCCGCGGTAGGCGGACGCGCGACGAGGGACGTTTTAAGTTTATGTGGACGTTTTTAGCTCTTTGGTCGAGATTCAAATGGCTCTCCGTCTTGTTCTCGCTTTCTCGAGAAGCCAAACTCTTTTAGCTTTGACCGATATATACAAGAAAATATGAATATTTATAGTACATAATTAATGTCGAATACATTCTCATAACAAACTTATTTGGATACAAATATTGTTAATTAATTTGTCTACAAACCGAGCGAAACTTAAAAATGTTTGACCCGTACAAATAACATATGTAGCAACCCTTGTTATTTAGCTGGTAGAAACCTAGAATATTGCCGTTGAGTACACACAAAAATAGCTAGACTATTTCACGTAGCCTAAGAAATATGTGAGAGGAACATATGGGTCTAATAGTATAAAAATAGTCTTTGATATTGTCTCTCACCTCCGCATCGCCAGACTACGTAGCTAAGACGGCTATTACCATTGCATGACGCCCCGACCACAGATGAAGATCAATTGAAGGTGTTCACTCCTAGCTAACCAAAAACGTGCTACGTACTGTGTGCTATATGGAGTGACGCATCATGAACCCATTCCACAGGAGTAAGGAAAAGAACAACGACTACAACTTTTCAATTAATGGTGGATCGTTGTGACCGACGAGCTGGTGGGTACGTGCGTGCATGCTTAACTTCCCATGCTGACGATAGGAAAGCAATTTGAAGGACGAGAGAGATAAAAGAATACGGATTACTAAACACTTCCAAATGTTTCAAAATTGTAGTTCATTCTGCTTTTTAATACATTATTTTTGCTATGTACTGTTATATCATGTGTCTAGATACATAGTAAAAATAATATACGCATTTTAAAAGCTACAATGAACTATAATTTGAAAATAAAGGAGTACTACCAAAGAGCACTAAGCTGAATAAGAAAACATTTTTTTTTCTGACAAGGAAAATGAATGGCGCTTGTTTGTCCATCGGGAAAAGAGGGGGACAGTGGTTGGGATGATATTTCACTTCTGGTCCAATGTTTATCCGCCGTACGTTCTGATTGGGACGTGGCTAAAGGCTATTTATGTTGCCTGCAGGACGTTTCAGCACATATGTTTGATCTCACGTCGTCCTTCATCACTGCGTCATTCCTCAGTTTAATTTTGGTTGTTGCAAGGAATTTTTGCTTCTATACGACTACTACTACCTCCTTTAGAAATGGATTAATAACATCTTCATTCAATTAATTCGATCGGTCCACAAGGAGTCCAACTAAGCCCCCCAACCCCCACCCCACACACACAACAAAAAGAGTCCAACAAAAAAAATCAGGCCGATATCCATCTACTCCAATGTCGTACATGCTAATACAATCTAATCTAGTCCAGTCCAGTACATGCATGCAAATATCCAATCTAGCCGGAAATAATCTGTACAAACTCACACTGCTCAGCCCGGTTGGGGAGCCACTCCCAAAAAAATCAATCCCACAACGACGTGCGGCGAGGGAGCCACTCCACATAATGTGTGTCGTGGGATGTCGTTCTCTACAACACCAATGCACAACGCCTACGTGGATGGCTCTCTTCTAGGTTGCGCCCATCCATCCTTGGTGGCGCCTTCATCGAAGCTCCTCCCTCCGCTCTCGTGACCTCATCACTAGCTAGCCACCCTTCGCCCATTGATAACTTTCTTTTAGTTCCGGTTGGTGTTACGCACTGACTAAAGGTCTCGCTATGGATTAGTTCAAGAGTAAGAGCAGCTCCAGCAGGAAGGAAAAAAGCGAACTGTTTTCATCGAACCGCCAACACTATAGCTACCGAACCATGGTACATTTAGAAGCAAAAGTTCGCACTTTGCGCACGATTGGAACCGTGTCGCATAAAAATAATATATCTTGCCTTTACTCACACCATGTCTATGACTACGGATGAAAGCAAGTGAGAGTGGACAGAGGAGAGAGAGTATACTTTTACTATTGTTACATGGGACACAAAATCAATGCATACACTAGAGGTAGCGAACCGTGTTTTGTGTTCGGTTGCTGCTACAGCCCACGGTTCGCTCAACGCTGGAGCTGCCCTAAAGCATCTCATCCATGGTTGCATGTGTTGCGTAGGTGGGGGTCAAAAGTACGCGTGAGGCAATGCATAAGTTCAAGTCCCATAAATCACAAAGGATGCGAGGTTGTGCCAATTATTTTTTGTATCATAGGAGACCTTTACTCCTGGTTATCCAACCAGGACTAAAGTGTTACTTCCGGTTGGGAGACAACTGTGACTACAAGGCCTTGGCGGTATTGAAGCCACGTTATGCACTAGTGGTAGTAGCCTCCTGTTAATTATAAGCACTACATATGAAAAGACAACTATATTCATATAATATGTAATTACTCGAGTGTCGATTTCAGCATATATATGTGTGTTGCCAAACAAAAGGAGACCATGTTTCTTTTGGCAGAAGCTAAAGTAAACAGCCAAGATTGCTTGTGGGGATCAATTGTGTCCAACTAACATAGATAAGCTGAGATAGATTGCAGTAGCTAAAGAGTGATGCCATTTTGTGCCTGTTTGTATTGGCTAAGGCCTAAGGCTAACTATTAGGTGTAGCTAAAAATTTGCCAGCTGAGTCAATCCATGTTTAGATTTCGCCTCTTACTTATTTTATCTTCTAATCACTACAAGCTGGTACTACCCCTGTGTGCCGAAAATACAATCCTAGCTGCATTCTTTGTTGCAGCAGATAAAGTCTGATCAAATATATAGATAAAAATATTAATATTTATAATACTAAATAAGTATAATATTAAAATATATCATGACAAATCTAATCATATTTATTTAATATTATAAGTATTGATATTTTTATATAGGTATAGTTAGTTAAACTTAAGATAGTTTCACTCAGCAGTATTTGTATGGGCATTAGTATCAAGCATGCCGTTATATATAGCGAGAAAATGCTCCCTCCGTCCAAAAAAAAATGCAATTTTGCAGTACCGACTAAATTTATATAAAAAAGTTCAAATATTTATTGTACAAAATAAGTATTGTTAGATTAGTTAATAGTTATAAAATATATTTATATGGAGTATAAATACCAATACTATTTGTTATAAATTTAGTTAAATTTTAGCTAGAATGATCGACCTGATACTGTAGTTGTATTCTTTCTCGTTTAGCCTGATACTGTAGTTGTATTCTTTCTCGTGTAGTACTGCAGGAGTAATTAGCAAACAGCTAGTTGGCTTGATGCCCTACCAAATTGCAGACAAAAAGGTAGGACTTGGGATATCCGACGACTGCCCAATCAAATGATCAATCACACTTACTGTCCACTGACCAAGTTGTTGGCAAAAGGGAACCATGCATGAGGTACATTTGGGATGTTAGCTTAAGCCAACCAACACTGCGGTAGGTGCCTCCAGTTATGTTCTCCAGTTCTCCAGGAAAGCCAAAAAAACTAAAGCAAGCTCTCCAGCAAAGAGATCTCGAATTACAATCATATCAGGCAGCGCATGGCAATGCCATGAACTCACTCCCCTACACGGCTTTTGGCATGCAGAACAACAAGCAAGCTGCAGCCGATTCCTCAAACAAACCAAACAGGCTCGTACGCAAAGAGAGGGCAGCACATTGCAAGATGAAGAAACTGACAGCAAGTAAATAAAAACGGGTAAAAAGATCGAGTAGCTTGTGTAGTCGTATTTACCCGTTGTTATTGTGGTGGATCTCCGAGCAGTGCTGTGTCTGTCCACTCACCCCACCATGAACTGCTGCTGGTAGGGAATATATCAAATGCGAGCGAGCAGAGTATTTCCATAAGAGGCCAATCCACGGGTACCTTTGTAGGTCCTTGCTTGCTCCTTTCCTTGCCTCTCGCTCGCCTCGCGTACTAGTAATAGTGTACTCCCTCTCTCTCCTCGATCTGTCTGCCCTTGAGGGTACTGTCAGGGGTGTGGCTGCAGCCCGAAGTTACTGCTCATCAATCACGCCGGGCTCTGTTTAGTTGCTGAAACTGAAATACAAACTCACTATTCACCTATCACATCAAATCTTTTTGCCTCACGTAGCGAAAGACTAAATGTAGGTAAATAAAAAACTAATTACGTAGTTTTGATGTACACGACGGCACGCATTCTTTTGAGCCTAGTTACGCTATGATAGGATAATATTTACCACAAACAAACAAAACACGCTACGCTTATTTTTCGATTCTAACCGCTGTTTTTCCCACCTTTTCTCACCAACTAAACACATGACGAAACAGTCACTTCAATCCCCTACAGTTTTGTTCCCCGGCCTTTGCTTGCTTGCACGCCTGCAAGTACAGCAGCTACTACCAGTTTAACAATACTCCTAATTTGTTATTAATCTCACAAAGTGTAGTATTCATTTGGCTAGGGTCTGTGATTGGAACATTGTGTGTTGCAGTTACATTGATGAATCATGAGTGGCAGGAAACTAGGTGGTGCTTTAGAGTGTGAGAGTGGAAAGTAATTCGAAAAAAAAAAAGAATCCTATAGAACGACAAGTACTGTGAAACAAAACAGAGACCCCGGCAGAAAATAACTGTCAAAATCATTGTCAGAAGAACCATACGCTGAGGACATTTCCATTTGGACCAACATTTGTTAACCTGTAAAAACTAAGCTCACAACATATCTGAAAAAACTGTATGTCATGTTTTCATCAGGACCAACATTTGTTAATTAACCTGATTTAGGCCTCGTTCGGTTCGGCCCGAACGGCCTGAACGGCCTCGGTTCCGGCCGGAACGAAGTGGCCGGTTTGCAACCAGGCCTGGGCCGGAATGGTCGTTCGTTTTGGGTCACCCGGAATGGAAACAGACATGGTTCGGCCTCGTTCCTCCCTCGTTCCGGCCCGGATACGATCCTGACCTCCGACCCTCAGGATCCGATCCTCTCGCGCGCGGGCGACGCGAGGCCGAGGCGTGAGGGCGGCGCGAGGAGACGGCGTGGCTTGCAACGCGAGGGGACGGCGCGGCGGCGACGGCGACGGCGACCTCCTTCTATCCGACGTCCACGCTCCCGCCGCCTTCTCTCCGGTAAAGCACTCGTCCTTCCCTCTCCTCTAGGGTTCTTGCCTTCTTGGTTCTTGGGGCTGGGACGGCGGCGGCGGCGGCAAGATCCGGCCTCCAGTCGCTGGCAGCCACCAGCCGACGGCGGCGGTGACGGCCTCCGGTCGCTCGACGCCCACCGGTTCAGTTCGGCTCCTTCTGAGTTTACAGCTTCAATGTACGTAGTCTCCAGCTTCGATCGATCGCTTTGATGCGTATGTTTGCTTGTTGGGTCCGGCTGCCGGCTGCTCGCTCTAGTTCGGTTCACCGTGCATGGCTCGATCCATCGGATGGGCACGCACGTACTCTACGGCAAGATCCAACTGTAGTTTTGTATGGCTTTCACGAATATGATAACATGGTCAATTTGTTGTATTCCTCGAGCATATATGTGTTCATTTAGTTCTTATATATGAATAAAACTAATAGGGAGGGTAACTTTCAGGGATCCAATGAGCTAACTAGAGAATGAATTGTCATGAAACTGGTACTGTGCTGTTCCACTTGCTTCATTAGTTCAGATATTCCAATCCATGTGAATCATAGTGGGATCAAACTGTTGTTTAACTAGTTTCGGATTTTCATTCTAGACCTCTGCTTAGTGATGTAATTGATTGCTAATATTGCTAATAACTGAACCTCAATGTTCAGGTTTAGGTCTGTAGAATGTAGGTTAGTATCCTAAATTAGAGTTTGAGTGGACTCAGTCCCATCGTTCTATGAAGTTTTATTATCATACATGTTTTTCTTTTGTAATCAGTAGTTTTATTAAAACGCTTGGTATTCTCTACATCTTATATATCCTTTCTACAAGTGCATAACTGATCAGTTTGAGCTCCAAAATGAAACTGAGTTCAGGTTTAAAAGTTCTAGGCTTTAGTTTCTGTCATCTAACGTGTGTTTGTGAAGCCCAGCTCAGTATATTAATTATTGTTCATGCAGATTTGAAGATTCAGTATGTCGAGTCCTATGTCTAGTCCTATAGCGATAGTTTGGGTTACTTTGTGTGTCACTGCACTTCATTTCCTTCATATGATTCCTGCTGTTCTTTGTTTTGTTAATTCAAAACCAGGAGTGACAGTTTGAACTCCACTGACTGCATCTATTGATTAGCCTTATTTTGAAAGGATAGCAAAGAATAAAATAAGCAGGTAGTTGCTTGTCACTGCACTTCATTTCCCCAATGAGTGCTACTGTATGTTGTATTGTATTGCAGTAGGTAAATGGAAGAAACAACATGCAAATTTCTGGATTAACTGGTGATAGTTAGATTATAAGATGTGATATGATATACTCTACATACTATTGCATTATTGCCCACTGAATACATAACAGAGTTACAGAATGCACTACTAAACAGTTTTGTAGGATTCGAAAGTTTTGTAGCATTATTGCCCACTGAATACATAACAGATTAGTGTGATACTCTGTAGGCTCCAATAATCATTAGAATAATATGAGTCATCATGTGAGCACTAGTTCTGTATAGTGAGCATTTTTTTTTGTACAAAATGTCAATTTCTTTGTCTCAGGAGTATTGATGCATGCAGCTAGGAGCTAGAGCTATTTTATAGTATGTGATTGAAAGTAGCACACATCTGACAAATTCATTTTACTATGTCAGCTATTCACAGTTACAGATTTTATTCATTTTACCATGTTCTTCTCTTGTTACTTGTAATCCATCCCGTACCAAATGTCTGCATTGATTCAAAGGGTTTAATCCATCCCGTACCTACTTCTGGTAGAATTTAACAACCTTGCTGCTAGCATATGTTCCATAGTGTTCTATGAATAGGACTAATGTGAATGCTATTTAATTTCCATGTCTATATGTTTTTGCAGTTGCTGGAACCTTTGTGGACAACTATCAATTTGAGGAAAAGGTTTCTGATATCCATCAATCTGTCTTCTGTGAGAGTGCAAAGGGCCTGTGAGATTCATTTTTATTTTCCTTGATCTTGGATCATCTGTAGTTATAAGGCGCACTTGCTGTTAACTTATGTATGAACAAATATGTAGGCGACTGTGATCTCTTCTTTTGTCGGTATTGAGCGTGCACTTTGTAGTTCTCATGAGTTTTGGCAACCAGGTGGTATTTGTAGGCGACTGCTTGTTTGATTGTTTTGATGATCTCTATGGTATTTGCTATGTGATATCTGCAGAATTGTTGTGGGAACTAAAACAATGGGTCCTGACTGGTCTGGTCTGACTGGTCCTGACTGCAAAATTGTTCAAATCCATGTACTCAGCGGCGGTATTTGCATGTACTGCTTGTAGTGTTTTTCTCCCTGCCTGTAGTGTACTGCCTGTTGTAGTGAACTGGACTGCTAATCCGTTCCTGACACCAAAGTTGCCGAACAGTGTTTTGAGAATACCAGGAACGAAACAGGGATTGGATTTAGCAGACATGGAATGAGTGTACCCAGCTGGATCCACTGGTTCCTGTCCAGGAATTGTTCCTGCCTGGATTGATTCCTACAACAACCGAACGAGCCCTTAGTAGGCTCTCCATCAGAAGCACAACGTGGAGAGGACCAGCGGAGGAGGCAACAGTTTGCCAGGCACTTATTATACAGGAGAGCAGCGCGCCTTTAAAAGCTCCCGTGCCCGCGAGAGGCGGGAATCAAATACTGCGAGGGAGGACTGGGAACTAGCCAACGCAACAGTACTGAGGCCCTCCCTTTATGCTTGCCCACCAAACCCAATGTAGCACATGTGTGCATTTGGTTGGAACGAACAAAGTTAGATTCAGGACTACGGACTATGCTTGGTACCTGGTTCAGCAGATGCATGCAAAAGTTTAATCGATCCAAAGTCTCGAGTCAGAAACATTGCACAACCCCCACAGCACTTGCCAACCTTGAACAGAGGAAATATGTAGGCCTGAAATGATGTTAAGCATTTTAGATCAGTTGATTCAGCTTCAAGTAGATAGCCATCGAGTATTAAACTTATTGTTTAAATTAGCTGCATTATAGTTAACATTTCCTTCAGACATTGGACAGATCATTAGCTTAACATGAGTTTTTTTTTAGAAAAAGAGGTTTCCCCTGATTTTGTATTACCAAAATCACAAGTTTACAGCATCCAAGCTCAAAAAGTTTTATGCGCGCATACCAGCATCAAACTGAGCAACGCTCCCAACATTCATGCAGTCTAGATTATTACAATGCAAAGGATGACTCTCATCACTCCCAGACGGCAGCTGACGATCATCACATGAAATCGCTCTCACAGGACTTAAGCCATGCCGTGCACCCGATTGATCCGACCCTGATGGTAATCCCCTCTGGCTGGACCACAGTAGTTGAGGTGGAGAGTGTGCTCTTTCTTCCAGAAATGACGCCATGTTCTGCACTCCTTCCTCCATGTCCGGTGGTAATAAAGGCCTCCAACTTCTCATCATTTTTGCTATCTTGATCAGTAGCTCCTTCAATCCCATCCATATACGCCCCTGAAAACACAATTCATTGCGAAATTTCCATAAAGACCATAAGATTGCTGATGAGATAAAATTCACCAACTTATGCTTTTTATTTGCAACCCAAAGTCTAGCCACAGATTCATAACTAGAGCCAATATCAATATTCAGGTATTCAGAGACATAATCCCATATCCAAACAGCCACCTCACATTCAAAAAATAAGTGAGTAATAGACTCCTGATCATTACAGAACAAACAAGATTTATCATTCAGCTCTTGCCTTTTGGCTAAATTATCTCTAGTTAGCAGTTTGTTCTTTGACATAAGCCACAGAAAAAACTGCACTCTAGGTGGGATATTAAGTCTCCAAATTGCATTGATAAACACAGGTGTAATCCCCCTATAGTTAACTATAGCATACAAGGACTGGACCTGATAATTTCCAGAAGTAGTATAAGCCCAAAGCATTTGATCATCCTCATCATTGAGGCTTATGTCTGACACTAATTCACAGAGCTCGAACCACAGGATCATAATTTGTTCAGAAACTGACCTTCTAAAGGTTAGTTTGAGAGTTGTACCATCCCACACATCTTTCACAGTTCTGCCTTGCTGTTCATTAATGACATATAAAGGCCAATAGATGATGGCTAAACTAGTGTTACCTATCCATTGGTCCTCCCAAAACCTAATCTTTTCACCATTTCCTACCTGCCACAATGAGTTGCAAAGTCAAAATGAAAAAAAAACAAGCTGAATCATGGCGATTCTTTTTCTTTTTTTACGATACACAACAATAAACTGAAATGAGTTACAAGCCACAAGGAAAGCTGAATAAAGGAGAGAAAATTATACCAAGTTTTCTAGCTGTAGCTATTGTTCAGTAGAGGGAAAAATTCTTTCTTTCTTTCTTTGCTCTATGGATAACCAAGGCAAAGTTTTTTGGTTGAGGAAACGCTTGCAGCTCAACATGGGTTCTTTCAGGAACTGATAAATAAAGATGACAAATAAAGCACATGCATCATAATATGTTAAGCAAATGAATTGTCGAAAAACTCTAATACAGATACCATTTCGAGGAGTCACAACTACACTCAAGAGAAATGATGGTTAGATATTTTGGTACTCGGAGTCACAGATACCTCAGTGTCAGCGAACCATGGAACTGAAGACATACCCATCGAAAGTACAGTGTGACTGGCCAGCATTGTTGTCCCCTGTAATGGAGTTGACACCAAACCATCAGATTCAGAAACCAAACCATCAGATTCAGAAAATGACACGCCATGACAGTTGCCACTCTACCCTTAGATGTATCCTTTTCTATGAAAGGAGACATATAGCCCACCCATTGCCATTTTTCTTTCAAACTGTGCTGGATCTTGGAACCAGCATTTCCCGCTTTCCAGGACAGCACTCATTGGAGCTCTCACGTGGTGTGTTGGACCAATATCTTTCAGCAAAATAGTTTGAGGCCTGACACGCATTTGCAACCACCAGCATGAGTACTATGTCTTGCACAAAAAGAGAAACAAATTTGTCACAGAAAACAAAGGAACACCTTAAATGTTTTTGAAAACTCCTATTCAAACGAGAAGGTTTGACTGGCCTGCAGTTAATCCCCCTACTGTATTTCTTTTTTGATTTCTTTCACTTTCTAAGATCATGAGATATAGAATTCAGGGCCTTCTCTGTTTCCTCTTATGTCTGATCTAGTCCACAACTGTGACATCTGCAAAACTTACTGAATGAGATTTTAGTTACCCTGTCATTGTGTACTGACATGCAACCAAGCATGAATTAGACACATTAATGAAGATGATGCACATTTCAATCAGTATGTCTTGTGGAAAGTACCAAATTACACTGGAGCAGCACTATGCCCTTTTGAACTAGTTACAGATTATAATAAACATGCCAAATGGAAACATGTTTTTTCAACTTTTCAGGTCCTCTCATGTCGGGGAACCTCCACATCCTACAGGGCATCAATAGAGGGCAGCAGCCAGGGAAGAAGTGACAAAGAGCACAATGAACACAGTTTGGGAGTACCAAAAAGTACGTAGGAATATGTTCCTGTTTTTTCTTTTTGGATTCGATGAACAGGGATAAATTTCTCATGTCCATGAATAACTGACAGAAACACAGAAGTGAAAATTAGTGCTTGTACTGTAGTACATCGCATACCCTTTTATCAGCAATAAACTCTAAGATTCTGAAAGATGGATGCATCAACAATCAGATTGGGGTATCTTACTCTTAGTGATTTGCGAACACATGGTTGATTTAGGTCGCATGTGTTTAGTTTTGTGATGTAGTGATTGTCAACAAATAACATTCTCCTTCTATTTTCTTTTTATCTTTTCTCGCTTCGGTTATGTTTCACCGGCACACGTGGAGTGTGTCGAAGACGTATCTCTTGGTTCGTGTTGTGCAGGTGTGGAGCTCGGAGATGGTAGCTGACGGTGAGGTGAAGGGGCCAAGGAGGACGTGCCGGGCCGATGGACCGTGGAGGTGAAGGACGGACGTGAGGCTTGGACCGAGGGACCGGATCGCCGGGTGGCTAGCCATGGTGGCTGACATCCGGGACATCGACGGATGCAAGAGGACGGGGCGGGACCGTGTCGATCGGGTCAAGACGGCGAAGCGGCGGTGCGTGCAGCGGGAGCTCGGATGACTTGGCGACTCGGGCGGTCAAGACGGCGATGACACGTGTCGAGGAGGTTTGGTGGTTTGCCCTCAAACCATCGGCGCGGGTTTAGTGGTTTGGGCCTCAAAACCACAGCGCGGGTTTTCGGGTTTGGGCCTCAAAACCCGGGTGTTCCGGGCGGACGGAAGGACAAAGACGTGGCGGCATCGGGGAGGTTGCGTGGGAGGCAAGGCTACCGATGAGGAGGCGCGGTGGCCGTCGGATCGAAGATTACCCGTAGTCGAATCGAAATAGCCTTAGGGTTACAAAATCGACTCATGTATCTTAGGGGTAGTTTAGGCGAGAGGGAATTGGGGCTATTTAGCGCAGGGCATACCCCTTCATCCTCCCTTGCCTCTCATTTTCACATTTTCTAGCTAGGGTTCCGCACTCCGGTGAGAGGTCCGCCGATCTTGTATCGAATTTGAGTGGGGAAGGGCTGCCCCTAACCAGCCTGTGCCATGGTGGCTTTTAGATTTGACTAGTCGTGGCCCGTGCCCCGAGCAGTACCCTTGAGTCGTTGTTTTTCGTTTTCCCAACCTGCTGTTCTTCGTCCGTTCCTCTCCCCTTCCTGATTTCTTTTGGCTGTGTTGCTCATGGGTGTTTTTGATTGATCTGCGACGAGCTAGGACATGTGCTGAACCAATCCTTCCAGTGATTAAAATCTTTTTGGCATGGGCTCGTAGATCGATCTGAGTTTCGTATTTCTGGATCTGAGCGGCTGTCTGTTCTTCGACCTTGCTTTTCTTGTTCGTGTCTAGGTGCTGTGCAGGTACAGGAGGCCAAGCAGCAGGGCTTAGTGCGCCAAGACACAAGCTGGTTGGACGTCGTCGCTGCGCAGTCTCAGATCCAGTTCATCGACTCCAGAGCCTGGTGAGCTGCACATCGCCGTATCCTTCAATACGCTCATCCGTTTTTCTTTCGCCAAAATCGCAAATCATGCAGCAATAGGAGAGCAGTCACATCAGTTTCATTTGATTTGTATGCGTTGTTGATTTTCTCCAAGGGAGCAGCTCGTATTTGCTTTAGGAAATATTTTTGTGAGCTGTCACTTTCTTTCTACAGTGAGTAATCATTAGTTTATATGTGTACGTGAGCTAGCAAGTGCTCAGCTTGGTAGTGATTTGTTTAATTGATCTTGGATCCCTTGAATTGTCGAATCAAGCTACAGCTTTTGCTCTTTCTTGATTACTTCTCGTGAATCACTGCATGTCGGGCTTGGTGTCCTAGTGCATAGCGAGCAGTCCCCGATAACATCTCTGTTTACCAGCCTGCAGTAGTTCTTGGAATTATTTTACGCTCATCGGCGGGTTCACCAGCCAGCAGCAGCTTCATCATCGTTGGGTGTGCTAAGTTATTTTCTAAATGATGATATGCTTTGTGATCTTGTCTCGTGATCATTTTTGCTCGCAGTTGTAACCGAAGCCCGTGATTGACTTGTTATTTTCCAAAGAGCTTTGGTTTGGACTCTGCTGTAATTTGTAGTGGAAATCTTTTTCCGGTTCTTTCGTGATTTGATCAATTGAACTCCGATTTGATCTTCGCTTTGTTTCGTTGGACTCGTTGTGCCTATCACTTCGCGTTTGATATCTTGCTACCAGTTAGCATGTGTATCACTCGTTTCTTTAAGAGTTCGCTTTTGAGGTTGGGGGTTGAGCCGATGACCCAAAATTGAAAAGGAAAATCGAGGCTCCCATTCACCCCCCTCTGGTCGCCGTTTCGGTCCTTCAATTGGTATCAGAGCAGGTTAAGGGTCATATCCACCTTAATCGGTTCTTGATCCGCAGAAGGCGACATGGAGAGGTTTGGTCACTTTGGTGGCAAGCCTCCGGAGTTCGATGGCACCAACTATCCCTATTGGAAGATTAAGATGCAAGCACATCTTATGGGGATAGATTGGAGAGTGTGGGAGATTGTCGAGGATGAGAACTACCAAGTGCTAGCCGCTCGAGTGGGTGAGGATCAAATAGCCCAACACAATGCCAACAACCGAGCGAGGAGCGTCTTGTTCTCTAGCCTCACAGACACCGAGTTCGAGAGAGTTGCTACTTGTGAGACCGCTCGTGAGGTGTGGAAGACACTAGAGAGCTACCACGAGGGAACCCCACAAGTCAAGGCCCGCCTATACGAGACCTACAAGAGAGAGTACAACAACCTCATCCAGCTTGATGGCGAGTCCATCGATTCTCTCTTTGCTAGGTTTCAGACGATCTGCAACAAGCTTCGGGCGAACAAGCCGTCGGAGAGGTTGGACGAGCACGAGAAGGCGATGCGGCTCTTGTACGCTCTGGATCGGAAGGTGTGGGATGTGAAGGTGTCCGCGATCATGGAGTCTGCCAACTACGACACCCTCACACCCGACGAGCTCTACAGCAAGCTCAAGTCTTCCGAGATCGAGGCTCAGATCCAGGCGAAGCTGAAGAACCCATCTGCGCCCGAATGTTGCTCGTCGCCTCGGTAAGGGCGGTTCCAGTTCTTCTGCTAACCCATCACAGATTTGCTTTGCCTTGTCTTCCTTGGTGTCTGCGTGATGAGGAGCGCATGGAGAGCCTTGGGGATGATGAGCTTGCACTAGTCATCGGCCGATTCTCGCGGTTCCACAACAACCGCTTGAACCGTCGGCGTGGCGGCCCATCCAAGGGCGGATGCTTCGAAAAGGAGATCCGACCACTTCGTCGCCGCATGCCCCAAGAAGAACAAGGACAAGTACTCGGCGAGAAGTACTACTCCAACAAGTACGACCCGACAAGCGCAAGGACAAGCGCGAGTACACCTCCGGCAAGCACAAGTCCAAGAAGGGCTTCGACAAGGAGGCGAAGAAGAAGTACCTCAAGCGTGCCAAGGAGCACAAGCACGCCTTCCTTGCCTCCTCAGCGACCTCGACAACGACTCTTCTGACGGGGGCAATCTTCCTCAAGCGATGAGGAGTCCGAGCGCGCAAGGTCGAGGACAAGCTAAATGGACTTTGCTTCTTCACCGACTCCAAGCTCGGGGGCTTCGCACCATGGCCCTCGATGGAGCGGTGACCGACAACGGCCAAGCCACACAAAGAACGACTCTTCTTCCTCCGAGGTACCTTCTACAATCGAATCTCTCTCGATGAGGTTGAATCTTTGGGCGATGCGCTTGTGTGTCAAGAGAAGTTGCTTAAGCGTGCCGCTAGGGAGAGAAAGGAGTACAAGGAGAAGTGGGAGATGGCTGTGACGGAGATAGAGTTGCTTAGGAAGCCTGTCGATGTCTCTGATGAGACGGAGTGTGATGCTTGTGCTGTGCATATGTCTAGCATCATGTCTTTGCAGTCCAAGTATTCGGCTTTGCTAGATGAGCACATTGATTTGAAGTCTAGGCCGATGCTGTTGAGTGCGTGCAAGTCTTGTCCTGACTTGCGATCTGAGTTGGCAGAGAAGGCTGCCAAGCTTGCTGTGCTTGAGAAGGCCAACTCAGATAGCACCGTGCTGGGATGTGCTAAGTGTGAAGCTTTGGAGTTGGAGCTCATGTCTTGTAGGCATGACAAGGGGAGAGTCGAAGAGGAGATCAAGTATCTTCGCCTCGGCCCCGAAGTTGGGTGTCTTGTGGAGAGCCGCAGCTTGGCATGATGATGAGTCGGCCTCAAGAGGGGACCGACACATCGGGTTTAGGCTTTGCTATAGGTGGGAAGGGAGAAGTCATTTATGGCAAGGTTGGTCAAGGTAGTGGTTTGAGCTCGAGTGAGAAACCAACCAACACTCCCAAATTGACCAAGATCACTCCACCTGAGCCTACCAAGCCCATTGTGCAAGATGGCATTCTCCAAGAGCCAACTAAGACTCCACCTCCCAAACAAGTGTGGCTTCCCAAACCGAACCACCTCAAGAACCCACTTTTACACTTTGCCCAGATCCCCGAGGAAATCCTTCCTAAGGCCAAGACCACAACAAGAGTGAACCATCCACCCAAGAGAGTGAACCAACCACCACCCAAGAGAGAGGTGAGGTATCACCGTGAGTATTGCCGCAGAGATGGTCACTTGGTTGAGTTCTCGCTTTTAGGAGGAAGAGGGATGCTAGGCGTCGAGTGGAGTTTGAGAACCGTGACATGTATCACCCACCACTTGGCATGTATGAGAGGGGTGTGCGCCGGTTCGTGAGGCGCTTTGCTAGGCCCCAAGGTAGGAGGTCTCGAGAGGTTTGGGCCACGGTTTGTGAGACCGTTTGGTGGTCGTGCTCGCGAGTGGATGTAGATCCTCGCTTTGGGAGCTTTGAGGTTGATAAGAGGAGTGCACCACGCTTTGTTGTGCGTGGTAAGCGCTTTGGTAAGATGGGGCATGGGATGGTTGTTTTGCCTAATGCATATTTGGGGCAAGATGGTCAACACCGGTACTCTTCCAAGTTTACTAACCCCCATGTTGTGCCATATGCTCATCCCATGTTCTATCGTTGATACAGCCGGAAGGCTGGAGGACATGTGGCTCATTGACTCCGGGTTTCGTCTCGACACATGACCGGTAACTCCAAGTGGTTCTCCAGCCTCACCCCCATGAAGACGAAAAGAGTACATCACTTTCGGGGACAAAGAACAGAGGGAAGATTCTATCTCGAGGGTCAATCAGATCAATGACCACTTTGTGCTCAAGGATGTGGCGCTCGTCTCCAACCTTCACTTCAATCTCCTGTCTGTCTCTCAGCTCATGGCAGACGGGTATGAGGTACGCTTCAAGGTTGGGTGTTCTCGAGTTTTGGACTCTCGCGATGATCTCATTTGCTGGATTGTGCCATTTGGGCAAGTCTTTCGTGCTGATTTTTCTCGAGGCTTTGGCACATCTTGTTGCTTGTTGGCCGGGTCCTCCTCTGATTTGTGGAAGTGGCATAGGAGACTAGGTCACTTGAGCTTCGATCTCCTCGCGAGGTTGAGTTCAATGGATCTGATCCGAGGATTGCCTAAACTCAAGTTTGAGAAGGATTTGGTTTGCCATCCCCGCCATCACGGGAAGATGGTATCCGCTTCCCACCACCCAAGCATTTCGAGATTATGACCTCGAGACCCGGAGAGATCCTTCACATGGACACAGTTGGTCCATCTCGGGTGAGGTCAGTCGGTGGGAAGTGGTATTGTCTAGTGATCGTTGACGATTTTTCGAGATACTCTTGGGTCTTTTTCATGGAGGGCAAGGATGAGGCTTTCGGTTTTGCTCGTGATCTGATTTTGAGACTGAGAACTGAGTTACCAGAGACAGCCATTCGAGCGATTCGCAGTGACAATGGCACAGAATTCAAGAACTCTCAGTTCGAGTCTCTTTGTGCTAACTTGGGTGTCGAGCACCAGTTTTCTAGCCCTTATGTTCCGCAGCAGAATGGAATTGTTGAGCGGAAGAACCGGACGCTTGTGGAGATGGCAAGGACCATGCTCGATGAACACAAGACTCCGAGGAAGTTTTGGGCTGAGGCAATCAACACGGCGTGCCATGTCTCCAACCGCATTTTCCTTCGTGCTTTCACCAAGAAGACATCATATGAGCTGCGGTTTGGGAGATTGCCCAAGGTAAGTCACTTCCGTGTGTTTGGATGCAGGTGCTTCATTCTCAAGCAAGGTAATCTCGACAAGTTTGAGTCTCGATCAGCAGATGGCATTTTTCTTGGATATGCTTTACACTCACATGCCTACAGAGTTCTAAACCTTGAGACTAACCGCGTTGTAGAGACGTGTGAGGTTACTTTCGATGAGACTGCGCCTTGTTCCTCTTCTGTGTTTGAGTGTGCAGGAAAGGATGAGATGGAGCAGAGCATCTTTGTGGAGGAGGAGCAGGAAGATGTTGGCTGGGGTGATCCCGAAGCGACTCCACCGCTTGCCCCAGTCGACCCTGTGACGACGACGACTGCTCACGGACCAGACCCTACTACCACTACTTCCTGGGGTCCCGTGGAGCAGCCCCCTCAGGGCGAGACAGCTGCACCTGAGGAGGTTCCCACTCCAGTCGAGGGGGAGGCGACATCTTCGCGCACGGCGCCTCAGCACATTCAGCGTCGCCACCCCCAGGAGACCATGATTGGAGGACTTAATCAGAGGGTAACTCGTTCCAAAGCTTATGCCATGTGTCATTTCGCTCATTCTGCATTTGTTTCCACTCTTGAGCCCAAAGATGTTAACACTGCATTATCGGATTCGGACTGGGTCAATGCCATGCATGAGGAACTGCAGAACTTTGAGAGGAACCAAGTTTGGGTGTTAGTCCCACCTCCTGCTGAGTGTCATCCCATAGGTACTAAGTGGGTGTTCAAAAACAAACAGAGTGAGGATGGTGTGGTGGTGAGAAACAAAGCCAGATTAGTTGCCCAGGGGTTTTGTCAGAAAGAGGGAATAGACTATGAGGAAACCTTCGCTCCTGTAGCCCGCATAGAAGCTATTAGGATTTTGCTTGCCTTTGCAGCCTCGAAGGGCTTTAAGCTCTTCCAGATGGATGTCAAGAGTGCTTTCCTAAATGGGTTCATAGAGGAGGAGGTATATGTGAGGCAGCCCCCGGGGTTTGAGCATCCTAAACACCCAGACTATGTGTACAAATTGTACAAGGCTTTGTACGGCCTAAAACAAGCCCCCAGAGCGTGGTACGAGAGGTTGAAAGCCTTTCTTTTAGCTAAGGGTTTTGTGATGGGGACCGTAGACAAGACTTTGTTCCTGCTTAGAAAAGGCAATGACATCCTCCTAGTCTAGATATATGTGGATGATATCATCTTTGGTGGCTCTTCACATGCTATGGTATCGAAGTTTTGCGTAGATTATCGAGCAGGGAGTTCTAGATGAGCATGATGGGCGAAGTTGACTTACTTCCTTGGACTTCAAATCAAGCAAACCAAGGACGGGATCTTCGCTCACCGGGGCAAGTACACGGCGACATGATCCGCAAGTTTCGCATGGGTGAGGCCAAGCCTCTTTCGACGCCCATGTCGACGACGACGGCCCTGGACGAGGACAAGGATGGAGAAGCCGTGGATCAAAGGGAGTACAGAAGCATGATCGGTTCGCTGCTGTACCTGACGGCGACGCGCCCCGACATCCAGTTTGCGGTGTGCCTTTGCGCACGCTTTCAATCCTCGCCGCGCACCTCTCACTTTCAGGCTGTGAAGAGGATCTTCAGGTATTTGCAGTTTACCCCTGACTTTGGCCTATGGTACTCGGCCTCTTCCACCCTCTCCCTGACTGGTTATTCAGACTCTGATTATGCTGGTGATCGTATGCATAGAAAGTCCACCTCTGGTACCTGTCAGTTTCTTGGTACTTCTCTTGTGTCTTGGTCGCCTCAAGAAGCGATCCCGGTGTCGCTCAGTCGACTGTTGAGGCAGAGTATGTTGCTGCTGCTGCTTGTTGTTCCCAGCTGCTGTGGATGGTTGCCACTTTGAGAGACTTTGGCCTGAGCTTTTCTCGTGTACCCTTGTTGTGTGATAGCATGGGAGCTGTGAGCGTAGCCAAAAACCCTGTTCTGCACTCCCAGACCAAACACATAGAGGTGAGGTACCATTTCCTGAGAGATCACCAGGAGAAAGGGGACATAGATGTACAACATGTGTACACGAGCAACAGATTAAGGACATTTTCACAAAACCACTTGACCAAGTCCGCTTTGCCCAAATTCGTGGAGAGTTGGGCGTGTGTTATCCCTTTTGAGGGGTAGCTTTGTAGTTGATGTACAGATTTAGTTTTAGGTTTGCTTTTGCCTTTTGTATCATACTTGCATATCATGAGCTTCACTTTTATATTGAATGGAATGAGTTTGTGCTCTTGGTAGTGCTTCTAGTTTGAGCTCTTTTTAATCATGTGATGTATGTTATGAGTCGAAATTTACTTTTTCACATGTGAACTTGATTAATGAATGATGAAACTTAATCTTGGTTCACCCTTGAGCTAGCTTCTATCATGAGTAGGATGTTGAGATCCTTTGAGCTTTTATGTGTATGCTTGGTAGCTATGTCTCATGCTTTGATTCATTCACTTGCTTAGATTTTCATGATAATACCATGCTAAAACATGAAGTCTAATGCTAAAGTGATGAAAAGATCGAGTGGGTCCATTTTGCCACACTTTGAAGTTCGAGACCGCTTTCACTTGCACTCTTGAATGAACTTGGACTTCATTGTGTTTGACCCGCACCATTGTCTTAAGCTAATCATTGCTCACGCATAGGCTTGACATGGTTGATTAGTAAGGCGAGGCAAATGTGGATAACCACTCGCATGCTCTCTTGTAACTTGTGAACCGCTGCAACTCTGAACTAAAATGAACACAAGTTTGTGCAACAATGTCTAGCATGATGTCTGAACGCTGCTTGGGGTAGTTCACCCAGTTTACATATGTTTGAGCACTTAGTTGATCTCCTATCTACTTGTGCTAGGTGCTACGCTTGATGGTGAACCTCCTTTTGCAAGATAATCGAAATTTGCTCAAAATGCTTTTTGTCATATTTCATATCATTTGATTAACTTGAGCTTTGGCTAGCACTTGTAGTTTGTTGCTATGGTACCACTTTGAGCACTCTCTCATTCGGTTGAATATAATCTTGAAGCTTTGCATTGTGACATATTGCATTTCATAGCTTGATTAGTGCATGTGCCAACAAGGGGGAGAAAGATACAAAGACAGTGATTGCATTTGTCCAGGGGGGAGTAGCACTTTGAGCTAGATGTGTAGAGCCTTTGCCTCTGCCTTGAGGGTCTAGCCGCTATGCGTGTGATAGTATTTGGTTTGGAGCTTTGCTAGTGGTGTTGAACCCGTTTCTACCTCTTCTTGAGGACTAGCTGTCTGCTTTAGCTTGGTTGTGTCGAGCCTTTTGCCCATGTCTTTGGGAACCAAGTCTTTGCTCCATGTTTGCTATCCAAAGAGGTTGTCTTAGCTTTTGTTCACCCGATGTGCTTTCTCCTATCTTATTCTGTTTTGTGTTGAATGTTGACAATGCACTCATCAAGGGGGAGATTAAGAACACATGGTTGATTTAGGTCGCATGTGTTTAGTTTTGTGATGTAGTGATTGTCAACAAATCAACATTCTCCTTCTATTTTCTTTTATCTTTTTCGCCGGTTATGTTTCACCGCACACGTGGAGTGTGTCGAAGACGATCTCTTGGTTCGTGGTTGTGCGGTGTGGAGGAGCTCGGAGATGGTAGCCGACGGTGAGGTGAAGGGGCCAAGGAGGACGTGCCGGGCCGATGGACCGTGGAGGTGAAGGACGGACGTGAGGCTTGGACCGAGGGACCGGATCGCCGGGTGGCTAGCCATGGTGGCTCGACATCCGGGACATCGACGGATGCAAGAGGACGCGGGCGGGACCGTGTCGATCGGGTCAAGACGGCGAAGCGGCAAAGGAGCGGGAGCTCGGATGACTTGGCGACTTCGGGCGGTCAAGACGGGCGATGACACGTGTCGAGGAGGTTTGGTGGTTTGCCCTCAAAACCATCGGCGCGGGTTTAGTGGTTTGGGCCTCAAAACCACAGGCGCGGGTTTCGCGGGTTTGGGCCTCAAAACCCGAAATGTTCCGGGCGGACGGAAGGACAAAGACGTGGGCGGCATCGGGAGGTTGCGTGGAGGCAAGGCTACCGATGAGGAGGCGCGGTGGCCGTCGGATCGAAGATTACCCGTAGTCGACCCGAAATAGCCTTAGGGTTACAAAATCGACTCATGTATCTTAGGGGTAGTTTAGGCAGAGGAATTGGGGCTATTTAGCGGGACATACCCCTTCATCCTCCCTTGCCTCTCATTTTCACATTTTCTAGCTAGGGTTCCGGACTCCTGTGTGAGAGGGTCCGCGATCTTGTATCGAATTTGAGTGGGGAAGGGCTGCCCCTAACCGGCTGTGCCATGGTGGCTTTTAGATTTGACTAGCTGTGCTCGTGCCCCAGCAAAGTACCCTTGAGTCGTTGTTTTTTCGCTTTTCCCAACCTCGCCGTTCTTCGTCCGTTCCTCTCCCCTTCCCGATTTCTTTTGGTCCGTGTTGCTCATGGGTGTTTTTGATTGATCTGCGACGAGCTAGGACATGTGCTGAACCAATCCTTCCAAAGATTAAAATCTTTTTGGCATGGGCTCGTAGATCGATCCGAAGTTTCAGATTTCGGATCCGAGCGGCCGTTCTGTTCTTCGACCTTGCTTTTCTTGTTCGTGTCTAGGTGCCGTGCAGTACAGGGCCAAGCAGCAGGCTTAGTGCGCCAAGACACAAGCTGGTTGGACGTCGCCGCCGCTCTTAGCCTCGCATCCAGCTCATCGACTCCAAAGCCCGGTGAGCTGCACATCGCCGTATCCTTCGTCCCGCTCATCTGTTTTTTCTTCAGTCAAAATCGCAAATCATGCAGCAATAGGAGAGCAGTCACATCAGTTTCATTTGATTTGTATGCGTTGTTGATTTTCTCCAAGGGAGCAGCTCGTATTTGCTTTAGAAAATATTTTTGTGAGTCATCACTTTCTTTCTACATGTGAGTAATCATTAGTTTATATGTGTACGTGAGCTAGCAAGTGCTCAGCTTGGTAGTGATTTGTTTAATTGATCTTGGATCCCTTGAATTGTCGAATCAAGCTACAGCTTTGCTCTTTCTTGATTACTTCTCGTGAATCACTTTGCATGTCGGGCTTTGGTGTCCTAGTGCATAGCGTAGCAGTCCCGATAACATCTCTGCTTTACCCGGCTGCAGTAGTTCTTGGAATTATTTTACGCTTCATCACCAGGTTCACCAGCCAGCCAGCAGCTTCATCATCGTTGGGTGTGCTAAGTTATTTTCTAAATGATGATATGCTGTGATCTTGTCTCGTGATCATTTTTGCCCGCAGGTTGTAACTTCGTAAGCCCGTGATTGACTTGTTATTTTCCAAAGTGAGCTTTGGTTTGGACTCTGCTGTAATTTGTAGTGGAAATCTTTTTTTCCTGTTCTTTTCGTGATTTGATCAATTGAACTCCGATTTGATCTTCGTTTGTTTCGTTGGACTCGTTGTGCCTATCACTTCGCGTTTGATATCTTGCTACCGCTAGCATGTGTATCACTCGTTTCTTTAAGAGTTCGCTTTTGAGGTTGGGGGTTGAGCCGATGACCCAAAATTGAAAAGGAAAATCGAGGCTCCCATTCACCCCCCTCCGTCGCCGTTTCGGTCCTTCATGATTGTTATATTTTTAATAAGGACATAGAAACCTGGTGCATTAAGATTGACAGGGGTTAAAAAGTTCCTAAAAGGGAGCCTCAAAGGGCACACTAGAAAATACAAGAATATTTTGAAAGCCGATATGGAAAAACGGAAAAATGGAAGAAGAGGAAATGCTTTGGGGACGAGGATATGGACGTAAAAATGTTTCATACAGAAAAGAACTCTTGAGGTTATTAGAGGAAGAAGAGCTTTATTGGCATAAGAGGTCAAATGCCAACCGGCTTTTACAAGGAGATTGTAACACGACCTTCTTTCATAGAGTGGCTAATGGTAAAAAAAGGAAGAATACAATCTTTTCTCCGAATCATGAGGGGAAAACTATTGAGGGAGATGAAGCTTTAGTGGAACATGCAACCAACTTCTATAAAGATCTATTTGGGCCCCTCTCCAGCCTCGCTGATTTCCATATAGATCCGCATCGTTGGGAGGCTAGTGAAAAGGTCACTCAACAGAAAATGAAGAACCGGAGAAATGTTTTTCGAAAGAAGAAATTAAAAAGGTTGTCTTCTCAATGGAGAAAAACACAAAGACCAGGACTCGATCACTTGCCCATTGAGTTTTACCAAAAGTGTCGGGCTTTTTCTCAAAGATGATCTATTACATCTTTTTGAGGATTTTCATAAAGGAGATTTGGATATTGGAAGACTCAACTATGGGGTTATATCTTTACTCCCCAAGATTAAGGATGCCAATAACATTAGGGCAATACGCACCTATTTGTCTCGCTAAATGTGGCATATAAGATCTTCACAAAGGCACTAACTCTAAGAATGGAAAGTGTGATGGGCGTAATCATTAACCATTGTCAATCCGTTTTATCAAGGAAAGAAATATCATGGATGGAATAATGTCCTTACATGAAATCTTGCATGACACAAAAATCAAAAAGAAGGATGGTGTGGTTCTCAAATTGGATTTTGAGAAGGCATATGACAAGATTAACTGAACTTTTCGTTTCTCCGTTTGAGGAACAGAGGATTTGGAGAAAAAAATGGTGTAAGTGGATAAAAGATGTTATGTCCATCGGGTACGCTTAGTGTCAAGGTGAACAATGTTGTGGGAAAATATTTTAAGTCAAGAAGAGGGGTGAGACAGGGTGATCCTTTATCCCCTTTCTTGTTCAATATTGCACCGACTCCTTAGCTAAGATGATGACTATGGCACGTAAAAAAATAATTTGATTAAGGGCTTGGTTCCCCGAATATATTGAGAATGGTGTTGCTATTCTTCAATATGCATGATACAATCCTATGTATTCGGGATGATGTACGACAAGCGACTCACCTTAAAATCTGTTACTATATCTCGTATGAAAACATGTCTCGGGTTAAAAATAAATTTCTCTAAAAGTGAAGTGATGATGATTAGACATGATGACAATAAAAACCTGATGTATGCAGACATGTTCAATTGCTCTATTGGTAATCGCCCATTAAATATCCGGGAGTCCCCTGTATTCGGCTCCAGATCGCATGTGGCCGATTGGATGCCAATCTATGAAAAAATTCTCAAAAGGCTAGAAGGATGGAAAGGTAGCTCTTTGAGTTTTGGTGGCAGGTTAACACTAATAAATGCTTGTCCGAATAACCCGCCAATCTACACTATGTCTATGTTTCTCTTTGCCTCGACAAAGATTAAATAAGATGGATTCTGCAAGGAGAAAATTTTTTGGCAAGGAGGAAATGTGAAAAGAAAATACCATTTAATTAAATGGGACATTATCACTAAAACAAAGGAGAAAGGAGGGTTAGGGATTAAAGATTTAAGGAGGATGAATGTTAGCCTTCTATGCAAATGGTGGTGGAAGGTGGAAAATGGCTCAGAATTTGGAATGAGATTATCGGGAAAAAAGTATTCAAGAAGGGAATGATTAGCACTTTGAAGTCTAATCCCAAGAATTCCCCTGTGTGGAATGACTTGTTAAAAGTTAGATAAGTTTATCTCAAGGGGAGGTCTATGATGGTGGGGAATGGAAAAAAGACAAGTTTTTGGCATGATAAATGGTGTGGTTAGGTGTCGTTGGCTGAGAAATTTCCTGAATTATATGAGATTTGCAGAGAGCAAGATTGCTCAGCTTTTGAGATTAATCGAAAAAAGGTGGAGATTAACGTTCAGGCGATGGCTATATGAAGAGGCACAAAATCAATTAAGAAGGTTACAAGATATTGTACTAAGATGTGCTATATCCCAGGAACAAGATAGAGCAAAATGGGATTTGGAAAAATCAGGAATTTCTCGTAAAATCAACTTACAAACTGCTTAGTGCTCATGAATGTGGAAATAAATTCAAATTCATCTGGAAAGCCAAGATCCCACTCAAGATTAAAATTTTTATGTGGCTGACGGTACAGCGTGTGATTTTGACAAAAGACAATTTAATTAGGAGAAAATGGAAGGGGTCTCCTCGATGTGCCTTTTGCACTGAGAAGGAGACGGTAGATCATATCTTCTTTGAATGTGCCTCAGCGAAGTACATCTGGAGTTTGATCGCTCATGCATTAGGGGTTAGATGTAGACCCTCATCTTTTGATCAATTCTGGCCTTGGATCCAGACAATTCTTCCAAAAGCAAAAAATACCCACTTTTTTGGACTGGCAGCTGTTTGCTGGTCAATTTGGCGTATAAGAAATTCCATTTGCTTTGAAAATAAGAAACTGCAATCTCCTACTGAGATTCTATGCTTAATTTGTGTACATCTTACATACTGGGCAGGCATGTTGAAGGAAGATCTCAAGGATCAAGTCACTGCAGGTGCTGATGTGATCAAGGCGGTGGCGCTTTCATTCCACAAGCAAGGTGGTCAGGGTCAGCGTCAAGACAAGCAGATGATTCCTTTCGTGGGACAAGTTTAAAGGAAGCAAGCTCGTGGGAATCATTAATGCTTCAATTCGTGTCTTAGCTGTCTCTTTTGCCAAGGCGTTGAGAGTTGCTTGTTAGCCTTTCCTTGTTATGTAGTTTCTCTGTGATTGTTTTCCTGCTCTTCTAGGCAGCGTGGTCGTTTTGCCCCTCTCATAGGACCTAGGCAACTATGGGAGGGGGTGAATATCCTGTCATGTAAAACTAAACGTTGGGCGTGGTACAAACTTTGTAATTTCGTTGCGAAAGTAATGAAATTCGGGTAACCGTTGTGGAAAAAAAGGACAGCTGGGCAGGAGCCAAGGCCAAACGAGACTAGAAATCCAACTCGGAAGTAGCAACTGCTAAGCACAAATAAAAAAGAATCACAGAACTATAGGGCCATTGCATTCTGCTAGACACTAAAGCGCATACAAACTATGTCAAACAAACTTTAATCTAGTTTTTATCAAGGATCAAAGAGCACACATTTACTCAAGGGCTATAAATTTCAGAGTCGAAATTTGTCCTACGTAGTACCATTATAGAGGAAGCAATCTCAAATATCGGCTCAAAGCCATCACGTTTTTTTTTTTTGACCACGGCTTGGCGAAAAACAAACCACTGACTGAAGGACCGGATCGACCATCCCGTGTTCCTATGGAAACCCTAACGTAATCAAGAGCACGGATGATCTAGAATCCGAACGGTATTTCGTCGAATAGTTCGGCGCACAAATGCGAAACGACGGGCGATCAAGCGGCGGAAGAGGTGGCCCACCTGCGCCGGAAAAAGTCGACTCGAGCTCCATCCACGCGATCGCGGAGGCTCCGCCCGCCCGTGCATTCGCAACAGCACCTGAACTGAATATCGCCGAGTATCGCCCCGCGGCCGCCGTGGCAGAACCGCCGAATCGCTGTGGAGTTTTCAATTTCAAACGAGGAAAGAAAAGAGAATAAAACGCTGCTGCACCCCACGCAGAAAGGGAAAGCCCACAATTGGGCCCATGAAGAAACATGGCCCAACTACCAACTACTGTTGAAGCCTATGCAATGCAATTCAACTAAAGCAAAGAAGCTCATGGAAATAATATAATTTAAATTAAATTAAATATTTAAAAAGAAAAAGACAACAATACAAATGATAGAACTCTCAAGTGACATCTTCAATTACAAGTGGTCTTCAAATTACGTGTTGTTCATGTCACCCTCCTTGTAATATCTCGTCCATATTTAAATGCAAAACGCATGTACTGTGCATCGTCCGGATGTTAGCATCGCTGTATGTGCTCATCCTTATCTTGCATTGCAGAAATAAAATAAAAATTAGCATGAAAAAACACGGATATACTACTGCAACAACAACAACGTTATCATCGAACAAATTAATAATAGTAAGAATAACATACCTAAGAGATAGTGAGAACTCAGTCGTAATTTCATATTCAAATAACATACCTATAGATTGTTTATGAAAGTCTATTCCTTGACACATCGTGTCATGCATGCCATTAATATTTTATACATATTTTCTGTATTCCAAAATAAATGCCATTTTAGGTGTCATGTCGGCCAACCTTTCTTAAGTTGGAATAGATTTATTAAAAGAATTAGCAATAATTTATTCCAAATAAATTTATTGTAAAGATATGCGTTAATTAATTAATGATACTATTAATGACACTAATTATATATTAATGATATCTTATATATATTAATTATACTATTAGGGCATGTACAACAGGGCTATATAAACTCGTTAAATATTTAAAAAGAAAAAGACAACAATACAAATGATAGAACTCTCAAGTGACATCTTCAATTACAAGTGGTCTTCAAATTACGTGTTGTTCATGTCACCCTCCTTGTAATATCTCGTCCATATTTAAATGCAAAACGCATGTACTGTGCATCGTCCGGATGTTAGCATCGCTGTATGTGCTCATCCTTATCTTGCATTGCAGAAATAAAATAAAAATTAGCATGAAAAAACACGGATATACTACTGCAACAACAACAACGTTATCATCGAACAAATTAATAATAGTAAGAATAACATACCTAAGAGATAGTGAGAACTCAGTCGTAATTTCATATTCAAATAACATACCTATAGATTGTTTATGAAAGTCTATTCCTTGACACATCGTGTCATGCATGCCATTAATATTTTATACATATTTTCTGTATTCCAAAATAAATGCCATTTTAGGTGTCATGTCGGCCAACCTTTCTTAAGTTGGAATAGATTTATTAAAAGAATTAGCAATAATTTATTCCAAATAAATTTATTGTAAAGATATGCGTTAATTAATTAATGATACTATTAATGACACTAATTATATATTAATGATATCTTATATATATTAATTATACTATTAGGGCATGTACAACAGGGCTATATAACTCGTCTGTACTCCCTCCGTCCTTAAAATAAAAGACCTTCGCTTCCCGGTAGTTCAACGTTTTTTAAAATGCCGGCAATTATATATTAAAATATATAAATATTTATGTTAAGTAATTAGTATCATCGGAAAGATCTTTAAGTCTAGTTTTTTAACAAATTTATTTGAAGATTTAAATGTTGCACGTATTTTCTATAAATTTAGTCAAAGTTGAAAGTTTGACCCAAGACGCTTTCCATAGCGTCGTTTATTTTGGGGCGGAGGGAGTATGCTGCTTCTTTTTACAGAAAGAACCCTGCTCGGCCGTAGACGGCCTCTCCTCGTCGTCTCGCCAGGCGACGGGTGTGGCTCGTGGTCCGAGAAGCACTTGTCGGTCTATAGATGCGTTGTACGGGGTCGATGAGCGGGAGGCGCGATGACAGGATCCAATACGGGCGGGTGTGCATGCAGAGGAAGTTGAGAAAGCGGGAGGGGATATTGCGCGAGGCGGCTATGGATCCTAGCGCGGCGGCGGCCCTCTTCTCCGTTGGCCATAGATACGGCTTGGCAGCTGGCCTCTTCCTGTCAGTTCTGAATCCGTCTTCAGTGAATGCAGAGATCGATATGCTCTTCAGTACATGACGGCCTAAAGAATTTATTTATTCAGTAGATGGAGATCGATCGTATATGCAGTAGTTGTCCTAGCTTGCTTTTGTGTATATCCGGTGTATGTTTTCGCAACATCACCTGGTTATGTATGTGAACAATTTCAGTGAACTGTTACCTAACATCTCTATGTGCTGTTATTTTTTTTTCAGGTTTCCAGTGAACAGTCCATATATTCAGTTGAAAGAGAATGCTTTGGAGGCTTTGTTCTGCTCGAGGGTGAAAGAGAATTTTTGACAGTTATATTATGAATATTTGTAAATCTCATTGTTTGTGTACATATGTGTGAAATCATGATATAGCAACACAACGGTATACTAAAATGATATTCATGATTGGTCATGGCTATTTGTAAGCATTAAATTACTTGCGAGACAAATAAAAAAGGCATGCTCTTATCTATGGGTTATGCAAATTTTGTCTATGTCGTGGATTGTCTATGTCGTGGATTTCAAGAACTTACAACGGACTCGTGTGCGTGGGTTGAACATGCCCTTAATGACACTAATTATATATTAATGACACTTATACTACCAAAGAATAATAATCTTTTGCCCAACTATAAAGCTATTACAATTACCTTACTTTATATATAGAATAAAATAAACAAGAAGCATAGATATAGTTGTCTATAAATGGTACTCCAAATGAGTATGATACAAAAAACAAAATGAACCATACGTTACCCAAAACTTATTCTTCGTATAAATCCATTGTGTATGCATGGCACGTGTATATGTCTACCGATTATAATGACGTTTTGAAACGTTTTCATCATGAAGGCTTTCTCATGGAAAGTGATTGCCCTACGTCTACATGAAAAAAAAGTAGTCAGTAGCTCTTGCTCCGTATATTGTTTTTTTTTTTTTTTTTAAAGAAAGGTGTAGATCCAATAGGCAGACGAGCTTGTGATACATCGAAAACTCCGGAGAAGTTTGGATCTCCAAACCGACCCACCCAACCATATCCATGTCCATCCCAGCGAGACCCGTTAAGCCGATCGCCACCACTACCGCCTCGTCACCAGCGCGTCATTAACGAGGCTACAAAAAAAAAAAAAAAAAACCCACGTTTTTCCTCCCTCTTTTCGCTGCAACTTCCCACCACCGCCTTCATCCCCTATCCGCGTCCTCCCCGGGCGATCGATCGAACGCGGCTAGCCTCGCCGCCGCCCCCATGGCGGAGATCGCCGAGCGGGCCGTCGCGGGCGAGCTGCCGGAGGAGCCGCGGCCGCCGCACGGGGAGGAGGAGGACGAGGAGGAGGAGGAGGGGGACGTGTGCCGGATCTGCCGCAACCGCGGCGACGACGACCACCCGCTGCGCTACCCGTGCGCCTGCAGCGGCAGCATCAAGTTCGTGCACCAGGACTGCCTCCTGCAGTGGCTCGACCATAGCAACTCGCGCCAGTGCGAGGTAAAACTACCGCCCCCACCCCCCCCGTTCCTGCCCCTCGCCCCGCGGATGGGGACGCCGCTGGGTCGTCGCTTTAGGGATTGATTAGTTCGATTGCGGGGTGGAATCGATCGATTGAATGTTGAGCTGGCGCTATGGGTGCTGTTTCTCTGTTATGAGTTTGTAGATTGGGTCAAAATTATGTTAATAGGCGTTCATAATGGACATGGCTTTTATTTATGCCTTTTCATTTGCTAGAAATTAGGGGATTAGGGTTGAGAATCAGGACAATTGGATGGTTTTGATGATTATTCAGCTAGCAAAGGTATTTTCATGATGCTCCGCTGCTGCTGTGGGTGTATTTTCAGAGGCATAATAATTCTGTTGACCTGTAGCGTCTGCTTGTCCTTCTTAGCGACAACTATTGACTTGGTATTGATGACTGGTTTGCAGTCTCGGTTCTCTTATCTTCTTAGTCTCCTATGGAATGAAGATGAAATGGAGGAATTCTAGAGGACTGGAATCATTAGAATGAACCTCCTCTTGAATAATTCACTTTTGTTAGTCTTAGGGCAAATGAGTGAACAAGTGTTAGTTGGGGGTTCCTAGCACAACTCTACAGCTGGGTAGTGATGTCTTGTATTGTAAAGGAAAAAATATACTTGTGAGGATGATGGTGTGTGTCTTGTTTGTCTTAACTCCATTTTCTCTTGATAATTTCTGATTTATAATTCTGTGCACCGCAGGTCTGTAAACATGCATTCTCCTTCTCACCCGTGTACGCTGAAAATGCTCCGACAAGACTTCCTTTCCAAGAACTGATAGTTGGTGTTGGAATGAAAGCATGCCATGTGTTTCAATTCATCCTTCGGCTTGCCTTTGTTCTCTCAGTTTGGCTCATGATTATCCCATTCATTACCTATTGGATATGGCGGTTAACATTTGTGAGAAGTCTTGGTGAAGCGCAAAGGCTGTTCCTCAGTCACATCAGTGCTCAGTTGATCCTTAGTGATTGCCTTCACGGGTTCCTTCTCTCAGCTATCATTGTCCTTATATTTCTTGGAGCCACCTCATTACGGGACTACATAAGGCATTTGCGTGAACTTGGTGGACATGATGCTGAGAGGGATGATGGAGGCCGTGAAAGGCATGGTGCTCGTGCTGTCAGGAGGCTAGCTGGTCCTAATAATAGGTTCCTGCAGATGGAAATCTTGATGAATTAGCAGAAGCCCAAGGAATTGGTCCTGCTGAACTTCTCAGGAGAAATGCTGAAAATGTTGCTGCTCGATTAGAACGACTTGAGGCTCAGGTTGAGCAGATGCTTGATGGTCTGGATGATGCAGATGGTGCAGAGGATGTTCCTTTTGACGAACTTGTTGGTATGCAAGGCCCTGTCTTCCACTTGGTTGAAAACGCAATAACAGTGAGTACTATTTTTTCCTACATTTTTTTTTTTTTTTTGTAGATCTACATGTGTTGGCATAACTATTTTGAGTTAGTTGTGTTTCCATGCTACTGCAGAACACTTAGAAATCTTCCACTTCCTCTATTCCAAATTGCAGGTCATTTTTGTTTTGTCCTAAGTCAAATTTATATAACTTTGACCAAGTTTGCAGAAAGATATGTTAACACCAAATAAATGCACCATAAAGACATTTCATTTTGGATCGAATGAAAGTAATTTGATGTTTTATATGTTGATATACATTTTTTTTTCTAACAATACAGTCAAAGTTGGAGAAATTTGACTGGAGAATATTATAACTACAACATTTGGAATCGAGGACTATGTTGAATATCATATTGTTGATAACCTTAAGATCATTTACCCAAGTTTTAGTTTTAAAAAATTCAAATATGAAATGGATGTGGCTGGCATGAGAACAGATTGATAAAATTTTGTTACACTGTATCATCAGATTCATTGTTGAATGTAATTTCATATGGTTATTACCATGAATTTATTATTATTTTTTTTGCTAGTATCAATTGCATGTTCTTTTCCAACCTTTAATACAGTTGCATCTCTTATATTTCAAAACACTGAGGAATGTCTTTTCTCCAGGTTTTGGCCAGCAATGCTATATTCCTCATTGTTGTGATCTTTGTTCCATTCTCATTGGGAAGGATTGTCCTGTACTATCTATCATGGTTTTTCTCTTCGGCTTCTACTCCTATGCTGGCAAAAATGATGCCCTTCACAGAAACAGCTATTTCTATAGCTAATGATACATTGAAGAGCGCACTTAATGTTGTGAAGAATTTTTCTTCCGACAGTAGTAATGAAGGTGTCATAGGGCATGTGATTGAGGTTGTTACTCAATCCTTGAAGATAAATGCCACTGGTCTTAGTGTAATTCAAGGCACTGGGAAGAGCAGTCTGATGAAAGGAACAACAATTGGCTCATCTTATCTTTCGGATCTGACAACTCTGGCTGTTGGATACATGTTCATCTTCTGTCTTGTGTTTTTGTACATTGGATCACTGGCTTTACTTCGATATGCCAGGGGAGAACGTTTCACCATTGGAAGACTCTATGGTATAGCTACTATATTAGAGGCCATCCCTTCTCTATGCAGGCAGTTCTTTGTTGAATGAAGCACCTTATGACTATGGTCAAAGTTGCATTCCTTCTGGTCATTGAGCTTGGTGTATTTCCTCTTATGTGTGGTTGGTGGCTTGATGTTTGCACTCTAAAGATGCTGGGCACAACAATTGCTCAGAGAGTTGAATTCTTTACAATGTCACCCTTGGCGAGCTCTGCTATCCATTGGCTAGTTGGGATTGTGTATATGCTCCAAATAAGCATATTTGTCAGCCTTCTTCGAGGGGTATTGCTCAGCCACTAGATATTTTGAGCAACAGCAATCAAACATTTAAATTGTCCTATGTCTCACTGATCTCACTTTATTTTTACCTTTTTGTGGTAGGTGCTGCGCAATGGAGTTCTTTATTTTCTGCGGGACCCTGCCGATCCAAATTACAATCCATTTAGGGATTTGATTGACGATCCTGTGCATAAACATGCCCGGCGAGTTCTTTTGTCAGTTGCAGTGTATGGAAGTTTGATTGTGATGTTGGTCTTCTTACCTGTAAAACTGGCCATGAGAGTAGCTCCTTCAATTTTTCCTCTGGACATCACGTGAGTTAGCCTACCCAACATATATTTTTTTTTTGGTCATTTGGAATTACAATCCTAAGTGTTGTTTGCCTCCTGTGGAATTGCAGCATATTTGACCCATTTACTGAGATTCCGGTTGATGTCCTGCTGTTCCAAATATGCATACCATTCGCTATTGAGCACTTCAAGCCTCGTGCAACCATTAAGTCTCTTTTACATCATTGGTTTGCTGCGGTTGGTTGGGCCCTTGGCTTAACCGATTTCTTACTGCCAAAACCTGAAGAAAACGGTGGGCAGGACAATTGGAATGGCAGGGCAGAAAGAAGAGACCGGGACATGGTGGGCGGGAAATGGTTGCCCCACAGGTCGAACAACGCATGATACAACATGTTGCCGCTGACGATAATGGCAGGGGAAATGCAAATGAAGCAAACGATGCCACTGAAGAATCTGATGTAGATGATCAGGGAGACTCTGAGTAAGTATAATCTCTAGATTTGTGCAAAAAGTACCTATGGCCTATCTTTCCATATATTTTGCAAAATACACAGATTACACTATCAAAATAATGGAACAGCTTTGAACATAAGTACATAAAAAGTACACAACTGAGTTTGTTTAGGAAGAAAAAAACTGAAAACAACTGTGGTCCAATTATCTGCACCAACTTTCTGAACCAAATTTGGCACATAGATTATATATCAGCATAATTGGGTATGATCCATGTTTAGGACAAATACTTGAGAGTATTTTACTTAGTATATCAACATAATAAACTATGGTTTGTTTATCTGACTTTTGTCCCATTTTAAGGTATGGCTTTGTGCTTCGGATCGTGCTCTTGCTTGTACTGGCATGGATGACACTACTGATATTCAATGCTGGAATGATAGTTGTTCCTATCTCGCTTGGCCGTCTGGTTTTTGAGGCTGTTCCCCGCCTGCCAATCACACATGGCATCAAATGCAATGGTAATTCGCATATGATTCTGTTACCTGAATTGATGTTATGTAACCTCATGTTTATGAATAACGAGGTCAGCTGTAACACGTTTGCTGACACCTTTTGGAACTCTATCAGATCTGTTCTCCTTTAGCATTGGGTGCTATATTCTCTGGAGTGCAGCAGCTGGGACCAGATATGCGATTGATTACATCAGATCACGACAGCTGGGATTTCTGGTACAACAAATCTGCAAGTGGTGCTCAATTGTTTTGAAGAGCTCTTTTCTCTTGTCAATATGGGTAATTCTTCTAGACTGAACTTCTACTGTTTCATCTACCGCCCTTTTGAACTTATGGGAGTTCTCTAATTTGCGGCACTACTGTTTTCTATGCAATTCATGATTATTATGGATCTAACCAGCAGAGTTAATCTTATATTTCAGGTCTTTGTTATTCCTGTGCTGATTGGACTCCTTTTTGAGCTGCTGGTCATTGTACCCATGAGGGTGCCTATTGATGAGAGCCCTGTCTTCCTATTGTACCAGGATTGGGCACTGGGGTTAATATTCTTGAAAATATGGACTAGACTGGTAAGATGTGACCTCACTATTCATTTCCCAGCTACTTATCAATCTTGTTTCTATAGGTTAGTTACCTATTTGGATATTTGCATCGAATAGGGTTGAGTAGATTGACCAACCTACTTGAAACTTTCAGGTTATGTTGGATCAGATGGCACCTTTGGTTGATGAAAGCTGGAGGTCAAAGTTTGAGAGAGTTAGAGATGACGGCTTCTCCCGTTTAAGGGGTCTGTGGGTCCTCCATGAAATTATAATGCCGATTGTCACGAAGCTCCTTACTGCTCTCTGTGTCCCATACGTCCTTGCAAGGGGCATCTTCCCAGTGCTGGGTTACCCACTCATAGTGAACTCAGCAGTGTACCGCTTTGCTTGGCTTGGATGCCTGATCTTCAGCACACTCTTCTTTTGTGGCAAGAGATTCCATGTCTGGTTCACCAACCTCCACAACTCCATCAGGGATGACCGCTATCTGATTGGCCGGAGGCTGCACAACTTTGGCGAGGACTCTCCCTCACCTGAGCCGAGTGAATCTGGAGCGACTATAGGGTCAGATGACCAGGACCGAGCCCTTGTCCTGCGAGATCAGGAAGAGGACGTGGGGTTGAGGATGAGGCGCAATAATATTCGTGCAAACCAACAACCCAGGCTGGCTTTTTAATCAGGAAGTAGTTTTGGATAAAGAGCTCATAATCATGATATAAGCTGGTCTGCAGCTTCTGATTGTGCTTTGTAATGGGGCGTTGTAGAGTGAGTTTGTGTTAGTTATAGACAAGAGTTCTAAAGACTGTTTTACGACGAAGCCTGGGAGAAAGATAAAGTGGTTGGTGACTCCCAAGACTGGTGCCAAACTCCCTTTCCTGTGGTAGCCTTGGCTGACTGTAAATATCGTTTGATAGAGCATTACCAGGCAAACTCAGTTTGTTGTGATCCTCTTGTAATGACTAATGAATTAAGTTAAACTGTTGGGTAGATACGAGATACTAGATCATATCACTTTCACCATTTCCTTTTTGGGTGCCATCTTTGTTTCTTGAAAACTGTAATATTGAAATGAACTAAGCTCGGATGTGGTCTGCTGGCTGGGTCACGGAACAAAAACAAATTGATCTGGGCACCAATTGGTTGGGAGTATAGGTGTAAGTTGGATATCCATGGATTTTAGCAAATAAACTAGGAATTCAAATTTTTGTGGGGAAAATAAACTAGGAATTCGAATTTTGGTAGGGAAAAATGAATTTCTTGTTCATTTTTTGAACTAAAGGATATTCATTGGATATCCATAAACATGGTTGGGAGTAACTGAAAGCAGGAAAAGGATTTCTGGGATGATGACATTTCTTGATACTGCCTATCGCACTTGGTACCGCCTGTGCCCTACTCCTTTGATTGGATAGTGGCAAGTAGCAGTGCGATCGAGAGAGGGGAGTAGGAGGAAGGAGTGCCCGCGACAAGGGCAAAACAAGGATGTAAGAGAAGGAGCAAGCTTTACCCGTGGTATAGAAATGAGAGTCAGAGGGAGGAAAGTGTGATTCAGCAGCAAGAGAAGGAGCAAGCTTTGCCCGTGGTATAGAAATGAGAGTCAGAGGGAGGGAAGTGTGATTCAGGAGCAAGAAGACAACCAACCATCCAATAAGGGCCATTGTTTGATGCTCACAACAATGCTGAAGGGTAGGATTTGAGAGCTTCTCTAATTTGACAACCTGAATAGGGTGTATGTTAAAGTTGGATCTTTTAGCTCTCAAAGGCTTGTATGTGAATTGTTGGAGAGGCTTGTATTGAATTGTTGTGAATTGTTGGAGAGGCTTGTATGTAAATTGTTGGAGATGCCTTTTCTAATAGTAAGGGGGACAGCACCCACCCACCCACCCCGCACGCAGTGAAAGTTGTTTATATCCTATAATAATACTACAATTCATGTATTTTTAATCATAATATTGTGATTTTTCTTATGAACAGGCATGTAAAAGAAAGAGTTGTTAAAATATAAGATATTTATCATCTTTGTGTTTAAAAGTTGCTGGTGTGATCGTGATCGCGACCGGTAGGCGTCCTTGGCTGTGTTTAGAGCCCCAAATTCACCCTCAAATTCCACTATGCAAAAAAAAAGATTCTCCATCACATCAAAACGCCGGCACGTGTCCCGAAAGACGAAATGTAGGTAAAAAAATAAACTAATTACACGGTTTAGTTGTGCATTCATGGCGAGGCGATTCTTTTGGCTGGATTACGCCATGATAGGATATTATTTACCACTAACAAACGAAACGTCTTTACGATTAATGCGATGTGACATCCGGCCCAAAATTTTTGCACCAAATTTTGGGTGTTAAACACACCCCTTGCTTTTTTAACGAAAGACCTCTACCACGAGTCACGACCTCGATACATTGGCCCGGGTAAACGCCAAGGCACTCGCACCTGCGATGCGACGCTCGCCATGGCCCACATGCAGGCAGCGCCTCCAGCTCTGTGGTGGGGTCCATTCGGTTGGTGGGCCACTCGCCACCATTCGCCAACGGATAGCCCACCCGCTGCGCGGAAGCCGTGTGGTCCGTCGTTGGTTCCCGCGGTTTGGACGACCGAATAATAATTTAATTCCCCACAACTGCCCAAGGTGCCTACTGTATATGCCACGGAACTATAGATGGGATGGATTCTGTATGACGACGACTCTTCGAACCGATTCTGGTCGACTGACGGTTCTCATCTATCTATTCTTTCACCTGATTTGTCTTGAGTACGCGTAATGTACTGCCACACGTTGTACGGTTCTCATAGACACCGTATGTGGTTGTGAAATCGGCACGCTTGAGGCGCATCTGAACTCGTGTGTATACTACTCCGTATGTGGTTGTTCCGTGGGTTCGATTCGCAGTGCGCAGGGTAAGAACAACTTAACGTTGCCCAAATGCTCAGCCAGGCGGGTCTTTTGAAAACCTCCGGTTTAAACATTGGAAATAGCTCTGGGCAACGGTCACTTCTGCCGCGCTTCTCCCCGCGGTTTCTCTTCAATTTTCAATCACGACTTGCCAACGGCAGATTTGCTTTCAGTTCCGCTGCGTTTCCTATTTTTAATGAGTTCTGATGACTTCTGACCTATCCCGTGATGATACATACAATCGGAATTGGCTCGGCTCGAGGCACCACACGTCTTCACATGCCGTTATTATGAAGCATCACGTGCGCCATCATTATTAACGCGCAGAACGCGCAACGGTAGGGTGGCATGCTCGAATGCTAGGCAATTTACGAGAACAATACCGGCAAATTGCGTCCTTCTTGTCGTGCCTTTGAAATATTTTTTCTACTTTTATGACGTGGGATTGATTTTCTATACATAACAATGTGAATAAAGCTTGAATCGTTCATGAAAATTCCATTATGGGAGTGGGGAATAAGGAAACGCTGAACTAGAGAATTGATTTTCTATACATAACGATGTGAATAAAGCTTGAATCGTTCATAAAAATTCCATTATGGGAGTGAGGAATAAGGAAACACTCATCATGTATTAGTAGTTCACGACACGACAAGGTGTGGAGCGCAAACACGTACACGCGTAAGGTAAGTTCCAACTTATTATCCAAAGAAGACATAATGGACGCAAAGGACTTGGTCCACGTCAGCGCTCCGGTCGATATAAAGACAGACGGCTACCAGGGCAGCCATCGTCAACGACTGCCGCAAGCCTCATCGTGCGCCGCTCATCGCATCAACATCAGATCCCGGCTCTCCACGGTCTCCTCCTTCGCAGACGAGATCCCCACCCCCGGCCTCTTCTCCTCCTGCCTCCGCAGTCCCCACTCCGGTCCCCTCCGCATGTCAATCCATGGGATGATGCTCGAAGTCAGAGGTGTGCCTTTGCCTCCCTGGCTCCCTCCTCCCCAATGATCCTTCTCCCCTTTTCCCCCTACTGGTTGTAACCCTACCCTGCCTGCAGTCACCGGGTGCCGGAAGCTGCGGGACACGGAGTTCTTCAGCCGCCAGGACCCCTACGTCGTCCTCGAGTACGCCACCACCAAGCTCCGCACCCGCACCTGCACCGGTTCGTAATCCCCCCCCTCCTCTTCCTTCCTCCTCTGCCGCGCGCCCCGGTCTTCGCTGTATATACTATACTAATGCCGCCATGTTTGCGTGCACTGCTTCATTTGTGTTCTATTTGTTAATTATCATGTGTCGAGGTCGAACCAGCGTCAGACAATTTCGCATACCCACCAACCCCATCCCAATTCACACCGTGCATAGTGCACAGGGAGGGAGGAATTCGTCGGCGTACGATGTTGATTGAGCGTTTAGGACAATACTCGTTCGGGGTTCACTAGGTTTATTTGGCTTCAGCAATTGGGCAAACTCTCTCTTGGTATTAACGACCTAGTACTAGGTGGGTGGGTGGGTGAATGGACCAGCTGCCGCCATTTCGATGCGGGGTTTTGCTGCTTCCTGCCTTGTTGCTCGCTATGTAAGACTCGGTAAGAAAAAAGAGGAACAAATCAGGGTACAAAGGCGCTAGAAAAACATTAGCTACAAAGTCAGCCAAAACAAACGGCCACAGACGACAATGAACAGAAAATATTGCAAAGGATGTGCTTTGGCCCATAGGTAATGTAATGACTAATGAATGAACGAATACCACTGACGGTACACAGCTTAGATACGGACACCGCCAGCCGACCAGCTGGGCTGATTCTTTCTGACTTTGCATAATGCCTTTATGCCTAATTTATGTATGCGGTCGATACTCTAGATGCCTCCAGCGGAATCTCGGTACCTCTTAATCGGCATATTATTATGCTTGACTTTCAATCATCTAGTTTAAGATTAAATTATGTTGGAACAAGTACCAGTCATGTCGTTTTGTTTGTGTTAATCTATTTTTAATCATGAATGGCTGACAACTACCGTGACAGCATGAACGTACCCTGCTGCAACAAAAATCACTTACTTTGGGGGTACTAAAAGTGCTTGTGTCCACTAATCTGGAATCTAGCTGTATGATTGGGTTGTGATTCCACGGTTTTGAAAACTAACTGTATTTAAGCACTTAAAAGTAATGAAGGCAGTAGAGGAGTTATGGGTCTTTGTAGGTTCGGTACCAGTCATGTTATTTTATTTGTGTTAATCTTTTTTAATCATGAATGGCTCACAACTACTGTGACAGCACTGCTGCAACAAAAATCACCTACTTACTGAAAGTCTAAAAGTGCCTGTGTCCACTATCTGGAATCTAGCTATATGATTGGGTTGTGATTCCACGGTTTTGAAAACTAACTGTATTTGAACACATGAAAGTAATAAACGCAGTAGAGGAGTTATGGATCTTTGTAGGTTGTGCTTTCGATTTGCTTTGGAAGTTGAATGGTCCACCATTGTAGTCATTGCCAATTCATCTCGGACTGTACAAATTTATGACCAATTAGCACAAACTTATTCTGATTATTTCTTCATGAAAATGCAGACCCTAAAACTCTAGGTGAATAAAAGCTGAATGCTGGGCCACAGGGGGCGGGGGGTCGCCAGTAGGCAGTAGGCATGGACTAGAACTGTTTTCCCAGCCTTTTTGCAACCAGGATTCTTCAATCTCAGTCTTGCTGATTTACCAAGTATTGTTATAAAGCCTTCCTAATACAGGCAACTGTGTGCTGTGGCACCAAACTTTTCTGAACACACATAATCCTTTAATTGGTTCCAGCATCCAATAAGGTTCTTACTTCAATCTACTAATAGACGAGATTAATCACTTCTCAAACTATAAGCAAGGAAGTTTCCAGTCACCATGAACAGTGACGATACATTCATTTTTCTCATTGTTTATCTCCATAGAATTTTCTGTACAATAAGGTTTCTACAGAAATATGCTATTATGTGAGGTTAAGTTTATGACTTTTCCCTTTGCTAGTTCTCTTTTTTTTTCAAACCTAAAAAGTGATATTGATGCTAGATGGGGGAAGAAACCCAACTTTCGATGAGAAGTTCCATATACCCCTCATTGAAGGCCTACGCGAGTTGAATGTTCTGGTATGGAACAGCAACACATTAACCCATGATGACTTCATCGGCAGTGGCAGGTTTGTGGCTCTTATCATCCATCATCAATATGGTAAATGGATTCTACTTTTTAGTGCGTAACCATTGACTGTTGTTTTGTGAAGAGTCTATCTGAACAAGGTGCTCACAAATGGATATGATGACTCCTCATGGCCGCTTCAAACACGCCACATGAGGTATTCCTATCTCATATTAACTTGAGTGCACTGGCTTTGTGAACTTTCTAATAGTCGGAAATTTTCAGATCTGCTGGGGAAGTGAAGCTCATTATGCACGTTGATGTCTCAGCAATGGTGAGAGACTGATCTCTATTCTTTGTTGGCTTCTTAGTCCTGTATTGTGGCTGATTGGCTGATTACATTATGTCTGACAGAAGAACAAGATGGGTAGGGAGTGTCGGCGCATCAAGTACACATCCTGTTCCTCCACTTTCAATGCCAACTCCAGTCCCAGCTCCGGCCCCCTGCCCCTGCCCCAACCCCAGCCCCAGCCCCAGCACTAGCATCAGCGATTCCATACACAGGAGTCACACCTTCATACCCACCTGTTTCAGCATACCCTGCTGCAACCGCATACCCTGCTGCAGCCGCATACCCTGCTTACCCAACTCCTAGCCATGCACCATATACCAATCCAGAATACCCACCACCTCTGCAGCAACCATACCAACCACCACCCGCTGGATACCCTCCATCCTATCCACCGCAACCATATGAGCAAACTTACCCACCACAACCATATGGGCAACAACCATACCCACCCCCGCCGGCAGCACAGTCTCCGTATCCACCTGGTAAAGATGCAATTGAGCAGATATAAATCCATTTTTTTCATGATATTAATCAATTGTCTAACTGGATCGCCTCCCTTTGTCTTGGTTGATCTTATGCAGCGCCTTACCCTGGTACTTATCCACCAAGACCCTATTGATATAGCAGCTTCAGTTATGATCTCACGTAGAGGAATCAAAAGCAACAAACAATATGTGAATGATGCGCCTCAGTGTGGATTCTTTCTTTTAGTTATTTGGTTATATTCCTAACAAAATACTACCAACTGTGAACTGTCGATGAGTTGTTGCACATCTATCACAAATCAGTTAAAGATCAGGTTCCAATCTTTTGATGATATATCAAAAAGAAATATCAAGAACGCACATGGCTGAAGCTGGTGATCAAATCGTGTCAACAGCCCAGTTATCAGTAATATTTTCTCACTTTAGTACGTGCAATAGGTAGCTTGCAGATTGTGTCAATGAAACCTATCCTATATTGCTTCACAGTGGGTTTGGCTAGCTTGAGACCAGAGTCACCAGACCCAGGTTCTTTCTGTCTTGGAAGCACGTCTGACTGTTCTGTGACCACACAATTGTACATAATACATAATACATGGTAACCTATGAAGTATGCTTTTCCAAAACGACAATAAATTAGCTTCGGTTAAGAACACTTTCATGCTGGAACTTTGAATGTATTTGTAACAGTCAATAAATTTGTTTCCGTGATGATAGCAACTTTGAATGTATTTGTAACAGAAGAAATTTGTTTCGGTGATGAAAGTTGTAAGTGTGGTGGTTTGACAAGTGGGATTTCCATGTCTTTTCTTTTCTCTGCCACATGGATTTATCCATGCTGAACTTTGATGTGGTAGTGTGGTGTGGTGGTAGCATTGTACTATGTTATAGGCTTTTCAAAGTTTCAAGTACGTTATAGTACGTATGTTATACTGATGAGTAATGAAAGTCTAAACTTCAAAAAAAAAAAAAAAAACTTCACTATTGATACACAATAGTACATGCTTGATGCTTAGATCTGTGTGCATGACATCAGTTTGTTCACTTTTTTTCCCGTTGAATTGCGCGCTCTTCCTCGTAGGTACAAGAAAATTCCCATCATCCACCGCTAAAATCCTAGCTCTGCCTCCGGTGACCGGCGATTAGTTGCTTGTTTGGGTCACTGTGCTGCTCCGTGGGCAGCTGACGAACCGGCCGGGAAGCAGACTGTGCAGTGGACGGTTGTGAACGTGTCTAGGCATGTTGCAAGTGCTACTCGCAGGGGTTGACCGCACTACGTGCGTGTGTGCACGGCGGTTCGTCAGGCTTTTGCTGTCGATCGGCTGAGGGCGTCTTGCTACTGCTACATTCTACTGCTCCCTCCATCCCTAATTGACCGTCGTCGTCCGGTTTCGATTTGTACAAAATACATGCAATATTTGTATCTCCAAATAAATTTATTAAAAAAAAACTAGACGAAAAGAACTTTCTGATAATACTAATTACGTAGCATAAATATTTATATATTTTAATATATAATTGTCGGCAGTAGTTTCTCGGAAGCGAACGGTAAACATTTAGAGACGGAGGGAGTATGTCTCAGGGAGCAGGTCACAATATATGCCTTGTGATCTGTTAACGACATTGTATCTTCGAAAACATCACCTCATGACCTCGGCAGCTGATTGGATGAATCTTTTTCGAAGAACTCCTTGTGCGTGTCAACGGCTGTAAGAGATTGATTTAAATTTATTCTACACTTGTTGCAATTTATTCTGGGCATTTTGTTTATTGTACTATGTAAGAGATGAATTACAAGGATGGTAGGATTATATGATTGCCCGATGACGATTAAATCTCCCACTAAGGCCGAACTAGCCATAGATTACATTGAACATTTAACTAAAACTTTTCTGAGAACAATTATAATTGTTCATATATTTGAATTCAATAGAGCTACTAGTTGTATTGATTGCATTGAATTCCTACGAGTGTTTTTTTTTTTTTTTTGAAAAAAAATCTCAGAGCAACCATGTAGTATATTTGGTTGTTTAATTACTTTAATGCTCATTAACATATGGTTGTGCTTTTATGCAATCCCTATAGACTCTGCTATTGACACATTTTAGATCCTACACTCTAGTTAACTCTTGAAGTATGTTGAGCTAGTTCGGCCAATGAAGTGTTTACTTTGGGCTTAGTAAGGGACAGGACCTAATAGTCCTGGGTCAGCTAAGAACTTAATCTCAAAGCAATTTTTGATAAATCTAAACACTTGCAGATTTTTGTCTAGTGTTTTACCTACCTGTTCATGGCTATGTCATACTCTGCTTATGAAATGTGAGTTATATAGATTATCTTTTTTTCAAGATCAAGATTTAAATGCTAATGTTCATGAATTGTCTGATGTGTATGACATTTAAATGCTCATGTTCATAAATTATCTGATGTGTATGACATTACTTGACCAATATTTAGTTGAAATATTGTTATGCATGTTTGCTAAATTGAGCCAATTTTTCCAATAATAAAAAATAGATTATTTTTAAAAATGACTTATCCATCAAATATTGTTAAACTTGCTAAAAATGAAAACTTAGTCAACACTGACATTGGTGTAATAGTTAAGGAATTGGTAAACGTCCATTTTGATGAGTTCAGATCTTTTAACTTTGAGGGAATATTTAATTGGGATATGGTGGATCTAATTGATAACCTAGAGGGGTTTGAGTTGCATCATGGTGATTCCTCTAAGCCTAAACTCACTTAAGAGCTTAACTGTTTGACTGTTAACTTAGATAATGTTCCTAGAATGCCACAGTGGCAGGGCTGCCCGAGTGATTCGTGAGCAGCCTTATATGGCATATTCCTAAGCAGTCCCTATTCTAAGCACTTTAATTATTATATTGTGCAAGAGATGAATTGCAAGGTTGGTGGGATGTGATTGCTTGATGATGATATCTCACACTAAAGCCGGACTAGCCATAAACTACATTGTAGATTTAACTAATTTTTGTTGGGAACAATTATAACTGTTCATGTGATCTGAATTCAATAGAATTACTAGTTGTATTGACTGTACTGAATTCCTATGGATGTTTGTTTATTTTTTGGAAATTCTAATACAAACGTGAAGTATGTTTGCTATTAAGTAAACAACCTATAGGGATTCTCAGTAATATGTCATATAGGGTTGCTCAGGAATCACCCAGGGTTGCCCTACCTCTGGCATTCTTAGGAACGTTATCTAAGTAAGCAGCCAGTTGGGCTCTTGAGTAGGTTTGGGCTTAGAGGAATCACCCTCATGAAGCTAAACCCCTTCAGGTTATCAAATAGATCTACCATATCCTAATCAAATATTCCATGAGAGTTGAGAGATCCTGATTCATCAAAATGGAGGGTTGCTAACTCCTCAGCTATCACATCAATATCAGTGCTGACTAACTTTTCAATTTGGGCAAGTTTAACAGTGTTTGATGGACAATATAATTTGTTTTTGGACTGTTGTACAGATTAACTCAATTTAGCTAACATGTATTGCAATATTCCAAAATTAAATATTTGTCAACTAGTGACATACGCATCATATAATTTATGAACACGTGCAATTAAACTTTGATATAGAAAAATAGAAGTTCTATTACTCATATTTCATAAACAGAGTACGGCGTATCCGTGGACAGGTAGGTAAAATGCTAGACAAAATCTACAAGTGTTTAGATTTATCAAAACTTGCTCTGAGATTAAGTTCTTAGCCGGCACCAAGAATATTAGGTCTTGCTCCCTTACTAAGCCAAAGTACACACTTCATTGGTCGAAATAGCTCAACATATTCATCGAGAGTTAACTAGGGTATAAGATCTCAAATATTTCAGTAGAATAGTATGTAGAGATTGCATAAAAGCACAACCATATGACAACCAATATTATTATTTTTTTTGCTAATTGCAACTGGTCAACTGCAGGCGGAAACTCGCCTTTTTCAGAAAATATATATATAATTATTATAACAGTTTAAGTAAGAAGTGAGTAAGATGCTATTTGGAATCAACTAGATAATTATTAGCTGTGTAACTGAGAGGAAATCAACTAATTGCAATTAATAGCTAGGTCATAGGTAAGATATTAGCTACCTTATTGAGGATCCAAACTAGATCTCAACTATTTTTAGTAGTAAGAGGTGGAATCAACTAGCTAACTATTAGCTGAGTAATTGAGAGGAAATCAGCTAATTGCAATTAATAAGCAGGTAATAGGTAATATATTAGCTGTCTTGTTGAGGATCCAATCTAGATCTCAACTATTTTTAGTAACTATTCCCTCTGTTCCAATTGTAACTTACTTTAGATTTTTAAATTCATAGTATTCATTACGTATGTAGACATAATGTATATCTAGGTGCGTAGCAATTTCCATGTACCGAGAAGTCGAAGCAACTTGCAATTTAAAATTAAGGGAGAAACTATTATTGTTTGAGATATATAAACAAGTCATAATATCTTAAATACCACCAAACTTTAACAATTAACTGCTCTCTCCGTCCTTGAATAAATTAATTAGTAGACTAGAATTTGCCAACGAGTCTATAGAAAAGAAAATTAAATTATGAAATCAAATTAATATAATTAGATACACCATAGAATATAGTAAGCTTATTCATTGTCGTAAACATTTGTTCTTCTTATGTATAAATTTGATCATTTTTTTTTTTTGTATTATTCTTTGAATGATTTTTATTCACGGACGGAGGTAGTACTAGCTATTCTCTCCCAAGTTGTTGTTGCCGTGTCGCTGACGACCGAAGCTCAATTCCAAATGGACGAGTGTCGCGCTTTACCTGCTTGATTGAGAAACTCCATTCCTGGCCTTTCGGTTTCAGTTTGCAGCTGGCTGGTCCTCCTGACGTTTATTTACCTACGTCGAGAGAACCGCCATCGCGCTTGTTCAGTTTCATTCTTCCACCCCGTCTCGAGCGCAGCCCAGGGGAAGAAACCATATGGCTTCCTCTCTTTCCGGGAGAGTAGGAAGACGGCTGCTGTTCCCGATAATGGTGGTGGCAGTGGTGTTGGTGGCGGCTACGCTGGTTGGGGCGGCGCCGGCGCCGGCGTCAGCGTGCTACACGCGCGTGTTCAGCTTCGGCGACTCGTTGGCGGACACGGGCAACTTCCGGTTCGTCAGCAACGTCTCCGACCCCGTCCCCGGCTACCCTACGGCGAGACCTTTTTTCCACCGCGCCACCGGACGCTTCACCGACGGCCGCGTCATCCTCGACTTCATCGGTACGCCTACGCCAGCCAGCCACAATGCCCCCTGCTACTGCTATCCATCCACCGACCATTGTTGTTCATTGAAATCTGCAGCTGATGCGCTGGGGCTTCCGTTCGTGCCGCCTTACCTGAGCGGGCGGCGCGCCGAGGATTTCTTGCACGGTGCCAACTTCGCGGTGGGCGGCGCCACGGCGCTCGGCCCGGACTTCTTCCGGGACAGGGGTTTTGACGTGGGCAACGTAGTGCACCTCGACATGGAGATGAAGTGGTTCCGGGACATGCTCAACCTGATCTGCCCGGGCAACCTCTCACGTATGCCACTGTTTCTAATTTCTAATATCATCTCTTTGTTTCGCGATCAGCCCATTCACCCGTGTTTCTTTAAAAGGCTAATATCACTGAAATTACGTAATATCGTGAAAGTTATGTGTGGACACAAAGAGGCGACAAGTTATCTTCCATTTTCTAAGACATGTTGATATTGCACAGGTTGTTCGGACATGATGAACCAATCCCTTTTCATGGTTGGAGAAATTGGAGGCAATGACTACAACCTGCCTCTTATCAGGAAAATTCCTTTTGAGAATGTTGTCACCTTCGCTCCAGCTGTTATCGCCAAAATCTCTTCAACTATCACAGTGAGTATTTAATCCTCTGTATCCAACATTGTCACTAACATTGTACACATATAAACCAATGCAAATGCATCCAATTCTTGTAGGAGTTGATCGGGCTAGGAGCCAAGACTCTGGTGGTTCCAGGGAATCTACCGATTGGATGCCTCCCTATGTATCTGTTGACATTCCAAAGTGACAAGAAAGAAGATTACGAGCCAGGGACAGGTTGCATTAGACGGCTCAACGAGTTTGCACAGTACCACAATAAGCTTCTTATCGAGGAATTGGAGAAGTTGCGTAAGTTCCAACCTGGCGTGACCATCATCTATGCTGATTACTATGGAGCCGCCATGGAGGTTTTTGTTTCTCCACAACAATTTGGTGAGTTCAAATATATATCTTTTACTTGTTTTTTGAAAGACATAGTACAGAGACATACACATATTGTTTGACCTTTAAATCATTTTGAAAAGTGGAATGATCGTCTCTTCAAATGTTTGAAAAGTTTTTCATATCACAACATTTCATAGTAGAAAGTCAAGTGACAAATTGCATTTGGGATATGATATAAAGTAGTCTGAAAGTTTTAGCTTATACTCCGATGCAATTATAGGACACATATGATGCCTGCTATAGTATTAGCATCATGCCACTTGCATTAAGCTCCATGTTAACAAATTAGTCCGTTTCAATGGATACCATTTAAACCTTAATTAGAAATTAAAACAAATACACATGTACGTTACCTAAATGTTGTATTCTTGCTTACACTGGTTAACATTGTCATGATTGGGGTTCAGGTATCGAATATCCCTTGGTGGCTTGCTGTGGTGGAGGAGGACGCTATGGTGTGTCCCCGAATATAAGATGTGGGCGTGGAGACTACAAATTATGTCATAACCCAGAAGCATATGGATCATGGGATGGCCTGCATCCGTCAGAAAGTGTGTACAGGGCGATTGCGATGAGCCTTCTACGAGGCTCTCGTATACAGCCACCAATCGCTACCAACGCCAGTTCATGCGCACACACAACTTAGTGAGACCGGAATATCTAATGAATACTTCCTTGTCCTTCTAAGATGTAATTGTCAAATACATTCCTTAATTGTTTTCTTATATAATAAAAGAAAATGGTTAAAGGTCAAATATGTTTGTTTTCCACCGATAAAACGGTGTAAGTCAAGGCAAGTATGGTTCATTGTGTGCGTTGTTTCAATAGCAGGCAATGTGCTCGTGAGGCGGCCGGCTTACACTCATTTTTTTCGAAGTACTTATAGGAGTAAGGTGTGTGCGCTTTTGTTCATAGTATGCACGTGCATATATATAAGTGTTTGTGTATACAGTGTGATTCTCAAAATATCCCACCGACTAGATGAGTGGTACCTTGTTCTTAGAGTTTCAGGATGCTGATAGGGACAACTATCTGTGTACTTGTATGCGTCTATAGGATTAAGCGTGTACATATGAGGGTATGCATATGTGAAATGATTTTACAAAAAAAAAAAAAAAAAAAAAAAAAATCCATGGACCAGTTGAACCTATTTTAAAAAAGAAATATTGTGTTTTGCATGAGAAGAAGGAACCAAACAAAATACAACACACCCACCACACTCACGCGTACAGTCATACAAACACTGAAACACTGGTACAGAAAATATTTTCGAAGGCAAGCATTTTTTTATTTATGGAGGCAGGTAGGCTATCTTTTTTTTTTTTAGGAACTTCGCCGTTCGTGTTTTTTCATTAAGCGAGAATAAAGTTCAAACAAACAAGGTGCAGCGGTAACCAAATGATTACGAGGCAAGACCTAACAACTCTTTGGATACACTTGTTGGGGTTACATCTTGACAATTGTCGACAAACCTCCCGAAAGCTGGGTTAGGCGGCCTCCTCATCAAGACCCGCGGTGTTGAGGTCAAAGGAGGAGGTGTCAATAACACCATTCAGAAGAGTCTCAAAGCGGCGGCGCTTGGTGGGCCGGCATGCCTTCCACGAAGATGGTCTTGACCTTGTCCGCTCACGGTGTGCCGGGCCTCCGCCCAGCGTCCATACGTGCCCAACTTCGAGCGGTAGCATGCGGGCACGCAAAGTCCGTCCCCTACCCTAGGTGCGTGCCGCGATCGACCATTGCGTCGAAGGCGTGTGTGGAGGCTGGAGTGCGGCCTTCGGCGTAGACGCGGCCACGACTTGATGAGTGGCGGCGCCAGCGGCACACACCGCGTCTTCAATCTCTCACATTTAGGGACCCCTGGCCTGCGAGGCGGATGTGAGACCCTCTTCCTCCGAAGACACCGGAGGAGGCCCCGAAGCAGCGGGCTCCTCCGGCGGTGAAGGGCCCCCCCTCGAATAGCGGCACCGAAGGGCCAGGGGCGCAAACTCCGCCCGCCACTAGATCCGCCCACCCGGTCCTTTGCACCGGTGGTGCGGGTGCTGTCTTTGGTCTTTGAAGCGGGCGTCTTTGCGGGAGGTGCGGCCCCGAGCCCCATGCCACGAACTCGTCAAGCATTGGGTCCTCCCGAGAGAGGCTCCACAGCCATGCGCGGCATGGTTGCCAAAGGATCCACGCAACCTGCGAGGCTCGCAGCGGTGAGGTAGGCTATCCGAAAACATTATCGTTGATCGCCATTTACAGTGGCAGTCAGAATGTCCGCCTCTGAAAATTGATCAACAGAGACAAGACGTCTTAATGTGTCCACCTCCATTAATAGTTCTTGGAAAACACAGATTCTTTTAAAAAACAAAATGTCCTTTTCCAAAACTCAAATCCATAACCTACAAGTCAACAGTCACGTCTCGTTACCACTGCACCACTAAATTTTGATGGAGTTGTTTCTAACGGAAAATGTTTGCGTTTTTTTAAATCGTTTTGTGGGAAGTGATAGGATACTTGAGAGCTAATAACAAATGATTCATGAACTGGGCCTTAACCGAATATTTGCACCGGTACACATTTAAAGATTGGCGTTATGAGTTAGCTCTTGCAATTTTCATCCAGCAGCATCAGGTAGAAGTAGAACAGAAGATTATAAAAGAGACTTGATCCAGAGATTTCACCACGGTCAAAACTAGAAAACCTTGCATTAATCTACTAAAGTTAAATGTGTTTAACCATTAACTTAAAATTCTAATTTGGATTCCTTCTAACGTGTTTCAGTTTCAGTTAGCAGTTGGCTGGTCCTCCTGACGTGTTTTTAGGTCACTGCAAAGTTAGAAGGAATCCAAATTAGAATTTTGAATTAGTGCGCTGGTGGTTAGAAGGAATGGTGAATGGTCCTCCTGAAAGGATTCCTTCTAATTTGGATTCACCATTCCTGTCCTTTCTGTTTTAGTTAGCAGTTGGCTGGTCCTCCTGACGTGTACGGTCTAACTACCAGCCAGCTCCCACACCGCCCACACGACACGTCTCACTACACGAGCACCGCTCTCGCACTGTCTCGCACCCGTCCACTGGCCGTCTCCAGCACCGCCGAAACTGACGAGGTCAGAAGAAACCATGGCTTCCTCTCGTTCCCGGGGAGGAGGAAGACGACTGCTGCTGTTCCCGATGTTGGTGGCGGCGGCTGTGGTAGCTGGGGCGGCGCCGGCGTCAGCGTCAGCGTGCTACACGCGCGTGTTCAGCTTCGGCGACTCGTTGGCGGACACGGGCAACTACCGCTTCGTCTACAGCTACAAGTCAACAGTCACGTCTCCTTACCACTTCACCACTGAGTTTTGATGGAGTTGTTTCTAACGGAAAATGTTAGCGTTTTTTAAAACGTTTTTTGTGGAAGTGATAGGATACTTGAGAGCTAATAACAAATGATTCATGAACTGGGCCTTAATCGAATATTTGCATGGTAAGTACACGCTTAAAGTTTGGCGTTGTATATGAGGTAGCTCTTGCAATTTTCATCCAGCAGCATCAGGTAGAACAGAAGATTATAAAAGAGACTTGATCCAGAGATTTCACCACGGTCAAAACTAGAAAACCTTGCACTAATCTACTAAAGTTAAATGTGTTTAACCATTAACTTAAAATTCTAATTTGGATTCCTTCTAACTTTGCAGTGACCTGAAACAGTCCATGGGCTGAAACTCCATTCCTGTCCTTTAGCAGTTGGCATTCCATTCCTGTCCTTCAGCAGTTGGCGGGTCCTCCACTCCTCCCTGACGTGTACGGTCTAACTACCAGCTACTAGCTCCCACCCACCCCACACGCGACACGAATACACGAGCACCGCTATCATATCGCGCTTGGCCGAAACTGACGAGCAGAAGAAACCATGGCTTCCTCTCGTTCCAGGGGAGGAGGAAGACGGCTGCTGTTCACGATGGTGGTGGCGACGGCGGCTGCACTAGTTGTGCCGGCGTCAGCGTGCTACTCACGCGTGTTCAGCTTCGGCGACTCGTTGGCGGACACGGGCAACTACCGCTTCGTCTACGGCAACGACTCCGACCCCGTGCTCCGGCTCCCCTACGGCGAGACCTTCTTCCACCGCGCCACCGGCCGCTTCACCGACGGCCGCATCGTCCTCGACTTCATCGGTATGCCATTGCCAGTCACAAATACCCCTGCTGCCGCTGCCGCTATCCATCCACCGACCAATTTCGATTTTGGTTCTGATTTTGAAATAAATCTGCAGCTGATGCGCTGGGGCTTCCGTTCGTGCCGCCCTACCTGAGCGGGCGGCGCGCCGAGGACTTCTTGCACGGGGCCAACTTCGCGGTGGGTCGCGCCACGGCGCTCGCCGCGGACTTCTTCCTGGACAGGGGTTTTGACTTGGGCGACGACGTCGTGCACCTCGACACGGAGCTCGAGTGGTTCCGGGACATGCTCAGCCTCCTCTGCCCCGCCGCCGACCTGTCAGGCATGTCACTGTTTCTTTTCTTGCCGTCAGCATCACCTGCAGATATTTTTGATCAACTCTTAACTTATGTGAGGTACAACCAGTTGTTGATTCAACTGGTGTAGATAGATGTGGCTTATGCTCAAGAAAATTTCAGTAACCTCACTATCAGCTGATCATATATAGTTACTCTTTGGTGCTAATTAAATTCAGAAAACACAGCCACGCTGAATGTTGATATTGCACAGGTTGCTCGGAGATGATGAACCAATCCCTTTTCATAGTTGGAGAAATTGGAGGCAATGACTACAACCTGCCCCTTCTGGCAAGAGTTCCATTTCAGAGTGTTCTCACTTTCGCTCCAGCCGTTATCACTAAAATCTCTTCATCTATTACAGTGAGTATTTGTTTTTCTGTATCGATCATACACACTGGCATTGTACAGATAGCAATGCAAATACATCTGATTTTTGAAGGAGTTGATCGGACTAGGAGCCAAGACTCTGGTGGTTCCAGGGAACCTCCCGATTGGATGCCTCCCATGGTATCTGCTCCAATTCCAGAGTGACAAGCAAGAAGATTATTACGAGTCAAGGACAGGTTGCATTAGATGGCTGAACGAGTTTGCACAGTATCATAACAAGCTTCTGATCGAGGAATTGGAGAAGTTGGGTAAGCTCCATCCTGGCGTGACCATCACCTATGCTGATTACTATGGAGCCGCTATGGAGGTTTTTGTTTCCCCGCAACAATACGGTGAGTTCAAATATATCTCTTCTACCTTTTTTTCTGAAAACAAAAAATATAGTACAGATATTCATGGCGTTTGGCCACTAAAATCATGTTTTGACCATCTCTACAGATGTCTCAAAAAAATGTTTCACCTCACAACCTTTCATTGTAGAAAGTGCAGTGACCAATTGCATTTGGGATATAAGATAAAGTAGTATGAAGGTTTAATCTTATTTCTCTGATGCAATTATAGTATTAGCATCATGCCACTTGCATTAAGATCTAGGTTAACAGATTAGTTGGTTTCAGTGAATATTGTTTAGAACCTTATTAGAAATTAAGAATAATCACACGTTTCCTAAAAAATACATTGTGGTTAACATTGCAATGATTGAGGTTCAGGAATCAAATATCCCTTGGTGGCTTGTTGTGGTGGAGGAGGAAGCTATGGTGTGTCCCAAGATGTAAGTTGTGGACGTGGAGAATACAAATTATGTGACAACCCAGAAACACATGGATCATGGGATGGTCTGCATCCTTCAGAAACTGTATACAAGGCTATTGCGATGAGCCTTCTACGAGGCTCTCATACACAGACCCCAATTGCTACCAATGCCAGTTCATGCATACAGCTAAGTGAGACTGGAATATCTGTTGAAGACAAGTCCCTTTGACGTAATTGTACATTCCCATCTCATAATTGTATTCTTATATAAAAAAAACAAGTATTGCTAAAGATCAAATGTTTGTCTCCTCACCGATAAAAGGGTGTATGGAGTGTACCACTTCTATGAAAGTAATTTCACACGCACGGCATGGGGATCCTGAAATTGATAATTAACTTTCGTTGAATGTCAGTCTTTTAAATTTGTAATCCCTTGGTTGAGTGGATTCATTATGGTGGAACTTATCCATCCTGGTTCAAGTCCTTGACGCAAGTGCTTCATTTTAGATTTATTCTAAGATTTAACAGCATTGTTCTTTCAATGGTACATGTTGTGCTCGTTGACAACGAGGTGGTTTAGTCTCGGTCTTTTAGTGGTAGGGTGAAGCCTCATAGAGATGAAACTAGGCGCTCGTCCCCCTTTCCACTGACCAAAAAAGAGTGAACAAGTTTACAAATCCCTCAAGCTATTTAGTGCAAGAAAGAAAGATAGGGACTGCGATTTGCAGAGAGAGAGGAGAAAAAATAGGACTATATCTTAAAGGAAAAAAAATGAAGCGTAGTTCTTAAAACAATGAAGCGTAGTTCTCTCCAATTTTTTTTTTCAGGAAAGGAAGAAAAAAAAGATATGCAAACAATGCATTCAACCCAACTCGATCTTATGACCTGACGGCTGTTCCATTTTTCTTATTTTTTTAGCTTTCTAAATAACCAGTTTGAGGCACATGATTTCAAACCGGCTGTTGTAGATTATCGTTGATAATGTAAAACTCTTTTTCTTAAGAGTGAAATGCACCAATGGTCCATTAACTTTTTGGCCGGGGTTTCACTTAGGTCCATCAACTCTCAAAGTGGGTTTTCAGGTCCATTAACTTTTGGCGGGTTTCACTTAGGTCCATCAACTCTCAAAGTGGGTTTTCGGTCCATTAACTTTTTGCCCATGTTTTACTTAGGTCCATCAACTATGAAAGTGGTTTTGAGTCCATAAACTTTTGTCTATGTTTCACTTAGGTCCATGGTGGCGGCGGCCGGTGCGAGGTGGCTGTCCACCCGGCTCACCGTCCACCGTGCACGACGCATGAGAGCCTCTGCCGGCGACCCCCATTGTGGCCACGCTGCCATCGACGCGGCAAGCTAGCACCCAACACCACGCCGTTCGGTCCCACATTGCGACGGCGCACACCACGCCGCTCCACAACCCCGGACGGACAGAAAGTGGCCACCGCGTGGAAGCGGCGTGGTGTCGTCGGCCGCGACGTGGGACGTAACGGCGTGGTGTTGGGTGTCGATGGCGGGCCTTGCCGACGACAAATGATGGCCACATTGGGGGTCGCCAGTAGGCTCTCATGCCTGTGCATGGTGGACACGGTGAGAGCCTGGTGGATGAGCCACCTCGAGCCCGTCACGCCAAAGATGGACCTAAGTGAAACATAGACAAAAGTTTATGGACTCGAAAACCACTTTCATAGTTGATGGACCTAAAATGAAACATGGGCAAAAGTTAATGGACCCAAAACCCACTTGAGAGTTGATGGACCTAAGTGAAACCCTACCAAAAGTTAATGGACCTGAAAACCCACTTTGAGAGTTGATGGACCTAAGTGAAACCCGCCAAAAGTTAATGGACCATTGGTGCATTTCACTCTTTTCTTAAATACAAAGATATGCAAATCTTTCTTTTCGAGAAAAAAGATTACCCTTGATACAACTGAAAAAAAGGTTACTCAGATTCAAGAGATCTTACATGGAAAAGGAAAATTAATAGTTAATCATTGTGTTGTCCATTTGTCGGTGAATTCAAGTTAAATAGGTTGCATGTTATGTTGTATTTAATTTATTTTCACGAGAACAAGGAACATGTCTTTGTGTTTGCAAGACACACTTTGTGCTTTTAGACGGGAAAGAGTTGATAATGTTCATGACAAGTTTCCTGAACATATTAAATATTGATGTGATGTGATGCCAACTTTGAGTACGTCTTTGACAAGCTTCTTTGTACTTTTCCCTTTCACTTTAGTAGTAGAATCGTAGTGCTAACTTTTTTTCTAGTGGCTGTGGGTCTTGTAAAAACATTACACTATCTATTTGTGTGGGTGATACAGAACTTGAAGCATACTACTTTGCACAGTACAGAAAATTTATTTATAGTATGTGCCGCCTGAAGTCGCCTTTTTTTTTTTCTGTCTGTCTGAAACTATAATTGCCAAACTTCTGAATGGAACCAGATGGTGTTCAGCCAGGCATAAACATGCTGTCAAAATAGGCTCCGGATTCGGGTCATGATCACAAATTGCGATCAGGATTCAGTTTTTTTTTTTTTTAACATAGGTTTCAGGACACTGGTTTGGGTTGATATTTGCAAAACGACCCCTGATTTGGGCCGGACAAATAAACTCATTCATGGTCGTGGCCAGATCGTCACACTCTCCGCCCGGCCAAGGCCGGCCCAGGTTTCGTTTCAGCCAGAACCCAGAAGCGCAAGGCCCACCGCGTCCACGCGCGCGGTCGAGCAGGGCAATGGCGGCCGCTCGTCCCCTCACAGAGCCAGGTGCCAGTCGTCTTGGGAGGCATAATTAATCTTCTGACCTTTTTACCTTCTCTATTAACTCTCTTGTTTTCTCTCGTTGTTCTAGATAACAACTGTGTACTGCAGAAAAGTTCAGTGAATTGCTTTGAAAATGTTAGCTCTAAATGTATGCTAAGCCATGATTATATATACTCGGTTGATTTATTTATCAAATTCTCCCTAAAATTTAAAGCTATTAGGTGAACTGCCCACTCATAAAATTCAACATGCTATATATGGATATTGAGAGAATGATATGTCTAAAAGCTAAAGAGAATGGTTTCTGTCAACCTGCATATCACACCTGCAGATTTCAGAATCAATTAGGATTGGTGGCAGCAACAAGTTTTAACTGACACTTTATGTTTAATTAAAAAAAAAATCAGAAGAGAAACACTTGCAAAAGCTGTCCGAAGTCCGAACACAAATTGGCATATGCAAATCAATTACTGTATCTGGTAGTGGCAGGCCTTTTGTCATATTTGCAACAATTACTCTTAAAACGACAAGCGGTTTTCCTTTTTGTGCCACTACCTATTTTAAACTTAAATTATGATATTATTTAAATTTATTATGTGTTATCGTTCTTAAAAGATACTGAGACGAGACCAGAGGTCACAGCCACACGTTGTATCAAGTCTAGGGTTTGGTTGAACCTAGATGTAACTTTTGAAGGGAAGGTTGACACAATGTGGAAGAGTTGCTCATCTTTTTCTTATTACCTTAAAATTTTCGTGGGATTGAGAGGGCGTGAATTTCAACTATTTTGATCTCTTTGTATAATTTCTTCTTTCTGACTAACCGGTTGACGAAAGGTGTTATTTAGATGTGATTTCTGCTATTCGAGTTTCAAGGATTTACACTGTCTTGAATACCAGTCTTGGTATCAATGAAAAAGGTGCCCAGATTTTGGAGGTTTTACATGGACAAAGCAAATCAGCATTTAATCATTGCAATGATGATTGGTTGATCAATTTGTTTTAAATAAAGTGTCTTTGTTTTTTTCAAGAACAGGAAATACGCCTTTGGTTAGTGCGAGACACTTTGAGCTTTTAGACTACGCACATGGGTGGTTTCGAAAAAGGGCTTTTTAGACTAGGAAAATATTCGTTTATGACATAAGAAAAGGAAGAAAGAAAACCAATCAATCATACAAGGCTATATATTTGTTTATAGAAGATCTAACGATGCAGTTAATCTCATTGTTGATATATATATATAGAAAAATAACAGGCTCCATCTCAGAGAGTTTACAGTGGTAGACTAGGTGAAACCTGAAATTCATCCGAAGGATAGGATAAGAGATGCAGAAAGCACACTATGTGATTAGGTGGGTAAGAGCATAACACTAAGCCGCCATAAGCTGCAATATAAGCCAGCACATAATTAGACTAACAATAAATCATCAGAGGTGGGTCCTGACTCCTGCTCCAGCTGTGCACCCATCGAACTCACTCTCCTGAATCTGGACTGACATTAAAAACAAAACAAAAAAAGAGATCAGAAAATAGTTAGTGATAAACCGCCGAGCAATCAGGCAAGTCGCAAGTTGACGAACGGAACGCACCTGTGGCGGAAGTGCTCACCACCACCAGTACCACCCCTTGGGTGGTGCTGATAGTGGTGGAGGCAGAACGGCGGCGGCGGGGGCTGAACGGCTATGGCGATCTCCTCCTGCGCTCCGGCGGCCTGTGCTGCGCCCTGCGCCCCGGCGGCCTGTGCTCCGGCGGCCTGTGCTGCGGCCTGCGCCCCGCCGGCCTGTGCTGCGGCGGCCTGACCCATCTCCTCGGCCTGGGCGCCCGCGGCCTGACCGATCTGCTGCGGGTTTGCTCCGGGCAGGATCGAGGCGACCCGTGCCCGAGATGCCGCCGCAACGGACCTAGCTTCCTCCCACCTGTTGAGGCGCTTCTTCTCCTTGGCTGCGTCCCTATCAGCAGCAACGATCCACGTGGCTGCGAGGATCGCATTGATCTGCTGAACGGTGGCACTCGTGCACCCACTCACGACACTGGCAAAACACGCACACACACAAAACGAACGAAAATCAACTTAGCTTTCCTGAGAAGAAACGGCAAAACCCAACCCAACCCAAGAAGAAACCGCAGTTGGATGGAAAACGATATGTCGTACCGAACGAAGTGCTTCGTGCAGCGCTCACGGAAGAGGTACAGCGTGGCCACATGGCCACTGAGCGCTCAAGGGCGTAGCTCCCGACGCCTACGACGGCGACCATGCCGGGGAAACCGAGTTTCCCATGGAGCGTGGTTGGGGGAGGATGAGCTCCCACGAACGCTTGCTGATGATGATGGAGGAGCGTGGTCGTCGGGGTGAGTGAACTCTCAGGTGCTCTCCGGGTGACCGAGGTCGAGGTGGGAATGAATTGAAGGGGCTTGTACCGCTTGGTGGGGAGCGCCTCTTGTAGGGGAGCGCTGGGGTGAGTGGCGCGCGTCGAGAAAAGTGCGCCTTCTCCGGCGTTGGCGCCATTGCCCTTCTCGGCATGCGTAGCTTTTCGCCTGTTAGGACCGGTTGGGAAGGAGAAGGAAGCCGGTGAGGGAAAAGGCTTGAGGAGGCTGAGGGAGGGAGGAAGGTGCGGCCGGCCGAGGAGGGATACGGATTACGGACAAGCATATAATGGATCGAATGATTGTGGACTGAACGTGCAGTCGGTTTGCAGCTGTGATCCATATGCTGACCGTGACTCTATGAGGGTTCAGTGGACGCCTGAACGCGTTTTGATTCACACCGCGCGCCACGTGGGCCGATGCACGAACATGCGTGGCTCGGTGGCTGTCAATACAAATCGACGCTGAACCCACTGTCTAGCTAGGCACAAACGTACGTACTGTACTCGTAACCATCGTTATATCGGTCCGGTGGGAGCTCTAAATTAAGCCCTCAAAATTCCATTTACGACTAAAATGCAAAAATCGGGGCTCAAATTGAGCTTCAACTCCAATGAAAGACCCCACCCGTCGGCGAAAAAGGAACCAAGCGTCGCTTCGGCCCGACCTCACCGCCCGCCGCCGGGGGCCCCCGCCACCTCACCTCCTCCCCGAGGGTCGGCGCGCCTTCCCCGACGCCCCCCGCCGGGAGGACACGCCGAGCGGGAAGCGCGCCAGGGAGCCCGGCGACTCGTCGACCACGGATCTCGGGCGTTGAACCGCTGCTTCGCAGCCGCCGGGGCGGCGGCAAAGACATGCCTGGGCGACGGCCTCCCCGACTCACGACGGTGGCGACGGGTGTTCGCGGTCTTGGACGACGAGGACAGAAGAGGCCTTCTTGGCGCTCGGAAGAGGGAGGGCGGGGGGGGGGAGAGGTGCCGCGGGGTGGATTGGCACCGCCCGCCCGCCGTGGCCGGGTGAACGCGAGGCTCGTCGCCGCCTCCGGCCGCCGTTGTGCCGTTCGCGGCGCCGCCGCTCCATAGCCGCGCACCATGGCCGCCCAAGGTAGCGGCGAAGCCGCTCGCGTGTTGGGGGCGCGCGGGAGTCGGAACGCCGCGCGATCGGAGACTGGCCGGACGCCAAGGACCGTGCCCGGTTGTCGCACTCGGCCACGGCTCCGTGGCCTCATGACCGCTTAGACCAGCGCCGCGCGACGTGAGACAGCGCTGGCCCCGCAGCGCGCCACGCCTTGTCCATGCTTCATCGCGGCCGGGCGCGGCGGTTGACGGGTGGTTAGGGCGGCGGGGGCGAGCGACGGCGATGTGGCGGCGGAGGCGGCGCGGGGGCGCGTCGAGGCGAACAAGGGGGAAAATGCCGCGAGGAACAGGAGAAACACAAAGTGGGACCCACGGGAATAGGGGCAGCTTTTATCTTTACAACCAAAGGAGTCACTCTTCAATCGACAAGTGGAGCATAAAAACAAAGCGGGGACTCTTCAATCGAAGAGTGGAGCATACAAACAAAGAAGAAGTGGAGCATAAAGGGACTCTTCAATCCACAAGTTTTACAACCAAAGGAGTCACTCTTCAATCGACAAGTGGAGCATAAAAACAAAGCAGGGACTCTTCAGTCAAAGAGTGGAGCATACAAACAAAGAAGAAGTGGAGCATAAAGGGACTCTTCAATCCACAAGTTTTACAACCAAAGGAGTCACTCTTCAATCGACAAGTGGAGCATAAAAACAAAGCAGGGACTCTTCAATCGAAAAGTGGAGCATACAAACAAAGAAGAAGTGGAGCATAAAGGGACTCTTCAATCCACAAGTGGACCACTCGAGTAGTATACTGTACAACTCTTCGTCTTGTCACATCATACGTGATCTCAGCACATCACACCTTACAGGTAGATATGAAGAGCAAATATCAGGCATTACCATGCTTTGTAACTCCGTTTGTAGTTGATCTAAAAAAAAAAAAAAACTCCGTTCGTAGTTTCAGTTGTTTCATGCATCCCGTCCTTCTGTTGTAGATACACGGAGATTTCCTTCTCATCAGTGGTGATACGGTCAGTAACATGAGCTTCTCATGATTGGTGATACGGTCAGGAACATATGGACCGGAAGAAAAAGGAACCACTTGCTGTTATGACTATGGTTATAAAGCATTCAAAACCTTCTGTCCTGAGACGGCATACTCGTTGGGGTGACGATGGATTCCTTATGATGATAAATCCTGAGACAAAGGAGTTACTTTACTACAAGGACAGGGCAGATAACTCACACCTGTATGATGACATGGAGGTTTGCTTTCAAACTTTACAACTCAACAGTTGATATCTTGATCTGTTTCTGCTAATATTGTTGCTTACGTATGTCTTGTTTTTATTTTGATCATCATTTCTTACCTGGCAGGACTGCTATATTGATATCTGCTCTCCAGAAGTCCTAGTCTTTTTTACAGATAACTTTGATTATCAGCATCTTCGGAGTCATTTCGTGAAGGGCTTACTAGTTGACGATGTAAGACAATCCACTACTGTTTGACCACTGCAAGAAAAAGGACATATGTTGTTTGCCTCTTTCTTCAACAAAGTAACAGCCTTACCAATTCTTTCAGATTATGGGGTACAAAATCTATACTCATGAGTTACACTCTGGATATGCTTCAAAAATTGACAATTTCAGGAGTTATGCTACCGTGAGCAAAGATGTAATAATTCAAAGGTGGACATACCCTATGGTGCCTGATGTAATATGAAGTCCCTTTATTTCAAAAAATGTAATATCAAGTCCTGATTGCTCAGGGAGTAGACTTCATAGGCAGCGAATATACATGGCATCAGGTACACAGTGTTTAGAATTTTGTACAGTGGGTTTATTTCTAGACACTTTCTATTGACTTGTTGTTCCTTGGTTCATGCTTCCTTTAAAACAAGATATTTGAAAGTCCAGAACAATATTTTTATTTGTTATGTTTTTTATTTTGCATATTTGCATTAACTATATATTTGCTTGCTTCAAAGTGTATAATCAGACCACTCAGACTCTATGATATCCCCCAGACACTAATGTGTTAAAGCATTCTAATGAATGCTTTAGTTTCATAGATGAAGGTATAAGCTCTGGAGGCAATTGTTTAGTCCATTGCTTTCCTGAGTGGTCTGAACCTTTAAAAACAGGAGTACCAACAGGGGATAATAAACATAAAAATGGAAAAAAGGAATTGCTGACAAGTTTGAACAATCAACAAATATGATCTTGAGAAGGGGGCGGCATCGAATCACTGTAGTTCCAAGGCACTTCTTGGTAACAATAGTTCAGCCCCTAATTGTCCTAGACCGATATGAAATCATTCCATTGTTATTTCTAGATGATGGAATTTATGTAATACTCAATATCTTAAACGCTTGTTGTGTACTAACATATAGTGATATTTTTTTTTTTAAAACCGGCAGGAGCACTATCTCTCAATTAAGGAAGGGAAGAAACATATAGTGATATAGACTAAGAGGTTTTGCTGTAAGGTCTTTCACAATTACGAAGAATAAGCATACCATGTACCATATAGTCTCACAATTCGTAATCCAGGATTTTAGGGACCCTTTAGTTCATCTTATTTACTGAACTGTTAAATCACTGTCCATTACTCTTAAATGGTGCTGCATCCTGTATGCACGTTGCATAATGCATAATACCATTGATTAGTTCCAAGACACTTGTTGGTAACAAGAGTTCAGCCCCCGTTGCCCCCTGCATCGAAATGGAATCTTTCCATTCTTGTTATTTTCACATGAATGAATTGTTGTAACACTCAATCTGAAATGCTTGTTGTATACTAACATATAGTGATATAAACTAGAAGAGGTTCTCACTGTTAAGTCTTTCACAATCCCGACGTAATAAGCATACCATATATCGGTCTCCGAAACTCACAAGCATAGGATATTCAAAATCTAGGACTTGGATCCTTATATTTAATCTTATTTCATTGTTATCTAACAGTTCGATCTGAAGTTCATTTCATTTATCGAACTCGTGAAATTCACTTGTATGTTAAATTCACTTGTCTTCGTGAAAAAGGATACGCTGCCCATCTCTTCGTCGCCTAAAGCTTGATGGATTATTTGCTCGCTACTTAAGATGGATTACTTTATAAGTTTCGATTGTTTGGGAACAAAAGCGCCCCCTTGCAAGCACATCGGGTTACGAGAAGAATTTGTGAAGAAGCAAAAACATACTTTGCGGACGTGGATGCCTTTGAACTAGATGAGGGAGAGGTATCGAATCCGAGCCGAGTGAAAACTAAGAGTCAAGCTCCTTCTATCCTGGAACACGTGGCCTTTCATGTACATAAGTAGTTTACTACAATTACTTCTCACGATGGCTAAGGTCCGTTAGCAATGTATAGATAGCTCGCTTTTGTAACACGGGTGGAAACCAAGTAGCTTGGTAACTATACCATACCGGTAATCTTCAAGTTGCCACTCAAACGCCTAGCTTTTGCTAATTGTTCGAAACGGTGGTGCAGATAACTTTTTTTCACTATATGATAAATGTGGCAAGTTTCTGCACAAACTTCTTTCTCATTAATATTCCATTGTATGTTGTGCAACGAAAGATTTTATTTGCACCCACGAGAACGAAGGCCTGGATGGTTATCAATCATATTATTGTCATGGTCAATTGGTCATTGATGTGGCTTGAAACAGATTATGCTAATATTGTGTAGATTATAATATTTGTTCAACTACTTCCTAGAGAAAGTGTTAATAGCATTTCAAAAAGAAAAAAAAAGTACCAAAGTTTGTTGTTTGCTTGCCGTCCCTCGATGAGTGTTCTTTGTGCACATTTTGTCTCCCGTTGCAACGCATCGGGTATTTTCCTAGTGTTGTTAAAAGAATTAAAGGCTTTCTAATGAACTTGTTACCACGGTTTGCACTTACAAAAATTAAATAATAAAAATGCTAGATTTGGGGTTCGAACCCACACGCCCGCTAATTTTAACCACACTCGCCATTTTATAGAAAAGTAAGGGCATTCAATTCATCTAAAAGGATTATGTTCATACTCAATAACTTCGGGAAGGTAGACCCGACAATAATCAGCATTTGTGCACAACCTCGCCCCTGGCCGAGGTGTCCTATTACATGGTTCAAAATATTGTTCAAAGAAAGACCCATGAAAAAATTCAGTCGGGAAAACTAATGGATCGCCAAAGCGACTAGGACTAGGACCTACCATCCGTGAGACAAAGATCGGTTCCTCCGGATGCCTATCGTCTTCCACGCTCCGCCCGTCTCCCCCACGGCGACCGCCTCCACCACCCCTTCTGATCCCACCACCACCGCCACCATCATCGATGATACGACCTCTACCACCCATCCCATACCTGGTTCCGGTACTCCGCACAACCTATCCACTAGCCGAACCAGTCGCATTCCATTTCTTCCTAACCCTAAGGCGGTGACCGGATTTGTTGGGGAGTCGTCGGAGACGAGAATCCTCGACTATGAGTTTGCATTCCCTTCTCTAGCGGATAGCACGAAGAAGCAAGGGAGATGCAAGGGGATCAAGTTCCCTGTCAATATCACAGAGCGACGATTCAGGAGTCGAGGTGAGAGGAAGACGATTCCGTTCGAAGCAATTGGTAGGGAGGATGTCAAGTTGAAGGATGTCCCAATTTCGTTGAGATGGTGCTCCAATGGCGAATCATCAAGGAAGAAGACAGAGGAGGGAAATTCGAACACAAAGTGTCCTCAAGTCCGCAACTTGGACCTACAAAAGCAACACCATGGTTTTTCGCAGGCTAAGGTCCAAATTGTCCCCGAGTACTCGGACCACCGCCGGATAGTGGATCCGCGGAACAAGGGTATCTTGGACATTCAACTGTTTCCATCCACGACATCCGGTGACACAAGTCCGAGATCCAAACCTAATCCCCCACCGCCGCCACCAAGAACGATTTCTCCCAATTCCAGATCCAATCTCACCAAATTCGTAGGGCACTTGTGGAAAGCTCCTACCAAATCTTTCGTTTCTCAAGGTGAGGACCCGCTTAGCTCCAACAAAGGTCGGGTGCCAATGAATCGAGGGGGGAGGAAGGGGTTGGGGTGGCGATGGAGGGAGAGGGTGGGGTGGAGGATGGAAAGGCGGAAATCAAGGCAGAGGAAGTGGAGGCTATGGCGGGGGAGGTTATGGAGGTGCCGGAGGGTATGGCAAACCAGGGGCGAGGAAGGCGTAATACATGGGGAAGGCAAGACAACACTCGTGCATGGAGGGCAAGAAGGAGGTAGTTGGGGAAACCGCAGAATCAAAGGCAAGGATGACAAGTGGGAGCAGCAAAGATAAAGCCGAGGACTCCAAGAACAAAGCGAGAGGAGGTTCCGGATCAAAGCGGCCGGCCAAGTGCTAATCGGGGTAAGGTGAATCAAAATCCCGAGGTCGGACCCTCAAATCCTCGCCAAGACTACCGATCCCGTTGCTCCAAAAATTGCTTGTGAGAACTGTGGTCTCTATAATCATGCTACAAAGGATTGCAGGAGGGTTAGATGTGAGATCTGTGGCTATAGTAATCACACTTTACTTATAATCGTAGAATGTGTCTCCCATGGAACTATGGTCCGTAATTGTGTCTTTGCCGCACAAAGTTGAGGACCAAAGTTTCTTCTACATTGATGAATGCATAGATCCAAACATTGCAAAGCAGAGGGAGAACATTGGAGTTGTCAGGATTATTTCTGGACATGCCACTGCAAGACAAGTGGAGCAGCAATTTCTGTATCTGGAAGGTCCATCATCTTGGAAATGGAATGCTAGGCAAGTAGATGAGAAGAGATTCATCATCAGATTTCCAAGTCCTAAATCTCTACAGGATTGGAAAAAGTCAAGGCTCTAGCTATGAATGATGCAGATGCATACATGAAGGTGGAACTGCTTGACTCACTAGAAGGTGAAAATGGCTCTCTTGACAAAGCTTGGTTTTAGAGTGGGTGAGATTCCCGGTGATCGTGAGAGAGCTTTGAGGACAATAGCTAAAGTTGGCGCTTTGGTGGGCAAGGTGTGGGAGTTTGATGAATCAACCAGGTTCAAGGCGTAATATGTGAGACTTAAAATTGCTTGTAGAGATGTCATGAAGGTACCAAAACCTGCAGAAGCTTATCCGGGACTCAAAAGATATGTATTCACCTTCGAGAGAGAGGTACCTGAAAATCAGAGTGGAAAAACTGTGTCAGCTGCAGTTAAAGTCTCTGATAATGCTCCTCCAACAAAAAAGTTCAAGGCCATTGAGCAAGGCACTACCAATCTGATAACTGGTGCTCCAAGTGTGGAAATGGGAAACTTATCGTGGCTCGCGGTGAAAAGGCTCGTGGACAGCAATCTGTGAAAAGGGATTATCAACAATGAAACAAAGAGGGAAATGGGGACCCTCTCATTGTCCGGTAGTGGAAAAGGAGCCGATGGCAAACAAATTTCATCGCAATCTGACCAAGAATACTTCTAAGGCAGTTCTGACTCAGGAGGAGGGTAACAGTCCAAAGTTAAATGACAAAAATGCTTCAGAGTCTCAAGACATTGAGCAGGTGCTATCTGGGGAAAAAGTGTTCATCCCAGATACATGCTATGAATCAGGAGAGGGTAGTGAAACTCTTAGTGACAAACTAGTTCAGCCGGGGATGTTGAAAAAGACAAGACAAGGAGGATGGAGGGGGTGATCAAGAACATCAAGTTTGGTCTCTTGAAAGTAACATAAACTTACAAGTTATCAACAAGATGTTGAAAGAACAGCCAACTTCACAAGATAAGATCTCATCAGATATAGTGATGCATGACTCTCAGGAGAGTGTGATAACTAGGGAGGAAAACAGGGCTGTGGAACCAAGTGATGATAAGGAGATGAAGACAATTAGCAAGGAGGCTGTGGAAATGGAGGATCCTCAACTACATGACATTCTGACACAGAAACAGACTGTCATTAATACTGGCATTAGTCAAGATGATGATCTAGAGATGATGGTTCAAGCTGAAAGAAGGAGGAGCGAAAGGCTAAAGAAGGATACTCTCAAGACTACAAAGGAGAAGAATGATGAGATGGCTAAGAAGAGAAATCTTGAAGGTAACACCAAAGTCCCAAAATCCTTCTCCTAACTAGAGGATGATAAGATTGTATGTATAGCTAAATGCATGGGTGTTAAATTGGATGATAATAACTTTGCTTCTTTAAGTTTATTAAAAGATCTTGAGTCGCTTAGACAAAACTTGTTTGATAAAACTGTTAATAGCAAAGAGAATGTTTCTAGTTTAACTATTTCTCGAAGTTCAATCTCGATAGTGTTTCTACCTATGAAGAAGAAGAGTTGGAGGAATGTGGTGAAACTTTTGATGTATCAGTTTTTCAAAATAATGCCAAAAAAATACAGGCAAAAAGAAAAAGCAAGTTTCCCCAAGTGGGAGTAAGCATGCTCGGGAAGATTCGACATGCATAATCCTAAGAATAAAGGTATTCTTGTGGATGTGAAAAAAAGAAGAAATGCAAGAAAAATGATTAGTGGCTTAATTTGGAACTGTAGAGGTATCAAAAAAAAAGGGAACCTCTACTTTCCTAAAAGATCTCATTGCTCAATATAGATTTCATTTTATTGGCCTCCAAGAAACAATGGTGGCAGAATGTTCTGATAAACTTTTGAGAAAATTTGATTTCAATCAAGATTATTCTTGGCAATGGTTACCTTCTAAAGGTAAATCGGGAGGAGTGTTAGTTGGGATACTTACTTGAAAGATTTGATGTTGGGTCTTTTTGTAGAAGGAGATTTTATGTTGCAACTTAACCTTTGGGATAAGGCAATTAAAAGAAGATGGAATTTGATTGTGGTCTATGGAGCAGCTCAAGATGAATTTAAGTTTCCTTTTTTTTTTGGCGAAATTATCCGATTTTGTGCAAATTCTCAAGAACCACTATTATTGGGTGGTGATTTTAATATCATTAGATACTCTAATGAAAAGAACTCAAATGATGGGGTGCATAGACATACACCTGTTTTCAATGCTTTAATACGCTTTTTATGAGTTAAGAGAATTACAAATGTCCGTGGAATGTTTACTTGGTGTAACAATCGACACCACCAATTACGGAAAAGTTAGATAGAATTTTAATGACAAAGGAGTGGGAAGATATGTTCCCACAAGCCAATGTTAGAAAGTTGCCTAGGGAGGTGTCCGATCACAATCCCCTAATTTTATCTTCTCGAACTGGCTGAAAAGTTACCCCATATTAAATTCTCTTTTGACCTAAATCGGTTAAACAATCCAGATTTCTATGAGAAGGTTAGAGAAATTTGGGAAAGACCGTGTAGAGCAAAGTCCGTGATGGACAAGATTCATCAAAAATTAAAACTAATTAAACAATACTTCAAAGGGTGGGGTTTCAATATACAAGGAGAATGGAGAAAAGAAAGAAGAGCATATGCGAGAGGAGCTCATGCAATTAGAAAAAAATTGAAGAATCATTTGGGTTGACTAGTTTACAAAAGTGGATAGAAAAGTTCACATTCTATTAGAGAACATAAAAAGCCTTGAAAAGGAGGAAATATATTGGCATGAAAGAAGTCATGCAAAATGGCTTAAAGGGGATACTAACTCAAGCTTACTTTCACAAATGTGCCGATTGGGAGGCAAAGAAAGAATACTATCTTTAGTCCGGAAAAGGAAGGTATTATGATCGAAGGAGATGAAAATTTATTGGTTCATGCAACCGAATATTACACCAACTCTTTGTTCCACGAGATAGAGTATAATGTATCCATGGATGAAGAAATCAGGGATTCTTGCCCAAGTGTATCCAATAGCGATAATGAATTTTTATGTAGACCTTTTTTACAGAGATAGAAATAAGGGAGGCTTTGGACCAAATGGAAAAAAAATAAAGTCTGGCTGTTCCGATAAAATACCTATAGAATTCTACCAACATTGTTGGAGTATAGTAAGAAAAGATATTATAGAGCTATTTGATGACTTCTACCACCACAGAGTGGACATTAGTAGGATAAATTATGGCATCATTACTTTGCTTCCAAAGATTGTGGATGTTTGCTAAAATCCAAACAATTTCGACCGATATGTCTCATTAAATTGCTTATACAAACTGTTTACTAAGACTCTCACCATTAGAATGGAAATGGTAGCAGAGAAATTGATTCATAGTTCACAAACCGCCTTTATGAAAAATAGAAACATTACAAGTGGCATTGTTTGTTTGCATGAAATCCTACATGAGACAAAGAGAAGAAATGAGATTGGCATAATCTTGAAATTAGATTTCGAAAAGGCTTACGACAAAGTAAGTCGAAACTACTTTTGATTGTTTGGAAAAAAGAGGTTTCCATAAAAAAATGGTGCAAATGGATTAAAGAGGTGGTGTCGTGGTACTGTTAGTGTGAAACTTAATAATAAGATTGGGACATATATCAAAAGCTACAAAGGAGTACGACAAGGGATCCTTTATCTCCAATTCTTTTTAATTTGGTAGCGATTGTTTGACACCTAATGGTGCTAAAAGCACAAGAAAATGGAATTATTACTGGACTAATCAGTCATATTATACCTCATGGAGTAGTGATTTTTACAAAGATCTTTGACGACACCATAATTTTTCTCTCAAAACATGGAATAGACAATGCAAGAAATATGAAATTGCTTCACGTATTTTTTGAAACAATAGTCGGTTTAAAGATCAATTTCAATAAGAGTGAAATATATATGATTAATGATAAAGAAGAGTGGGGAATAGATATGCTTTGAGATTTTCAATTGTCGATTGGACTTTTCCCAATAAAGTATCTTGGGGTCCCAAAGAGTCCAAGCAGACTTAAGGTTAAGGATTGGCTTCCACTTGAAGAAAAAAAGGGCCAAAAAAAAGCTTGATGTGTGGCAAGGAGGGTTAATGTCTATGGCAGCTAGAGAGGTTTTGATTGATTCTAGTCTAACCAATACACCCATTTATCACATGTCTGCATTTACCTCATGCCAAAAACAACTATTGGCAACATGGACAAACAAAGAAGAACTTTCTTTTGGCGGGGAGGGAGTTTAAAAAAGTATCATCTTGTTAAATGGGAACATATTTGCAAAAGTAAGAAAAAAGGGGGTTAGGCATTAAAGATCTAAGGAAGTTGAACATTAGTCTTATGACTAAATGGTGGTGGAAGTTTGAAAATGAAGAGGGCCTGTGGGCAAACAATTGTGAAATATAAATACATGAATGGTAAAACAATACATAGTGTACAAAGACAAAAGTTAAATGACTCTCCTATGTGGTCCGACTTATTAAAGATCAAAGATGTTTATTTACAAGGAAGAAGGATTTATGTTAACAAAGGTAATATGATTAGATTTTGGTGTGATCCCCGGCTTTATAATGATGCCCCCGCGGCAATTTAGCACTGAGTTATATACCCTTGCTGAAAACAAAGGGATAACTGTGTTAGAAGTAAGAGAAGGATCACGCTTTAACCTTCAGGAGATGGTTATATGAAGATTTGAGAAATGAACTAGGAAAAATTATGAATGACATGGAACATTTCAACTTTGGTAATTGTAATGATAAGCCCTTTTGGTCCTTAACCATAAACAAAAATTTCTCGGTTAAGTCAACTTATGATATGCTTACAATCTCTGATGCTGGTTACTATTGTAGAAAAATCTGAAAGGAAAAATTCCGTAAAAAGTAAAAATATTTCTTACGTGGTTGTTGTCTAAAGATGCCGTGTGTTGACTAAAGAAAATTTGAAAAAGAGAAACTGGGAAGGGGATGACAAATGTATGTTTTGTGAACAGATAGAGACATCTGAGCATTTATTTTTTCAATGTCCTGTAGCTAGAGTAGTTTGGTCAATTGTTGCTACTAGTATGGGGAGCAAATGATATCCCACAGAATTTAACTCAATGTTGGAACTGGTGTGATAAATGGTTAAGCTCGTAAAAATTTCATGCAACCGAGTTGCAGCCATCCGTTGGGCAATTTGGATTGCTAGAAATCGTCTTGTGTTTGACAAGAAACTCATAAAAAGTCCTTTGGATATTATATGTCATGCTCATGCATTCATGACATATTGGTCAGGGCTTTACAATGAAGGTGACAAGGAAACATGGGAGGAAGGGGCAAGTACAATGCTGCGAATCGCCAAGGAAATACTCTCAACCCAAGTCAACAGACAGGTGAATCAGCTTCTTCTTCAGGATAACCAAGATCAAGATGAAGAGGAGAACTGAAGCAAAGTCTACAAATGAAGCTGAATAAAATTCTTGAAATATCTGTGTCTACAAAGTGATGGCTGTAATATAACCATGTTTCTTTCTGCTGTCTTAGCTGATGTACTGGTTAATCTCTGGTAGTTCTGCAATCCGTAGTCTGCTACAGTACTGGTTGATCTTAGTAGCTCGTATTGCTGCTATATCTGGTAGTTCTTTTGGTAACTGGTTGTCCAATCAAGGTGAAGATCGTTGCAGAAGATGGAAGCGAAAGATCGTTGAAGCACAAGTTTAGTAGTCGTTTTATCTTGGCATTTCTGCCTGTTTCTAGTTGCTTTCCTGAACATTCCTATGAATGCTTTGTATTTCCGTTATCATAATGGAAATGGGTCAACCCGTTGGAAAAAAAAAATGGATCGCCAAAGCAGCTTTTGAGGTGCCCCAAACTTCCTTCCGCCATAACAGTAAGTTTTAGTTGTAGCAGTTTCACACCTGCATCTCTAAGAGAATCTATCACGGCCTTGACCTTGCCATGGTACTTGATCTCTTGACATGGAGACATATACAGCAGGGATACCCTTTGAACAAAGAAGCGCTCCAAGCAACTTCCCAATCTTTGCAGGAGCTCTAGCTGGTGGAGGGATAACCATATTGCCTAATCAAGCTGACCTGAACAAGCCCAGAAATAAGACAAGATAATTAACCAATAGCAGTGACATCTGTTCAAAAATTTCAAAAAATACATCAGATTTAGAACAGAGAACTTCAATGATGCACTTAATTTAGAACACAGAACACTGCACATCAAATTGATGGTACTATCTACTATGGACTCAAAAGGTACCCAATCCACTAAAATATACAAAGTTATCGGCCTAACTGAAATATCAATTGAAACATCATTAGTTTAGTGAATGTACTTGTGCTATACAGAAAATGTTTTAAGGCAAACAGAAAATGTACTTGTACTACTATGGATTTTGCTAGCAATGTTTTATCTGTCCTATACAGAAAATGCAAAGGCATCACCATAAGGCATTACCATTATTTAGCCATAGATTACATGCCCACAAACAATACCTGACCCTGTCGGCCCAATCAGAAGAATGTTGCTCTTTTCAAGCTCAATTTCCTATCATCACAGCTCGTAGCAACACCACCACACGACAAAGGTCTTGTTTGGATGCTTTGGGTTAGAGTTAGATTGGGTTATTTTTTGCCTAAATAACCTAAAAACATCCAAACACATGGGTTATTTTGGCTCTAACCCACCAAAGAAGTAACCCCTCAAGGGGGTGATATTTGGATTACTTTGGTGGAGCCCACCAAGGCACCAACCCATCCTATTGAAATGGTGGTGTCAAGTGAGATAAATGATAGAAAAAGTGATTCTAACCCTGTCATCCATAGAGTTACTTGAGGGTTAACACTCTAACTCTAACCAAGTTAGAGGATCCAAACACGCCCAAACTTTTTCACGGAACTTTGATCACAAGTCAGGGATGATGTAATCTGGTATTAGAATCATGACACAGTCTTGAAAAGGCAAATTGGGTTTACCAAAACCTCACCACTTATTTGATGACTCGTTGTATATCCTCTTGTAGTGACTGTGCACAGCAACAGAGAGCACCTGCACGGCCAAGTTCCCTGCTAAGTCGATGGATCACATAGGTCATAGGTACAAGCTGAAATTCCGTGGAAACCCCAAATTATCTGACTTGTTGGTGCATCAGATAGGACTTGTAACGCAACAAAACACGTTCATGCCAATACTGATGCCACAGCAGGATTGCAGTAGCAGCAGAGCCATAGGCAAAGCGACGAGAAGGGAGGTGTGGGGAGTGACTCGTAATCTTCTTGGCCTTGTCCTGGCCGACGACGAACTCGTCCAAACCCCCGCGGATCTCCTTGGGCGTCGGGAAACGAGGTCGCGACGGGACGCCCCGGCGGAGTGGGAGTAGGGTGCGGCCGGCGCGCCAAGGCGATGCGGCAGGGAGGCGAGATGCGGGAGGACAATCCGCGGGAGGAACCATACACGGCGGGCGCGGCGGCGTTTTTTCCCGAGAGTTAGATTAGATTCTGTGAGAAGCTGTGATTAGAAAAAATATTAAACTACCCTTAATGACGAAAAATTAGATGGAGGAACCGCAAATTGCAAATCAACAGAGGAACCACCGTAAGTTATTTTTACCTACATTTCGCATCCAACATGCGTCTTTTGGTGCATTTATTGTTTCGATGTGATTGAGTGCGTAAAAATTTTAGAGAGAAAGTTGGGCTCCAAACACAGCCTGAGATGGCAATTCAAATTCATCTCCATTCCTGACACTACAAGAAATCTGTCATCTTATGACATCCTAAAATTATAATGTCACTAAATCGGCTAGTTTATGACATTTGTTTTGGAGCCAACTCAATTTAATGACATTAATCAATAAATGTCATAATAAATGCCAAAATGGTAGTAGAACGGTAGATTGTGACGACATTTGCTATGTCATAACGTCCCAAGCTAGCATATGCGTTCATTTGGCATGATGGGTCCCACTACCACCCAATCGAGTGGGTCCCAAATATTTTTTCCCTTTTTTCATGTATTTAACCCATTTGTTTTATTTTTTATATGCATGATCAGTCACGCTAATTCATAGAAGGGGGAAACTAAAAGTTATGTACTGTGTGTCCAGCACATCATGGCCCAAAAGTATTTTTTTCTCATGCATTCAGACCATTTTTTTCTGCCATTATCTATATGTATTGAGGCCTAGTATTTTTCTCTCATTCAAAAATCAAGTGGAGACCATGCACGCCTGAAAGAAAATTGCAGCGTGTGCTGCTGCTGCTTTGGGCTTGTCACTGTCTTGGCCCAGACCCGCGTTGCCTCTTTGCTGCCCATCCGGATGGAAGCCCAAGTGCTGCACTGCTTCTGCTAGTCCGTTTCTATCGTAGCTGAGTCGGCTGGTCTGTTTTCGTCGAAGAAAAATCTTCAACCGCCGCCGCTTCGTGCGAACAGAGAAGGAACTATATATGCCGACGCTGCTGCCGACCCATTATATGCCCAACATCGACGGCTCATTCGAAACGCTAGGTGCATGGTGTTTCCTACAGTTCCGATTGCCGTTGCGCCTGAGAGCTGAATGCACTGGACCAGACATGTGCAGCCAGCCTCGCGCGCCTGCGTAGTTGCGGCGGCCTGTGGCCACACTGGACCGGCAACCGGCGGCAGCCGAAGCCCGGAGGCAGAGGCGAAAGACACGGGGCTCGAGATCGCTTCGGTCAGGCTCCAGCTCGGCACCACGAATCTGTGATGGATGGGCCGCGTGAGAGCTCTGTGATGGATGGGCCGCGTGAGAGCAGGTTAGACGGCCCGGCAGCCGGGATCATCGGTTGGGCCAAATCTGGCGATTACATATATGCAGGCCCACACAGTATGCTCCTAGTGATGGCCCGTGGATCGTCAGAACACCACGCGGTTCCTAGCTAATAGCTCATGTTAGCTGAGCACTGATTTCATCCTGCAGCTAATAATAGCCCAGAAATTCTCAAAAAAAAAAAAAAAAAAAAAAAACTAATAATAGCCCAGAGCCCCAGCAAATGTTTCCCTTTTTTGTATTAGCTACGTACTATAAAATCGTTTATTTTAAGGTGTCAGCTAGAGTAGAGTACTACGTACGTGTTGGCGATCAACGACGACACGGCAAGGCGAAGGCGGGTATGCGATGCTATGTGTCTGTCATTCATCAAGCACGGGACGCGATTAGATGCTTCTTCGTTTCGTTTGTTTGTTTATTCCCGTCGCTAGCTTTTGCAAAGAGAGGGAAAGTAGAGGTGCCCCAGGTGTGCCTCTCGGTGGGTGGGGAATGGGGATTGATTGTGTCTGCATTTCTTGTACGCTGACACAGTCCAGTACAGAGCAGAGCACACTTACTACTTACTAAGGCAGTGAGGATGTCGAATTACTTATACTAGTATAGTACCCAAGCGTTGCCACGGTTCAATTTAAGAAATGCACTTAAAAACAATCTCACTCCTCTTTTGATAAATACTAGTGTGCTAGTGCTAACGCTATGATAAAATAGGAAATAAGATAGAATCTGTACAAAATGAAGCAAAGAATCAAATACTAGTAGTTGCTAGCTACAACTACAAAAGAGAAACTAAACTAGTAGTTGCTAGTGCTAACTCCTCTTTTGATAAATACTAGTGTGCTAGTGCTAACGCTATGATAAATACTAGTAGTTGCTAGCTACAACTACAAAAGAGAACAGACTGAATCAGAGAACTAAGTTTTTTTCCCTAGTTGCTTCTCATTCATGTCATCCCTATCAAAGAGTTTTAATTCCTAGCGCCAGCCATCCCTTCTCAATCATCCAGATCAGATCCGAGTACAAGTAAATGGGAAAACTAAGCTAAGGATTGGGAGATGACTAAAGATCTAAACAATGATGCAGCCAGGCTGCTGATGAATAAACAATGATGCAGTCAGGCTACTGATGACTGAAACCATGACCGAAACCTCCTTGCTCCTATTCTACATGGTCAGAGTTACAGTCTTATTTGAATTAACATACAAATCAATGTTGTTTGAACAAGGACAGATCAACTGTTTGAACCAACCTGATGGTAACAAGGACCTGCAGAAACTAAACTTCATTCACTGTAATCACTATCATCATCATCCTCAGGAGGGTTTGATGGAAATTCATTGTATTGCCACATAGTTTCATCCTCCTCGTCACTTGACTCATTTTGTTCAATTTCCTCTTCTCTTTGTCTACGAAGGTCATCAACTATGGTAGCATCAACAGTATGAAAATCTTCATTGACCGGCTGTTCATTTTGTATAGTTCCCTCAGTAAGTGCCACCTGAAAACCTTCACACTCCTCATCTTGGTAGGACAATGGAACGACATTGGGTATATCATCTTTGTCATTTTCAGCCACATTCCACAAGTGTCTATGTGAAAACTTCTGAACAACTCACCACTTTTCGTGGTACTTGGTGTCTTCTAGGTAGAAAACCTTTTTGCCATAGTTGCTAGAATGAAAGGATCATTTTTGTACCAAAAAATGCCATGGTTTATGCTTCTAAAAATCCCATCATCCTTCATTTTGAACTTCTTCCCATCAGTGTCAAACCAGTCACATCGAAATAGAACCACTGTTCGGTCATCATTAGAATCTGAGTTGTAGCTTAGTTCAATTATTTCCTTCAAGCAACCATAAAACTCAAAGTCCTTGTTGTCATGTTCACCATCAGCCAAAATCCCACTGTTTTGCGTTCTTCTATTTTTCTCACGGTCTATAGTATGGAATCGCACACCATTAACAAGACATGCTGAAAAAGTACGAACCCGCAAATTTGGCTCACATGACAATGCCAATAACTCATCCTTTATGTCTTCTTTATCCACATAACAACGCCTTGCAATCTGCCAAGAAAATAAGTAAATCAACTTGCCTAAAACCAAAAAAAATTGATATTAATCAAATAAATGGACAGCAAACTCACATGCTTCTTGAACCATGAAGAAAAATGCTTTTCAAGAGTTTTTTCAACATCATGACATCCTTCGTCCCTTCAGTTTTCTCTTGTATATCCTGTAAATGATAGTGATTTCAAATATTAGGTACAAACTAATAATCTAGTTATATAAAACAACTAAAATTGTAAATGGGATGACATACTTAATATATGGCTCCACCTCCTCACAGTTATTTAGTACAAACCAAACCATTTTTTCATAATCACGTTTAAGATATTTAACCGTTGGTGCTCCAAGAACCTCAACTCCATGGTTGAAAACTGAAATGCCACCTTTTCTCTTATCAACACGTTCTCTGTTCCTGCCCTCCTGATTGTGTCGTGTTTCAACATCATCACCAAAGTACCTTGAGCAAATAGCTAAGCACTCAGCAGCGACATATGCTTCTGCAATAGACCCTTCAGGCCTTGCCTTGTTCCTCACAAACCGTTTCAATGTCAACAACCTTCTTTCAACTGGGTACATCCAGCCATATTGTACTGGACCTCTAAGAATTGCCTCTTCAGGTAAATGGACAGCGAGGTGTAGCATCACATCAAAGAAAGAAGGAGGGAATATTTTCTCAAGCTTGCATAGAATGATTGGGATGTCTGCTTTCAGTCTTTCCAAAACATCTAACTTCAAAGTTTTTGCACAAAGTTGCTGGAAAAAATTGCCCAATTCAGCAAGTGCTTCGTATATGTCCTTGTGCATGATTCCTCGGACAGCAGCAGGTATAATCCTTTGAAGAAGAATGTGACAATCATGAGTTTTTAGTCCTTGGAGGCTGCAGCCATCAGCAGTAACACATGTTGCTAAGTTAGAAGCGTATCCATCTGGAAATTTTACACTTCTTAAAAACTCACAAAATGCCTCCTTTTGGGTTTTAGTCATCGTGTAGGGTGCATGAGGAACAATATCTCTATTTCCATCCCGGATCAAGTGTAAATGCTTTCTAATGCCCATGTCCTCCAAATCAAGCCTAGAATTCAAATTGTCCTTTGACTTCCCAGCAATGCCCAGAAACGTACCAAGGATGTACTCACATATATTTTTCTCAATGTGCATCACATCAAGATTATGTCGCAGCTTCAAACTTGACCAATATGGCAAATCCCACAAACATGACCTTCGCTTCCAACAATGGCCTTCTCCGCCCCTTTTTCTCTTTTTGGTATTCGGATGCTTTCCTGGTCTAACATCCTTCACCCTCTCTAGTTGCTGCATCAGCTCATCCATAGTAAATTTCTCTGGCTTCTCACGGGTTTCCACTTTACCATTAAACACCTTGCTCCTCCTCCATTCATGGCCGCTATCAAGGAAACGTCGATTGTCAATATAACATATCTTATTCCTTATCCTCTTGGAACAAGGATTTTTGTCACAATACACACAAGCATAATAACCTCTTGTGACTCTACCTGACAATGTGCTCAAAGCGGGATAATCATGAATGCACTATATTACAGCAGCATGTAGATCAAACTTCTTCCCAGTAAGTGCATCCAAAGTTGAGACACCTTTCCAAAGCTCTAGCAACTCCTCAATAAGTGGTTCCAAGAAGACATCAATATCCTTCCCTGGGCATTCTCGACCAGGAATCAGAAGGCCCATGATGAAGTTGGACTGCTCCACACATTCCCAGGGAGGGAAGTTGTATGGGATAAGAAACACTGGCCACATGCTGTACGAGGAGCTCATTTTGCCAAATGGGTTGAAACCATCAGTAGCAAGTCCAAGTCTGATGTTCCTTGCATCTTGTGCAAACCACCCATAATTTCTATCAAAGTCTTTCCATGCCTCGCCATCTGCTGGATGGCTAAGCTCATTCTCCACTTGTTTCCTCTTCAATTTGTGCCATTGTGCCTCCTCTGACATTTTCTTGGAAGAAAAGATTCTCTTCAACCTAGGAATCAACGGAAAATGCCGCAGTACCTTTGCAGGAACCTTCTTTCTTCCATCACTGTCTTTCCATCTTGATGCATCACAAACTGGACAAACATCTTTTTCTGCTAACTCCTTCCGAAACAAAACACAGTTATTCGGGCACACATGGATTGAATCATATCCTAACCCCAATGCACGAATAAGCCTCTTTGCTTCCTCGTATGTTGCAGGAATAGAGCAATTCGGGAATTCTGATGATAACAACTTCAACATTGCTGTGAATGCAACATTTGAAATTCGGTAAAATGACTTGATATGAAGTAACTTCACCACAAAAGAAAACCTTGTACTTTGACCACCAGGGTGGAGTTGCTGCTTCATCTCTTGCAATATAATTTCAAACATAGACTTTTTTCTTGGACCTTCGTCTTCAGCTCTATACAACTCGTGCACCATATCATAAATACCATCATCAGGGCCATCTTCTTCATCCATATTCATGCCAATATCCTCATTGATACAAGTTTGTTCATCAGCATGGCCCTCATTTTCATACAGTGCCTCCAATGGTTCTCCATGATGTATCCACCTAGTGTAGGTGCTAGCCATTCCATTAATATATAAATCATCCTGGACTTGTCCTTGGTGTTTGTGAACTTGATTCAAACACTGCCGACATGGACATAAAATCTCTTCATCATCATTAAATCTATGTGAAACAAATGTCATGAACGCATTCACCCCAGCCACATATTCCTTGCTAAACCTCTTACTATTGATCCAAGATCTGTCCATCTGCACCAAATCATGAGATACATTGATTCAAAATACTTTACATACAATAATTGACCAAAGTTATCTAACATATTTGTAGAAAATCTGTACACAGTAGGAATCATGTCAAATCTATACAGGCTACTATGTGTGGATTGCATTGTAGTAATATTTATGCCTTCTCTTCTCAGTATCTAATTTTTGCTCAAGAAGTGACAAACCATGAACTATAGATACACAAAAGATGGCACATCGTAATATGAAAATTCAGTTTCAGATTACAGATAAAGTGAGTTGCTCACATCAGACTTAAGAGTTTCCGGCTCACCTTGCAGCCGTGCAGTTAGGCGGCCTTGCTGTTGTAGTGTCAAAAAAAAAGAGGAGCTGATTCCATTTTCCTACTGCTTAGCAACAACAATTCAGTTTTGGATCCCCTTTACTGCTTATCTTCCTCTGCTGATCATAACCTTGATTGCCTGACACCTACAAAAGCCAGTTGTTGTCATTATCTTTTCTACTGATCAAGCAAAAAAATGTCAGTTGTCCTACAGATATTCAGTGTAGGCTACTGTTCTAACCGTTATGGATGTAGAAAACAAAAACTGATCACACACAAGATATGGTACTGTTATTTATTTTTCTTCTTGAACAATATGGAATCGAATCCATTTTGCACAATAAAACTTGTGAAGATTCAAATTATTCCTAACATATAGAAGAACTTCAAAGAAAGCTATAGAGAAAAAAAGAAAGAAAGATGACTAGGTAGCTTGCAGAATGAAACTCTGACATCAAAAGCAAGTTTGGCCTAATGCTTCTTGTGGACCGCCTTGAGCTTGCAGCCATGTGATCGCTGATCCTTTCGGCAGTGATGAGCTAGCTAAGCTACTTCACTAAAGCGATCGATAATGAGTTTTCTAGCTCGCTGCCCCATCCCAGTGTACTGCTAAATGAGTTTTCTAGCTACTTCACCGGCCTAATGCTTGTACAGCAAGATCATCTATTATTTCCAAAAAGTACTGCTAAAAAAGGGATAAAAAGGTGAAACAATGAGCATATTCAGTCAAGCAAAGACATGATACGTCTCTCTGAACTAAGATGACATGCTAATTCGTATTGTTAAGAATGACATTCATACATGCTATTGTCACTAAAAAATTAAAGGATCAAGCATGTAGCAAAAAAGTATATATGCTACTAACCTTCAATCTAGTAGAATTGAGCTGGGTCCAGGGGCGAAGAAAAAGGACAGCTTCGATTGTCCTTATTAAGCGACTTCTCTATATGCAAAAAAGGCCTATGTCAAAAAATCAATGGTTTCTCTTCTCTACATTTGACTATATGTTCATTGACTATTGCATATATAAGCAAACCGGCACGGGACTGTGGGAGTGCAGCTTCTAGTAGTTGAATCTAAACAAGACACTAGAAAATGAATAGCTGCTGGGGAGATGTAAAATTTTCATTCCAGAATCAAGTGTAATAGAAACTGGAGGTGCAAGATCTGACAGGGGAAGGCAACCTATCTGATACAAAGATGAAGGATGCAGTTCATACTGCATAGTCATATAGCTCTAGGTGTCATAAAACATTTTTGTTTGTATTCAATTCACATGTAAAACCTGTAAAGGCTACTATGTGCGGATTGCATTGTAGTAATATCTATCCCTTCTCTTCTCGGTATCTATTTTTTTTTTTTGCTCGAAGTGACTAACCATGAACAATAGATACACAGAAAATGGCACATCGTAATATGCAAATTCACAGTTTCAGATTAGATAAAGGGAGTTGCTCACATCAGAATTCAGAATTTCCGACCACACACAGTTGCTCACCTTTCAGCGTGCAGTCAGGCAAACTTGCTGTTGCAGTGCCGCTAGTCCTTGCCTGCCTCCTCCCAGATCGCTGCTCCCGGCTCGCGGCAGAGGTCTCTCGTGTACAGGACGCAGGCGGCAGCGGCACCGAGCACCGGAGTGGCGGACCACCGTACCTGGACCGTGGAGGCCGACGAGAGGGAGATGGGAGAGAGGCCCGGAGGGAGTTGGCGAACGAGAGCAGGGAGCCACCGCCGTGACACCACAGGCCGGAGCCGCCGCTGTGCTACTGCAGGCCAGATCCGCCGGACCGGGACCGAGAGGACGCCGGGAGGGAGATGGGAGACGCCGATAGGGAGCCACAGCAGCGCAACGCAGCGCCCCCGGAAGACGCAGCTGCCGCACGCCGCGAGTGCGACTGCGCAAGGAGCCGGCGTCGGGCTTTGCCGATTTGGGTGAGCGGCCGTCGACTGCGAGTGCGACCCGACTCAATCCGTAAAGATGGCGAGCAGAGATCTGGGTCATCTTTTTACCTCCGCGCGTTCAATTATATTAATATGCTAAGCTGTAAATAAACACCACAAATGTTGTATTAGCTCAGTGGTCTGGGTCTTGCTTTCCGATTGCTTCAGGTTGCAGGTTCGATTCCTCGCCCTCTCCTGTCGTGATTGTTTTTTTGTTTGTGCGTAGGTCTGCAATTTTTGAGCGGCCGCTGACAAGCAGGCCAGGGTGGCCCCGCCGTCCACCCAAGCAGGGGAGGGGAAACGGAGACAGCACCCACCCAGCCGCAGCCGGCCACGTGGCCTGACGGCCCCCGCTCCCTTCCGCGCGTAGGAATTTCAAATTCACGAGGAGGAATGCGCGCACGGTTCGCCCGGTCCTCAGGCCACGTGGCGCGCTGCAACTGCGCTTTTAAATCTGAAATAAAAATTACAAGGCATGTATAGAACTACTTACTTTTAAGTCATAATTTAAAAGGAAGATACAAATTGTTTTTGAGATATCAATCCACACATTCACTGCGCCGCCTCGCTGGTGGCTGGGGTTGTGCTGCCACTGTGCGGTTGGCATCGCAAGTTCGTCGGATCGGCCAGCGGACTAATAGGCAACATAGCCCTATCCCTTATCCAGCTTTTTGGAAGCAGGATTCCTATTAAGACCTATCCGCAATCCAACGATTGACATTGTAACTTCACCAGATCGAACAGCCAGCAGGCTAAAGGTGGCGTGGCCCTATCTGTTAGCTCACTTTTCGAAGCAAGATTCCACTGGCCTCAGCGGTCTTGGGCAGCAGGCAATAGTGGCACAGACTCTCATCGAGGGATGGAAAGCGGCGTCGTGATGGTTGGAGCTGTCAAGATTTAAAAATCCAAATTTTGACTCGTTCAGGCTTTATCAAAAATGAAAGTTGACCTATATAACAAATGTAGGTATTGATGAGTTTAACCAACTTGGTGTTCATGACTTTTCTATTCAAAACCATTTAGAGTTTTAAATACTAGTGCGAAGGTGTTGTTTTTTTTAAATCAATATTTGACTTGGTCAAACTTTGTCAAACGAAACACTAAATGATTAAGTACATTCCCCCTAGGTTTACACGGTTACACCTCTTAACTATTTTTTTACTTGTTTTCACCTTCATTATTTTTGCTAATCTTTATTTTATTTACTTTTTTGAACGATTAAGTAAGTACATCATTATTGTTTTCATTTATTTCACCAATTATTTTTTTATAATTATTGTTCCTACAACACCTTTTATTCTACTTCTTGATTTCAATTATATATAACCATTTTGCAAAAATGCCAAAGTATCTTTGCTAGAGTAGTACTTGTTAACGTGACCTCTCAGTACTTGTTAACGTGATCTATTCTCGATAAGTTATCGCCTTATAGAATCTAGATTTGCATAAGCCATAAAAGAAACTCATGTATGCTGATAAAAAAAAATATAATAGTGAAATAAATGAAAACAAATGATGCACTTAATCATTAACAAAAGTAAACAAATAAAGAAGCTATTTTTGAGATTGACATTTTGTACAGTGATGAGGTTATAGGATGCCGAAACAAGAAGCTGTATTGGCACTGGCAAAGGTCATCTGAGAGCTGTTGTTGGCTTTGTCTTCTCAAAGAAAACAAAGAGCTTTGTTGTTAGCGGCTCAGGCTTCATTTTTTTTATTTTATGATTTACTATAGTTGTGATTTTTTCTAAACACCACCGTTTGCGTTAGCACGCAAATATACTTATAAAGAATAGTAAACCGGATGAAGAATGTGGGGAAAGTAAATAAAAATCAGTTAACAACAACAAGTGTTTGTATTAGTTGAATATAGAAACGAATTCTTTTTTGTTGATGCATATATTGTTTTGTGACAAGATACTGTAACATAAGTCTACTAGAATATTAAGGCTGGAGGCAATATACTGTGCATTAGGAAAATAAAGCTGAAATATTCATGTAGGAGTACTATTAAAAAGGCATACTGCATGGCAATAATGAGCAGCTACGGCAACTGCTACAAGTCCAAGAAACTGACACGCGAACCCGACAGCTCCACTCTACCCGAACGGTCGGCACAGGAAATGGCCTGGCCTGGGCGAGCGGCGCCTTTTCTTCTCGCCGAAGAACCAACCAGGCCTCCACCCACCATGGGTGACGCATGGGGTCCACGGGGCAGCCAACCAATGAGCCAGCGACAGCGGCAGAGGGAGAGACGTACCTCTCAAAAAAAAAAAAAAAATGGAGAGCAGGCAACATGCAGAGTGCATGCACTGCCATCCATCACGCCTCGACCCTTTCTTATTTGCCCAAGCACAATGACAGTTGGGCCCGCAGACATCCTGGCTACGAAGTCAAATGCTGTGGTCAATGGGTGGACAACAACACTCAGCATGGCGCCAAGAATAGCATCAGCACGCATTCCCTTCTCTCAAGTGTGGTGCTCAGTGCTAACTCCACAAATATATTCAAAAAAAAATTGTACACTTGAATTAGATTTTTACAAATATTTTTTCCGAATTATCTCATGCATTCTCACCACGTCACTAAGCATTAATTATATGCAAATAAGACTCACACTTAGTGATACTAGATAACCATTTCAGTTAAAGATTTCACCTCTTTATAGTACGGTTATTTATCTATGTTTTGTGACTGTCAATATACGCCTAAAATGATAAAATTTCATATCAAATCATAATTAAATCGGGCGAGGTTGGCTCTCCCATGGCGGTGAAAGCCGGCGTGGATCGGCGCGACGGGCCAGCCAGAGGCGCACTGTGCCTGGACGCAGGGGCCCGCCTTGTAAGTGAGAAAGAGAGAAGCTATTTTTCTTCTTTTTCGAAAATAAATGAATGTGTTGATTCTTTGTAAACTCATAGAAAATTATTTTTAGTTTCAAAATTTCTGAAACTTTTATGTAGCCTTCCTATGATGATGTCTATTTATGAAAAATTTGAAACTTGAGTTTTGAATAGTTCTTGCATGATTTAAAATTACATTGTTTAATTAAAAATGTATTTTCCATGTTTTTTAGAAAATAAAATGCATCTTCATGAGTTTTGAATAGTTCTTCCATGGGTGAGCGAGAGAAAAAGGGAAGGGGAGGTGCTGGCTTTACCAGCCCAGCCGGCCAACAGCCCTCCCACGATGCAACGATCACAGGGACCTTCTCTCCTAGCCTGACACGCGCCCCCCACAGCTTACTCTGTCTAAACGGTCGACACAGGAACATAGTACTGGGCAATTTCTTCTCTGATCGACGAACGAGGCTTCCACCCACTGCAGCTGACGCACGGGGTCCACAGGCCACAGCGTGTGCCTTCTCACGCGGTTGGACGTGTTCCCACACATGGCCCCACGAGCGAAGCGGACAGGAATCCATGGTCAAAAACGCAGCAACAGCGGGTCCCACACGTTGGCTCTCTCTCCTCTTATGGTGGCAAAGGAGCAGCAACGCATCCCTCTCTCTCTTTTTTATCCTGCATCCCTCTCTCAAAGCACATGCAACTGCAGTCTGCAGCTGCTCTCTCACCGTCTCACGCGAGAAGGACAAGGGCCCTGTTTAGTTCCTCCAACTCTCTCTCCAAAACTCACTATTCACCTATCACATCAAATCTTTTCCCGTCGCATGAAGACTAAATGTAGGTAAATAAAAACTAATTACATAGTTTTGATGTACACGACGAGACGATTCTTTTGAGTCTAGTTACGTCGTATGGTAGGATAATATTTACCATAAACAAACGAAACACTTCTACAGTGTCCGATGCGACATTTTTTCCAAACTTCATCCATCTAAAACGTGCAGCGCCTCTCTCTCTCTCTCGCATGCAAGCGTGGGTCCTAGCCTAGCCTGTTCACTCTCGTTCACCGGTCACGAAAGGTGCTTCATGTGACCCCCTCCCAGGCCGCCGCCACTCCCCTCCCTCACACCCTCCACCCTCCAAGGCCGCCGCCGCCACTTGCTCCTCCCATGCCGCTGCTACTCCTTCCTAAGCCGCCACCACTCCCTCCTTGACCCCTCCCAGACCGCCGCCACTTCCTCTCTCCCACAGAAGCCTGCCAACCTGCCTCCCACAAGAAGCGCCGCCACTCCCTCCCTCCCACAGAAGCCCGCTGCCCTGCCTCCGCCGGCCCTGCCTCTGACTTCGGCCCTCTCTCCGGCATCCGCTCGCCCCTCTGGCCCACTCCGACGCCGCTCCACAGTGTCCACACCCCCATCAGCTGCGGACCGCTCCCCTCGGTTGCAGGAGTCCCCGGCACGACGCTGGTCCGATCCGTCCCCGAACTAGGCCGTTAGCAAGGTCTGAGATGGCTCCTGGGAAGAAGCGAACGAATCGGAAGCCAACCAGCCCACCAAGAGGTAAGATAATGAGTGCAGAACTAAATTGTGTAAGATTGCTGATCGTTCTTTGGAGAACTAGCCTGTAAGATTGTGTAACCAAGATTGTGTAACCACTGTTTCTTGCTTTGAATTGTGATTGATTGGTATGCAAGTGACTAGCTTGTAAGTGATGTTTTTTCCAAACTGCATGGCAAATAGAGAACTACAGATCATATAAACATTATGCTCTCTCTGTTGATTTTTCATGCATTTGGAGTGTACTCTCAGTCTGCACTAGGAGTGTTCGGTGAAATGCCATATAAGCTGTTGAAGGCTGGAAAACGATTTAATAAACAAATAGTGTACCAATAGTGATGGTGCTCGCCTGTAGTTTAGTGACTCTTGCTGTGCATGGGTTACAGTAAGCGGCAACTGATTTTGCGTATGCTAGCCATATGATTTGCAGGAAACTGAACTTGTAGTGGGAGGGAATCTATTGCAGCATTAAACATGGTTTTATGTCTCTTAGCTGGTTTATGCTCTCACTGGTTTATGTGATAAGGCCACAATGTTTTATTATATATGACCAACGACTTTTGGAATCATCATGTGTGAGCAGAGTAAGTCAGCTTACGTTGGCTTAATATCTGCACAAAAAAATAATAATTAGAGTCAAGATCTTGTCAAAACTTTATGTTTGATGTACCACTTCAATTCCATTTGGGTAATTGCTTGGTTAGTTCACACAGATTTGGCTCTTTACCTTGTCAAAGATATTTGATACAACACTTAAGCTTGTGGTTACATAATTCCTGTAGACTGCTTTCATTCTGATTATTATTTAGTTGCCTATGGAGCATGTGAAAGTTAATGTAATCTGCATTTTTTCATGGTACCAAGGAGTATACATGAACTTCTAGTTACTAGTGATTTGTGCGCGCCCATGCGCGAGGCAATGGCCGCGATTATAGAGGGGAAATAAAACGATAATACTGACAATTGGCTGGCTCTGTCTACGATCACTGAAACAAAACAGACCTAAAAACATATGCTATTTTTCCCCTTTTTCCACGTATGAGAATGATAGTTATTTGTTCATCACCTAAAAGGCAATATCTGAATATTTTCCCATCACAGCATTAAGAGGTTTGACTCATCTCGATCTATACATGTGATAGACCAGCAATTTTTCTGAAATAAATGCAACAGGACAAATAGGTAGCACATACATTACACCCCATTGGACTGTGCATATAGAAATGGAAGACAATTGCAACAGAACAGATACAAATAGCGTCGAGGCTAAGAACAAAAAACACAAGATAAACTTGCATTTTGCCTCCAACCTAGCAACCAGGATAGCACCAAAACACTGTTTTGTATGACATAAACTCACTGGTTCGCATGACATAAGCTTTCAGAAGCTACATTGATCTAATGAGGAAGACAACATAAACACACGGCAGACTACATAAACACACAGCAGGTCTATGAGCTGAACGGTCGCATGGTGGTCGGCCAAACGCCGGGTGAGAGCTTCACCGTGACGAAGATGATCCTGAGGCACCTCCATTGCCACGGCCATGGTAGGAGTCAGCAGAGAAGAAGCTCGCGGCGTGCTTTGACAAGAAATCGTATAGTTAGTAGCGAAACTTGATGCACAGACATACACGTCAGTCTGTCATTCAAACTGAAGTGCTGGATTGTGAGTTAAAGTTTGGAAAGAACAATTGATTCAAATGAGCATGCTCAGTTGTGCATGAACATAGAAAACCGAACATGGAAAATTAAGCAACGACCGTAAAACTAAAGTTTTGGCTTCTTTCCACAGTTTTGCACATAGTAGCAAAGGCCAGTTTATGTTAGACAGTCTAGCAAAGGGCAGCTTATATCATGGAATGTGACAAAAACATACCTAAGGCAACAATGACAGCAGCTGAGCAGAAGCTCACCCCTTGCAAAAGCCCCCTAAGGAAACAGGAGCACAGGAAACCAAGAAGACAATTAGAAATGGAAACCTGAGCAACAATACAGCTACACATACTTTTCAAGCATTCTTTACCTAAAACAATCTAAAATCTTCAGAAGTAATTTCCAAGCAATTTTAGAACCAACATGTAAATGCACCTAATGTAGAGGACACAACTCTCATCCGACAGATTTTTCACTTTTCTGATGGGAAACCCTCCACCATTTGTTTGATTCTGCTTTAGGCCAAGAATAGAAAAGGTAGAGACACAACAACAATTGTTTTCCTTCATCTAGAATTAGAGGTTTTTTAGTAACCAAAAAAGAAAGTATATACGAAGCATCAGAACTGATCAAAGGAAATATCAACGAACAAAGATGAGTTTTAAACTTATCCAAAGGAAACGTGGTCTATAACCAGCGATGCTAAATCTAAACATAAGGTTCAGCAGATCAAGCAGGTGGACCAATCACCACGCTGTGTTTGAGCACAATGCAGGTACGTATAGCAATATGTTTTGTAAGGGGCATCCTGGTGAAAATATCTACAGATATGTAGACAGGTTCGTATATCTACATGTCCAACTCAGGAACATGTATTTTCCTGTCACCTCGAATGGTCTGTAGGTAAACTAAAAAACATTTTTTTCCCTCTGTAAACAACTTTTGGAGGGTCACTGAACCACAGTGCAGAACTAACAAAGCCCATGTTTCTGTAATCATAGCCATTTGTAAAATTTTTCTTATGGCATGTAGATCCATACCTTCAGTTAATACAACTGAGATAGAACTGAAATGGCCTGCACCACGACGCCAATTCTAACAACGCCTGCACCACGACGCCAATTCTAACATCTATAAAACTCTTTAAACCTGAGGAACCCCCTGCACTGTTAATGTACAGTGCCACCACTCAAAAAAGAACTGTAGATCTACAGAAATCCAACATCCACCGTTGGATCCATCCATTAACCTATCCCTGCCGTCCAATCGCCCAATCCAGTCACCGCTCACCGGGGCTTCTCGAACCTACGCGCTGCCTACAGCTCCGATCCCAGCCCCTACTGGAACTTACCTGGGCTTCCACTCAAGGCCGGGATCAAGGGCCGAGAGAGAGAGAGAGAGAGAGAGAACCGTCCCAGTCCCAGCTCGCGACCTCCACAATCGTGGCATCTTCTTCCACCTCTCCGCCCGTACCGCCGCCACCTCCACTGCCGACTCCACCCCGCCAGGCTCGCCGCCGCCCCACCACTGCTGCACCGTCACTCTCACCGGCCGGCAACAGGACGCTGGACCAAGCAACGGCAGACAAAAGGATCCTCCAGTCCGTTCCTGCCCGCGTTCTTCACCGGCTTTGACGCAACGCCGCACTCCTCATGCGTCCTCAGCTCATCAAGGTGTTCTGCCAGGCGCCCCCAACTGCTGTTTCCTCTGCTCTACCTGTTCTGTGGTCGTCGAGTGCTCGATGAAATGTCCACAAGGAGTATGCTTCCTAAACTGCGTGCCTGTGTTTGTAGGCCATCAGTCACTTCAGTGCTCGATGAAATGTCCACAAGGAAATGAGTATGCTTAGTAAACTGCGTGCCTGTGTTTGTAGGCCATCGCGCCATGAAACCTTCCCACGTTGTGCTCCGCCCAAGCTTGCGTGGGTGCTGCCGGCACACCTGCAGGTTATTTTGTGCACTTAACCTGCAGTTAACTGCCTTCCAAAACCATATGGAGACCATCTGGTGAGAATTTGGCCATCCATCTCCATCACCTCCAGAGATACAAATACAATGTTTAAATCACATGATGCACTTTAAAGTTTCACTTATCTTATTTACTCTTTAACGTATTATGATATGATGGACTCCACTGCAGGTTACATTGGGGAGTGTTGTAACCATGAGCCAAGTGACAAGGGTGTTCTTTGTTGGTCTCATTGTCAAGTGCACGCTTTCAGAGCTTTCAGATATAGATGACCCTGAAAGTGATGATTGAACATGATATATTCTGAGAGCATCGACTCAAAAGATTTCATTTGGAAAAAGCCATGGCGAAAGTGTAACACATATATGAACCACAAATACTGTCACTTTATAGTTTTCATTTACAGTTGCATCTACCCGCGCGAAGCGCGGGGGCTCTGGCTAGTTTATAATGTTGGAGTGTAGCCTGTAGAATACATGACAGATCTAAACATTTATAATGTTGGAGTGTATGGACCAAATCACAGCACTGAAGGAAAATCAGTATGCGTTGTCCTCTAAAAAAAAATCCAAAAGCATTACCTGATAATTTTTTTGGACACCATTCAGATGGGAGTCGTGGAGGGATTGACAGGCTCATCTTCTCTAGCCTTGCCTCCAAGCTGCTAACACGCTACTTCCTGTTGTCTGCTTCAACTTTGAAGAGGAGTACGGTCTCCTATAGTAAAACAAAAGGCGTGTTCAGATAGTGACAAATCATAGGAAAATGATAATTCATAATAGATATGCCTTCCTATGTACCCATCTGAGCAAGGTCATTGGTAACGTCCATGGCAAAAATGAGGACACACGTACCAGCAAGGCTGGCTTCAGCCTCCATCCGTCCCCGGGGCCAGCGACAGACTGACTGCTGCTGATCTAATTACCTGAGACAGGAGATTGACGAGCACCTGCTCCACTGCTGCAAACTGCGGCAAATGAAACAAGCCACCTGAGATGCCAACTAAAAATGAAATTAGCAAACGCCCATTGATTGATCACTGCTGGACACAAGCTGCCTGCTGTAGTCGATAATTTGAACGCCCAGGTCATGCACGAGCTGCTGAACTTGCTGCACGCAACCAATTCAAGCACATTAAGCAAATACAGAGAAACGTATGCAGAGAGAAAAGCATGACTGCAATGGAGAGAACAGAGTCAAGCGAGCTGCAGCTGCTGGAATTCAATTAACATGAACTGCTGCACCTTCTCTTGGTGCTGTGTGTGCACGGGTTCCTGGATGAACACCGATTGGTGCTTGGAAGCACCGGTGCTGAGCATGACCACACACAGAGATGTGGAGAGCAACAACGAGGCTGGGGCAAGCGCTGGACCAGGCAGTGGGAAACCGGCCTGCTGCCCCTGGAGTCCAAATCGCTCACGCTCAAGAACGCCAAAAACCGAGCGCTGACAACAAGGAACAGAGGAGAGCGATAAGAGAAAGAAAATCACTTGAGAACTGACCCAAATCAAAAGGATTCGAAACCAAATCTTGCACAGGTGATCACAACTGAGTTGAGAAGCTACTCCTAGGAAATCATCGCCCGAAATAAACTCAAGCCCCGGCAAATCCAGATCGAGTGCAAGAATGAAATCTTATCTCCTAAAACGAAAATCGTCGATTTCTCCGTGCTCGTGTTGAATTGATTTGTTTCACTTGGTACATTAACACATGTCCTTGCACGAACTAAAGCAAAAAGAGCGAACTAAATCGATCTCAAATCGACGAATCAAAAAGTCCCCAAAATAGATTTCACCTTGTATTGGGGACTCCTTTCTCCTCTCAAATCCCCAATGCGCGCATGCGGCTCAAACCAAGAGGAGAGGGGGGGGCTGCTCCGCCCGGCCTCGTCGCCGCCGCCCCGTGCCGGCCACGGTTCTGTCGTGCCGCCGCGGCCGCGCCGGGCAGCCGCGTCGGCAGCGCGGGCCGCGCTGCCCGCCGGCTCGCCTCGCCGGCGCGCGCGGCAAGGCGTGGCGCCCTCCCCAGCGCGCCATCGCCCGCACCGTCGCCGCCTCACGCAGAGAGGAGGGAGAGGAGGCGGCTCGGGCCGGGAGAGGCGAAAGCGGGATTAGGCTAGGGTTGGCCGGCCGATGATATATATATATATGAGGCAGAGGAGGCAGCTACACCGTTGGATCGTGAATCGGACGGCCTAAAATAATTCGAATGACGTGGACGCCCTGGCTGAGGTTTTTCCACGCCCAATTTTCTCTTTAAATTGCAAGTTTTCAGCCAATGCATATATAAAACTCAAGTGTCTTGCAGTCTCAGACATCAAAAGAGTCTTGTACTGACTGTGCTTATTCTTTTGAGGCTAGCTCAGTACAATGATTGCTTATTCTCCCATTACAATTCATACCACTTGTTTTTTGTTCTGTCATTGTCTGCAAACTTGCACTGAATTTAGGCAATTGTGAGATTCAATATAGGCATTCAATCTTGTGCAAAAGGTGTAATTTAGAAGTATTTTATTGCTGCTCAATACATAGCCATTACTTCTGCTGATTCTTGGTTTATCTTTCTCCTGCAAGTACAGAGGCTCCACTAACTGACATTGAGATAAAGATGATGCAAACCATTCTTAGGAACAATCGGGAGTTCCAACGGCTTGGTTTAGGGCAGTTTCGTGCTACAATGAATGCTTGTGTGCCCATGGGTGATGCAAAACCCAACTCTGATTCATTGTATCAACCTGGAGATGAAGATAGGGAACAAGAAGCAGTTGACAAGGTATATGCATTGTTCCACTATCTTTACTGTTTTTTGAAGGAACAAGAAGCAGTTGCCACTCAATTAAGTAGGAAAAAAGAGGTTTATGTACATGACAGTTCCACTATCTTTACTCATTTGTGTTTGATATGCAAAATTGTTTATCTTGTTTTAATTTCTTGTGTGCTGGAGGCAATGCTGGATTTGGAGCTTGAAACACCGGAAGCTACAATCAGAGGATCGGCAACATCCAAGAGAGTGACGGCAATACCGGAACCGGAAGCTAGAATCACTCGAAAGAGGGCAAGGGAGTTATCTGAACCTGCTAAAGTTTGCCATGTTCCAGCTACAGACCCACAAGAGTTGACTGTAGCCAATGCTCATACTCAATCTGACAACCACAACATGACTCATCAGGGCAAGTTATTCTACCTCTTATCTCCATGCTTAGTGATGTGCATATTTGTGTTAATGAGTTTACAATTTTCACTAATAATTTTCTAAATGTTATGATAGCTCCATGTATGGAGAAAAGACGTATGGGCAAAGGCTTGGAAAGGATTTCTAGAGGATTAAATGTCAAAATTAAAGTGCACATTACTCAAGGAAAAAAAGCGTCCAGAGGCACCTATGCAAGCTGCAAAGCTAGCACCAGAGGCTGGCATTATTATTCGGGACCATGTCCCAATCTTCCCCCCTGCTGGAAGGATTATATGGACGAGGATGATGTTGAGGCGATTCAGATTCGGGAAGACTACATGAGAAAGATTGCTGTAAGTGTCCAGCTTGTGTTTTTAGTTGAAATGGTTCTATAACCTCGAAAAAAATGAGGATGACTTGTTAAATAAATTACTGGTGTTATGTTCTCACACAACATAATTACCTCTTGAATATGCATGTTACGTTACTGCTCATACCATATATGCTTTGAGTGCCTTTTAACCATATGTTCATGCTCATGTGTAGACAAAATTTGACATCAACATAGATAGTCAGCCAGTGAGAGATGCATGCTTTGATATACTCCAAAAAGAAACGAGGAATATCAGGTACATGTTGAAGAAGAATTACTTCAATGACGTACCAGCAAACCGGGTCAGAACAACTTCACCGTTGGGCAGTATGAGTGATGAGCAGTGGAAAAAACTTGTGGAGATGTGGTCTAACCCAAAGCACAAGGTATCCATTCTAAATATCGCTTGCAAATGTTTACTTAAAGTAAATGGGCCACCTATCCCACTAATCGTTGCCTTTCTACAGGACAAGTGTCTGAAAGCTAAAAGTAGTCGTGAGCAAGTAAAGATACAGCAGATGACTGGATCTCGGTCCTACATTGCTCATTGCTTTGTCGTGGTAAGCTACTATTCTGATTTGTTTAATAAATGAAAATTGCCTTATTGTGAATGTTTTACAGGAGGTAATAGACTCTAAATCTCCTTATGGGATGACCCAGCAAGTTGCTTTTTATTGTGTGTATTTTGTTAGCATTTTCTTTCCTGAGCCGAAGCATGACTATATGTTTATCACTGGGGCGTACTTGCAGACCTTTGAACTATACATTTGTTCGATCGGGCCTAATATGTCTGAAATGGTTACTTGGAGCCGCTGCTAAGTTTGAGGCTGACATAGTTGCAACTCTTTTACCCAGCCCATCCAAGCAATATTGGTTGTCAAAACAAGCATATCTTTGTTTTATTCATAATTGTAACCTGTGCATGGGAACCTTTCATTTCTTTATCTGAACAATAAAGCTTTGTTTATTTTTTTTCTCATTGATGTTGGGAGGCATGTAGCTGCTGTGAATAGTGTTGTATTAGGGCCACTACAAACTGGGACAGTGTTATCCTCGAAAAAAGTCTAAATTCTACCCATGGAATTGAATACTTTTTGCCATTGGCGCAGTTAGAGAAGTCAGAACATGACAAACCTGCCTACAGATTATTATTAATTTTATCAACATCTAGTAGTATATTAATTTTATCAACGTAGCAAGCTTTATGCAAGTCTGGGCATATTTGTGTCACCTGGGTGCTGGCTAGACAAATCAAAAGCTATGGTCAACTAATCTGAAGATGTAATTAATATTCATTACTGTAGGCTACCATTTCAGGACTCATTATTTGCAAGATTCTAAATAGAGCTAAAACAATATTCTAATCCATGATTATTACGAATGTTTATTTAGCCATGGTGTGAAAAGTGCTATAAATATCAGTGTCTGTTCAGTTAGTCTTTTAGATTGTTAGTATTATCCGTGTCTGCCACTTAGTACATTTGTGGTTTCAATGTAATTTCAGAAGGAAAAATACAAGGATGCACCCCCAACAACGATTGATGTATTCAAGGAAACCCACTGCAGCAGCAAGACAGGTTTTAGTGAGAATGCACAAAATGCTATTGTAAGTACTTATCTCTACCTTCTCTTGTATTGTGATGAACAAGATTTATGAAATCTGTCACCTACATTCCATGCCTATTGTTTACTTAAGTGGCTAGCTGCTCTAACTTTTATAGTGTGTTCATTGATTGGTGGAATGGAACCAGGTCAATATAGCAGCTTTTATGGTAGAATGCTTATGTGTCATGAATGGTCATATATGTCATCTATGTGTTGGTTATCTATGTGACTTGCTCAGCATGCTACTGCTAGCTATTGGCATTTTAGCTGCGTGCGAATGAATTGTACCTGAAATGAATAGATGAACTTCTGTGCTGCTATATTGGTCTAGAATAAATGAGGAAATTAAATTGGTCTTTCTCAATCTTTTAGAGGAAGCTGATGTATGTATGGTGATGGTTGGTAGTTCAACAATCAATAGCTTATTTACTCACTTTTCAGTCCTAGCAGCATTTCTTTGGCCCATCATTTAGAGGCTGATGTATGTATGCTGCTATTGGTCTGGAACCATTTACATCTTAAACTCTTGATTTTGGTCAATCATTCAGAACCTAACATATATATGTATGCTGCTATTGATTCTGAAACCATTTACATCTTTATATACTCCTGATTTTGGTCATTTTTAATAAAACAGCTAACTGTAGCTATAGCTGAGTCAATTTATTGCTACTGGCTGTGAATCAAAACGTTTTCTTTAGCACTCCTTTGCCCATCATATCATTGACTTCTTTTATTGCTACTGCTAGGCTCAAATGGAGGAAAAAGTTACTGCACCACCACAAGAAGGGCAAGATATAGTGACCCCTACCAAAGCTGTACTTCAAGTTATGCCAAAGACAACTTTTCTTCGAAACATTGGTATCCAGCCTGCAGCATCTAAGAGAGGCACCAAAGCTACTGAGATTGATGCACGTGTGCGGGAACTTGAGAGTGAACTGGTGGCTGAGAAGGAAGGATCAGTGGCTATTCGAGCTCAGGTTGATGACGTGGTGAATAAGTTAGAGGAGGAAAGGGCGGCTAGAAAGAAGGTGGAAGAAGAGCATGAGATGTTGAAGAAGCAAATAGGTGAGATGCATGGATTGTTCCGTAATTTCCTCGGTGGCAATTCAACACTATCGCGTGCACAACAGTAAGTTCTAAAACAACCTGGGATGTCAAGCAGTGAACTCTAACTGCTTTGGACTTGATTTTGAGGTGATCTTGATTATTTTGAGTGATCTGGTAATCAATTGAACACCATGAGATTTATTTTAGAACTATTATGTGATATCAGATCTTGCTGGAGATGAACTGTGAACCTACTTGGGACATGGTTGTAGCTAGTTAAATGTAATGTTCTGTGAAGACCAGGGATCTACCTTTGGCTATTCATGTGTAATGTTCTGAACTTGGATTATGACCAAGTGATATTGGTTCTCTTAATATTCTATTGCAATTATGGTATGTAATATTCTGGTTCATTTGTGATTGGGTTGGATTGTTGATAATCTGGATGAGAATGCATTTCAGCAATGCAACCTGCAAGACCTATCCTGTGGGTTAGCTTGAAAATGGAATCCTAGCAGCACTATCTATATCTGAAATAGAATAGATGACTCGTGTATTTATTCGATTGCTTTTCTGAATAAAAATCTGCAATGTACTGTAGGGACTCCCTCCTCTTCATTATCTTTTTTTTTTTTTTGTAGTTATTTGTTCTAATTTTTACCCTCTCAAAGTAGCAAATACAACACTAACACTTTATTTTCTTCTGCAATATAAGATTTGTTCATATGAGAACCTCATTTTGTTGAAAACTGTGACAACTTCTTGATGTGTGCATGACATATATTTGATGTCTTCACAAGAATTCCCTTTGGTTAAAACCATAATGCTAATGCCAACTAAACAAATATGATACTTTGATCTCATCCTTATAATTTAACGGGAATGTTCCTATATATATGATATGTTTCACAAACCACTTTGTGCCTAATTATTTTTCTGTTTATATGTCATCTCTCTTTTAGACTCCTGAAAAATGATTCCAGGAAGTTGTACTATTTTGTTGTGTCATTTCCACTTTCAAAGATCTTACTAGTTTCCTATTATTAACCTACTGATCCGTTGTCTATTTTTCAGCAATAAAGACCTACATCCACCATGCAGTAGAAGTGGAAATTCCAAAGATCTTTGGTCAAAGTGCTACCTGAAGGCTTGTTGAGAACAACACCTTGCTGAAAGACTGAAGAACGATGAATAAGGTATATACTGTATACTTAATCCATCTCAAATTATAAGACGTTTGACTTTTGGACATCAAGTTTGACCATTCATCTTATTCAAAAATGTATGCAAAATATCATTTCTTTTGCTATGGCTTGGTTTTATTAATAAAAGTTCTTTAAGAATAACTTAAAATTGACTAAGTTTACGCGAATTTTTTTTTGAATAAAATAATAGTCAACCTTGGGGTAGAAAAAGTCAATCGTCTTATAATTTGGATCTCTTGTGTGCCACTTTTTTCATCAAACTAGCCTAGTGCTATTGGATCTGGTCCTTGACGATCAAGTTTAGGGATTCTTTCTACAACAAAATAAAACCAAAAGTTGAGTGTAAACCTATGTTTAAATTTACTTTTGTAGCTATGCTTTCAACAGGTTAATCAATAGTTATAAAGCGAAGCTTAATGGCCTCAAGAGCCAGGCTGCCTGAACAACAGGCAAATAAACTAGTTGGTATGATTTGTTGTGTTGCTTAAAAAAAGGAAACCTCATTAGACCTTGGATGGAGCAGAAATTAAAATACTCGTATTGTTGATGGGATACCAACAATGTTTTTTTTCTCTAAAAAACTACAAGCAGCTATTCTTGAATAGTGCTAATTGAATTAAACTACAGGTAGCTCTACAGGCAGTTTCTTTATATTCCGATTCATCTTTTTTACTATAGCTAATCATACAGCAGCGTGTATTGGGTAGGTAGCACCTCAAATGTAAGCAACTAGTTGTAATGAATAACAATCAAATAAGATTAGCGTATGGAATATAGGTATTCTCTGAATATGAAGCATTCTCTTGAAGTTAGTTTCCTTCACTTGGTAACGTAATGTATCCATCCTCTTATGCTAAATGTCTGAAATAATATTTCTATAGTGCTGGTTTTGAGCAGGTTGTGAGATGCATTGCGGCAGTATCATCATCACTACACGTGGGAAAAGCTGGACCACAGGCAATGGCACCAACCTTTGTAGGTCCTTAGCTCCCCTTAAAATTCTGCTTCTATGTTGTTGCCTTTACAAGTTGTATGGCTTATGGTCTCTGCCTTCTTTGCCCTTATCAAATTAGCAATCATGTAGATCACATTAGTAATGATGTAGACAAGTACATGTTCTGTTTGTACATAGGTCTATTTTAGCAATGGCGGGCTACTGTATTCTTTGTCTGCATGACACAGCTAGCAAGGAGTTTGCTACTCTTGATTGTCTAGCAATCTGGTGTCAATAATTCTTGCTTCATGACACTGCAGTTACAAGGCCCTGTGCAGTAAGAACGTTTTTGTTTTGTTTCCATTTAATTGTGTTGCTCGAATTTCTTTTTGCGGACTGCAGATGTCCTATTGTTTCCCTCCTTTTGTGCTTCCCAAATCATGTGTTTTTTCATGTGATTATGCTTGCTTCTAATTTTTCATTATACATGGGCATCGTTAATAGGTTCTAGATATTTACATTTACACTACTTCTCGGATTTTTAGTGACCCATTCTATATGTAGAATCCTGAGGTATTATGTGACCTACCAAATACTGGTCAATAACATATTTCAAATAATTAGTACATCCTCTTGTTATAACATTTGTCTCGCTGATCTTGTTACCTTTGCTCTCCAAGTATTATTTGATTCTAAACTAATTTTAGGTGAACACTGATCCTTTTCCTGAATAACAGAAACTTGCTATTAAATAATAATTTTGTTGCTGCTGTGTCGACCTGAAGCTTCTCTGTGTCCATGTTTTTTGCCAACATTGTTATAGCAATCCCATATTTCTGCAAATGCATGGATGCTCCTCCTGGTTTTGCTTGTCAGAAGAACACTGATCCTTCTGAATAACTAAAACTTGCTATTAAATAATAATTTTGTTGCTGTTGTATCGACTTTGATACCCACTGAAACTTACATATTTACCTTTTTCCTTATTATTTTCATCAGTACGAAAAATCTGTAGGGAAAAAAAAAAACAATGACAGAAGGTCTATCTCAGACACTCCAAGCGATGCACAAGTCTGGCTGTTCTACACTTATTGATGTGACTCCTAAACCAATGTGATTCAGTCTCAATTGAACTTCTTGGTTTCCTGCTTTTCCATGCCTCTTAGCTTAGTTTTCAATGGCATGAGTGATCCTATTTTTAGTTGATGCCATGTTTTACTGTATATAATGCTAATCAGAGAACTAATGAAGATTTCCTATAATTTCTTGTGTACCACAGCCCATATCCTCTACCGTTTATAACATATACTATTTACTTTGGTTCTATGCAGGTGGATTCGTTGCTTGGTGGCTACTAGAAAAATGCCTCTGGTGAAATGCAGTAAGGTACATAGATAGCTAAACAAGCACTGAAATCTTTATACCTACAATGTCTTTATGGTCAGCCTAGAGATACCTTGTTCCCTTCAAAAGACTGACCTGCCTATGGGACTTATCCTTATTTGGGATATGCCGGATAGAGACAAACTTCTAGATAAGAAGCATTATCGATTATTGCTTACACTCTTTGTTAGAAGATCCTTGATTTTAAGATCCGAACAGCGGAATATAATGTCCTTAATTGCTTTTGAACTTGAATTTTCCGCAGCCTGAACACCAAAATTATTAGGATTTGGCAAGTTATGTTCAGAGACACCAAGCTTCGGAGTTAGCAGTCTGTCCCGTTTGGTGATAACCTGCAAAAAACAATCTTTTCTCTTCAATGAAGTAAAAGCAGTATTAATCTGAAATTAGAATGGTCTTAAAACATTTTAACATTAAGAAATTCTGAAATATGATGCTCACATCTAAGTTATGTATGCATGTTATCTTAGGCTACGTGAGCACAAGCTACTGCTTCTTTATTTACTTGGACGGAATTACTTGCATAGGATATTTTATTTGGCCTCAAAATGTTACTTTGCCTGACAAGTTTTCAGGGGATAATCTATTTCGCTTTTTGCGTGTCAAGGGTCCCTTGATCAAGCGGATGGGAGCTTCCTGTTTAATTTCAAAATGTGCTAGCAGTACCGTGTAAACTGCATGCTTAGAAGTCATTTGAGAATCTGAATGTTGTTTTTATTTTTCTAGGGAATGAAATAAACCTTGCAATATCACAATTTGAAAAAGAGGCTGCAAAAAGGCAATAAGAAGGTAGGAACTTGTCCCAATCTTCTAAAAAGTTGTATGGCCTGGTCTGTTTAATTGCCTTTGCCAGGTTTCTCCATTACAACTTCTGGACTGCCATAACAATGTTAAACTGAAATGTTTTAAAATCTGATCAATGACCTTTACCCGGTATAGATTTGTTCTTTTAGCATCAATGGTCTGGATAAGCTCATGACTTGTTTCTATTTGCTTCTGTGGTAGCAGTTTTGCAGTAGTAGCAGGAGCAACTGCAGCTCGGTTTGCAAGTGAACAGTAAGAACAAGCTAACAGTTGCTTTTAGACTTGCGCTTGACAAGTTGGACCACAAAAATTGTTCTCCAACATCAAGCCTCTGGATATTCAGGTTGGTTCAGTTTTCTGATTTGAACACTTTGTTTATAACAATCATCCCAGATGCCAATAACCTTGTTTGGGGTCATACTCATACATAGGAGTGTAAGTGGTTATTCTAATGGTATAAACTTCATTATGATATTCTGCTTTGCATGAAGGTCTTAATGCGTGGTGAAGCAGTAAAGTTGAAGAACGTGAAGAAAAGAAGGAGAAGTTCAGCAAGGCTGTTTACATTTAGAACGTCTATTTTGCTGCTTATTTTGCTGGAAGTAGAAGATAGTCGCAGAAAGTTGCATGTACTTTTATCCTGTCTGTTGCGTTTTAATTTTCTCTGGGCGAGTGCGTAAGGCGCTCAAGCGTTGTAAGGCTGCTGTTTAAGCAGTAATACCTGGTTCGGTGACTTTCAATATAAGTCGGGGCAAGCTCTTTGATCTAAAATGTGGGTTGCCATATACCTTAATCGAGGTGTAGTGCTCATGTTACTTGCAGTTCATAACTGATGGCATGGATACTTTGGCTATTGAATAGAATATTGCCATCTTTTTCTTTGGACAGTCTATTATATTAGACTAGTACAATAATATAATATTTGATTTTGAGATTTTTGTGACCTGTGCAGGAAGTGAAGGGAAGAGGATTCCTGCAAGTTTCAACATACACAACAAGCAAAGGGCTTTGTACTCTTGATTTTCTATCTAGATCATAGTAGTGTGATTGTGCAGCAAGCAAAACTTAAATTAATTGCTCTATCAGTGTACATTAGGCTTACTATTTAAAAAAAAATCAATCGTATATGTCTTTCTATGTTGGTTGGATCTGGAATATGAAATTGGTAATTAGCAAGTGATTTCTATATAGCAAATGACATTTCTATCAGACCCGGCATTTGGGATTTTTTTTTTGTTTTTTTGTTTTTAAACCATTATTACAGACGTGTGTTGGCTAAGAGTGTCTCTAAATCAGCTAGAACTACAGACGTGTCTAATGTGTCTCTAATAAGGCATTATTACAGACAGTTGTTGACATGTGTCTGTAATAAGGCCTTATTACAGACACTTGCTGCCATGTGTCTCTAATAATGTCTAATTACAGACACTCGTTGCAACATGTACTGCGTTCTGACGTGTCAATATAACCTTATTACAGACACTCTTTGCCACGTGTCTGTAATAAAACCTTATTAGAGACTTCGTTGCCATATGTCTGTACCACGTGTCTGTAATGTAACCTTATTATAGACACTCGTTGCCACATGTCTATAATATAACCTTATTATAGACACTCGTTGTCATGTGTCTGTAATAACTTTATTATAGACACTCGTTGCCATGTGTCTGCGTAATAACATCTATGACATTAAATCAGTAGTCATAAGTTTATGTTTGTGACAAGCAAAATCAATGTCATAATGTTATGACATTACCGTCTTAATGTCATAAGTTGTCATTATAGACATGCATCTTTTGACATTTCATTTTGTCAACTTAATGTCATAAATGACAACTTATGACTTATTTTCGAGCTATTATGACATATATGGAATGTCATAAGTTGACAGATTTCTTGTAGCGGAAGATCGATGGATTGGATGGATGACCGATCGACGAGCAAAAGCTATCAGCATGCAATGCATGACCACGACCATGCACCCAACAAGCATACACGCCATGTGACAAGCAACATGTGTCTGTGCGTGTGTGTCCGCCGTGGCCATGGGACGACAGACGTGTACAGGGCAGCGGCGCTCAGTTCACTGTGGACGTGGTTGTCGTCGTCTCATCAACACGTAACTACTGTACAGTAAGGGACACACGGGAACAGGAGCTAGCAATGTAAACCCACCGTAGAAAAACGCTGCTGCGTCATGCGTGCATGGGCACCAATATTACTGGCCTCGTTGGCATATGCATGGGCGCACGTATGGGGAAGCGAATTCAGTGGGGACATTCCCCACTAGGCACCTAAGATCCACCACGCATGACGCGTGTCTCGGGAGCTGCTGCCCACACGGCTGATTTCGTCGACTCGGTCGCTCGGCTCCTAGGCTCCTTGGTTTCACGCTCACGGCTCACGCTCAAGCCCCCATCCAACCGATGGAGAAAATGGCAAATTCGCCATTATCAAACTTGGGCTTCGCAACTTTGCCATCGTACAAATGGGATGTGCTCTTATGCCATTATCTTTTTTTTTTTTTTGGGATCTTATGCCATTATCTATATATGGGCATGCAGCCCGGAGCCCGCCGGCCCGTGTTTTGGCCCGGCCCGGCCCGGCTCCACCGTGCCTGCGTCTTGCCGCCCGGCCCGTGGGGGGCGTGTCGGGCTGGGGCCGATCCTCCGACCAGCGGCACGCGTGATAGGCACGCGCCCGTCTAGCCCGGTGAGTAAATCTTAATCAAAATGCAATACCAACAGCCCAACTGCGGCCTGCCCACAAGCAGCATTGCAGCAAGGCCCATGGCCAATTTCTTCTCCGACGACACCCCATCCCGTGATTTCTTGCGCGTGCCCGTCTTACGCACGCGGCGCCGCCGTCGTGGAAGCCGCTTCCCCCCGCTCGCAATTGCTCCACCGCCGCCCGGCGCCCGCGACCAAGCTCCGCCGCCGCCGCCACGGCGCGCCGCCGCCAAGGCTGCAAACAAGCTCCCAGCTAGCCGCGGCGCCACCGCTGCGAGGAGCCTCGGCGAAGTTACTGAAGATGACCGCCATGGCTGCGCCGAGCTCAGGATGCGGCCACGCTCAGCCCCGGCTGCTCCTCCCCTCCTCGACGCCGGCGGCTCTCGCCGCCATGCTCCATCGCCGGCGGCCACCTCGACGTCGATAGCACTTCCGGCACGGCGGGCACGGCCGGGCGGCGCGGCACGCCAAAGCGGCACGGCGGCCGTGCACGGGCCGCTACTCTCGCACGGAGCACGCCATGGCGCGACACGGCGGACGCAAGCGCACGCGACACGGTGCACATGTATACCATTATCAAACTACGCCCGCAGCACATATGCGCATATGCTCGGCATACTTTTACTTCCCGTTTTGCCCTCGAGCCTTATGTCTTATCTTCTTCCTCTCGCCCGTCAAGGAAGGGAACTCCCGACGCGTCCTGCAGGCGCCCCCGTCGGTGATGGGCATTGGGCAAGGCGACAAGCGACCAAGTGGAGGGAGGGATAGGTCGTTGGGAGGCTGCGGGCGGCGGCATAGTAGGGCGCTGCGGGGTGCCGGAGCAAGGGCGGCGGGCGGAGCCCCGGTGCTCGCCCGAGTTGGTGACCCGCGCCTGGGGAAGGGATTCGCCCGCCGGCAATGGAGGCGCCCGCGAGATCTTGGGCACCGCAGCCGCGATCCTTGGAGAGGGAGCGCTAGAGAGGGAGAGGAAGCGCGGCGGGGCAGCCTCGGGCATCGGAGACGACCTCGAGCGGAGCTTGGGCGGCGACGCGGTTGGTCGAGTGGCGGAGCAGCATGCCGAGTTCCCGTTGAGCGGCGGTCGTGGTGACCATTTGCTCTATCTCGTCTTTCACCCGTGAGGAAAAGATAATGCCGAGTAAAGCTGGACGAAAAACTCGGCTTCGTTAGCTCGCGCGGCTCGTGGCGGCTCGGCCGACTTCGACTCGGCTCGTTAGGCTAACGAGCCGAGCCGAGCCGAGCCAAGATTTTAAAAACTTCGAAGCTCGTTAGCTCGCTCGGCTCGTGGCGGCTCGGCTCGACTTCGACTCGGCTCGTTAGGCTAACGAGCCGAGCCGAGCCAAGATTTTAGCTCGTTAGCTATATCGAGCCAACTCGAAGCTAGCCCGCGATCGTGAGCCAAACGAGCTATACATATAAGGAAAAAGCAAGAAATCTATATTAGTTTTGTATTATTTTATGTCGTGCATTACATATGTTAGCACATATTAAGTTTTTTTAATCTAAGGTTCCTAGATGTATTATTTTTTATATTATTACAATTTTTAAATTTTAGATAAATACAAATATTATATTTTGGGTATTTTTGTCCTTGGCTCGCCCGGAGCTTAACGAGCCAGCTCGAGTTTTTATCGAGCCGAGCCGAAGCTAGACTTTTGGCTCGTTAAGATAACGAGCCGAAGCCGAGCCGAGCCGAGCTGAGCTGGCTCGTTATCTAGCTTTAATGCCGAGGGGTAAACGGGAAGGAAAATATGTCGGGGCATATTTGCGTGTGCACACAGTTTGATAATGGCATAATCATGCATCTCATTTGTAGGATGACAAAGTTACGAAGCGTAAGTTTGACAATGGCAAATTTGCCATTTTCTCCAACCGATGAGGCTGCTCATGGCGGCCGCCACACACCGCAGTGCCGCACCTTCCCGACCACGGCCGCCGCCGCCCGCCGCCGTCTCTGCCAAGTCGCCTTCCCGGACCAACTCCAGCCGGCCTCCTCCCCGAGCTCCGCCCGCCCCCCCCGTAGAGTTCCGGCCCCGAGCTCCCCGCCAAATCGCCGACCCGCCCCCTCCCGCCGAGGTAAATAAACTACGTACATCCCACACCTCACCCTTGCATTTACATCCCAATTTCCGTAATTAATTCAGTACTTTCCATATTTAAATCTTCGAAAATCATAACTCTCTCATTTTAACACCAAATCACACTGTTCCACTTCTAAAAAATCATTTACAATCACACTAACATTAACCTAAAAAAGACACAAATAACAACCTATCTATAACTACTTATACTAATCTTTTTTTTCCAATTACAAACATATAATGTACTACGATTTCGACTTGCTGCCCCGTGCGAACACGGGGCACTAGCTAGTATGCCATATGTATCTCTTGTCTACAAGTGGTGGCGGAGGCCGGCCGGGACCAGCGGGGGCATTGGCCCCCACCCAATGTTTGGCCCCACTCAAATTTGCTACGTTAAAAGGTCAGTGACAAGTAAACGAAAATGGAGGGAAGTACTTCTCTGATCTCTACAGTCGACAACGTCTGTTCATCCACGCCGTCGTCGACACGGTCCGACTGATCAAGTCGCTGTTTGTGGCCTTGGGCTGGGCCTGATAATGAGTTCTTGGTAATGGTGTTTCCAACTCTACCACAGCTAGTATATGGTATTTGGTAGCAGCAGTTCAATAATGCTAGCTAGTTCTATCTTTCTGGGTGGTACTGGTATGTGTCATCAGTGCAGGACTGATCTAGCTATTTCCTACATGTATTTTTTGAATAGATTAAATTGTTGTGGACTGTAGTCTGTAGTGAACCATGTCATCAGTGCAGGACTGATCTAGCTATTTCCAACATGTAGTTTTGAACAGATTAGATTGTTGTGGACTGTAGTCTGTAGTGAACCATGCTATCAGAGTGAAAATGGTTTGCTCATCATGTTATATATATGTGCAATGCAATCAATAGGCAGTCAAAAACAGCCCACCCTGCCGTGTCATGTGCCATGCTTAGCGGTGGCAGGCCCGGCCAGGGGGCCCATGGCCCCACCCAATGTTTGGTGAAAAAACAAGGAAAAAGTTTGAATTCCTCCCCCAACTATCACGAAAGTTCACTTTTCCTCCTCAACGCTAAAACCGGACAAATCACCTCCCTCAACTTTTCAAACCATGCAAATTACCTCCCTCAAGCGGTTTTAAGGGGCGGTATTGCTATAGTAATAGCGGTTTGCCTTTTCTTTTTCTTTTTTAAAAAATCGGTTCAATCTTTTAAAAAATCATAGTAAATCACAGAAAAAAATCATAAAAAGAAAAAACTAATTTTGTTAAACTCCACATGATTAGATCTACACACTGAATATATAATATGATATGATTTAGTACAAAGTTTACGCTATGAAGGTTTTGCCTTTTTTCTTTTATATTTATTTGGTTTGAATCTTTAAAAAATTATAGTAAATCACAAAAAAAATCATAAAATAGAAAATCTATTTTTTTTATACTCCACATGTGCATGTCTACATGGTAAATATATAATATGGTGTGTTTCAAAGACAAAATTTTATTATAGCTTTTTGTGTAATTTAATGAAATAATTCATAGCTGCAACTTTTATAATTATTTTTTGGACTAAAGCATACCATATTATATATTCATTGTGTAATCTACTCATGTGGAGTCTAACGAACTTGGATTTTCTATTTTATGATTTTTCTCGTGATTTACTATGATTTTTCAAAGATTCACTAAATAAATAAAAAAAGGAAAACTGTTGTTACTGTAGCAATACCGCCCTCAAAACCGCTCGAGGGAGGTAATTTGCATGGTTTAAAAAGTTGAGGGAGGTGATTTGTCCGGTTTTGACGTTGAGGGAGGAAAAATGAACTTTCGTGATAGTTGGGGCGCAAAGCCGTGGCCGTGTACCATATCACATATGTCAAGCCATGGCCCATGTACGAGTACGATACGTATACACCAAGCAAGTACAATATGAGCTAAAAAACTAAGCAAGTATAATAGTTGACTTATAGTCAACCTGGTCAGCATTTTTGCTGATGTGTAGGAGAGAAGAGTGGAGAGCAGAGCTTGGCTACAAATTAAGCACACACGATACATAGGCAATAGTGGGTCCTAATAAAGATCTATGTGAGGAGAAAAACAAAGAGAATGAATAAAAAAATATTTGGAGACAAGTGAACCTAATTATTGTATAACTTGGCTCTTGTTGCTTGGCTCTATTAATAGCCATGCTCTAATGACGCAAAGCCAAGGCCGAACTGTATAACCACGTCGATCGCGATTCGGCACGACACTGCCGCCGCCCACTGGAGAAAAAACTCCTTCCCTGCCATCGCATTTTATTTTCCATGACCGTACGTGAAACCATAAGGTTTTGGCAGCAGACGAGACATATTTTTTTCGGGGACAATTATCTCTATGGCCCTGAAAAAGTTACCTTTAGGTAGATGGCACTTTGTTTTTTCAAAGTTAGTTTTATGGCCATAGAAAACTTTTTGGTTAACCATATGGCCTTCCGTTAGCTTTTGACATTTGACGGTGTTAAATGGTGGATAAAACGACTATTTTACCCCTAACAGAAAAAAAAAAAAAAATTATTCCTTTATATATCTGAAATAATTTTTTTTTTTTTGAAAAAAAAAAAAGGGGGTCAAGCCCCTACTGGAATATATTAGAATTTGGAAAGAAAAAAATGTTGCAAGAATATCTAGAATAATATTGTTGTGATCAAACCATATGATCTGTGTTACGATTTGGTAATCGAAGTGCTGCATGCTTAAGTATCTCAAACACAGAAAATCGAGCATGTAGCGAGCTTGGTACCTGATTCTCTCTAGTCTGAACTTCTGAACTCTGAGCTCTGAACTTGCTATCTATCAAGCGTATCTACAGTCATAAAGTATTGGTTTTTTTAACAAGGTAAAGTATTGTTGGATCATTGAATTTCATAAACCTTGCAATCTCGTCCCAGTACCCGTCCTTGTAGCACTGATCATTCGTCGTGGTGGTGTTGGCCTCCGGTAGTTCTGATCGAATGCGATAGTCATCACCGACGAGTCGAGCAGCTGCGGCTTCTGCTCGATTGCTGCTGGCGCAAGGAAGCGGCTCTGCCTGTCTGCCACCGGTCCGGTGGCCCCTAGAACTTCTGGCCATGCACGGAGCCGCCAGCCCAGCAGTGACATTGACGCCTCCTCCGTTCAGCATGCTGCCGATCTGATTCTGTCGGGGCGCACCCCCTCATCGATGCCCGACCACCACTGCACACCCGTCCACGCCGGGCTCGATGCCCTACGCAGGGATGCCGCGAGACAGGCCTGGGTCGCCAGGGGAAGGCCGGCCGTCGACGACTTGCCTACCAACGACGCCGGGCGAGCGGGGACGGCTTCACCTAGCTGTGGAAGCCGGCCAGGTGGATCTGGCGGATCCAAGTGGATCTGGCGGATCCAAGGACCTCCGGGCGGCCCCCACCGCTGGCGGAAGCGACATGGCCGGCAGGAGTGGCGGCAATGGCGGCTTCCGCCATCGCGCAGGTTTCTTTTTCACGAGGCCGGGTCCGTGCGTAACTCGGTCATTTAGACTTAAGAGTTATGTGAGGTGGGTAATTTTAGGGTCTGTTCGGTTTCCATAAGTCACTTGACTTATTAAGGGTGTATTTGGTTGGGGGTGGCTTTTTTTTTTTTTTTTGAAGCAGTTAGGGTGTGGCTTTTGAAAAAAGCAGCTGTGGGTTGTGACTTCCTGAAAAATAGCTTTTGAAAAGTAGCTACGAGGAAGCTAAAAGCCCGTTTGGTTATACACGTGGTTTTTACCAAAGCTTCTATCACTCAAAGATGGGCCCCACATGTCATGCACATAAAATGGGTCTTCTTCATTCTCTGTCGCCAGGGCAAGGCATTCATGTCCGTCGAGCACGACGCCCCGCTCGCGTCCGCCGCAGAGGAGCACGGCAGTGCCCCGCCGCCCGTGAGGGAGCACAGGATTGGAGAGAGCAGGGGCTCGGGCGGGTCCAATGGGTCGGCGTGTTGGCCACGGGGCGCGACGGCGGGGTGGCCATATCCTCTAGCCGCCTCGCCCTGTCGGTTGGAGGCCACCAGCGGAGCTTGAGGTGGGGTCCATCGCGAGCTGGCCCTCACTTGCCGATATGGAACATGGAGGGAGGGAAGCCGTGTCCACCGGATCTAGAGAAGTCACATCTTGCAGTCCCGCGCCCAGCCTCCATGACCGCCCGGGCATGCCGCAAGCCGCAAGCTTCGCCCGGCCGGGAGGAGGTGGCCACCCACCGGCGATGCATGGCCGGCCTGGGAGGGGGATGGAGCAGGGCCATGGCGGCGCTAGGAAGGGACGGCGGCGGTATCCGTGGGCAGGTAGGTAAGGGAGCAAGACCTAATATTCTTGGTGTCGGCTAAGAACTTAATCTCAGAGCAAGTTTTAATAAATCTAAACACTTGTAGATTTTGTCTAGTATTTTACCTACCTGTCCACGGATACGCCGTACTCTGTTTATGAAATATGAGTAATAGAACTTCTATTTTTCTATATCAAAGTTTAATTGCTCGTGTTCATAAATTATATGATGCGTACAGTATGTCATTAGTTGACAAATATTTAATTTTGGAATATTGCAATACATGTTAGCTAAATTGAGTCAATCTGTACAACAGTCCAAAAAGAAATTATATTGGTTAATAATGGTTGGTCCATCAAACACTGTTAAACTCGCCCAAATTGAAAAGTTAGTCAACACTGATATTGATGTATAGCTGAGGAGTTAGCAAACCTCCATTTTGATGAATCAGGATCTCTCAACTCTCATGGAATATTTGATTAGGATATGGTAGATCTATCTGATAACCTGAAGGGGTTTAGCTTCATGAGGGTGATTCCTCTAAGCCCAAACCTACTCAAGAATCCAACTGGCTGCTTACTTAGATAATGTTCCTAAGAATGCCAGAGGTAAGGCAACCCTGGGTGATTCCTGAGCAACCCTATATGGCATATTCCTGAGAGAATCCCTATAGGTTGTTTACTTAATAGCAAGCATACTTCACGTTTGTATTAGAATTTCCAAAAATAAACAAACATCCACTGGAATTCAGTACAGTCAATACAACTGGTAATTCTATTGAATTCAGATCACATGAACAGTTAGTATAATTGTTCCCAACAAAAATTAGTTAAATCTACAATGTAGTCGACTATGGCTAGTCCGGCTTTAGTGTGAGATATCATCATCAAGCAATCATATGCCACAAACCTTGCAATTCATCTCTTATACAATATAATTAAAGTGCTTAGAATAGGGACTGCTTAGGAATATGCCATATAAGGCTGCTCGCGAATCACTCGGGCAGCCCTGCCACTGTGGCATTCTAGGAACATTATCTAAGTTAACAGTCAAACAGTTTAGCTCTTAAGTGAGTTTAGGCTTAGAGGAATCACCCTGATGCAACTCAAACCCCTCTAGGTTATCAATTAGATCCACCATATCCCAATCAAATATTCCCTCTCAAAGTTAAAAGATCCGAACTCATCAAAATGGACGTTTACCAATTCCTTAACTATTACACCAATGTCAGTGTTGACTAACTTTTCATTTTTTAGCAAGTTTAACAATATTTGATGGACAAATCATTTTTAACAAATAATCTATTTTTATTATTGGATTGGAAAAATTGGGCCAATTTAGCAAACATGCATAACAATATTTCAACTAAATATTTGTCAAGTAATGTCATACACACCAAATAATTTATGAACATGAGCATTTAAATGTCATACACATTAGACAATTTATGAACATTAGCATTTAAATCTTGATATTGAAAAAAGAGAATCTATATAACTCACATTTCATAATTAAGCAGAGTATGACATAGCCATGGACAGCTAGGTAAAACACTAGACAAAAATCTGCAAGTGTTTAGATTTATCAAAAATTGCTTTGAGATTAAGTTCTTAGCTGACCCAAGACTATTAGGTCCTGTCCCTTACTAAGCCCAAAGTAAACACTTCATTGGCCGAACTAGCTCAACATACTTCAAGAGTTAACTAGAGTGTAGGATCTAAAATGTGTCAATAGCAGAGTTTGTAGAGATTGCATAAAAGCACAACCATATGTTAATGAGTATTAAAGTAATTAAACAACCAAATATACTAAACGGTTGCTCTGAGTTTTTTTTTTTCAAAAAAAAAAAAAACACTCGTATGAATTCAATGCAATCAATACAACTAGTAGCTCTATTGAATTCAAATATATGAACAATTATAATTGTTCTCAGAAAAGTTTTAGTTAAATGTTCATGTAGTCTATGGCTAGTTCGGCCTTAGTGGGAGATTTAATCATCATTGAGCAATCATATAATCCTACCAGCCTTAATTCACCTCTTTACATAGTATACAATACAATAGACAAAATGCCCAGAATAAATTGCAACAAGTGTAGAATAAAGTTAAATGAATCTTACAGTCGTTGGTGTAGACGAAGTAATGAAGACACGCACAAGGAGTTCTTCGAAAAAGATTCATCCAAATCAGCTGCCGAGGTCATGAGGTGATGTTTTCAGAGATACAATGTCGTTAACGTAACAGATCACAAGGTATATATTGTGACCTGCTCCTGAGACATAGTAGAATGTAGCAGTAGCAAGACGCCCTCAGCGGATCGACAGAAAAAGCCTGACGAACGGCCGCGCACACAACGTAGTGCGGTCAACCCCTGCGAGTAGCACTTGAAGGTGCACACAGAACGGGCAACATGCCTAGACAGTAGACACGTTCACAACCGTCCACTGCAGTCTGCTTCCCGGCCGGTTCGCGTCAGCTGCCCACGGAGCAGCACATGACCCAAACAAGCGACGAATCGCCGGTCACCAGAGGCAGAGCTAGGATTTTAGCGGTGGATGATGGGAATTTTCTTGTATCTACGAGGAAGAGGAGCTCGCGATGCTTCTATCGCCTCGGGTCGCTCAGCGAAGGGCCGCCACCCCTCCGCAATATCAAAGCGCGCAATTCAGCGGGAAAAAAAAAGTGAACAAACTGATGTCATGCTATAGGGATTAGAGATCATGACGTGCTATAACTATGCACACAGATGTAAGCATCAAACATGTATTGTGTATCGATGGTGAAGTTCTTTTTTTGTATCGATGGTGAAGTTCTTTTTTTTTGAAGTTTAGACTTTCACTACTCATCAGTATAACATACATACTATAAACAACGTACTTGAAACTTTTTTTTTTTTTTGACAAGAACGTACTTGAAACTTTGAAAAGCCTAAAACATAGTACAATTGTACCACCACACCACACTACCACATCAAAGTTCAGCGTGGATAAATCCATGTGGCAAAGAAAAGAAAAGACATGGAAATCCCACTTGTCAAACCACCACACTTTAACAACTTTCATCACCGAAATTTCTTCTGTTACAAATACATTCAAAGTTGCTTTCATCACGGAAACAAATCTATGGACTGTTAAAATACATTCAAAGTTCCAGCATGAAAGTGTTCTTAACCGAAGCAAATTTACTGTCGTTTTGGAAAGGCATACTTCACAGGTTACCATGTATATTATGTACAATTGTGTGGTCACAAAACAGTCAGACGTGACAGAAGGAAGCTGGGTCTGGTCTCAAGCTAGCCAAACCCACTGTGAAGCAATATAGGATAGGTTTCATTGACACAATCTGCAAGCTACCTATTGCACGTACTAAAGTTTTTTTAGAAGGGCGGCAAGAGCCTTGCCAGATTTTTATTAGACGAAACAAAAGGAAAAACAACCACATAATTACAAGAGCCAACTTCAACTCTACTCTACTTTCTACTCTACTTAAGGTGAAGAAAAGAAAACTGAGCCTTCTACTCTACTGCTCACCAGAACTGGAGGCCTAACAAAAAGTAGAGATACAACTTAGAGTTTTCTTTGCTGAAAAAAAGGAAGGATCCTCGGCTGGACACCACCCAGCAGATATCTGGATCGAAGTAAGATAGGCCGTCCAGCCCCGTCGAAGCCCATGGATATGGTCCGGCTCCCTGGAAGCTTCTCATCCATTCTCGCTTGTCGTCCATTCTCGTAGCCACCATCTTTTTTTTTATAAAGCTAACAAGCATCCAAGCACAGGTTCAAAGCGCTAAAGCGCTGTCACAACACGATCACTTACATGACTGAGAGACACACACTCATACTCTCGAGTGTCTATATTATTACAGTCCATTCGCTCACTCGAGGTTTCATTCATAACCCCTGGACAGAGAGCAGGCAATTGAGCCAACAGTGATGACGCTCCCATTGATGTCCATCCGATTTGCGCTGGTCGCTTGTAGACGTCCTCCAGTTGTAGAACCAATCCTTCCAGGCGACATCTTTCTTCCTCTTTGAACAGCACCAGCCAGCTTCTCAACATCCTTGCCAGCTTCAGTAGCACAGTCTTCATTCCCATCCAAATAGCACCCTGAAAGCAAATTTCATTCCGTGATTTCCAAATAGTCCACAAGACAGCCGAAGAAATAGCATTTGTCAGCAAGTGCTTCTTATTCGACAACCAAAATTTAGCAACTGATTCATAATTCATGCCAATCTGAAAACCCAACAATTCAGAGATAGCTCTCGGATAAATGTGGAAACACAACACTTTCGAAAAACAAGTGGTTAACTGATTCCTCATCGAACAGAAAAAGACAGCTAAGGTCGATACTTCTCTTCTTTTTTTTGTAAATTGTCTCGAGTTAGAATTCTATTATGAGAGAGTAACCACAAGAAAAACTGAACTCTTGGGGGAATAACTAGTTTCCAAACCGACTGAACATAAATGGGCACCACACCCCTATCATTGATAACTGCATACAGAGTTTGCACAGAGTAGGTTCCTTTAGAGGTATAAGACCACATAATCTGATCTTCTTCCTGATCGAGCACTGTACCTTCTATTAGGCCACACAACTCATACCACATCATCATTTGTGGCTCAGATACATCCCTTCTGAAGGTGAGCTTAAGCTCCTGCCCGTCCCATACCTGGCTAATGGTTTTTCCATGTTGCTCATTAATCAAGTACAAAGGCCGAAAAATAATTGCCGGGCTTGTATTACCTATCCACCGATCCTCCCAAAATCTCACTTTTCTACCATTTCCTACTACCCACCTAATTCCCATGAAAGCGACCTTTAAAGCCCAAAAGAACACCTTTCCGAAAGGAGAAGCACACGCCTCAAGGCGGCCCGCATATTAGGACTTTCGGTTCTATATTTGTAATTGATAATATTAACCCGGATAGCTTCCTTATTAAGGTGGTATCTAAAGATCCATGAAGAGAGTAGGGCCAGGTTCAGGTTCCTCAAGTCTGGGATTCCCAGCCCCCCTTTCTCTTTTTGTTGTGAAACTAACTGCCAGTTTGCTAAATGGTATCTGTGTTTTTCTTCAAGTATTATCCCATAGGAAGTGCCCCATATGAGTATTGAGCATTCTAATGGCCCACTTTGGGAACTTAATGATTGACAGGGAGATAAATTGGAATGTGCTTGCAAGACATGCTTTTAAAAGCACCGGTCTTCTTTGCATAGGAGAGCAATCTACCCTTCCACCCAGAAATCTTTTTGATAACCTTGTCTATGACTGGTTGAAGGTCCTCTTTACTCAATTTTCTGTAATGTAATGGCACACCCAAATACTTAATAGGAAAGTCACTCTTTTTACAACAGAAAAGCTTAGCAACACTATTAGTCTGGTCCTCATCCATACCTATAGTCAGGAGATCACTTTTGTCATAATTGATCCTCATCCCTCACATTTGCTCAAAGCAAACTAAAAGCCACTTGAAATTACTAGCTTTTTCCGCATTATTTTCTAAAAAAGCAATGTATCATCCGCATACCGCAGACTGATAACACCACCTTCATACACCTGAGGCAGTAAACCTGAGATTAATCCTTGGTTAGCTGCTCTCATCATCATTCTTGAAAAAACATCAGCTACTAAATTGAAAAGAAGTGGGGATAGAGGATCCCCTTGTCTAAGCCCTTTACCGGGTTTGAAATATTTGCTATTTTCATCATTTATTCTAACACAAATAGACCCTCCTTTCACTACCTGCTGTAACCAGACCTCTCCACCTTGACCCAAAACCTCTAGATTCTAGCATTTCCTCAAGGAAAGCCCAACTAACCCTCATCATACGCCTTCTCATAGTCTAATTTGAGGACAATTCCCTCTTGCTTGTTTCTATGCACTTCATGAATTATTTCATGAGCTGCAACAACACTTTCAAGTATGAACCTGCCTTTGATAAAGGCTGTTTGATTAGAAGCTACTAACCTATTGGCAATCTTGATCAGCCTATTATTTAACATTTTAGAGAGAATTTTAAAACTGCAGTTAATCAGGCTAATGGGCCGAAACTTCTTAAGAACTTTGGCTTCAGGTTCTTTTGGAATCAGAGTAATCATGGCATAATTCAACCTATCCAGGTTAAGATTACCCTGTTCAAAAGCTCTAATGAGTCTCATAAGGTCTTCTTTAATAGTGTCCCAGAACACTTGATAGAAAAGAAAAGAAAATCCATCAGGTCCAGGTGCTCCTTCGGCATAAGAGCCAAATACAGCCTCCTTAACCTCTTGTTCAGAGAAATCAGCTTCCAGCAGCTCATTCTCTAGATCAATCACCTTTTCTTCTATGTTCCAAAAGTCTTGTTCTAACCTTACCCCACTGTCTGCCTCGGCCCCAAAAAGCTCTTTATAAAAAGAGACTGCATGCTCAAGCATGTTTTTGTTATCATCAATCCACCCATCGTCCTTCTAAACCACTTATTCTTTTTTTCCTATTTCTTTGATTGGCTATTGCCTGGAAATAGGAAGTATTCCTATCTCCCTCCTTGACATTTCTATCTCTAGACCTTTGTCTAGCTTTTATCTCTTCTAACCTCCATATACTCTCTAAGTCAGCAATGATATCCTGCATCCTTTTCCTCTCCCCATCAGAGAGCTCTCTATGCTCCAATTCTATGTCTAATCTTTCATGCTCCTTAAGGAGCTCCTGTTTTTGTTTCCTAATTTGAGCATTGATATTAATAGCCCAACCCTTTACTTTCTTTCTCACTAATCTGACCTTAAATTGCCAGATATCTAAAGGATCAGTGAAAGCACAGGGTGTGTTCCAAGTTTTTACCACCAACTCTCTGAAGTCAGGTTGTTCTAGCCACCATTTCTCAAATCTGAACATGCTAACCTTCTTCCTCTCTTTAATGCCAAAATCTATAACTAGAGGAACATGGTCACTGCAAGCTCTAGGTTTAGTGTCCACAAAAGCTCTAGGGAACTTTTGTTCAAAAACCGGTGGTACGTAAAATCTTATCTATAGTCGCTAAGATAGGCCGGGACCGGTTATTAGTCCAAGTAAAAGATCTGTTAGATGGTTTCAATTCTATAAGCCCAAAACTGTTAATCCAGTTTAAGGAACAAATCTGTCCATTTGTGATTAATCACTCCATTGCTCTTTTCCTTGGCATTGCAAACTAAATTGAAATCACCTCCTATGATGGTAGGTCCATCCCAATTTTCTAGTAAAGAGTCTAACTCGAAGAATAAAATCAGCTTTGCCCTCTTCATAAGCCGAGCCATACACGAGATTAATCTCCAAACATAATTGTCATCACAATTTCTGACCATGGCGGACACTACTGAACTTGTTAATCTGCCATGCAGTAATATCAAACTTAGCCCTATTGAAACCTACTAAAACACCACCAGCCGTCCCCAACCGGGTAAAAAGTTCCAATCAAAGTTACTATTAATAGTATTCAAAAAGGAAATGGAAAAATCTTCCTTCTTTGTTTCTTGAATCCCAACAAAATCAAGTTTGTTATCCTGAATAAAATCATATAGACATTGTAGCCTACCCTCTTTATTGAGGCTTCTAATGTTCCAAAAAGCTCCTATCATTAATAACTATTGTTTGTTTATCATGTTTGCTTTTAGAAGCAATTTCAGCCTAAGACTTAGTATTGGTATCATCAATCCCCTAATTGGTGTGTTACCTGTTTCCTTTAAAGGAGGAAAATCATTATTATTTAAAGTATCGGGACTAATACACTTCTCATCGACACCCTTAGAGGCATTTCTACATTTTGTTCCACATTAGACAAAGCATTTACCATCAACACATCATCCAGATTAGCTGGAAGTGAAACCTCGTGGTTCCTTTCTTCAAAATCAATTACATTACTATGTTCTTTTTTTCTTAAGCGGTTCAACCATATCAACAAAGGCGATGATCGGTACTACTTCCTAAGGAAATATTCACGGCTCTAGCATTCTGAATTAAAGTTTCATTGCTCGAAAAGCAAAGGAAGTGATATGAGTTTTACCTTTCTCCAGGTTATGCACCTTAGCAAGATCTTGAGCCTTTTGCATCATTGTTCTACCATCATCCTCGTACCTCCTTGGTCTGGTTGTCCTCAAGGTAGGGCCCCATTTAGATCCCCTCTTTTGTTTCTTGTTCAGATTCCCAACTGCTTCCTCTTGTACTGTGCACACCTCCTTCTCTTGTGTTGTTGTCATGTCAATGTCGACCATGTACTCATCACCATTGATATCGGCATCACTGACTTCTTCTTCAGCATCGATACTTCCAGTTCCATCTTCATTAGCAAGGATGTACACTCATCTGATGACAGCTCCTGTCTTGACAACCTCCTAAATTCCTCCCATTTAGATTTCTGTGATTCATCTTCAAATAGACTCATCGACTTGTTCCCAACTATCGGCGACAAATGAGTTGTTATTTTTGAAGGTAGTAGGGGTCTCCATCTCAAACCCACCACTCTCACTCTTCTCAGTCATATCTAGGTTGATAGGCTCAACCACTTTTGCAGGGAACAATCCCTGTTTTTCCTTTTCTGAATTACCACCCTCCCTTAAAGGAGTTAAGCCTGGATCCACTGGGGTGGTCCCAAAGGCAACACAATTTCCATTTTCATCCATTTTTGTTTCCAAGTGCATCCCGGAAGAAGCTTGGCTAGTGCCACATACTTCCACCTGTCTCACACTTGTTGCTACAGACATCATACCCTTTAGTATTTGGTCTTGGTCCATGTCATCATGGCCAGACACACCTATAGCCACAGTCTTGCATCCCATGTTAGTGTGAGTGTTGTTCTTGGGTGTTGAGAATGTTGTATTCTTATCTTCTCCATTCTTTTTCTTTGTTTCATCATCTGAATCTAGAAGATCATCTTCCTCACCCTTATCCTCTTGATTGTCTTTACCATCTCCTCCATTACCATCATCTCCACCCTTTCCATCTGACATATCAGTTGTATTTGGATCCTTCACTAGCTTAATATCCACCACATACAGTTGCATGTCCATCTCAAAAAGCCTCTCAGTAGGAATCTTTTCTTTGTTTCTTACTGCCACTTTGATCTTGGCCATTTCATAAAAAGTCTTGAAGATAGAGGACCACTCCACATCCATCAAGAGACCAAAGCTTGAGGCTATCTCGAGCAAAGGTCTTCCAAAGTGATAGAATTTTGGTGGGATACCTCTAAGTTCCATCCACACCTCTTCCAGTTCACTATGAGGCTCCAGTTCACCCATCCATTCTGCCACTTCTACCTGAACTCCAGCTTTCCTCAAGTTAAAAGATGGGTAGTTCTTGATGTCGCTGACCAACTTGTTGGGAGGGAACCTAACCAGGAATCTCCCAGGATCCAACTCCCTAACCTGCCAAGGCCACTCTTTGCTGTATATCTCGGCTAGTTCAATCTCCAACTCAGCTTGTGTTATCTGCCCTGTCAGGATGTTAACCACTCCACAGTTTGCCATATTAAGCCATTCAATTGATTTCTCATCAGGTACCTCTAGATGATAACATCCCAAACCCTGGCTAGCACTTCCCACAAAGGCTGCAACAGGGTGTTCAGACTTCCATTCTGGACATACATCCATATGATGCCCAGGAATCCCACAAATGAAACATACTTTTGGCCTTGTACAATTTCCAACAAAATGACCCGGCCATCCACAGTTGTAGCATATCAATTTCCTGTACCTAGGGTCTATGTAGAAAGGCTGTTCAGTCAACTGATTACCTTGTACAGGACCCTGTACCTGATTTTGCCTTGGTTGTTGTTGCTGCTGTTTTCCTTGAACACGCCCCTGCTGCTGATTTTGTCTTGATTGTTGCTGATATTGCTTCTTTGCGGCGCGGTTGATGATTTCCACGCACACGCCCGATGCCGATTCTGTCTTTGTTGGTACTGCAGAGGCGGCGGCTGTTGGTTAGGGCGAGATTGATTTTACTGTTGAGAGAACCTCGGCGGTGGAGGAGGCCTAGGCCCTGCCCTCCCGCCTTGGTCCTGTCTCCCCTGACCACGAGGAGGTAGCGGCGGCGGTTGCCCTCTTCTTGCCAATGGCAATGGTGGTGGTGGTGGTTGGGCTGGGCCGCCAAATCCACTTTCCCTCCGCCATCTTCGCTTCGCGGTGCTTCCGCGAACGTCTCCTTCCCTCCTCCCTTTCCCCAGATGTCCCTCGCGGCCGAGCTCAACCGGGCGGCTTGTCGAGGATGTCGGTCTTCCTCACCGGGAAGCAGTCCGCCGGTGAAATCCCTTGCCTCCACCAAATCCCGCGGATCCGCACTAGGCTTGGGCCAAAGAAATTTGGTGGCGGCGGCGGTGTGTGATGGGTGGTTCTGGTTTGGGTGGCGGCGTGGTGGTGAATCGATAGCCCACAACCGGCCAAAAACTCCACTACCTCCTCTTACGTCCCGCGAATTTTGACCTAGGTCCTTCTCAGATTTCCCACTCACCATCCACTTCGACCTCCCCCGCCGACTCGTGGGGTAGAGGGGATCTTTCTCGTGGGGTAGCCACCATCTTCTACCTTTCCTTCTCGACTGCTCCGTCATTGCCGCCACCGCCCTGAGCGACCATCCGTCCGTCCGTTGCGGATGCCATGGCGACCCACCTCGTTCGTCCGCGCTGCAGCGGCGCGCTGGGTGCCCTTGCTTGTCTTCTTCCAGTTCGTCTTCCAACGTCGGATCTTCGAGAGGACGATGGCCGTACCCACAAATGACGACTCCTCCAACGCCGAGCACTTCACCTCCGACAATGGCGCGGGCAACGGCCTCGCCGCAGTACACCGAGGAAACGCCCCAACACTACCATTCTATTTCGACGTGATTCATGCCGGACTAGTGTCTGAGGTTGTAAAGATGGTACTAGTGTCGGAACACATTTGGGCTGCTGCCCAAATCTATATAAAATGGTGTTTCTTGTCTACTTTGTGTCCTGATTTTGATTGCTTTGCTCAACACCGCGGGCGCTTAGTTTCCGATGTCGAGGGAAGTTGCAACTCGGTGTTGTGCAATGTCATCATTGCATAGTCTAGCTACCGCTTTCTCGATTCGGGGTTTTCTGTTGGAACGTTAGTCGGTTCCTCTCCTTCCGGGCGTGCCACCACCAATAGACCATGATGCCATCTATTCTTCTTCTTTCATTTTTGCTGAATTTTCTCCTGGCTGCCAAAATGTGTACATTGATCCCGTGGTGGGCACTGTATTAACCGCCTCCAACCTATTCCATCTCTTAATATAAGTCCATACCTGTTGTGCAAACGGACAGTCTTTGCACAAATGAGTTGGAGTTTCGGTGCATTGGAGCACGCTTTGCACGTCGGATCGTTTGGCCAATTCCTTTGCATGTACTAAAGTGAGAAAATATTACTGATAACTCGGGCTGTTGACACGATTTGATCACCAGCTTCAGCCTCATCGACAGTTCACGGTTGGTAGTATTTTGTTAGGAACATAACCAAATAACTAGAAATAAAGAATCCACACTGAGGCGCATCATATCACATATTGTTTGTTGCTTTTGATTCCTCTACGTGAGATCATAACTGAAGCTGCTATATCCAGGGTAAGGCGCCGGATAAGATCAAAATGGGTGAGCGCGAAAATCGGTGACTTATAAGTCATGCCTGTTTGGTTGGAAGTGATTTATAAGTCAGAGTGATAAAGAAGACAAAATGGGTGACTTATAAGTCGGGGTGAAAAAAAAAAATGGTTACAAGTGATTTATAAGTCTCATGACTTAATAAGTCTCTTTCGTTTAGCAAAATAGTCACTTATTTCACTTTTTAACTTCATAAGTCTCATGATTTATAAAAACCAAACAACCCCTTATCATTTCGCATCTCAGTTTGTGGCCAAACTAATAACAAGGCCTAACAGACCTGACAAAAGGCCATATAGTTAACCAAAAATTTTCTAAGGTCGTAGAGCTAACTTTTTTTTTTAAAAAGGCCATATACCTACAGGGTAACTTTTTCTAGGGCATAGAGATAATTCTATTTTTCGCCACTTCTCCTATTCACCGGGCGCCTGAAATTAGTGTGTCTGGCGATATGGTGGCCATCGATCGTGTCCTTGAGACCGCACACAGATTGTCATCGTCGTTCGATACGACTCTAAGGCCAGTCTCAATGGAGAGTTTCACCTCCCGGTTTTCAAGATGTGAAACTTTGGCATGAAATAGACGTCGCCTCCCTCAATGCACAGTTTCATTGTACAGTTTCATAGGCTTAAGGGTCCCACAACCTCTCTCTAATTGCATGGTTTAATTGCATAGTTGCATGGTGAAACTCTATTTGTGTCTCAATGAGGGTTTCACACAGTTTTCAACGGATGTGAAACAGTGCTCAAAGGTTTCACCATGGTGAAACTCTTTTCCTTCTCTCTCCTAAGAGTTTCATACAAAAGTAAAATTTTACGATGTGACGCTTGTATTTAATGTGCATATGAAACACTCATGAAACCGACCGGCTCAAGGACCGAAATATAGCATAACGTGCGGACTGAACACGCTTTCTGACCGTACTAAGTTCTTAAATCAAAATAGTGACGCTCTTGGATGTGTGTGTGCGGAACATTGCGGAACATGGGCGATTTTCGGGAAAAAAAATTGGGTACGAGCCAGCCACGGTCCGTCCCATACGCTCCTGCCACGGATGACTGACGCGTGGCTTGGACCTGCTCCAATCACGGCAGCACAAGGCTCCCAGACTCGGCTCCGCCTGCCAGGTCTGCTCGGCTCCGCGTCCAGGCCGGTGGCCGGCACATTGCTGTGTCGAGGAGGCCGCGCTCATCTCCGCTAGCTTGGTGGGTGGCGGGTTTCGACGAGGTGGAATGGAGGAGGCGCACGGGCGCTCCCGTGCTCTCCCCGTGCGATGCCGCTCGGCTGCCATCCGACGGTGACGAGATCAGGCGCGGCTTGATCTGCTTCCGCCGCGCGCGAGCTCGCGGCTCGCCTGCTGCCTCCGCCCGCGCCAGCCAAAATCGCGGCCGTAGCCACGTCGCGGGCACCGCCCGTCGAACAAGCACAGTCTCCGCCCGGCGCCGGCCAGAATCGCGTCGGTTGCCACGTCGTGGCACCGCCCGTCGAACGAGTACCGCCTCCGCCCCCGCCCGGCCAGAATCGCGTCGGTAGCCACGTCGTGGGCACCGCCCGTCGAACAAGCACCGCCTCCGCCACGCCGGCCAGAATCGCGTCGGTAGCCACACATCCCAGTCACAGCTACGATCGCGGTCAAAGCCAGCACACCACGATCGCGGCACCCTCGGTGGCAGCATCCTTAGCACTTGATCGGGATGGCAGCGGTGCGGGCGATGGCGGAGCTACGTGCGACCTGGGAACGGAATTAGAGAGATGCGATTGCAATCGGGCCGAGCCCTCGCAACAATGTCGGAACTGAATTGAGCCGAGCCGGGCCTGAGCGAGTGCAGCAGCGCTATGTTGCGCGGGCGAGCGCGTGGAGCGTACGATGGAAGCGGGAACACGCGTCCAATATCCACCGTGGGAGCGTACAGGGCGGACCGTAGTTCCGATTTTCGATGCTGTGGTTGGCTCTTAGTGGAAATAGGTACGGAGTAGTATCCGTATAGGACAGTGCTTGATCGAAAATGGACGATTCGAGATAAGCTAGGGCCAACAAGTGGCTAATAAGTGTATCTTCTTGGGAGTTTTTTTTTTTAGAAGGAACATGTATTAATTTTGGTGCATTACACCGACCCTTTTACAAACAAATTCCAAGAAAAGAAAAAAATTACAAAGAAGTTCAAAACTTACATCTTCTTCGAAGCCTTCGGAGATCCGTTTATCACCGTCGCGAAAAGCCGCTTCCAATCGTCGTTGGGCACCAGAGCCAAACTCCACAAGGTGGAGGCCGCGAGGAGGGCTTACCGAGGCGAATCAGCCGAGTACACGCCTCCTAGGCGCATCGGCCAACTCCCCGTACCCATGACGCATCCTTCGATTCCACCGCCCGGCAACCCGAGCAAAGCTTCATTTTCACCATAGATCATCTTCCTCAAGATTAACGGGGTCAACAGCATCATCACCGAAGAAGACGACGATGTGCCGCCCTCGACTCCTAGACAGGTCTCCCCAACCTCTCTCGTTGACGCCGGAGAAGATCGCCATCGGAGAACGGAAGAAGGCTGGGAGAATTTATTCCGCTGCGTCGCCGCCGCTTCCGCATCGCCAGCGCCGCTAGGAAAAGCAAACCGCAGAGGAGCCACGCTCCTCCGGCAAAACCTAACTCCACCGCCCGAACATCGGGCGGCGAGCAAACCCTAGACCTAAGACACCGCGACCAAGACCCTACGAAGACAGACTGTTGAAAAGACGGACCCCCGCTCCTCGTCACCACCGGCAGCGAAGCCGGAGGTGAGGGAGCGGGGCCGAACCCCGGCGGCGGCGGTGTTTCTTGTTTTCGCGAGACCTAGGCGGCGCCGCGCGGGACGTGGCCAAGATGCGTGAGACGCTTATCTTCTTGGGAGTTGGGGCATCAGAATTTCTTGACGGAATGAGGGACAATATAATTGAAGGAGTATAAGCCTTGAATTGGGTTGATAGATTCTTCGCCCTAAATTGCCCTCGAAACTTTTTATGCTCGATCGCATCCATGGCCGAAAAAGGTTTTTGGAATATAGTTAGGTCACATATCCATAACGTCTGAAGACGAAGGATCTGGAAGACTATATAGAATCCCTTGTATATGTGCAGTTCAAGTATAAATACTAGCTAAAATATTCAAAGCATGCAAGTTCTTTCATCAAAATATGGAATTTTCGGTGTCAAAGCACTACAGAATCATATAACAAAACAAATTTAATTAAAATAAGCCGTTACCAAGCTCATCTCTTTTTTGCTTCTACATTAACGAGCGAGGACTAAAAATCGAATTCCATCACTAGGCCCACTAACTAATCCAAAAAAATGCTCAATCAGCTACTTCATGATATGAAGGCCACAGGATAATTGCGAAGAATATGCCACATATCTCGTGGCCACAAGTGGACGACGTACGCTAGCTCCAATGCAAGTTGGGCACCGATGGATCGAAGTGGCCGGGAATAGACACCTAGATGAAAGTTCAATTTCGACATAGGATCATTAGCAGTGGCATCTAGGTGGGCTAGTTCATCAATATTTGGAGTATGAAATAGTCAAGTTCCGAATCTCCGGTTCTACTAGATCAGAGAGGGAGACAGTGGAAGGTGTGAGATAGTACAGACCAGTGCTCTCGGTTGGGGTAGCAGCCGGTGGCGCGAGCCCATCTCGTTCGTCGGAGGAGGCTACTCACGGGCAGCGGCGGTTAGTGAAGAGGTCGTGGCAGCGACGGCGGCGTGGATGTCGAGGTGGTGGCGCTTCCCGTCGGGGCAGCACCCCCTCAAAGATCGGATTAGGGTGAGGATGTAGGTGGGGTGACTGGCGGCACAATGAACTTTATACTTGTGAGCCCCGGCCCCCACCATCCTTTATATAACGTTGTGCGACGGGGGCCCACCACCCATATTAGGGTTGGACGCCTCGATCGGCGCGAGAACCAAGGCCCATGAGGTCGTTGGGCCTAATGGTGGGAGATCAGTCGAACATTCTCCCCTTGATCTCTCATTATTCATTTCGTTCTTCAACTTCTTTCTTCATTCTTAAGTTCCTTTCTTTCTTAATTCTGTTCCATCCCAATTCGGATTAGTATATCGAGCATGTCTCATCGTCACAGCAACTAGTGTCATTAGACTAACAGCCATGACAAACTTCTCCGGTTTTTGAAATGAAACTCTTTCTAGGCCCTTCTTATTCGGGAATCATAGGCTTTCCCTTAAACCCATGCCGGCTAAGTGTCCTCTGAACACGTTGGGTGGTAAGTCTTTTGTGAGCGGATCCACTAGCATTTTCTATGTTCTTATGTGCTCAAGTCTTATTATGATGCCGAATTTTATCTTTCACAACATAGTACTTTATGTCAATGTGTTTGGCAGCACCACTTGACTTATTGTTGTGAGCATATTCTGTCGCTGGGTTGTTATCACAATACAACCTCAGTGGTTTATGTATGTCTTCTATTACTTTCAGTCCGGGTATGAATTTCTTTAGCCAATTCACCTACCCCGAGGCCTCATGGTGGGGTAATGGTCTAAAACTTAACATGCAAGCTCAACTTCTTGAATGCAACATCTATAATCCGAATGTTAACATTAACTTGATAAAATTCAAGCTACACCATACACGACATACAGTAGGTTCTTACAGAAAAAAATATGATTGGGTCAATTCCACAACAAAAGTGATGTTTTGAAAAGCTACTCGAAAGTGCATCGTACTGGCAAATTACAGGCGATTACAAGAGAGAAGGGATGAATTGATTACCATTGTCTCTTCCCCTAGCTCATAGCGTGGTGAGCACCGCGAACCCGAGGTCGCGCTTCGCTGCCCGTGGTGAGGTCCGGGCCGAAGAGGGTGGCCACGAACTTCGCGCAGCCGCGTGATGTCCGCGTCATCGACGTGTTTTCTCTACCGCTATTTTAAAAATCTTGGTCGTCAGCGATAAACGGAAATATCGGATATATCAGAATTTTATCGGCGATAGAAATAAAATTTTGGATAAAATTCAGATAAAAAATAACTTATTTTATTCAGGAAACACATAGATCATTTGTAACCAATTTAACATGAAAAACTAAATAAAACAGATTATCCATTGCCTATTCAATGAGCAAGACAACGACACGGCTGGAGTGTGCGAGTGTGTTACGGCGGTGGCAACTTGAACCTAGAAGAGAAGAGGAGAGAAAATGAAGCATGGACTAATTGGGTGGGCTTTGGGATCTATGTGTATGGACAGATTCTAAAATTTTTAAAATTTCGGACAATAAATGAAAAATATCGGACACAACCGGTAAACGGAAATTTCAGAAATTTCAGACTTTCCGACCGAGATTTTTAAGCGATCCTGTTCTTGTGCCAGAACCAGCCCGTTCGGATCGACACGGTCGCACTCCGGCGGGGGGCACGTGCACCTCCTTACATTACTACGATGAAACTTTCGGCAGCTCACAATCGAGAAAATGATATAAATGATGGATAACCAGCACGTGTCTAACTGTGGACATGACGAAGAGCGCGAGACAGCACACGCTGCGACTTGGTGTCAATGAGGAGCTTCATGGTTAGCGAGTTGGTGGTGGTGGTAGCCTGTGCCACTCCTGGAGCTCCTCTAGATTTCTTCAGGAGCTCCTCTAGATTTCTTCTTCAAGGTGGCCTAGTTCAACGCCGCCTCGCCGATGAGCCTCTCGACGTTGGTGAAGGCCACACAGGATGGCGTGAGGCGGTTGCCCTGGTAGTTGGCGATGACCTCGCCGTGGTCGTGCCACCAAATCGCCACGCACGAGTAGGTCACCAAATCGCAATAGGAGTACTCTGGATTAATATAACTAGAGGGATTCCCGCATGTTGCCGCGGGTAGAAAAGAGTATTGTTAAAGAATTGAATTAAAATCACTAAAAAATCTGATCACAATTAGCTATTGAGGAGAATTACTTTGTGCAGGTTAGAAATAGAGTTAGTAACAAAAAATTATATGTATGAAACATAGTATATACTCACTGGCATAAAGATTATTGAATCTTATGTTTAAACTCCAAGCTAAACCAATATTGAATAGGAATATTTAGATATGTTAGATGGGTGACAACTTCTACTAATGTAATAAAACATATATAATAATTTATTTAAGAAAATCCTTGGTAGATGATTTAATCCCTTTAACTTCGCCCTTCATGCGTCATATCTTGGACGGGTGATAACTTCGCTAATGTAATAAAACATATATAATAAGTTATTTAAGGAAATCCTTGCTAGATGATTTAATCCATTTAACTTCGTCCTTCACGCGTCATATCTCTGCACGTTGCCACGGGGTACGAAGGAGAAATATATGAGTTAGAATATTACTATCACTCTCATATTCTTTTTCTTTCTTTTTTTCTCTATTTTTTTTACTTTACTCTATACCAACTATCATGTGCGGGTCTCACCTATAATTTTTCTCGAAATATATCTATATGAGATCTTGTTTTGAAGGATTTATTAAAAGGAATTCAATGGTATAATCGAATTTAATTTATTTTTTTTGTTTGTGAGCTATAACTTTTTAGTTAGTTCAAACAAAGGAGGACTACCACTGAATATCATGGTCTTAATGGGGCTGCTGAGGTGGCTATATGTCGAGAGAATCTCTAGTGAGATTCTATAAGTGCAGTATATTTTCGTTACTCATATTTATAATTTTATACTCTCGTGACAGTAGGCCCCGGTCACATTTCTCCTGCCAGCACCCACGTCACCCGGCGTCCTTTCCCGCCTTTACGTGTCAACCAACACAACAGCCAGCCATCATCATCATACTTGCCTCCCTCAAACATGCATCTCAAGTGATCGATCTTTTGCATGCCCCCATGCCAACGACCCAAAGCCAAAAGAAATCTCAAGTGGATAGAGATTACAAGCGTCTTTTCGCATAGAAAAGTACCATGACGACCTGAATCCCTAGTTTTTCGAACCGGACCGGTGATCGAACCGGTGAGGCCGTCGGTTCAATGGTTCATTGGTCCAACCGCTTTAGAACCGTTTGAACCGCTGGTCCGATAATAATGGACCGTTTTTATCGAACCGCCACAAATTCTTTGAACCGGTACATATATATATATGTATAATTATATAATTGACAAATGCAATAACATAATTTAACATTGTCTTAAAATCCAAAATACATGAAGCATGGTAAACTGATAATAGTACACAGAATCACACATGAAACATTGTCTTAAAATCCAAAATACATGAAGCCATATAAGTTTCATCTTCACACACTCACACACAGTAGGAAGTATATCCACTTTGTTCTCAAAATAATCGAAGTAACAAAGTGATCTTAGGTGAACAATTTCCTTTCCATTATCAATCTAACTGAAATGCATCCTCTGTAGTGTGTATGCAGATCCTTGCTAAACCGGGCATTCAACATGAAGAACTAGTAACAAATCCTAAAGAGGCTGGCACGAGAACACTACATCTACGTGTACCAACTACCAAACGAAACACTACATCTCTCATACAGAACACAAATCCTAAACTGAGCATTCAACATGAAGAACACCAGTTCAGAGCTCACCACTCACCAGCGGGAGCCATGGCTGCCATGCCGAGTCTTGACCGGAGCATGCGGCGAGCCTCCCTTGACTACTTGATCCGGCAGCAAGAGCCCGCCACCGCCGGCCGGATCACCGGAGCAGCCAGAGGGGGCGCCCGACGGCCGCGCGCGCGGCCCCGGCCTTGGCGGCGCCTCCCCTCCCGCCGCCCGGCGCCCGGCCCGCCGAAACGCCCCCCAGCCCGGCCTAGCCCGCCGCTTCGCCCGCCGTGGGCCCCGCTTGCCCCTCGGACCGACGATGCACCGCCGCCGGCGATCATGCATCGAGCCGCCGATGGGAGGAAAGAGACAGGGCCACACCGAGACCGAGCCGCTTGCCCGCCGCGTGCCCGACCACCCGCGAGGCCCGCCGTGTCGTCGCGCGCCGCAGCCGCCGTGCGCCTCCGCCGCCGCCGCGCGCCGGTGCTCTCCCACGAGGCGCGACTAGCGATCGAGATGCGCCGCCGCCGCCGCCGCACGGAAGGAAAGGGGAACCGAAAACTGGATTTTTTCCCTCCCACTTTCGCCCAAGAACCCTATGTTTGTCACTTTTCCGATAGTACCCCCCGGCGGATAAGGCTTTTCTCGAGATCACAAAGGGTATTTTTGAAACGCAAAAACCGCCCGGTTCAAATGGAACCGCCGGTTCACCGGTTTTCAAAAAAAACGGCCGGTTTGACCGGTTTTTTCCGATCCAAATGCACGAGCGATCTTTTAAGTGAACCGAGCCGGTGGAGGCTCGGTTCGGTCTTTTAGCGGTCCGACCGGCGGTTCGGTCCGGTTCAAAAAACTAGGCCTGAATCATAATTATCAACCTACACAAAGTGCCTCTCAAACACAGCAGCAGCAGCAGTAGTATATTCTTGTTGAAAAGGAAAGTCATCCATTAGCTGCAGCTCCATTTTGCAGGGGCATGCGACCAATCGATCGAGAGCCCATGCCATGCCATGCCCACCACACAGGCAGTTGAAGGTGGTGGAGATGGAGATGGACCGCGATATGCGTCAGATCGGTCAGCTTTTGGAGCTTCATCCCTGTTGTTTATGTATTTGGTTTATGTATTTCCCCCTTGCCGTTCCAGCTTAAGATAAAGATCGATGTGCACACGCTCTATCCCATCCGTGCACAGAATCCAAGCTTATGTACATTCTACTCCTACGCCGCAAGAAAGATTTGCCTGCACGCACCATGTACATACGCGTTGGCCGGTGTCACAGCAAATATGTCTCACGAATTTACTCGTTCGATTGATGGATGCAGCCTGGAATCCGCGTGAGGTGGCGCAGGCATGCATGTGAGCCGGGCCGTGCTCTGCAGCTGCGGCTGCGAGCTTCTTCTACCAGAGACCTACCAGACCACGGCTTCGGACAGTGTCAGTCTCCCTCCCTCTCCTTGTGCATGCAGCATGCCTTCCTATAAATCCTAGCCCAAGTGAGGGGCCTCGTTGGGGTCCTGTCTGTCCTCCTGTCCTGTGCTGTGAACCGAGACATGTTGTCCTTCTGCTGGGCCACAAAACGTGCACATCACTTGGCAATAAGACAATTATTGCCTCCCCGCTTTGGAAATAAAAAGGACCGAGGGGATTATGGATCCAGCAACCTATCAATTCAAGTTCTATAATACTTTCCCTGTTTCCCATTACACTTTTCCTATCTCTCTTTCGAAAGAAATTTGAAAACGAAATCTTGCAACCACGTACGGAAGTGCAAACCCACGCGAGCCTGCAGGTTAGCTAAACCACGAGAGCAGCATTGTACGTCCCGCTCGGATATATGAATGCTGGTAAAGTATGTTCCCTCTTTTGTCCTTGTTTTTTATAAAAAATTGTTTATTGTCTCTTGTTTGCTGTGGTAAAATTTTTCAAATATGTATTTTATCCTTTGTGCTAAGGGACCACCCTCTTTTGTCCTTGTTTTTCCATAAAAAAAATTGTTAATTGTCTCTTACATGTTGTGGTAAAATCGTGTTAACTAACACTAATGATAGATCCCACCCTTGGATAATGAGCCAAGGGTCTACTACGCACGCAAAGAAATATTGGTTATTTTTTTCTTCCAAAAGAGATATAGCAACTCCCTTTAAATTATAGGTTGTTTTGGCTTTTCTAGGTTCATAGATTTTATTATGCATCTAGATATATATTATGTCGGGTGCATAGCAAAAACTATAAATTTAGAAATACCAAAATCATCAATAATTTGAAATGGAGGGCCTGGATGAAGTAGAGTCCACATAAATTTGGGCAATCATTTAACACGGGCTTCTCTTCCCTGTCTAATCCTCTGCGTGACCGTGGCTCTCCACGTGGAAGCACGTAGTTTGCCCTGCTAGCCGAAGCGCACACGCCCACGCTACGGTGTATCAAATTTGAAACGAAATCCCAACCGAATTGGGCAGCAGCCGTTGCCGCCGTTGCCAGCTGGCGCCTGCCAGGAAATGGATCCACATGTCGGGGCAAGTACATTCGTGTTGTCTTATAACTAACTGCCATATAGTCTTGCACGTAATTTAAGATAACTTAATAGGCTACATGTACCATGGTTATCTATCTAAGTTGTCTCATAGCAACTCGCATTTCCTTAATTTATGGAAAGAGTAAAAATAGGATTATGAGGTGCATGACGACACATGTCAGGGCAAGTACATTTGTATTGTCTTATAACTAGTCTCATATAGTGCCACGTAATTTAAGACAATTTAATAGGCTACATGTACCATGGTTATCTATCTAAGTTGTCTCATAGCAGAACTTCGCATTTCCTTAATTTATGGAAAGAGTAAAAATAGGATTATGAGGTGCATGACGGCGACAACTCATACAATGGTAAAATGGTTGTCTCATAGTACTAAATTCTAGCTCATGAGGTCTTTGTTTCGTGAGAAGCTTGCCTCATTCTCTCACCTCTCTCTTTACTCCACACCATCAAAAAATCTGCGCTGGCGATCGTGAGAATAAACTTATGAGGCCGCTTCACGTGTGTAGTAATGTATCTGCCCTCAGTGGGGAGGACGAGCCGAGACGCAGCGCAACCGCCCGCCCCCGGTACCTCCAGTCCATTCCAGTCCAGCGTGTTCAAGCCCCGGCTGACGTCGCCGCGAAGTAACCGCTCGCGGCGAGCCCTGCTATAAAATGGGGCCACAGCTGTGTGTTCCCCACGCCACATCCCCACGCCTTTCTCCTCTCCCGGTCCCGGCCCCCACCGCAGCGCAGCGCACCAGAGAGACCGCGAGCACCCACCAAGCCATGGCCGCCGCCGGCCCCAGCGCCCGCGAGCTCAAAGGCGTTCACCAGGCGCTCACCGCCGTCGCCGACCGCGCTGCGCAGCAGCAACAGCCGCCGCCGCTACAGCCCTACGTCGCGAGGCGCGTTACCGCAGGCGAGGCCGGCGTCTTCCTCGCCACCCTCGCGCTGCAGACGCAGGCGGGCGCCCTCGGCGGCCCGGTGCGCAACCACGCTGGGATCCAGGGGATGGAGCGCGGAGCCGTCCTCCTCCGCCTCGTCAGGGACTTCGTCGTGCCTCGTCTCCGGACAAGCCGACGAGCGCTGCGAACCTTCGCGTGGTGGAGGCCTGCGTGCGGGGGCTGCGCGCCGACGCCACCGCGGCCGGCGGATCGCTCAGCAGGTTGGCGGGCGAGTTCGCCGCAGACCTCGAGGCCTTCCGCGCGCTTGCCCTCGCTCACCCGGCGTACGACGACTACGCCGACCTGCACGAGGCCGCGGAGGAGCTACGCCGCAGGGCCCAGCGCCTCCTCCACAGCCCCTGCACCGTTCGCGACCAGCAACCAGCGCCGGTGGTGGCAGCGGCGGCGGGCCAGGGCGTCGCACAGTACGCGGCGGCGGCGGAGGCCGCGCTGGCCCAGGACGCGGAGGCGCAGGACGCGCAGGCCGACCAGTGAAGCCGAAGCGCCCCCACCTCGACACGACAAAAAGTTGGTCCACATTCTATTTCCCCATTGAGTTGCTAGGGTGTTGAGGCGATTTCCTTCCTCCAATGTGTCGCTAGTGGACCAGTCTTAGAGTAGGTTGGGGAGATTCAGTTTCCTTCGTTTGTTTCGTCGTGAGAACAGAAACTTGGTTACCGAAATCTGGGAACACAAGTCAGGGTTTCGATCTTCATGTTATGGATTCATTGCCATATTATCCATCTGCAGTTCCTGTTTCTGTTACTTTGCATCACGTTTGTTTCAAATCCTGCGGTCAATTCGCTTTAATCAGTGTGTGCTATCGTTGCTGTTGATAACGTTTGTGTCGTACGAGTGTACCAACGTGATCGATCGATGCTGCAGTCTCCAAACACGGCGGATCTCTCTCTCTTGTTTGTTTGATCAGTTTTGGTTTGTTTGTCATATATGATTGACAGTGTCTCTGATTACTCGCTGACCTATTGTTACTAAATTATTACTATCAGAGTAATACACTAGTCTGGGCATATCTTCTCTTGTTTGTCGTTGCGGATACATGTTCAGTTCAGGTATGCGTGTCAGCAGGATGGCCCTGACCTTCATTCAGGTCGTCAGGTGTCTAGATATAATAATGATAATGTATAATGCAAGCTCGCTCAAATACAACTTGCTTTTGGGAAGCCAAATTCTTTTGATTGATCTAATAAAAAAGAGTTTAAAGGAAGCTGTTATCATGTCCTTTTTTGGGATCAGATCCATAAACAACAAACTCAGAAATACTGGGGTTTTTTTTTTGGAACTTTAACTGGATTGGATCATAGCAAATCCCAATTAACATGATACAAGCAGTAGTAGTACCAGGCACAACAGAGCATTAAAAACAGTGGCGTAGAAAATAATCTTTTCGTCGTCCCACCTTGTAGTGGTCCAACTAAAATCTTCACATGTTTAATAGTTACTAGAGTATTCTGATTCCTTCAATTATTCAGTCTGCACCAGGCACAGTTCAGTTTGTTGCTTAGATATAGGAAGTTTTTTTTTTTTTTTTTTTTTTTTTTTTGTCTATCGCCTTTGTTCCCTTGTCTTGTACGTACTATTTTACTAGTATAGTACTCCTCTTATTATGGAAATAATGATATAGCCAGTTGTATACTAATACCATCAGTTTAAAAGTCCGTAACAGATAACGATAACGCCCTGCCATACCGACATACTACAGGATCTCAAGTGAATACATAATTAATTTAATTCCTTGATCAATGTCGACAGTCATTCTATCCACCACTGCCATGTCTTGTCATGCCGCGTTCACGAACGTGTCCCGGACCCGCCGCCGATGTCCAGCCCGATCCGCACGCCTTCGATGGTTTAGTGGAGGGAGTTGCGCTCGTCGTCGTCCGAGGCCTTCTCAACGGGGCGGACCCAGCGGTCCTTCTCCCGGCCGCGCGCGGAGGTCCTTGCAGTCGTAGCTGACCTTAGGCTCCACGTAGCGGCGTACAAGACCACCATAGGCTCGCCGGCAGCGGCGTGGGCTCCACGTACCCCGCCGGGGTGGGCGGCTGGCACCGTCGCCGTGGCAGCGGCTCGCACCCCTTGAGCATCAGCCGCTGCATGCGTGGACACCTCGTCGGAGGGTCCCACCGTGTAGTTCATGTACCGCTCCAGCTCGTCCCGGTACCGGTGGCGCGCCTGCTCGAGTGCAACGCCGGGAACAGCACCGCGCGCGTGCGCGTTACGATCACCAGGCGCTTGTGCGGGGCCGACCGCCAGCTTCATCTCGTCGCCCAGCAACTCCCCGTCTTGCCGCCGCCACAGCCCGCCGGTCGCCGCCTCCATGTCGCGCCTGACAGGTCCACGTACCACCTCGGCGTGGCTGGCGCATCGCCAGCCCCGTCACGTTGAGCTAGCGGAGCAGCTTCGCCGGGCCCCAGACCTGGATGACGGCCGGCCGGGTAGTGAGCGCTGCGCCGGCCCCGGAGAAGACGAGAGTGCGTTGGTGAGGACCAGGAGCATGGCAGACATTTCCCACTTCCTCGTAGTCCATGCTCCGCATGGTGCAGGCCGCCCGCAGGCGTGCAGTGCAGCAGCAAAGCAGCAGTGACATTTGCGATTGTACTGAGCTGAGCTGACGACCAGGGAAGGAAGCTGAGCTGTTGCTTGAGAGGGAACAAATTAAAGTAGAGTTGGACACGGACTCATCACCTTGTCAGGTTTCTCTTATCTGAAATTGAAGGATTTCAGCAGCCGCTGACTGGCAGTGGCTGAGCGCGCGCGCCGAGTATTCACTTGCAACATGCAGTGGTGGTCACCTTGCCATTTTGGCCATCCACGGTAGGAGACTCCATCAATAGAGATTGGCGATGCCTTTGCGTCCCCGTGAGCCCGCATTCTACAGGCAGTCAACTCACAACTCTCCCCTGGCAGTTGTGGTCAACCTTTTTGCTTGCGAACCCTGTTTTAAATAGCGCTTATAGCGGACGCTATAAGCGCTTAAATAAATAGTTTCGGGTAGGGAACGCTAAGCTATTGCCATTTTAGCGCTAAACGTTATTTGCCGCTATTAGCCGCTAATAGCGCTAAAAAACGCTAAACTGCAGCTCATTTAGCGCTATAAGATATTGGGCTGATTTCCGTTGCCCAAATTGATTGGCAGACCCAAATCTCATCTTAAGGCCCAACCGAATGGAGACATATCACTTCCAAGACAATGACTGATGAAGCACTACATAAGACTTTGAACTATCTATGTTTTTATCTTTATTATGTATAAAATTATATAATGTTTGGCATATTTTTTCTCACCGCTAAATGGCTTAGCCCGCTATCATAGCTTCGCTATAGCGCTAAATAGCTTTTCAAAGAGGCTGCCGCTAAATGGCTTAGCCCGCTATTTAAAACAGGGCTTGCGAATGGGGAAGCTCAACAAGAAGTAGAACAGGCGCCTTACTAGTGATTGTGATCAAATCAGCCAGCTCGAGTCACCATTTCCCCACCCTACAGAAGTTTCCCCACCCTACAGAAGCCTACCAATTCCTTCCCAGCACCACCAGTGTTCGAACGCGGAGGATGTGATCCAACGGGTGAGATGTAAGAACGGAATCAAACTCAGATCGAACATTGGGGGACCCTCCTTTTCAAACACTGATGGTGCTGGTGCTGGCCTCCGCCTCCGCGGCGTAAATCTCGTCGTCGTCGCTTCCGCTCAGTTCACCTCCCTCCGCCGCCTCGAGGCGCTGTAGGACGCCGACGCCGGCCGCCAGGAACCGCGCGTCCGTCCGTCGCGCGGAGCCTGCTGATGGAGTGAGAGAGAGTGCAGGAACCCGAACCACCATCGCCTCCGGCGAGAACACGTAGTGTTCTGTGGATCAAGGACACTCTTCTTTAGTAGGATGTTTGCTTTTCGGATTCAGCTACCTCTTAACGTTGAATGCTCAGTTCAGCAAGGATCTATTACATACTTAGTTGGCTTGCTCTAGAACAAACTACTATGCGCTTGTATTTTTCTCAGTTACATTGATAATGGAAAGGAAAATTGTTCACCTAGAAATGCTGAGGACCCCTCTTTGTTACTTCAGTAATTCCATAAAGTTTTTATTTACAAACGGACACGATTCTCTATCAATAAAGGCGCATCAACAATCAACAAGTTTTATAGTTTATCGTGACAGTAATACCACATCCACACGGATAATGTTCATTGAGTGGTTTTACTCCCTGGTTATTGTAATCCTGCATGACAGCATATTAAGCTAGGGTGCCACTATATACTTGTTGCCTTGTTGTGGATTGCTGCGTCTCCATCAACCTTGTTAGCTACAATGCTGGTGATACATTTCTCGATTCGGCAGTTACAGGATTCTGGAACCCAGGATTCCGACGGCTTGACCGCTGATTGGAGCTGATGAGATACCTCATACGCGAAAGAAGTTCAGATATCCAGAAGATCATCAATCTGAGAAACAGTACAGGTCTTACAGCACTCGACCTGGCTGTCGTGCTCCAGCAATGGGATGCAGATACAGATTGCGCCGAGAACCTTGGATCATCAGAGAAGAGGCTGAGCTCTGCCAGCCGGACCAAAGACCGTCTCAAGATGATACTGACATGGCCTTGCCGCAAGGACAAGATGTCAAAGACGCCCCTTAATCAGAGGACAGCAGCTCGCTGGACTCGATGAAGAAGCTGAGCGCGCATGGGGCCGAGACCCCTGCTCCACTAAGGCACAACGCACAAGTTTACAGCGCTCAACAGCAAGCGGACTCTGGCTGTGAAGACCTCCACCCCATCATGGAGGCGATGCCACAGCTGGCGCTATCTACCACATGGTCCGGGTCACCAATGGACACACTCCTGAGGTCCTCGATATCATCCACTGGCGAAGCTGAAGGACATCGTTCTGGGCAGTGACGTAAAGGAAAAATTAGGTAGCTCAGCAGAGGTTTGGACCCGGGTAAATCAGTTCAGTGAAGGAAGGGAGCCGCTCACGGAGTTCTTAGATCAGTAGATTTGGACGATGCCACTGAGGAACCCTCGTGCTCCAACTCGTCCATGGACGATGGCTGTGGCACCAGGACGGCGGAGAGTGCGGCCTGGAAGCACGGGTGCGGCAACGGGACGCTGATCAGTATCTGATTTGGTGCGCAGGGCCTCACCATGGAGGACTTGTGGAGCGGGCAGCAGACGAGGAAGATGTTCAAACAGTAGTGCCTGAGGGTGTCCTGATGATTGCATGCGCTGCCTTTGCATAACAGTGGTGAACCGGTGATCCAATGAATCTGTGCTTGTGTTACCCGCGACGTTGACGAATTCACAATCACAACTCTTGGTTTCTAGCTTTCAGTGTCAGACTCTTAACAAATCACCGTTGTCAATCATGTCCTCGAATTTTACAAACTGACAGAAGGGTGAAGTACAACCCAACCCAGCAATATCAAACGGGGATGCCATTTCTCAATGGCATCTTCAATGAATCTGAGCACTGGCGTCCTCAATGTAACACGGAAGACACTGAGTGCGCAAGAAATTGCAATTACAGAGACGACAGGACGTGCATCTGCAAAACAATATCTCTTGTAAATGCTATGCTCAACAAACAGATAGCACTTCCTTTCACTACATCAAGATTCAGATTTACAGCAGGATATCCCAACTGCTATACACAATCTAAAATAAAAGATTGAAATGGAGGTTGCAGCAAACAATGAGCCATTTGAACTCCACTAGTTCGGTGGCATCATTCAAGCCGTTTTAACAGGGTGGCTGAAAAAACCATCCTCTAGGCACATAAATACATTCATCTGACCACGACCACCTGTGCGCCTCCTTGAAGCAAATGACCACCGATTTACCAATTATGCAAGATTATCTTCATCTTTCACACGCATATTTTACCAGACCAGCAGCAACACAATGGAGGCTTTCAGCACCAATTTAGAACCAATTGAGAATCCAACACGCGCAGCTGTCCAGCCATTGCCACACACGATGGCCCACAAGAGGCAATCACTTTGTTGGATCAATAGGTTGGCACCAGCCTCTAGCTCTTAACAGGGCATGGCAAAACACAACACCATCAGTTGATCTCCCCTTCCTCTGCTTCTTTAATGCTGGGAACACTGCTCGGTTCTTCGTCATCCTCCTCATCTGCCTTTATGAGCAGTCCAAGTTGCTCCAAAGGATTGACAGATCCTGGATGATAGCCACAGCCATGGCATCCTGAGAGCGCTCTGGAATAGTCTCATCAACAGAGCTTACTATATGTTCTGCTGTTCCAAGCATTTCCAAATCTTTGAGATGGAGGTTCTCATTAGTTTCTACAGTTCTCTGCATCTGCATAGAGGATTTATTTTCTTATAGCAACAATAAAAGATGAGAAAATGCAACTGTGGGTGGTTGAGGTCTGCACTAACCTCATGTAGGGCCTGACGAGCCTTCTCCCTCTCAAAACCCCGCTTACGATTAGCTTCATCTCTACAAGCCTCCATGGCTGCATTGTGCTTTCTCTGCACCCACAAGTAAGGACAAAACACTCTAGTAAGAGATAGAGGCAGAGAGAGCAACTAGCAGCTAACGAGACAGGTGGCCACACTTTTTTTTTACCTTCCTTCTGAAGCTTTTCCAGTTCCTCCTGTTTGTCTCCACCCTGTGCTCAGAAGTTGATGAAGGCTAGGAATGAGTCACATTATGACCTCGTATATAGAATCAATAAAGAAAGATGATAGTTAAACAAAGTCCTATACCTGACTAAGAATGCCACGAGCTTTGGCAATCACATCAGCATAACGGCTCCTCAAAAGGGCTGCTCCCAATAGCCTGTCCAGTGAGACTTGTGTATCGGGTTTTGAGCTTTCCCTAAATGTTTCGTTTGGAAAGGATCAGATGATCCGATCAGCTTAGTGAACTGAGACTGGTCAACGGCCTCATATCATGCTTACCCCTTGGACTCACTGTCCTCCCCATGAAGTCCCACAATATCAGCAGGACCAGACCTGTAGTTAAACAACAGGTTACCCCATGATTAAAGATGATTCAAATGTAATGATTGGAAGTAAGCCAGCGGGTAGAAGAAAACCTCTGGCAACGATACGAAACAATAAAAACAGAGAACAGTGTTACCAGGTACAGTAAATGAATTAAATGAATTGCAACCACTATCGCTAACGGAACCAACGGGAACCAAAGCGCCCCCGTAACAATGATCAATAATGGAAGCCGGAGCCCATAACTTGCGGATGCCAGCACGAATCTAAATGTAGAATCTATGGTGGATAAAAGGGGGCGCACATCCTCCCCGAGGCACCCAAACATTCAGCTTCCAAGCTCCAAGGACTAGTTTTGAAAAGCTTTGATCAATCATTAAAAATGGAATAAAGAGAAATTGAATTCCAAACTTCTAACTCAAACAATATAATTTTCCCAAAGTGACAACTGCAGTAGAGGTGGTACTAGAAATTATAGTTTCACTGTTTTTTTGTATGTGCTGATTAATTGTCAATTTAATGTAATTCATAGGTCAGAGCTGTTATCTTTACCAGATCGAAAGAAAACAAGGACAGTGTATCTGGATGATAGGTGTTCAACACTGTTTTACCAATCCTGTATCTAGACAGCTAACATTGTATGTGACAAGATTGAGGAGGAGCGACCAGCTTAAGGGTTTAATTTATGGACAAAAAATCGATACTAGTAGGACCAAAGGAATAAGTTGGATCGTCAGCCCACCATAAGAACATTATTTTTTATTTATACAAAGTTGAAGCAAGTAACCGTGGGAGCTCAGCCTGATAAAGGCTTAAAAGAAGGCAAGTGTTGATGATTGGTAAAATGAATGTTCAAAACTGATTATAAGTTAAAATATCAAACTAGCAAAGTAATACAAGCATACAGACACGTGCTTGCGAGGGAGGGGGTACCTTTTCCATTGCTTTTATTCCTTCCGACAATCTTTGGCTGTTGACAAGAGCTAAGTCCATGGTCAGATGGGAACAAAAATGCATACAGGATAATTAAAGACAAGTCAAGGCACCCACTCACCTTAGGGCATGTACAACCCACAGACGGTGGGTCCATGTACAACCCACGCGGTGGGTCGTCTGCAGAATCTCGAATTTATCATACAGACACATGTAAAGACAACACATACAACCCACTGTCTTTAAGCTGTTTAATGCTTTACATGTAGCTTAAGATCAACTATAAATATATTTTTGCATACTCTTGTGTGGCTAGTGACATAAACTCCAGCCGCATAAATCATAGAAAATAGCAAAAATGTTTCTAGTAGAGGAATTTTGTCGAACACATAAACTACATGCCGTAGCAAGCTAGCAACATGAACTCGAAGCTCAAAGTATCACAGAGGCAAATCATGAAAGCAACACTCACAAGTCACAAGCAATCACATCAACACCTCGTTGACTAGGGATTCCATGTCGCAAAGGCCAAGATGGAAGGATGGCCAGCGAGGAGAACCTGTGCTTCAACATCTCGCCGGACGCAAAGGACAGGGCAGTATGGAGCAGTAGCTCCTGGAGGGCGTCTGCATCCAATGATTGCGGCTGTTGAGCAGCTTCCGCGATGAATCGGTCATGCGGCCTTGCAATTCCTAGCGCGGCCGACTGCAGGAGAATAGTGGTGCTTGGCTCATGCGACAAGGAGCAACACGGCGGCAAGAAGAAGAGCAGAACATCATCCCGTGCGTGAGTGCTCCCACGCAGGATCCGACAGAGGCGTCGACTCGAGAAGACGCAGTCATACAACGCAGCTCTCCGCGTCGATCGGGCCTCGGAGAACGGGACTGCGGCGTCGTCTCGCGAGGCGACGACGAGTCCGTCTCTAAGCGGAATCAGGGACTTTTTCACAAAATTACCAACGTAGAGACGGGGAAGGGACGAGCGTTGTACGTGCCCTTAATGGATTGGCTGTCAAGCTGGATAGCCTTTCTGCAATCTTTCTCGACTTTAGCCCACTCACTGGCCATTTATATAGGAACACAAGACGATGCAAACACTCAGATTGTGCACCAAATTGATCAATAATACGAAACAATATAAAGGGGTTATGGCCTGTCAACCAAAATAGGTACTGAAGTTAGCAAGAGATCCTTACAGGGTTTCAACTACAGATAACATATGTTTTACTAACATTTAGGGTTTAGGGTCCCTTGCAATTGTCCACTATTGTATAGTACTGGCCATCTGTGCAGTCCGTTGCTAACATTAGCTTCGCACGAATAGCGGTCCTAAGAAAACTTGTCCAATGATTCTCAAGAAACAAAACACGATTACCTTAGATAAAATAAAAAATACTATCCATGCAACACAATTGCAAGATAACTTGTCCAACAACCAAAGAAACCATACACAGTTCACTGGATAAAATCAAAATAATACATGGCAACACAATTGCAAGATAACTTATGACAATTTCCACTTCCACCATACGTCTTAGCACCGGCAGCATCTTGCAAGGTCTGCCTAGGCCAAAGCGTCGTCAGCAATATAGACCAAACCATCATCAGAAATACAGTCTAAAGCATCGTCGGCAATATAGACCAAACCATCATCGGAAATACAGTCTAAAGCGTCGTCGGCAATATAGACCAAACCATCATCGGCAATACGGTCCATACCATCATCCACGGCAGCTGCAATGCACCGTGGGCAATGCTCCAGAACAGTCAGCTTGGTTGTAGGTGCAACTTTATCCTCGATGTACTCTCTTATAGCCACCACTGCTTTAGCTGCTTGCTTGATCATAAACTTGGTATAGGTCGAGCCCAAACCATCAAAGCAACATGGAGACCTACCATCACCACGAATGGTATCCAATGTAAGGCTCTCGAGTGAGACCACGCTCTTGACAATACAACATGTTAGCTCAACCAAGCTTTTTGTGGAGTGGAATCCTATGATCTCCACAATCTTGAGGTGGTTATGGTGTTGTTCTGGCAGCTGCCTCAAAGGTGAAGAACCTACCAATTCATGTCCCATATCTGCTGAAGGTACCTGAAGACAATGTAAAACCAGGAAATTGAATCAATGAATGCACTCGAATTATTGAGTCGACACATATATTAATTTATGTGAAATATATAGGATGGACAGTGCCATTACGAATAGCCGCAAAGTCTCCAAGGAAGGAGACGCATCCAAGAAAGAAACCAGAGAAGAATAATCGTAGGGTGGGGACAATTTCGATGAATAAATATGAATGATCAGGTGATTGAGGTTGACGAATTTAGAGGGCAGCATTGGTGTATTCTCCTGCACAACAAATGTGTCATGATCAGATTAATTATACACATAACGGTATGACCACTATTGTATGAATAATGTATTGCCACTTTGCAGTATACCTCATGACTCGAACTTAAATTTAGAACTTCAAGATTTGGCATAATGGACGGAAGGTTAGCACGAGCATAACCAGCAGCATTAGCAGCAAGCAAGTTCAAGACCTTGATCATTTGAGATGATTCTCCAAGAAAGAGTTCTATATCACATCTTTCAAAAGGCTAACATTGGATATACTTGGAGCTTTGTTCTCTATAATTTGCAGAGCATAACAACTATCAACCAATAGGAATCTGAGCTGCTGCAGCACCGAAGGTATCTCCAGAGAAATTATCTCATTGCACTCAGTGAGCTGCAAACTCTCCAAAGCAAGGGTGTTGGAGAGAAAGCACTCTAATTCATCCTCAGTGATACTCACAAAATGCAGACGCAAACTTGTTAAGCTTCTCAAGGGTCCAAGTTCAGCCGTAGGATGAAAGACACAAGAGTCAAGTTGAAGAGACTGAATTGAGTTTCCAACCCCCGCAGATAAAACTGAGCATGGGAAGCTGTACTTTTTGTATACAAATGGAGACACAAGAGTCAGCTCTTCAATCCCTGGTGTAACAGCAACCTTGAGCCACCCATCGATATGAGCAAAGCAAGCGTATTCGTTATGTAGATGAAGCCTCAATATCTTCACGCCCATTCCTGAGTGATCTTTCAGGATGCTCTGTATTGTACGCCTTAAACTTCCGTTTTGTTTGTTAACTGTTTCCGGACTCAAAATTAGTTTGGGATAAGATCTCCAGGAACTTAGAAAGGCCTGAGAAAGGCAAGCAGCACGAGCAAGCAGTAGCATCCATTGGCATTAAAGAATGTATATGACGCCAGATATCCTGCATGCATAATAATGGGATAAAATTTCAACTTCAAAGACAAGTGTAATTTCAATCAGATAAGTAGAACCAGTTAGTTCTCTGCATGCTTGCAAAAGGGGCGGTTTATTATATATCCATATATTGCCAACTGAATGTAACAGTAGCAGGTAAGCTTAGCATTTCAGTTTTTCCCCTAACAGTATAACTAGAGGCTTTCTGACAAGGAAAAAATACACATAGTGACGGCCAGCAGTGAATAACTACTATGATATTTAATTACCTATTCTTGCTTGCATGAGGGCACACAGAGTAAACAATGTCTCTATCAAAATGCAAGAGATGATGTTTTATTGCGCAATATCAGGTCAACATCGCAGAAGTGACTAGTGAGAGATCCTAGGATAATATGGTTATTTGCATATTTCATCAAAGCATTAACAGTCCTATGGCTCTCAGGTTCTGCGTGTTCAGATCTTGAGCTAAAAAACCTAACAAAATAGCTCCCTTTCAGAATTTTATGTTGACATACCCCAGGAAGGCATGGGATTGAATACCCCAATGTTTCTTCATCTCGAGAATCGACATCACCGAGTCCTTGAAAGGATGAGTCCTTAATTTCGTCTGGTGTAGCAACGGATCCATCTGCATACCAACAAACACGGTTGTAATACCAAATAAAATTTAAAATTGCTATCCGTGTGACAGTCTAAACAATGAAGCATTAACGAACAGCTAAAAAAAAAACTAACAGACGAAAAAGATCAAATTTTTTTTTAATGAGATGAAAGAAAACAGCAAACGAATCAGTTGACTACCTTGCTAACTCTCCTGCGTCTCGCTCTGAATTCCCATGGTGCGAGTGGAAGGCGACAGTCAACCTCCCGAGATCTAGATCCCGTGGAGTTTCCGTTCCCCAGATCTTTTGGATCTGCGCTCCTCTTTGTGTACTCTCTCTCTCTATCTATCTATCTATCTATCATCGTAGTAGCAATTTATATTCACCGCCTCCCTCATCACGCGCCAGATTTGGACTGTAGGATCGAATCGGAATCCAATTAGGCACCGGCGGGAAACATATGACGGAATCCGATTAGGCACCTTCTACTCCTGCTTCGCGCTCCCAGCCGAGATGACCCCCAATGAAATGTTAGAGAGGTTGCTAACTAATGCTTCAATTGCTTGCTATTTTGTCGCCACCAACCACAAGAGGAGAACCATCACTTTTAGATCTCCTACGTGGTTCAATCCCCTTTTCCTCACACACCACTGGAATATCAAACTTCTATAAGCATATAGTTTGGGGTCAATGCAAGATTCTGGAGATTCTGCTGAGTTTTTGGGCAGGTTCGGTTAGCACAGTGGATCCACATTTGAATGAAAGCATTCTCATATAGGTCTACAAAATTTATTAGCAGCTTGTCAGCAGCTGGCAAATTATACATGACAGTTTAAAAGAGAGATTTGTAGTGCATGACCAATAAAAGGGTGACAATGTGAAGCCTAACCTGTCCCATTGAAACAATTACCGGATCTCTCATCAGTTTGAAAGACATTGGGCAGCGGAAATCTTTAGGAGGATAAGAAGAAATATATATAGATTAGAATATTAGTCACTAAGAATTAGGAGATGAATGTCCCACATGTTGTATCAAGATTTGCATGGATCACCACTGTATATGAATGTGTAGGACATATAGAGAAATTAAAGAAAAGTGCGGGGAATTATTCGTATTCGCAGAGGGGGATTATGTTGTATGGTATTCAAGAAAAATACCTAGGAAGAAGGATAGTACCATCTAACAACACCATAGTGTGTTTGATGAGGATACGCCTATGATGTCCAAATAATTTTCCCAATCTTTCATGGTGCAAATTAATATAATCTGATTTTCTCCAAAATTTTTACTTCTCCAAAAATTTTAACTTTCCAGTAAAAAAAATGGGAGTTCGACACTGGTTCACAAAATAGCAGATTAGCAGTGCATCAATGCAAATTTACTACCATGTTCAACTGATCAAGTAGCCTCTAGCAGCAGCAGCAGCAGGAGGAGGAGGAAATGGAGAAAAATAAAAGGAAATAAAAATAAACGTGAAAGATTATCGCTGCTTACTACCTATGACATTTTATCGCCCAAGATGAGTATTAGTAAAAGTGCCCGTGCATTGTAAAATGAAGAAAAATATAGTGTTGTCTAAAGCTTTAGCATCTCTATCTTGTTTTGTCATGAAAGCAACAGTTTTTCATTTACATTGTTATATTTTTATTACACTTGACATAATGCTAAAAAAACACATGCATATTCTAAATTATTTTGAGTATCTTCTCCTTAAGTAATCAGTTTCATATATACCATAGCGCAAGGACTCTCTTACAAACACGGAGTGCCAGGGGCGCACATTTTGACTTCCACTTCCAATTATAGCATCAAAGAATCAACAAATTTAATGAAATATTTAACATACCTGTGAATTTACGTAGTCTATAAACACCTCATCCTGCAATTTTGTTAAATTCAAGGCCAACAATAAACAATTAATCAATGAGGAATATCACCAGTCAAGCATCTTTGTTTTTTTACTTTAGCTCCACGCATCACTACTGTCTCCTTTCTGCCTCCTTGCCTCGGTATCTCTCACGTCACCGTCTCGTCAGGTTGCCCCTCTATTGACCGACCTCGCCGTTGTATCCACGCCTCGCGCCATAGTTGCGGCCTCAACATCTTTTTGTGCCGCCTCGCCTACACTTATATGATGTGTTGCTTATATGGTTTAACAATTGGTGTTCAATTTAATCCAATTTGTATCCAATTTATTAAGCTAACAATAATGGTTTGTTTTTTTTTTCTGTAATTTTTGATGAATTTTGCAAGATCTTTGTTTAGAGAAAAATAAAAAAAGAAAAGAAAAGAAAAAAAAAAGGCCAACAACGAAGCCACGTGCAGAGGCATATATTGGGCCGATCTTGCGGACTCCTCTCCTGGCATGTGGTCATCGCTCCCGCTACATGGTGTTCTGATTTATTGGACAAGTCTCTCTGCCCTCATGAAAATTGTGGACCTATTTTGTGTGGAATGTGGCAGTTTAGACAGCTCATAATAGAAGACGATATGGGGAAATAAAAATGAATTTGATGCAGGCCTGCAGATGGGCCAAAGAATTATCTTCGGATCTTATTCTACCGTGTGATATTATGAAGAGATGTAAAAGTGACATACAGATTGTTAATTGGGAGCCCCCTCCAGCAGGTTTTATTAAAATTAACATTGATGCAGCTTTTAGGGTCGAAGATCATCAAGGTGCAACCGAGTAGTCATTCACGATGAAAAATGACCAAGTTCTTGCAGCTAAATGCAAATGGTATGAATCCATTCCAAATGCTCTCACCGCTGAAGCTTACGCAAAGACGTGATGCGGCATTTATGGTGTCCATGATGAATTGCCCCAAAGTTATAATGGAAACCGACCGCTTAGAGTTACAATCCCTATGGCGAAACAAAGAAAATATTAGACCAACTATCTTGCCAATTTTATGTGAAATTCAAGACCTTGTTGAGACAACCTTGATCTTCAAATTGCATCATGTCAAAAGACTGTAAATAGTGTAGCTTATGATTTAGCTAGGCATGCCTTGTTAACTAGTTCAGATCATGTTTGGATGCATGGCAATTTGACTTGTATCGGCTCTCTATCTGTTTATAATGTTGACATTTAAATGATGCAATATAAGATCTTGTTTATTCTTCTATATCTATACCTACTAATAAAGAGAGAAAAAATTTCAGTCCCCACCTCTTTTTTCATCGGGCTTTTCACCTCCTTTTTCTGCCGGGCCTTTCAAATCCACCAAAATTTGGTTTGGTCCACCAAAATTTTTGGTTCGTCATCTACGTTAATTTCAACCACAAATCCTCGTTTGGACTCCTATACGTAGCCTTCCCGCATGTATGCATATACGCTTCCTACTACAAATCATGTTAGGACTCCACCGATTCGCATCGCGGCGCATCACGCCGCTCCAAATAAAAAAAATACTATTCACGCCTCCCCACGCCGCCGCCGCATCGCTCCCCTCTGTCGCCGCCAACGGCCGCCGCTTGTGTCGCCGACCGTCACTATGCTACCGAGGCGGCATCCCACTCGGGCGATCGACGTTGCCCGCCGCTCTGCCCTCGCCGCGCCGACCGCAACCTCTCGGGTCGAGTATCACGCGCGCGCGTGTGGCACGAGACCGCAACCTCTGGTCGAGCATCACAAAGGCGCATGGGCAAACCGGGCGCCACCATCGCCGCGGTACGCGCGGCCGCCGCTTCACGCCCCCATCGCCGAGCGTGAGGCGCACGAGGCGTTGTACGCCCCGCGATGTCACTCGTGTTGGTCGGCGAGCTCGGGTCCGTCGGGCGTGCACCCAACCTAGACGAAGCGTGTCGCGTTGCTCGGCCCAGCCATCGCAAAAATCTTAGGATCGATGGTCAAGAAAGACGTAAAAGAGAGCTCGGAAAGCTTGTTGATCGAGGCGGTTCAAAGCTCCATCATGGACCATTACTACGATGTCTTCCTACGATGTCTTAAAAGAAGTATACCCAACACCGTGTCGTCTTGTGAAAAACAAATTCACTCTAAGTTCATGAAACATTGGAAACTCGGGTTCGAATTTGTATGGGTATCCCCAGTCTATATCAACACTAGATAGAAACAACTGATTGGACTTCATTTTGAAATATCCTTCTAAAACACAAGCTTCTGAATCTACGCCTTCATATCAAAGTTAGGAATATATAACAAGGAAAGTTTAATGATCTCACAATTGGAATAAAGTAAGTCTGAATCAGATATATTTGTGGGGTGTCAAATTTCATAGGAAAAAACTGCTCCAAAGATAGTCTTTTACATTAAGATAAGATATCTATCTATCTACCTAATAAAGAGAGAAAATTTCCGTCGTCCCAGCCCTAAATTTTCGTCCAGCCACGGGCAAATCACCACGTGACGGCGTCAGTCTCTAATACGAATTGGAAACAGATATTAGAGAGGAACTAGCCGCGAACGGCGTAACCGAACGACGTTGGTCCATCAAATTGGCCTGAAATTAACAGGCTGGAGGCCGGCCCATCAGCCTCCGCTGGCCCGTGTCTACAACCGTCACTTATCCACCACCTGGTGCGTGCCGCCAAAAGAAAATCAAAGATGAAAATCTAGAATATCTTCAAAATTATTCCAAACGAAGCCTAGCGTTCACTTGCTGACCGCTAGCCTCACTCACTGAGAAGGAAAAAAAACCTGATCTCCTCTCCGGTCTCCACGGGAGAAACAAAAGAAGTAGCTTGGCCCCTACGAATCCTAAATGATCTCCTCTCCGATAAAAAACTAATAAAGGGAATATTTCTTTATATTCCTACAACCATAAAATAACTAATCAAAATTCATCCCTAAATTAGGAATGCTTGGTCAAAAAAAAATAGTATCAATTTTTTCCGCTATCCATGTGTCCACGCCTAATAGGACGCTTACGGGAGATCAAGCGTCCCCGTCCGATTAGTGAGGTTCAAGAAAAAATGTGCTTTGGGGAGTCGACCTAAGAACCGATGTGCCATTGAGGCTCATGTAACCATCAAGCTACATGCCCTTTCACACCATCAATGACCCAAATGACAATGAGGCGACCAAGAAACTTGAGAGGGAGACCAAAAACATGTGAAGCAGAGGAAGAAGTTGCAGCAGCCGGTAGCGGTGGCCAATGGTGAGGCTGCTAAAACAAACGCCGTGGTTATCGGGAGCAGTAAAAGATAACTGCACAATAATTATATATCCCGCAGAACGCACGGGCATATTTGCTAGCCTACTAATAAAGAGAGAAAATTTCCGTCGCCCACCCAAAATTTCGTCCAACCTGCCTGCCCTCCGAATCAAATCAGAGTTCGACGATATACGCCTTCCCGTCCCGCTGCCATGGAGGTCGTCCGTGAGGATGGAGGCCACGAGCAGCCCTATGCCGTATCTGTCCCGTAATCTGCCAACGACACTGTATCGGCGGGAAATCCAATCCGTATCCAAACCCAAATCGAAATTAAAAAGAACTCCAAATCTATACCTAATACACATGCCCGAGCTCTGGTTGTTATATTATCTATATCTATATCTATACCTATTAATAAAGCGAAGAAATTTCCGTCGTCCATCCAAAAATTTGGTCCAGCCTTCTAGAAGTTTTTTTTTTTCCGCAAAGAGTCCATCAATTATATAATAAAACAAATTCAGAAAGGAGGCGGAATATGGCGTCATCCAAATCCAAATAAAAAAAAGAGGCGGCAGGCATGCAGCACCAGCTATCCGGGCGTCCGCTCCACCTGTGGCTGTGGGCCTGTCTGGGCGACGGTGACCGTGACCTTGCCCGCCCGTGCAGTACGCAAAGCATTCCGCCGTCGTCAGGCAACTTTTGATCGGCCGTGACCGGGCAACTATATATTACCATAAAAATGTAATGTATAAAGGGTAGTCGTACGTATCTATATCTATACCTACTAATAAAGAGAAAAATTTCCGCCGTCCACCCAAAAATTTCGTCCAGCCTTCAGCCTTCTAGAAGTCATGCTCTGTCCGCATAGCTTTTCCGTATACTCTTTTCGTCAAAGGTTAAGAGACCAGACGCAAATCAAACAAACGCCATCCTGCCGCTGTCGTCTCCTCTTCGGATACCAAATAGCACAGGCCTCATCCCTAGAACAGAACGATGAGAAGGAAAATGAAACTAGGAAAAGGAATCCACACGCGACAAAGGATTTAAGTTGAATCAAATCCAAATACAAATAAAGATCAACAACCACCATATACAAGACTTGGGGCCAAGGGGATCACGACTCCGCAGCGGAGCGCGCCGTGGGGGCACAGGGTCGTCGCGGGACCGCCGCCAGCCGGCGTGACGATGGAGTCGCCGAACAATGGACGGGCCAGAGGCACGGATCGACCGGCCAAACCAAATACCGCCAGACAAGGCTTCCATCGCAACTATCCAAAGATCTAATCGCTGCCTTCCTGGCTCAAGACGGAGCAAAATATATATAGAGAGAGAGAGAGCAGATAGAGATGTTGGGATGGGACGGGCTGGGCGCGCGATGCGAGCTTGCGCTGAGCTGGGTGTCAGCCGAGGTCTTGCCGCAGAGGGCACGGTGGTCGGGATTCACAGCCGGGCACGGCATCGCAGCGCCCAATGTCGTAGTCGCGCACACGACGACTCGTGCTACCACCGCCGAGACCGACTCGACCGATTACATTGCCGTCTACAAGGCGTCGGTCGACGCACGCTGCCGGGCCGAACACCGCCGCCGTCGCTGCTGCCGCCGCCTCACTTCATCACTTATGAAGACGAAGCGGCATCCCGATGTCGCTACTGACAATCACAGCACCGCCTCCTACGCCGTGGGCGACGGCGATTTCTTGGTGGCGGAGCTCAAGATGGAGTGCGTGAAGGAAAGCCACGACGACGACAAGGAGCTCAAGATGGAGTACGTCAAGGAAAGCTTACGACGACGACAAGGCGATCAAGATGTAGCATGGGATGGAAAATGACAACGACGTCAAGGTGCACAAGGAGGCCGCGCTTTTGCTGGTCCCCAAGTTCTAAAGCTTGATTGGTTTATTTTTAGATATAAAACTAAGTCTGATTCGTTTTGCAAGTCTTTTGCTACAACTTTAATCTAATATAGTTATTACTATTGGTTTAGACGATAAAAATAGGAAGACAAAAATACTACTAAGAGACAATAGTTTTTAAAAATAATTAAATTAATTTTGGTCAAATTTGAACATATAGATTTTTTTCCTCCTACCTGCCTTGCAAAGCAAGCTAACAAGCCATCAGATAAATACATATGTATTGTTTCAGTTTTTATTTTTTCATAAATGGTTGGACAATTTTGTCCCATTGTGACACACAATACATATTTAATATCTCATTGCAAGTTTTCATTAAAATTTCATATTGATATTTTTTCTCTCCCGTTGCAACGCACGGGCATATTTGCTAAGTATCAATAATGTCTACTGAGGTGTTACAGACTGCAAGAAACATTTCGTGCAAAAAAAAGTTTGAATGGAAAATTAGGACAAATGGATGGAAAAAATCTTACAAATACAACAGTAAAAAAATTGAGGAAAAATTGTTCACTGAGAAACATAAGGGTGAAAAAGAAAAGTGAAGGTGCAGCAGCACAACGAATGTAACTAGCTACCCTTTGAACAGGACAAAAGCAGCCACCTGCCCGTCGGTAGTAGGCACAACGAACATCAATGCTGCTTGCTAGGGACACACTAGCAGTTTACGGAGAATCAGAGATACGTATTTCGAAGTTGAGACATGTACACCGATGGACCTGAAAATAACAAAAATACAGTTTACAACCACCACTGTATGAACCCTCGGCAGTGCCAACCTAAACCACCTGCCCATCGGTAGCACGGTGGGCCATGGCGTCACTCAGCGTAAGGTCCGGCGATGTCTGTCGCCGCATTCGGAGGGGAGGTTCGATGGCTTACGTGACGTGAATGGTGCTTGTGCTAGCTACATGCTACTGCGCGAGGCGGCAGAACGTGACGTGACCGACTCGTGTGGCGGCCTCACTCCAACGTGGCACCTGGGTCCACCAACCTACGCAGTACGTACTTCCCTCCGTCCCATTGAGTTCGCCGAATTCCGCGCCATCTTATTCGATGGATCGTCTTATTCAAATATTTTGCACAAATATAATTTATTTTGTTACGATTTATTTTATCAATGAAGATACTTGAATATTGATTAATTTATTTTATGATTTGCATAAATATTTTGAATAAGATAGATGGTCAAACATGAAGTTCAAAAGTCAAAAAAACGATGAACTCAATGGAACAGATGGAGTACAACATTGGCGATGCATTCCGCTTTGCTTTGCAAAAGTTGCGTAACGAAGTCGTGGCTTGATCGTGAGTGACAAAACAAAATATTCCCGAGTACATCGGATCGGCCATCTCGTCACTGCCTTGGATCACGAGGATAATTCATTCTTGCGGTTCGTTGAAATTTGGTATACTAACTCTCTCTCTCTATATATAATAATATTATATAGGGAGCAGCAAATATAGTCTTGGTCCAACCAATGTCATGTCATGTCCGGGCAAACATCTATGTGCATGTCCAAATGTGCTACACGGGCAAACAAGTATCCATGTCATGTCCGGCAGTCCACCGTGTGCACGGCAGTATAAGGTAGTAAACAGAATTATTTGGCCGCACCGTACCCACTCCATCTCCACTCGAGGCGCCAAAGTCGCCACCACTCGATCTCGTCTCGTATGCTCCACTCCGATCTGCCCATGATGGTATGTATGGTCAGGACGGACACGGCTCACACTCGTCCCTCCAGGGCCGTACCTACGATTTGGGAGACCCAGAACGAAACACGCTTTGGAGGCCCTAAAATTCCCTAATCAGATTTTTAGACTAATATGATTTTTGAGGACGAGGTAAAAGTGAAAAATTGGGGATGAAAGCATACCAATCTCAGCTGCCGGCCGGGCAGTCGGCGGACAACAGATGCGTCTTGACTCTTGGTGATACGTGATCAGGCCTGGAGGTGGAGCGTCGAGCGATCGCCGCGAGGCCGCCGTGAACTGCCGTGTCTAGGTCTAATCGCGGGCGGCAGAAGATGAATCGCGAGGCCGTCGAACTGCCGCGATGGGAAGCCTGAACGTTGGTCGGGACTAGTTATTATAAACCTCAAAAGTTATGTTTTTTTCTTCAAAGTACGCTTATAAGCCAAACAATGTTTAGATCTAATGTAAACTGTGGTTTTTAAAAGGTAATTATTTCCTACAATATAATACTTTGATGTGAACTATAGTTTTCAAAAAGATAATTATACCATAATATAATGCTACCCGCCGCAACGCACGGACATATTTCCTAGTAAAAAAAATATGGCAACGCGAAACGAGTCCCACCGTGCGGACGTATCCCCTTATCGACGGCCGACGATCCATAACGGCATCATGGCGCGACGGCTGAGATGAGCGCGCCTCTCACATACCGATTCAATTAGAACAATGAAACACCGTAAACTTGATGCTTAATAGCGGCCCAGTCGGCCCAAAGACCACCATCTAAATATCAGATCGACGGTACCAACTTGCACGACAAACTGACAGCTCGGCTGAGCACACGTGATAACCCGGAACTTCAGCTGAAAACCAGGAGGGGAGGCAAGATTCAAAAACAAGAGCAGGGATGAAACCTCATAGGTCACCGACAGTTTTTTTTTTTTTTTTTTTTTTTTTTTTTTTGACAAAGTCACCGACAGATTGAAAAAATCCTGCAGGTTTCAAGAATTATTAAACCATTCCTGATTCTATAACAGGAGGATCTTCTTTATACATTTTTTATAGTACAAGTTGTTAATATGCATAGCATAAACAAAGATATGCATTTTTTTCTACTTGGTTTGGTGTATCCGCCTACTGGAACAATTTAATTTAGAAGATGATTTCAGTCACTCATGCCATACCTTGTAACAATTTCTTTGCAAAGTTATTAGCTAGAATTATTTATCACTCTGCATATTTTGTATGTTTCGATTCACTTTGCATCCTCTCCAGATTTTAAGAATTGTTTTGGCCCTCTGATGTTTTCATCTACTCTAACCATTCAGCTGTTAATGGTTAATTTAGTTCACTGCCCTATGGACAATGGCGTCCAAATCTTCAATGTGTTGTGTTAGATCTAAGAAATCGCCGTTGTGCTTAACTGAAGCAAGTCACTGCACTTAACTGAAGCACAATAACTACAGCAGCTCACTGTATTTGAAATATCAAATGCTATTAGTTACCAATAACTAAAGCAAGTCATTGTACTTCCATTTTTTCTGTTTCTTTTTCTTTTGGCTAATCCATTTTGTAGATCTGTGCATTGCTTCAGTTCTTCCAGCTTGTTTGCTTGTAAATCTGGACTATTTAGATGTACCTTAACATAGCAGTACCATAACATAGGCTCTTGATTGATTGCATATTCAGCTCATGCCCTGTTTTAAAAAATCGTCATTAAACTTCATTTAATCTCGCTTAAACGCTGAATTAGATATGAGTAGTTCCTTTGAGTACCTTTTTTCTTGTTTCCTTGATCTATTAACTGGTTATGATATGTGATCTTTACAATTGGTGTGAAATTTTGCTTAAAACATTTTTACATATAAATGTGATTTTTTCAGCCATGATACTTGAACTAATTTATATAACGTCCTTAATCCTGTCCAATTTCAATGACTCTTTATATTTAAAATTTTACCTTGCAGCAGGTCCTAGGTACATTTCTTAATCATGTTTGGCTGGGTCAAAGAGTTTTTTTTTTCTCTTCAACATTTCTGATTCATTGTCCCCTTCAGCACACCATTTAAATTTGCATCACGGCCTTACTGTTTGCCAACAACTCCACATCTTTGTCTTTGATCTGGATTTTCTCTCCTTTATAAATTTTCTTTTATTTTTTTTTTTCTTGCTATCACATTCTTACATCCACAAAAGACTGATGGTAAGTTTCATCGTTGCATTCGAAGCTTTGACCCCCTCCCTAAGATGCTATCGAAAATGATTGAATGTGGCATTATTTCTTCTTTCAATATGCTTGAGGTGTTTGATTTGTAGACTGTTGACACCAATTTTGGCATATCCAAAAATTGTAAAATATATCATATTAAATAAGTGATAATGATGATCAGGTTTTATGTAAACGTGATATAGGAAAGAAAAAATGATGGAACAAAAAAAAAAAAGAAAGAGGAGACACATATATGCATATACGCATGAATATGTCCAGATCTTCACAAATAAATAAAGCACAATGATTGAATGTGATTAGAATTAAAAATTGGGCTTCCAAATGTATATGTGTATACATTACTATACACGTGTGGAGTTATGTATATGCATGCACGCTTATGCCAACGCCAACATGTGCATGGCATCAGGTGTATATGTGATATGCGTGCACATACACACATGCTGGCTGGGGTGTAAACCAACCTGCCTAGCTATTTTCTATAATCAAATTAGTTATGATGTTAATAACAAAGGAAATATATATGAAGTGGCCCACAAGTCAGTGTTAACCATGCCGAAAGAGTCAGATGAAAGCAACTTCTACTCTCCTGCCAACGCGCGCAAAGATTTAAACTCTGGCCGCCGGCTTCCGTAGGAAGCACGAAATCAAATTGAAACGAGGAGCGTCCGTCAGTCTCGGTAACTACTCCCGCCATTTTGATCTGGGTAACTACTCCCGCCTTGCATTCAAATCAAATCAAATTGTTGCGTGAGCGCTAATGACCGGGAAATCAAATGAGAAGAGCGGCAATCTCCTGGCAACCGCATGCTGCTTGCTCTATAAATAGCAGGCTACATGTGATGGTCGAAACATCGGCTTCCCATTCAATAGTGCCGTCAGGCTGCCTCCAAATCAAGGCGCTACCAGGCTGCTACCAGCCGCTCCATCTTCCAAATCGCCGCCAGGCTGCCGCTGCTCGCCCAAAACACAAGCACCGTCAGGCTGCCCACAAACAACCGCCCACGAAGAAGCCAAGCCAAAGAGACATACGTCATATTGAGGCGAGCCATAAACTTGCTAGCATCTCCCTTGCCGATATGCAAACCCATGTCTGAATAAATGAAACAAGCAATTGCCTATATGTTGCCCATCAGAACGCCATTCGTGCACCTGCCATGGGCTAACGTCATCAAACCTCCTCCTATAATAAAATGCAGTCATAATTCCTGCATAAATGAAGTGCATCAAGTTGTCCTAAAATTAGCTTATGCCATGCACGTCACTAGTGAAAGCTAGTATAAAATTTGGTGATCGTTGTCTGCATGCATCTAAGTTCATCCCGCCCTAGGACTGCATAGCAAAATGAACAAGGTTGTTTTATCCATGTCAAATATCGAATCTTGGTTAAATCAAAATATCAGGCCAAATCAAGTTAAGTCAAATCAAATCAAATAATAAACTTCAGAGCAAATGACATGCCACGGTTATGCATGGACAAATTAAGCACGCGCCCATGGCCAATCATGACATTGCAATATGTCTTTTAATAAACCCCGGCAAGGTAAATGCTTCACCTTAGCCCAAAGGAAATAGGGCACCATATGCCCAATGCGTTCATATATACCAGATCCTGCTCTCGCATGATCCAGAATAAGACTATGTCATTTAGTCTTCAAGATAAAATCACGCGCATGCATCTCTATCTCTATCTCTATCTCTATCTCTATCTCTACTGCATATAATGCATCTCTATCTCTACTTCATATAATGTACCAAAAAAACTTCCCTGCAAGCCACACAAACAAAATGTCCCCTACAGTCATTATCTCTCCCCATCTTCTCTAAGTGCACCCAGCAAAATATACCCCAAAGGTAATCAACTTTTCAATTGATTGGACCAGATCTACTCTAATCTTTTCTTTCTCTCACTCACCCACATCCAAGGGCCAATAATGCTGGGATCAACGCTCATCTACCACCACCATCCTAATCCCCCGCTCGTCAGGCGCAAAGCGCGACCCTCTGTATCCCGTCCAGCAATTGCTCACGCGCGGAGCGCGAGGCCGCGAGTCCGTCTCCCCGTCCCCGCACACTCTCCGACGCCAATCGGCACACGCGGCTCCTCCTCTCCCCACGGTGCGTTCCTATCCTCTCCCCACGCCCGGGCTCTAAACCCTAGCCCCCGTGCGCCGGCGGCGATATGATGGCTGTTGCTGCCGAGAACGAAGCCGGAGATGCCATCACGGCCCTAGAGGACGCGGCCTCCGCGACTTGGCGAGGACGCGGCGGAGTGTCACCGCTTGGCGAGGCGTGAAGCCGGTTTGAGCCGCCATCGCCGTGGGCGGCAAGGCGGGGTGCACGCCGGGGACCTGTGCGCCGTGTGACGCCATGAAAGCGTGCTGCTGCTGCTCGCGTCGCGGCCGCCGGCAGTGAGGGCGTCGCCAGCCAGCCAGTGCTGCGGACGCGCGCCGCCGTGTGCCGCAGTCGCTCGTGTCCCGCGCACGCACCGCAATCCACTCCGCCGCCGCCCACGCTCTCACCGACATCGCGGCCGACCTCCAAGGTACATATATGTGCCCCCGTCGCGCGGGTCCTCGCGCCTTCGCTGTTCGCTTCCGCGTCCGAATCTGATGAGGCCCCGGCGAGGGATCGGTTGTGGTGGATGGGGGCGCGGATGCCGACGGATCCGGCAGGCGTAGCAGGGCGCCGTCACCGAGGATGTCTCTGGATCGGGAGGCCGAGTTGGGTGCCACGGGATGAGGTACGGATTTCGTTCACTCTACTCATCCAATTGGGCTCTGTTTCATTGAGTCCGGTGCGCTCCCTGTCAGGGTCGATTGATGGTAAGTGGTTACTGACAAGACTGAGAGTTTGGTGCGGAATCCATCCACTTGAACTCTTACTTGCTTGTGTGCTTCTCTGTTCTTAGAGCTCTAGAATCAATCTTTCAGTTAGTAATAGTTACCCTGTCACTTCTGTATTGGGTTTTGTCAAAGCTCCAGGGCGTGGATTCCATGGAAGCATATGGTTGTGTGTGCTGAGCTTCTTCTGAGCATTTTTTATGCCAAACTGGGGCAGTTGGGTGTGCTAAACACAGTCAAATGGAGCATTCAGTTCTGCTGAATTGGGCTGGATATTGAGTTTGCGCGAGCAGTCAGGGACAATATGTATTGTTCTGTTAGTAAGGAAACTTTTTTATTCTGTTAAGTCCACGGAAGGCACTTTGTTGAATGCTTAAATTCTCTAATTTGTTTCATTTCTTGTTTAAGTCCACAGAAGGCACTTTGTTGAATGCTTAAATTCTCTAATTTGTTTCATTTCTTGTTATGAACACAAATTGGCTATTTAATCAGCTGGATCTTCACGCATACTGCTCAAAACTCTGCTCAGGGAACGAGGATTGCTCAAGCATACCAACTGAATGAAGTTGCTCAAGCATACCTACTGAATGAAGTTCTTCAACAAAGCTGATCTTTCCTCCGGCTTCAATAGTTAAACTACTGGTGTCTGCCACTGAGTAAGTTCATGTCCCTTCGCAATTTGCAGTGCACCCCATCCATCATACTGTGGAACTGTTTTATTTTTAGAATACCATTTTTCCATTTTATTTTTAGAGTAAGAGTACATTCAGTTCTGCAAGCAATGTTGCATCATTTTGCGATTCACATGTCCTATAAGCTTTCCTATTTATATGAGTGGATTAATTTTGGTTATTTTTAAGATTGAGCTGCAGTTCGAATCTGAGCCTCATCTTGGTTATGGGCATATGTTACTTTCTTTTTTTTCACTAATTACAGTTCATGTGTGCTCTTGCGATTATTAAATCTGTATTTACAATTTGTTAATATTGACCAAATGTTAATTTTCATGATGATTTTACAATCTTCTAATATTAACAAAATACAGGACACAACACTTGTTTATGCTACGGGCTCTTGTAAACTGTTTAAGAAGCACAACTTTTGATGTGCCTTCATTGATTTGTTGCATTTGTCTTGACAAAACTCTTTTTTATTCTTTCCTGTGTTGGGAAGGTGATGTTTCTGTCTAATGCTGGCACTACAATGAAACAAAATTTAATGGAATTTCAATATAGGGAAGATAAAAAAATACTAAAAGCTAATTGCTTATTTTTTCACTCATCCAGATTTGAACCGATTTTTCCCTCCCTCCAGCGATCACGTAAAGGATCTTCATTGAAGCATTGCTAGATTCAGACACATCGTTTCTACATGGGAACTTCTACAGGAGCAAGGTGTGATCATTTCTTTTTTCCTTTGTTTTTCTATCAATATCAAAATTATATAGCAAAAATTCTGAGATTGCTAGGCTACAGAATTCTGAGATTGCCAGAAGTTTTTGTGTTTTTCAGTGTTTTATTTTGATTCAGTCTTTTTAGATTTTAGCAAATAATTCAAACTATTGCAAGGGCCAGTCCAATCTCAAAGGCACTATTCTGTATTATTTTCTACCACTGTTGGATGTCCGACAACATCTCTGTCTCAGTCTCACTCATTTATTCAGTTTGTTGTAAGCGAAAGTCCAAGTTTGTTGCCTCTTAGATTCAGTATCAATTTCAGTTATAATATGGTTTGGTAGGGAAAGGTGATTGTATGGGTCTTGGAAATCTCATGTCTTCCATTAATGCTCTTATCTTGGAAGAATTCACTCCATCTATTCCTGAGAAGAACGTTTATTTTTATTTTCCTGTCAAAAAACTTGGATATCACTGTTTATTTCTATTTTCCTCGAAGTCTGAACTAATGGTTTCACCCTTTGTTTTTAACAGGCTTAATGGCGAGTTTATCACAACTGTCCAACAACGTGGTGCTACAATCATCAAAGCAACCTATGTTGATGATATAATTATTGGTGTGAAAAGAGTAAGGTCCCCTTAAATGTAAACATGTACTTTTTTTTTGTCTAAACTTATAACTTGTCGTTCTTAATACAACTTCATTATGTTTTCTCTAATGTGTAAGTACGGTGTGATAGAGTATAGCCATTGCAGGTTCAAAAGGTCAGTCGAATGTTTGTGATGTATGGACATCACCTAAAGCAAGAAGACAACATTGGCAGATCAGTTTTCAGACTTGCACTTCTGATGGGATGCAGTCCATCTGCTCTAATCATTCACATGTAACAAGCTGCCCATTCCTTACAGCCTTGAACTCTGTAATCTATGATGGCACCGCCATCATTGCAGTTCTCGCTGCTAATATAAATTGACCTTTAAAAAAAAATTGTATAACCTTCAGTTTGTTGGTTTCCTTTATATGAGTATTGTTGTTTAGTTTTTGTGCATCCCTAAATAAAGCCGTGGCAACGCACGGGCACTATACTAGTACATAGAAATGTTCCAAACAGACTAATCTCATTTGGTCGGCATGCATAAATGCTAAATTCTTAATTGACCAGGTCATAGACTTGTCCAAGTAATTAAACATAAGCTCATCGCTAAGCCAATATATGATCATGTCCCTGCCTTGTCCAAAATTAGGCTATGCTGTTTGAAACCACGTGCATGCATGATACAATGCACCAAGTGAATGATTCACTCTGCAAATAAATTCATCTTTCTCCATCGACATCCATATATGTCAAAATACATGTAGTTAAAAGCATACATGGTTAAATGAATAAATAAATGGCGTATGTCAAGGTCTAAATAAATAAACATTAGAGTGTGCATGAATTAAATATGTGCATACCATGATTCCCAAAAGGCTAGTCAAGCTAGCAAGCCATCATATGAGGAGTATATGACTCCTATCAAATGAAATGTCATTATTAAAGGAAATAACCATTGCCAAGTGCAAGATATGTGCATGCATCCATCCATCTGCGACTACAAGGCTGAAGACTTTGTTTTCTATTTGTAGTTTGTAATAGGAAGCCATATGATGTAATCTATTTTCATGTATTCATGCTTTGGAACTCTTAATCGTGGGGTATTCTCTATGGAGATGTAATTAACATAATTTTTATGGAAATATAAGAATTATGGAAGTATGGACTCGCAATACCTGTTCTTTTATGTTTGTCCCGTTTAAATTTCAATTAAATCTAAATTTGTCTCTGTAACGCTGGAGGCGGGTATTAGCCGCCCGTTTTCCCGTCATCATAGACTTATTTGGACCTTGAAACAATGTTATCATTGCAGTATATTTCTCTATGATAATGTAAGCATGGTTTACTGTACAGTTTCAGATTTGTTACCCTAGGCCGTTCCAGTATAGATTGTATCGATCCTCCATACAGTCCGCAAATAGTCTAGAAACTCTAGGAAATATTACCATCTTAGAGCCAATTGTTTGTGATATATAAATAGGTTTTATCCGTACAGTCTGCAAATTGTCCAGAAAGTTCAGGAAATAATAGCATATCGGAGAGCCAATTGTTTGTAATATAGTTTGTTGTAACAAATGCAAGGGCTCTACATTCTCTCCAAAAAAGGTTCCTTCAGTTCCGCCATATAATTTTGTGGATTGTGGCTACTATGTTGTTTGGTTAATAATCAATTATATCTTAACCTATTCACAATCGTTGTAAACTAGAGTACACCATCTAGCTCCGCCGTCTAGTCGGTGCCTTTGTTGTGTGTCGTGTGTTTCCTATAGCCAAGAGCATCTTGCTTCCTGGCATTATAGGGTTGTATTGTTTCCCACTTCTCTCAATGAAAACCGTGTCAAACATGATTTTTTTTTTTTTAAAAAAAGTGACTCGTGTCTCAAATATATAGTATATCACACGATTAACACACATTTGGTACATCCATTATGCCAAATTTTGATAAACAAGCAATCAAAAGATATGATATTCTGATTTTTTTTCAAACAAATTATTCCTTGCCATGTACAAGATTGGCGAAGTAGTTGCATGCAAATCATGTAGCACACACAATGCGTGATCGAGAAAAGGATCGGAGAAGCCGGAGTTGGTTCACAAACTCATGTAGTGAATGAACAGAATAAAAGTTGTTGCAAGAATGCCTTCTCAAGTTGTTTGAGCTGGACATTTTGGGTCGCAGTGGATACAGTTCACCCTACATTCCTTCATCGTATAATAACATTTTTCCACGCAGCAATAGCAGTTATTGATCTTGCAAACCATCTGTCTGGCGCACATTGTTATGTTTAATTTGCTCTCACCAAATGAGGGACCAACCCCAATAGTACCTGAAAAAAATTGGGTGAGCCCTGAGCTCACGCGTGTCTGGGTACGCTCCCCTTCTGGATTGGCGCCGCGTGAAAGGGGCCTGGATGCAGTTTCTTCTCGGCTCGTCTTTCCCGTTGCGAGGCTCCCAGGACTTGTCTCCGCGTCCCAAGCACCACGGCCTGTTTCAGGCAGCTGGCTGTGCCATGGATGACGGATGAGATGGCCACCAGGACGTCGAGTGTCCTGACGGAGTACACCACGGAGGATGCCGCGAGGTTCGACGAGAACCTGGCTCGTACCGCCTCTTCTCCAAGCTTGTACGCGTGGTCGCAGGAGGGCGCCAGGGAGCTGGCCGTGCGCCATTACGACGACGCGCTGCAGCCTCACTCGCCTCGACCCCGTGCTCTCTCGCACGAACAGCGGCGGCGTCGAGCAGTCGAGCACGGCGGCGGCGGCGACGGCGGTCGAGCGCAGCGCTGGGCGGCGGTGATCGAGCGCGGCGGCGCCGGCGCCGGCGTCGCGCGCTGTTGTCTTTGCAGGACTATTAGGATTTGGATATCTGCTGATCTCTCCTGTAGTTACAGGCTCGAGTTTTTGAGGGCGACGACCTATATATTATCGTAATATAAATTTGCATTCATCAATCCGACGCCACATGTGTAGTAAACTAAAAGAAATGGTAGGTGATTGAGCATATGCAAACTTACATTGTACTCGTGAAGTGACGCATCCAAAGAGCATGATGAATAATATGGACATCTTGCACACCATAGCGCAACAGCCACTGTCATCCATGTTGAGCATTGATCTACGTCTACTTAATTAATCAGAGCTGTATGTATGTTAAAAGGACAGGACAGAAACACTAGGCTCCGCCTGGTCCAGCTTATAAAAGGGAGAGGTACGTTCATTACATGTAAACAAATTAGCCAAATCAATTAATAAGGAACATATATGTTAAATACATACATATATTCATATATTCACTTGCATAGGAACGTATTAGCCAATTAACAAGTAACGTATATGTTACATATATGCATTTGCATAGAAACGTATTAGCAAAATCAATTAAGATATATGTAACATGACCACACCTTTGGAAATAATATCATATTTCTAGATGACATACGCAACAGCATGCAACTGCACGCAGGAGGGAGAGTCAAGCCGGACTGTTCCGGGTGCTGGATAGCCTCTAAAGTTTAGGGTTTCTTTCCTACTAAAGTTTTTAGCCTAAATATTATAGGCTTTGGATACTTTTAGCATTCCTATTTTGAGCCCCCTATAACAAAAAAAAAAGACCTCTAAAAGTAATGTGCTAAAAAGTTTAGCACTAGGATCTAATCATTTGATTCCTAACATAAACAAGCAGAACATTTATCCCTAAGGGCGTCCGCAATGGTAATAGCTAGTACTAGCTCGTAGTCGGGTGACGTGGAGGTGAGAGATAAAAAATAAAGACTATTTTATGTTATTAGATTCACATGTTACTCTCACATGCTCTCGGGCTACGTGAAATAGTCTAGCTATTTGCATGTAGCTAGTTACTACTCTCTCTCCTTTTTTTTTTTTTTTTTTTGGTAACACGTCACATCTAGACAGTTAAATAGCTAATCATTGGATATGGACTAAAAAAACAGAACATTTAAGTTCTCGAGTAAGTGGAAATCTCCAGTACTCAATAGTTATGCAGCTTTAGCATTTGAGAAAGTTTAATTAACAGCTGCCCTCTATGGATTGTTCAAAAGCTGCATGGTAATTATAACATTTACTACACTCATTTAATTGCAGAAACTCAAGACTGAATCATCTTTTCATAGTCCTCGACAACTAAAAAGACCGGCTGAGCTCACCCATATAATGATTACACCTGACTATTAATATATAGGTCCACTTCATCAGTGGAGTCAAGATTCCAAACTTGGGTATTCCTACTTCCACGTCAACAAAAATTTTTTGAACCGAAACAAGTGAAAATACTAAAAAAAAAATGGCTGAGCTAAGCTGAGAGGCTATTTTTTTTTTACTGTTTTAGGATGCAATGAGTGAAATACTACAAAATATGGCATTATACATAGGACCACCAGGGGCGAATCTAAGTGTAATTGTTGGGGTCAGCTGACCCCTATATAACTTGCTAAAAAGAGCACTACAAATCCTTTTATTCATCAATAAATCACTTTTAAAATAGAGGATCAAAGCATGATTCACCCTAGTTCTCTTATTTTTTTGGCGAGGCTTATAAACATTATTCATCACTCCCACCGTGGACAGCAGGTCGCCGGTGAGCCTTCAAAAAAAGCCAGCCGTTAGTAATTAATAAAGTAGATTTTTAAATGCATGGCTAACGTAAATAGGGTAGCTTTAAAGGAGGCCGATATAATTGCATTTATTGAGGTTTCAAGTCAGAATTGATTAGTTGTACTCCATGCGTCCAACAAAAAAACGCAATTCTTTAACTTTTAAAATCTAATTTGGCTATTCGTTTTATTCAAAATATTTATGTACACTCCAAAATAAATTAGTAATTATTATAATATCTTAGTAATCTAATAAGTCATAACAAAATTGATAATATTCATATAAATTAGGTATTGTCTTATTTCTGGTTGTGCATCCGTTTGTGCTATGGACCGCACGCTCCATCCACAGTCGGCCCAGTAGTCGCCCAGTCAAGTAGCCATCCGCACCGTTCACATTCCTATCCCATTTCCCAGCAACATTTCTCCACCCTTCTCCATACCCGACTCCAATCCTAGCCCGGCGGCGCACCACCTTGCCGCGCGGCCGCCCTCCCCCCCAAGATCCGCCCCTTCCCTGCATGCCTCTCCCTCCCCTATCCTCCTTCCCTCGCACCCCATCTCGTTGCGCCGGGTCGACGCGCCATTAACCCTAGCCATGACGAGCTCCGCCACTCCTAGCCCGCAGCCCTCTTTGTCCGATTTCATCACTATTATGCGATCCACTGCGGCCGTCTCGCCTCGGCGACCGCGTCCAGCGGCGGCGCCCGATCCGAGGTCACAAGCAACGGGTGGAGTCCGGGTTTGGGACTCAGCGGCGAGGCCCTCTCGTGCTCCTCGAGGCGGCGTCACCACCAGCTCCGATGGCCGTCGGCACCAGCTATGAGCACGCCTCACGCCATGGCGCGCCGGCGAGGGCGACCTCTCGGGGGGATCGCACCAGGTCGTCCACACAGACGTGCAAGACGTCGAGGTCGAGTGCGGCGCGGCGCCCTCCGACAGGTCTACCGACAAGTGCTACATTAGCTACAGCTACTACCCCCACGGCGACATCTCGGGAGGTCGGTGTACTCTCCTCGGCTTACCTATGCAACGCCGTTCGATTTGATTGCGCTTCCAAGTTTCACTTGCGTTCAGCATTCGATTCAATTGATTGTTGATGGGTCGGTGGATAGATTGCTCCGATTGATGAATTGGGCAAATGCTGCATTATTGTTCAAGTGCGACCAGGTTGTCAAGTGTTATCCTTTAAAGATTCATGTGAGTGCCTAGTTTATGACTCCGAAAGGTTTGTTGGTAGATTTGTTTGTATGTGTGTAGGTGAGATCTTGGCGGTGCTCTTTTTGTTCAGTTGTGCTTCGAATTGATTGATTGATAGGGGTTGGTACCTTTTAGGTTGTTCCCGGGTATGTTTAGAGCTGTCATACCCGGTTTTAAGAACAAAACCAGATACACACTATATGTGAGCCCAGAAGTCAAATCTCACACATAGTTACAATTAAAGGAAATATCAAAACATAATGCTTAGTATATAACAAACTTAATACAAAAAAAGATAACCTCAAAGCGCGAACAACGGAAAGACACTCCGATCTTGAGATGAAGCCTCCACACCACGAGGGGATAAACCGACCGGTTGATCACAAGCCTAACTCCTTCAAAAACTCTAGCAATCTTGTAACATCCTGGTTTTGAGTGGGAAATTGCAAGGGTGAGTCCATGTCGAACTCAGCAAATATAACATGGGGTTATGAAGCTCAAAGGCTGACACCGGTTTAATCTAGCGGTAAGCATTTTAATAAGTCAAATTTTATCATTAATTAAGCAAGAAGTTATGCTTAAGCCCCGATTAACCCACATCATAATTAAGAGCATCATATGTCATCAAGTCTCCATCATCATCAACAACATCATCCTCCAGGTCGAGATCCATCATCATCTTAAATCCATGTGTCAACATCATCCGGTGAACCACTATTCCTTGAGTTTTCCGGGCCGCTCGTGTAACACCCCGGTGTTATTTCCACTAAAACCCGACATGTCATCATGATCATTGCAAAGCATCCATGATTAGCCCACCATGTGTTGCATTGAACTAAAATAAGTTTATTTTATGCTTGATTGTAATGTCGGTCGAAAAAAGACGCGAGGAAAAAGATTCCGGAAACTCGTCCCCTTGCCGGAAACCCTAATTCCAAACCCTAGTTTGTTCCCTTTTACTTTATTCAAATTTTATCAAAAAATTTGGGTATGGTTATTAAAGCATTTTTGTAGAGTTTTCAAAACTGAACAAAATTGGTATTTTGAGTTTTTAAAGTTTAGTTCAAAATTTTGAAGTTATTTTGAATTTCTTTCAAACCCTAATTACCCCTTTTCTATAATTCAAAATTTATGCAAAATTTGAGAAAACTTTTAATAGTTAGTTTGTAGATCTTGTTGAGAGGAATAAAAGTCATGTACAAAGTTTTTCAAGTTGTTACATGATTTTAAAAGTAATTTTGAACTCAAATTTCAAAATTTGAAACTGCTTTTCAAAAAGTCATATTTAGAGGCAGAATTTGAAAATGGTCCAATTATGAAATTTGTAGATCTTGAAAAATTAAGGGGGTTACTTTTTGGAAATTTTGAGTTTAGTTCAAAATTTGGGAGTAATTTGAAATTTTCAAAACTAGGGTTGGGGATGAACAAGAATCGAGCCAATCCACCTCTGCCACCGCCGGCGTCAAGGTTCACGCCGCCGTCCACCGCCCAGCGCCTTCCAGCGTCAGCGCCCGCGAGGACCTTCGCGGCGTCCCCGGTCACCTGTCCAACCTCCCCATGCCTATAAATAGGCCGATGTCGCCGCCCGTTTTCCCCTTTTCCGAAAACCGCCGCCGAACCGCCGTCACCCGCCGCCCGTCGTCCGTCGCCCGTCGAGCCACCTTTCACTCAACCATCTACCCCATCCTCTTCGCAACTTCCTAACCTTCCTCTGGAACCCGGCTGCCTGTCTCACCGCCGAAACGCCGCTGCGTCCCGTCTTCCCCAAGTCCGCCGAAACGCCGCCCTCGACCTCGCCGTCGCCCGGCCCTTTTCCGGTGAGCATTTCGTCCAACCAGCTAGCCCTTTGAGTCGCTGGACACCGTAGTCATGAACGGCTCGTTGGTTTTCGCGGTCGAAGTCCCGACGCTTGCGGAACGCCGCCGCCGTTGTTCTGCATTTGCCCATGCGCCGACGACCCCTCTCCGCCTCGCTCCGCCTCAACCAAGACTCGTCCTAGACCAGCGGTGAGCCCCCGGCCACGTTTCCGAAGTTGGTTTTCCTTTTCACGCCGGCGCGGAACATGGCAGCGCCGGCCATTTGACGGGCGCGCCGCACCACCGCCCGGTGAGCGCCTGCGCCGGCATCGCGTGCGCGTGCTAGGCCAACACCGTAAAGCAAGCGGTAGGCCCAATAAGAACGATGTTGGGCGAATCTTTTTATGGGCCAAAATAAAAATAAAATCGGCCCACGGTACACGGTACTGGGCCATGAACAGTGAGGGGGCTGTGCACGATAACAGGCCGAAAATCAACCCAGAACCCTTTTTCTTTTATCAAATGTTTATTCAATTTCTTTATTTTGAATAGTGCCTGATTTTGTAAATTTCATATAAATTCAAATATAGCTTTAAAAATTCTGAAAATTTTTGTGTGTAGCCTTCCCATGAGTATGTCTATCCATGAAAAATTTGAAACTTGAATTTTGAATACTTTTTGGCATGATTTAAAAATACAAATTTTAATTGAAAAATGCATCTTCCTTGATTTTTAATAATTATTTTATTTATCCAAAAATCATCAAATTTATTTTGGTACTGTTTTATGACCTGACCTTCTTGTACAAAATTTTTGAGCTTGTTTTGAGAAAGTAAAATTTTTATTATTTCATGCCCTATCATTTCATGTGTAAAACAATTTGTTTAATGCTTTCTAACTTAGGGTTTTGGGTAGATTTTTGGATTGTTTTGTGAACCCTAAACCATGTCGTTATCAAGTAGTCCTAGGGAACTCCTTAGGCAATGGTGATGATATCTCGTAGAGTAGTTCAACAAGTTGGTTTTGTTAGGTTGCAACTTTATCGTGAAGGAAAGTCGTACTCAAAGCGTTTATCGTTTCATGCACTCTCGCACCTCATGTTTATATGCATGGCATCATGTTAAGCATACATTATTCTCTCGTGTAGTGAACGAAGGAGATCGTGAAGTCGTTGATCAGGTCTCAGAAGAAGGTTATCTTGTTGATTCGAGTTCCGATTATCGCGATCCGTCGTTCGAGTCAAGTTACTTCACCGATCAAGGCAAGCCCCGGTTCATTTAAACAATTCCTTGTGTTTTACAAAGTTTTATATCACCTTTGCTTTATGCTTTGCATTAGGTGATAGGAGTTGAGTGACAACCTAATTGATGCATTATCCATCCTTGATTATTTCGATATCTACCTTGATAACTTTGTTTTGCTAAAATGCTAGAATGCTTAGCCTGGCTTTATTAGTTAGACTTTTTGAGTCAAAATGTGATGAGTCTCTTATGATAGCCCGAAGTGGCATTTGATGAGAAAGGATGCTATATGAGAAAAACCATACTGGGATATGGTGTTGAAATTGAGACCGGTCGGGTAATTTGCACTGAGAATGGAGTCTCAGTGTAGTATTTCCGGCTTGTCGATTAAGGACTGGAAATGTGTAAGTCATGTGGACCGAGACTATGGAACGCAATTTGCGCCTGAGGTCGTTGGACCAAAGGCACGTCTGTCATGGGTGTTACCCCATCACAGTCGACCCTAGTTCCGGACACATACTCCGGTAAGCCTGATCTTGGGGGTGTCAAATCGGAAACGTACAACCGCGCACTGGGAGTGGAGAGATGGCGGGAGTAATGTTACCCTCGTGGGTTAAAGTCCCGGATTGGAGGTGTACGGTACTCTCGGGTGGCGTGGGGCGCGTTCCGTTTTGAGTATCCGGGAAAGGGTTGATATATGCAAGCTTAAGTGCTACATATGTCGTGTGAAAAGAACTCCCAAATTTGGGTTAATCGATTTCAAATCGCCGTGCTTCTCGGATATGGAGACTTGGTTTCCCGACTACATCGAGATTAATTATGGAACAAGAAAGAGATGGAATAAGTGAAGGAACTTCTATAAGTGTTTGCTATAGTGTAAGATCACCTAGAATAGGTGAGAAACTTACTTAAAAAAATAAAATGTTGAAAGTAAGGATTTATCATTAGTAAGCTTTTCCGCTAAAAGAGTCCTTGATTCTTGCTAAAAGCCTTACCTTGATTCCTATTAGACCAAAGATTCCCCGAGTCTTCTCCTATTTTCTTAAGTCGGGTAAGACTTGTTGAGTACTCCCGTACTCGGGGTTTGTTGCCCCATGTTGCGGGATATGGGAGTCATGTTTGCACCTGCATGCGTCTTTGCATGACGGGTTCTTCGTGAAGAAAGTGACGAGGAGTGAGAAGAGAGACCCGTGGGCGTGGTCGGTGAGTGTAATATTTGTAGAAAAACTTCTGCTACTCAAACTTATTAGTATTGTAAAACTTGTTTTGAATAAAAAGTTGTAAAAGTTTTGTAATATAAATCTTCCATTTGTTTTACTCGATTATGTATGAAAAGTGTTGTAATACCGCAATGACCTCGTAACGGATCCCGGTTAGAAAAGTTAATAGTACTTTTCGGATTATAGGTGCACATGTGTGACTATTAAAGGTTGTTAAACCGATAATTAGTACATGTGGGCCCCGTAATTTGAAGGTTACATTACGGCTCGTGGCCGTGAGCACGGGTGATATATCGGTTTGATCAAACTCTGCGTAGAGGTGTACACTTTCACTGTGAGTCATGATTCCCAAATGCATGGGTTAGCAAGGCCTAATACACCAAGAATCATATAAAGCCTTTCAATGGTTCTTCTAAAATGTCAAAGCCGCTAGGATTCAATGGTTATTCCGTAGGATCCAACCCGCAGCGTGGGGTTCCCACAGTCGACCTTCCCCCATTTACGCCATAAAGAGGGTAACCCTGACAAGATAGGAAAGGTCCATTGACCGACTGAAGTCAGAGCCATATAACCCCCACAAATATGCATCGTAAGTCCCAGCTTTCGTCGAAGGATAAGTCCTTATGGAGGGCCAAGAGTACCATGAAGAAGCATGAACTCTCACCCTATGGTCCAGGTTGGTAAACACCATCTCATATAACTCATTATGTATATATATCATAGTCATCTCCAGATCATGCTTATTACAAGTTGAGCACTAGCAAAATACTACCCATATGCAAGCATCCCCATAGGCAACAAGGTACAAGATAACAATAACTATGGTATAATCTCTAAGTTTGTCAAGGTGGACACATGCATATGAATCATGATTATAAAGTGTATAGGTAACAAGGATAGTCCCATGCTATACTTTCCTTAAACTCAGATTTCTTCTTCTTATTTAATTCCTCAAAGAACTCCTGAAGATCCCGATCTTCCACGAACCGCTCACTCCACCACTTGATCACCAACTTCTTCTTCTTGGCCAACAACATAAAACTCACCGACTGAACATCGTCACAAAGCACCACACAACCATCCGAGAAATCATACACAAAGCAAACAATAGAACTATATTAGAACATTACACCAACAGTATGAAAACAAGATAAAAGGGTTATAAAACAAATCTACATCTCACTACGATCACATAGACGCCAATTTCACCGAAATCGAGCTAAAACGTGAAAGTTACAAATTAAGCAAGATTTGCTTTAATAAAACAAAATAAATCACACTTTAAATTTGAAAATTTCAAAACACAGTTAACATCACTGCTAAAGCATAGCTTACGTCATTACGGACCTAACGCAACTTGAACGGGCCAAAAACGGATTTAAAATGAGCAAGTTATGGCCAAAACAAGGTTCTAGGGGCATAATCTGCGAGAACCGGGGGTTAGATTGCTATAATCGTAGCCATCGAGGTCTAACTCGAAAAACCGACAAGTCGTGGGCTAGATCGTGATTACTTTTTGAATCGGGCGGACCTTGGTATGAAAACAAGAAACCACAAGGGCTTTTCTCGCAAAAATCGCGGGGCGGATGCGCGGATGACCGTGTTGACTCGGTCCCGAGGCGACGTGGCGGTGTGACGACACCGCGTGGGTAATGGCGTGGTCGCCACGTAGGCGGCCGTTTGGGTCCGGTTGACCGCTGTTGACCGGCCGTGCGCCCATCTAATCTCGACCATCCGCATTGAATCGGACGGCGGGAAGGGCTGCCGGGTTAAGGTCGCCGGGCGGCGCTTTGGCTGGCGGCGCATCGCCGACGAGCGGCGGCGCGAGTCGCCGGAGTACGCCGGATCGGGCGCTCGTGTGGTCCATTGGGCACGCGGGTGGCACGGAGAGCGTATCGCGTGGCCTCAGCGGACTCGGGCCGTGGAGACGTGGGCGGCTACCGCGGGCTAGAGACGGGGATCGACGCGGGCGACGCCATTGCCGCGGAAAGCGGCGAACCCGGGGCGTAGGGCTTTACGAGGGGCACTAGGCGTGGTCCTCACCTTTCCGGCGGAGCTCGAGACGGTGAACGCCACGACGGAACGCCACGACGGAGGAGATCGAGGTGGCGCACCGAAGCTGGCGGCGGCTCGTCTAGGGTTAGGGTTTTTGACTCGGTGGCGGCGCAACTTGGTTGGGGTTGCTAGGGAGGCGCGAGCACGTGCGGCGGCACCTTTATAGGGCCCGCCATCCTCGGCGGGCGACGCGGGCCCACGCAGCGAGGCGGCGACGCGGCGCTGGCCGACTCGAGTCCAGGCTGAGGTGAAGAGCCACCGTTGCGGTGGGTCCCTGCAGCGGGCGGGCCCGCTGGTCGTCTGCGTGCGAGCGGCGGCGGTGCAGTGGGCGGGGCGGGCGAGCACGTGCAGCGCGATGGCCGTTGGCGAAGCGGCGCGGGCTTCTTTGGCTATTAAATTTCGCCGGCCGCCTTCTTGGGCTCGGTAGGTCTTTGGGCTCGCCACCAGCCTGGGGCTGATGGGCCAAAAGCCAAGGAGGGAAAAGAAAATGCTTTTCTTTTTATTTAAACAGCTTTCAAGTGAGCTTTTTAAAAGAATTTGAATTCCTTTAAACTTTTGGTCAAAACCAGTCATCTCATAAATAATTATGCAGCAGCATGAGTGCACAATACATGTTTCTAAACCTTATATTTCATTTTATTTCTCAAAATTTATTAGTTACCTAAATTAGAATGCTCACAAAAATGCATAATTAAATCATTTTATCCTATTTTTAAAAATTGCAAAATTTGGGGTGTGACAGAGCCCCAAGTTTCTCTCAAAATTTTCTGCACTCTCATCACATCAAAACAATAAATGCACCAAAAGACACATGTCCGGAGTACGAAATGTAGGTAAAAAAAATAAACTAATCACACGTTTTAGATGTACATTGCGAGAGCGATTTTTTTGAGCCTAAATATCTCATGGTAGGAAAATATTTACCACAAACAAATGAAACGTGTTACGGTGAGCGATGTGACATGCATGTGACATGTCGCCCAGAATTTGGGCCTCTAAACACATGTGATATCAATGAACAATATAACAAGATTTTATTTATTTTAGTCTTTTAATATAGACATAGATAATATTATATATAAAAATTGTATCGTTAGGGGAGCAATGCCCCCTCCCCACCCCCCCCCCCCTTCCCCATCGGGGTTCAGGGAGTGCTGGTCCGGCTTATGTATAAAGAGAAGTACCTTCATTTACATGTCAATGTATTAGCCAAAATCAATTAACAAGGAACGTATATGTTCATTGCATGGAAACGTATTAGCCAAATCAATTAAGATGTATGATCACAAGTTTGTGGAAATAACATTATACTAGCAAAACATGCCTGTCTAACTAGACATATATGTAATTTATTATCCTGTACTTGTGCCAAAAGCATATAGATAGATTGTTTCGTTCTAGCAAAATTATTTGCGCGTTGCAATGGAACACACATCTTGAAATGGTCCTAGATAATTTATAGCATCTCTATCTCTACTATAATGTTACGATTAGAATTATTTTAGGTCCACCCAAAAAACATCCCCCGTTGAGCGGTCTAACCTTAGTGCACCTACCAAATTGCACACAAAAAACTCCCACCATCAAAATCATAGACTCGTCAAATAGCTACATAAAAACCAAGGGCTAAATCAAAGTTTTTCACAGAAGTCTTACACCCTAGCATTCCCCGCATGCCCACGCTAGTCACCAAGGAAACAATGTCCTTCGACCACCGTTCGAATCACGGCAAAAGCATGGAAGAAAAGAAGAAAAAAAACACAGTAATAAAAAAACATCATTTTTTTGATAAATACAACTTTATATATTAAGCAGCCATCTTACAAAATGGTCCTTCAAAGAAGGTCGTATTACAAAGAGGTCCACAGGCGGATTAGCACAAGAACTGCATTGGCGAAGATGAAGACGAACTTCGTCGGGCGGTGGTCGAGGGGCGCCAGAGGGCGCATACACTCGGATGGAGGGACCGCGCCATGCATCGGTTGGTGGAGGGGCAACAGAGCCGTTGATGGAGACAACACCGGACGGCCGAAAGGATGGGTAGAAATCTCGCCGCGGCGGTAGAGAATGAGGCTCGATGTCGATACAAAGGTGGAGACGAGGTCATCAGGTCAGCACCAGTAGGAGTTGTGCCTGGATGGACTAGATCCGCAAGAATGGAGGCTGCAGGAAGACGACGGAGGTGGGGGCGAGTGGTGGAGGCAGGTCGAGGGAGCTCAGAACCGGCAAGATGCAGGAAAGACACCGCAGCTCCGGTCATATCGAGGGTGGCGACAAAGAAACTTGAGCAACCGAGGATGGAAATGGGTGGAGGTGGGGCCGCTTGAGGGGACGACAGAGGGGACTTTATTTTATTTGTACTAATCTGTCGAGTGTGGACAACGGCGACGAGGAACCTGAAGACCTCGGCAACGACGAAGACAGAAGCCGCACATCCCAGGCAGCGCTTACCACATCGGGCGGAGACCATGAAGGCACTAGAAAAACTAGAACAAGAATAAACTAAGAAAATATTGGTGTTGCTGGCTACAGGATGCGGGGACCCCCTTCCTGACGCACTCCGGTGAGGCTGCCGAAAGCGGACGGGAGGGGTCGTCCTGGACCAAGCGCCGCTCGGGAGCTAGCAGAAAGCCAAGATTGATTTCGCTTCTTTCCGAGCAAAGACTTGCAGCTCTGCGATGATAAGAAAACATCGTTTGATTCAACGTCCAGGGCACGGCGATCGCGACAACCTATTAATTCCGGAAGGCAAAAGTCTACTTAACCCCATGAACTATTAGGGTGTGTCTAACTATCGCCCACGAACTTTAAAACCATTCAACCAACACATTAAACTTTGCAAAATCATCTAAATCACCCCTTGGGGTTGTTTTGGAGGCCGGTTTTGCCTACGTGGCAGCCACGGTGGCGCTTGGGGCTGCAGCTCATCTCACTGCCATGTGGGTCCCCTCGTCAGCTTCATCTCCCTCCTCCAAACTGCTACAGTAGAAGAGGGGGGAAACTAGATGGCCGTGAGGTTGTCTGCGCATGGGTGGTGACGGTTCTTGTAGCTTGCGACGAGCATCTGCACGAAGCCGATGATGACACTCCTGTTGGCCGGTGCCTTGATGTAGAAGGCGAGCTGAGGAGGAACATCGTAATCGCGGTGACCACGAGCACGACGGGCACGGCGAAGCCGACGACCCACTCCTAGCCCTGCTGGTTCTTTTGTACACGAGGATTATCTTCAGGCACAGCAGGCATATCCCTTGATCAGGAATGAGCAACACACAAATTAAATTAGCACCCTTCGTCCCTCCCCTAGGATCTCTCTATTCAGCGCTGCGGCTTCGGCAGATGAGGTCTTGCACTCGGCGAGATCCAAAACGAAGGTAGAGGCGGCTAGGGCTTGCTGGCGGCGATGCGACGCTAGGGTTGGGGAAAAGGAAACGCAACGCTACGGCCTGACTTGCTTATATAGTACGTGCTGGGTGTGCAGGTCCATGGTCGCTGCGTTGCTTGCTAGCTGGACTGGGCGGGTAGATGTTTCCCAGGAAAAACAGGCCTAGGAAGGAGATATGCAACTCGGGCCAAATCAAATTGCCACTAGGGCCAATATGAGATAACAGGACGTATTGGGCTGCCAAGCCAGAATGGGAGAAAGGAAAAAGGAGGGAAAAGAAAATACCTTTTTCTTTTATTTAGAGCTCTTTTTCAAAATGCTTTTCAAATCAACCTTGAAATCCTTTTCAAGTTTAACAAAAACCAGTCATCATAATATAAATTATGCAACAGCATGAGTGCACAAGCATGTCTCTAGCCTTATATTGGATTTTGATTCATAAAAATTTATTATTACCTATATTCAATGCATCACAAAATTCATAAATAAATCAATTTAACCTATTTTCAAAAATTGCAAAATTTGGGGTGTTACAGAGCTGAAGTTGGAGACCTACTCTATGCAAACTTTACCTGGGTGCGTCCAACATCTCACCGGTCTGCGTCCAACAAGATACTAGATATTCTAGAACGGAGACAGTGGACCTAATGGTTTGCATATGTCTTCTTCAACATCCGCTGTAACTTAAGCATTGGTTTGTTGTTTCAGCTTTAAACAACTGCATCTCTTGTACATTACTATGTTGAGGTAGAAGCATGTTGGTATATATCATAGGACAAGCTTCCTCTGCATCTGCAAAGGCCTATGCCTCTGAATGTTTTTTTTTTCCTAGCAGCTCCCAGCCCTGTGCTGAACATTTCCTTTGTGGATCAATCTTCTACAGCATCAGAGAAGAGGTCACGCGCTGTTCTGCGTCATGATAAATCTAGCGCCATGGTTTTGCATCCCAAACCGCTAAACCAACTTGAGTCTGCTAGCTCGCACACTTCTTCCATGGAGTCGATGTGTGTCCACTTTGTTATGAGGCTCAGCCCATGCCTTGACTTAGTCTTGATCCTGCTTTGACTTTGGTCATTGCCATCTTCATCACCTTCTGCATGCCTATTGCCTTGAGCTTGGCGCGGGTTATCCATGGTCCTCTCGCCTCGGTCCAAATCTTCTCGTCCACCCCTCACAACATGTGGTGCATCAGCATCACCACGAGGCACTACTTGACCTTCTCCATCATCGTTGATCGCCAAGTCATCTTCAACACTTGCACATATATACACAAACCAATAGCTATGAGCACGAGGCAACTTAACAGTGGAAGAGGCCGTGCCCGTGCTACTTGTGACGGTGTTCATCGGGTTGGCACCGAAGTCGGGGATGCGCTGCCTGTCACCTCTCCTCCCCTTCCTCTTCTATGCTCTGCTCCTCGGCACGGCTGCCGCCCCGTAACTGCCACCACAGGTTGCTGTTGGACCATGGCCACGCGCCCGTACCCAACTTCCCAGAACCTCCGACTCCGATCATGGCTCTCCAATTCGCTCGCTCCCTCCCCGCGGCGGTGAGCAGGCCAGCAACCGGAGAGTTGAAGTTAGGGCTCACCCTTCGTCTTCCGCTCCTCTGCCTGCGTGGCGCTTGAATTGAACAGAGAGGTGGAGACACGGCAATCGCAGAACAGAAGACAAGACTTTGGGCTCGAGTATTGGGTTGATGGGCTTATAACTCGTCAAATTAGGCCGGCCCAGATCTCATCCGGCGCAGCCCTTCGAAGTCGCGCTTCCTTCGCCCGTGCTTAGTTTCATGTTGATGGGCTTCTAACTCGCAGGAAAAATTGGGAGTCTTGAGAGCACGTCATATCATCACTGATGCTTAGTTTCATTTTTTTCTTCTGCAGAGTAGAGTCAGCTTTCTAGCAAATAAAGAAAGAAAAGAGAATACGCATTCCTCCCGTGCTGCAGCTTTCCACTCGGAGACAAGAGCATTATGAGCTAGTGAAATTGTTTTTCTATTTTTATTGATTGAGCTTGAGCGTCGATTCTTATAGAGCCATCGATGCTGTGCTTCTTTTCTTTTTTTCGATCAAATCTTCCTCTGAACAAATGTATAAACCGATGACCTTGAGTGAAAGACATCAGACGCAATGAATTCACAATTGCATAATTTTCTTTTAATATTCATTGTGTTAAATAGTAAATTATGATTCAATACTCTGGTAGAGCATGTGTCTTTCCTACAGTTTATTTGTGTCTTGAGAATAACTTGCCTCCTTCACATAACATTCTCTTTCGGCGATCAATTAACTGCTAAACCATAATCAAGCTTCATGAAATATGCTAAAAACAATCTTCAACTACATAAAAAAATGAAATCAAGAACCGAAACGTGCAACGCACGGGGTTGAGATGGACTAGTGTGTTTGATTAGGTGGGTAATTAACCGGAGAGTCTCAATTTCTCAACCTCTTGGGACGTTGGACTCTGCTTCATTAGGCTCTTCCGCTTTGCCCAGAGTTAGGAGTCAGCTCTCACACTGTCACTGGCTCACTGCTTCCGGCCTGCACTGTCACTGACTTGACAGTGTGTACGCGGGCCTGGGCGCATGGACGACTTGACCAAGAGTCATGGTCCGGGACGTAAGCGTGCCCTGCTGAATTTCCGGGCTGTGCTTCGGCCGTATGGAGCACGGTCTAGATTTATGAGTTGGAGTTTCATCGTGACAAGATATCATTTGTGTTCTGCCAACCTTTTTGCTTTACTTTGGTTTGGTTGGTCCCATGAGTAACGGAACAACTTGGGTAATTGGGATATATAGGCCGGTGGCTACTCTGCTGCGGTCTTTTTGCGTATGCTTTCGCAGCTAGCTCTAGTTTTATAATAATCTTTTTTTTTTTTTTTTTTTTAAGATCCAGTTTCCCGACATGAATATCATTAAGTGGAAGAGCAGCAAGTTCATTACATGCACTAGTGGTGCTTCCCAACTTTGCCTAAGCCTAGCTCGGATTAGAGATGACTAAAGCGACTACTCACTACTAGAAAATACAACAGTTTGGGCGCGCAACGCCTTACATCCTGCATGAGCCCATAGAGAAGTTGTGTCCTTGATGTCAACCATAACTGCAGCAGGTGTCTTCCTCTCTTCTCTGAACACAACAACATTTCACCGGTTCCATAGAATCCAAAGTGTTAGGATAGTCATCGGGTGAGCCTTTTGTCTCGGCGTACCTATTACTTGGCTGAAACAATCTATTAGATTTGTTTGGTTGTCCCATGTCGATGGATTTAGACTTTGGCATCCTGTCCAGCAGGCCACCTGCTCCCAGATGGACAAGGAGAAAAGAGCATTCAAAGAAAAGGTGATGTACCGTTTCCAAATTCCTTTCGCACAAGGCACAAAAACAGTAGTTCTTCCATTGCCTTGCCTGAAGACACGCCGAAGTTCAAAGCCTGTTTTGTAGCAAAAGCCAGAGGAAGAATTTGCACTTTTAAGGAGCCCAAGCTTTTCAGATTAGTGTTGGGAAGGGGGACTATTGGCTCCCAGCAAATTGAATGGTATATGCTGAGCTAGTTTGAATCATGTGTATAATAATCAAAATCTTCAACGAAGAGGTTTGGTTCCACAAAAGCTTTCTAATAAAGCACTTTTACAGATAAAGTTTTATAAAATGTTTGTGAGCTTAAATTCTAACCCTTAAATATTCTAGAATATTTTTGTGTTAAATGTAGATTTAGATATATAGCTTAATTTACAAAATGGTTACCACGTTTTCAATAACGGTCAGGAATCGATAATTCAAAACCGGAAAACACATGATTCCTAATTCCTAATTAAATACCAAAGATTTTGAATACAGTAGTAGGAAAGTAATCATTTCACTATGTATTACGAAAGTAAGAAAAAAATTGAAACGTGGCCCACACGAAGGTACTCCTAGCTAACTGCACGTTGCAACTGACATGACCCTACAGCCTAGCTCTTGAGAGCCTCTTGTGGCTCAAATTAGCAAGTAGCAACAAGTGGGCTCATAGCACAACGAATAAGCAGGCAGCACCAAGCAGTACGGCTGGCAGCCCTTACTTCAACTCGCGCGCCGGTGCACAAGGAAGAAAGGCACACACGCGTTTTCGCCATATTTTCCTACGAATATTCCTGTTTGTGTTTTGCGTACAAGCTAGGTTGGTTTAAACGCGGTGACAATCAGTACGCAACGCAAATTATCCCGTAAATGCTGTCTTCGCCCGCCCGTCCGCACGTTGCCTTTCTGCTATTCGTTACTACGTTCACGAGTTTTGTCCTTTGTCCTAGGCTCCCAGCAAAAAAAAACTCGTCGCATACCCCAGTTGCACATGTGGTGTCTAAGAGTCAAACATGATGGGTGACGAGTGACGACTTGAGTAATCTAGTACTCCTACTCCTACGTGCTTGCACATGGGTGGCACAAATTACAAGACCAGATTTGATCGTGGCCGACCACTTGAGATCTACAAAACTAAACAAACGCAAATTAAGCAGGGAGACTAGATGTCGACGACTAGAATTTAACGTCCCAATAGGGTGTGGATTGAGCCGGCTGGTTCAAGGAGAGACCTTAAAAAAAAGCTCACTTGGTCAGGCGCTCCTTGCGACGAAATATATCAACCTTGGATTTAAGTTTTCAACTTTATTTACGTGTGGGTTCGTAATTTTTAAAATTTATTTCAAGATATTATGGTGATAATTCTTTTTAGTGGTACGTGACGACACATGTGCGATTTCATCAATTAATTCTGATATTTTACGTTCTAGCTTAGTGAGAGGTGCTCGTAGGTTTAGTGTGCGTGTTTGAGCAATTGAGCGTGCATTCGTCAAGAAGAGTGCACACGTACGTTATATGTGAGCATTTGCGTCTGTAAAAGGTTTAAGAAGTTGTATCTTGCTTGGCAGACAGGACTTGTACGATGTAGATAGAAACCAACATGTTCTTTGAAGTAAAGAAACCAACATATTGGGGATCTCAATTCCCGCACTTTATTTTAGCCACGAGACTTGACTTGTATGGATGGAGTCATTCAAAGTGGGGCATCCTTTGCTCCATTATTAATTATTATTATTAGTAAGTACTTCCTCGTAAGTTATTTTTATTTTGGAGAGTCAAAATATTTTAATTTTGACCAAAATTATAGAAAAAACTATAAATAATTTTGACATCAAATATGTATATTATATAAAAATATAATTGATGAAGAATCTAATGATACTTAGTTAGCATCACGAAAGTTATTATTTTCTCATATAAATTTGGTCAAACTAAAGAAGTTTTGACTCTCTAAAATTTTGGAATGACTTACAATTTAGGATGAGGGGTACTTCCAAGTACTTTTCATATTTCTATTTTTACATGATTTAATCCTCTCATGTATGGTCCACATTTTATTTATAACACTAGCAAAATTGTCCAATGGCGCTTGCAACCAGGAGATAACTATTAAACATTTATGAAGAAATGTCAGCGCGTTAGCACGCACCGTGCAGCCCCGAGCGGACTTGGTACGCGACAGTGTCCGTGTTGCTCGGGCCTGGTACGCGCGCGACGGTGTCGGTGTGTGGATGGAGAAGCCAAAGCCGAACGACCCTGCGTGTCCCGCAACGCACGGAGCGGCAGGTGATGGGAGACGACGACGCAGTGCGGCACTGGCTACTCCGCACCAACGATGTTCGTAATAATTCCATATAGCTCGGCAACTCTGCATCAGTTCATGCCCCGACGAGACGACTCTTGCGCCTTCTTGGGTCGTACTCGTACTTGTGCCCGTGCCTCGCCCGCACGCCCGCACGGCCGTCTGCTTCGATTCGAACTATACATCAACGACTTCGCCTGCCACCGCTGCTTGGTCCTGTCAACTCCAGTCGTCGTCTTGCCATGGGCACGTCGCGTCTCGCCGCAGGAGGGGCAGTTACGCCCGATCTAGGAGTATGCACGACACGAGCGAGTTTTGGACGTGCGTGGACGGAAGGAAAAAAGAGAATTGATTTCTATTTTGATTCTATTTGTTTTTTTATTCCTGGTGGAAGGCAATGTTAAGGTAACAGGCCTTGTTAAAAAAAATGTTAACGTAACAGTACGTGGGGTTGGCAAGACTGAGCCGGTTTCTGCGTTGCGGCCTAGCCTAGAGGGCTGGACGAAAATTTTGGGTGGACAACGGAAATTTTCTCTTTATTAGTAGGGGTATAGATATAGATTTCTCTCATCACTACAAACAATCATTTAAATGAAGAGGTGTTTTTTTCAAAAAAAAAAACCCTAACAGTTACATAGTGTTTTAAATGTAGGTCTGCATAGCCCAAGTTTTTCTTTTTCCGGGTAGATAGAATATACAAAGGAAGTTCTCGATGCTCTTACACTGCAGCATTTGGCATCCAATCTCTCACCTGCAACACCCTCAGGCTCCCACTCCCATCCTCTTCCTCCGAAAGTCGAAATCTCTCCGGTAGTGGCCGCTGCTCTGGCCGCGCTACCTTCTGTGGCGGGCTCTTGCATCACGCTCCCGCCGCCATTGCTTCTGAGCTGAGCCTGCTTCCAACGCTCTGTGCTCCTGCCATTTCTCAACCGCGGCGTAGGCTACCAGGCTTCGCTTCGGTTTGCACTCCAACCCTAAACCATAAACGCTAAACTGAAACAAAAAAAAAAAAACAACAGAATCATGACTTAAAAGACTATCGAGTATCGACATGTCACTCATGGTCACCTAGATTGGCAACGCCTGAAGCCTTCATCTTCAGTTGCACCTTTTTCTGTCTCCATGCGAAAATGTATGCAAAAATATCGCAGGGAATCCTTTTCCATTCAATGTTTAATCAATCTGAAAGAAGAGATGATAAATATTTAATCAGTCTGAGAAATAGAATAAATGAACCTTCAAGCAGGAATGATAGCAGAGTTTGCATAGACTAATTGCAGCTTACCAACGTATTTTGAAACCAGCTCAAAGAAAAAAAAAAAGCATATCTGTGTTACAAAATAGTAAGTCCCTGTTTGGATATATGCAATTTATAAAGCAAAAATTGAGTTCCTAAGCTCGTTGAAGGGATTGCAAGTTTGCAAGCAGAGGCGTCATAATCAAATGGATTTGTCAAATTCAAGGAGCGCATCCAAAACCTTCCCTTGTTTTATGTTTAACACAATAACAATTATGACCACAAACCACAACAGTCACTTGTTATTAGAAGAATCATGTAGCTCTAAGGTATTAAGCAGGCCAACAAAATCTTCAACATGTAATCTCCACCTATTAGTTGCACACTCTGTTGTGCCCATGCATTTTGGATCCACAGAGCCAGTTTTGGCTTTGGCCGTGCACACATAAAAAATAGAATAAAATAGCATGGCACCAACAGGCTATTAGTTTCCTGTATGCCCATAGTGAAAAAAAAACAGTAGCTTTTAGTATTTTATCTTCCCTATATTGATATTCCATTAGTTGTACCGATTGATTACCTGCTTCATGCTGCAGAAAAAATGTTCTTCCTTTGATACAAATAAGCACAGGTCACTGATCATTATTCCCTTGTACTTAAATGCAAACCAAAACAGCTGCAGACCCTGTGATGTAGGATTAAGTTTGATAACGAAAAAGTGTCTGCTTACAAGACATTGGCAAGCTTTCTGATGTAGAAAAATTGTTCTTCCTGTGATACAAATAAGCACATGTCACTGATCATTATTCCCTTGTACTTAAATGCTAAGCAAAACAGCTGCAGACCCTGTGATGTAGGATTAAGTTTGATAATGAAAAAGTACCTGCTTACATGACATTGGCAAGCTTTCTGATGTAGCCTGATGAAGCCGTTCGTGAGAAGGTCCTGCTTGACGAGTTGTCCATCAGAAGCGAGGCTATCCTTTCAGGACTTGCACAATGACATGGTGCTTGTTGATGCCCGCCTGTCCGCCTGCGTATGAACAACACTGTCCTGGACCAGGAGGCTGTGACAAGGGACAACACAACCTGGTATATTAGCAAATATGAAGTACATCATTTATCCAATATAACATTTTTTTTAAAAAGAGAAATAAGCATATGAACAGTTGGGGGCAGAGATCTATTGATAGGAGCAAGTATCAGCACAAATCAAATAATTTATTTATGCCAAACAAACCTTCACTGCAGAATCCTTAAAAGAACAAGAAATAGTGCCAGGTTTTATAATAAAATGGGTTTTAAAATGTTTTTATGCCTTGGCCATGATTTGCAGTAATAATGCTTGCAAGAATATGTATAACTTTACTATATCACAAGAATACAAGATACACACAGATGATATAATTGTTAATCGATCCTCACCAGCAACCCTCGCAGGCACTCTGGTCCATCATCTCTGACAGCTCCGCGGCAACCGTCCATAGGGCCGCGGGATGCTCCCGAACTCGTCCCTCATGTCCTGAATCAGGTTCCTTAAAGAAGAAATATGGCAAGAAGAAATAAACATTGGTGTCAAGTAACTGCTACTAATAAATTGTTGCAACTTTTTAAATGGACATATTGACTACTTAACAGCTAGTAGCCATTAGCTGCCCTAGACATGCTGAACATGTTGCAAATCAAGAATCTGAAATCCAATCACAGTCAAATACAAATACCATTAAATTTGTGTAAGCTCAAGCCCTGTAATGTTGATAAACTTGTACAGGAAAAGTAGCAGGGCAAATTATATCTTAGAAGAAACTTTTGGAAAAACAAAGTATCCTCTGCTAGTCGGATCAAACATAATGCAAAACGTGGCCCAAGAACAGCAGTAAGAGGTCCAGTGCTCAAGATGCTAGCTTACAAGGAATCGTTGGTCAGGTGAGAGAGCAATGTCTGAAATCATCCAGTGCACTATCCTGCAGCTTATATCCTTTTGAACCTTCCACCATTTCTCGGCGTCGTAGACTCTGATGCGGCTTCCCTTATCATCACATCACATTTTTACTCGGCCTTGTCCAGAGAATAGAGGGCTGTGTACGGTGCTGATGCTGTCTTCTCCTTCACCCATGTCATCGTTGGCACTGTCCACCACAGCTTCCATGCCTGGGCACCAAGAGACACGTTGTGAATATGGAAACATGAGAAATTTCATGTCAATAATGTCCAAGTGCAATCGAGCAAGGTTTTATTCAAGAAGTTAGACTGAACATAGTATTTTATTACAGTCAACAATGGCCGGACTGAACTAACCACAAATTGTGAAAACTCTGAACATATTTAAAATAATTGCTAAGGAGCACTAAATTACTCAGTGGCAGACCGATTGTTTAACTATTGAAGCTAGAGGAAAGGTAAGCTTTTTGAACAAGTTGTCTCAGTTGGTATGCTCAAGCAATCCTGGAACCATGATGATTTAGCAGCATTCAACAAAGAAGAATTTTGTGGGCTTAACCAAAATTAAAAATAGATTCTTGCTTAGATAGTAAGCTAGAAAAAAAAAAAAAAAACTCTTTCATATGGATAACGACAATACTTTAATCAATATTTTTCAATGGAAAACGAATGTACTTCATATGTACTTTCAAAACTGAAAGGGAGGTGCCGAAAAATACTCACCAGAGTAGTTGCATCGCTATAACATTTGAGGCAGAGGGAGTGTGGAGCCCATGTTGCGAGTCCCTCAGGTTGGCTGCTTCCTTGTAATCCTGCAGAAGCAATCCCATGTTGCAGGTCAATGAAGAGTTCAAATTTGAGCGAACCTTTGATATTGCAAAATTTGATCTCAGTCTTTGGTACCTCAAATTGGGGGACACGGCAAGCTGCTGCTTTAGCATTGCTTACTCCTGGCTCCTCATCATCAGAAGCGACGCGACCGCCATCTCCTTCTCCATCTGCACCTCCACCTCCGTGTATTGCAGCACCGGCACCACACGAGCGTCCTTCCCCACCGTCCGCAGCCGAGCCCACGGCCGAGCACAACCGCCGCCGCCCTACGCAGCCATAGTCGGGAGGTGGTGGCTGGTGTGGGTGGGGGAGGGGGTAGCCGTGGCTACTGCGGCCGCCAACCGCACGGGACGGCGGGGAAAGCCTGTTGACAAGCCTCTTCCCAGCATCTACTCTCCTCATCTTCTTCTGATGTTTTGCTGCATTGCTATCCAGGTCCAGATTCACTTTTGGAGGATTCCTGAAACAGAATGATGCTGCTACTTTCTGCAAAGTGACAAGAAATTGGAAATTGAGTTCACTGAAATAGAATGATGTTGCTACTTTCTGCTTAGCAACTCAAGTTATAACACTATGACAAAAGGGGGGCTGAAATAATTAAGTTATCTTGAAAAGGCTACTTACGAGGTGTGAATGAAAATTTGGCGCATTCGTTTGGTTGAACACATATTCTGTCATGGTAACCTTGGCCGCCTTCAAACAACCAATAAATGTGTGATTTGTCTTAATTCAAGAGAGGGGGTCGAAAGTCAGGGGAACAGGACTCGAATAAATATTATCTTTTTCACACATACCTTCAGGTAAATTAGAAATTTAAATTGTTCTGGTAGTAACAACAGTAATGCACTTCCTTTGCCTTTCTCACAACGTGTGGTACGGCCAACTCTGAATGTAATCCTGAAAGTGAAATTCAAAATAACAGTTATAGCAATCAATGCGTAGAAAATTTCACTGGCCCTGTTTAGAATAACCAACCTTTGGTTCATCTGGAAGGTCATATTGCACGATATAATCCTAGAGGAATATCCAGTACAGGCAGCCACATTAGTGGCTTACAAAAGCTAAAGAATCTCGTAGTTCGCTTCTGCTGCTTCTGTTTCCCGTGGACATCAGAACACTCTATCCCAAGGAAATTCAGAAGTTCTCAGTGGAACTTTACTGAATTACATTTTTTTAGAACCGAGGCATTACCTCATTTCCATTCAAGAACGGAAATACCGAGAGTTTGATGCATACAGGGGACAAGACAGCTAACAGAAAAGGAAAAACAAACATCACCTAGCCCAACAACTACTACCTGTGCTGAACTAAACGACGTTGCACCAAGTATCAAAAGACTGAACGGACAGAGTTTATAAGGAAACATTAGACCATTATTACAACCAGGAAGACCAACATTCTCGGTCACCAGCACAGAAATCTTCCAGAGCTTCAAAAGACAGACTTGGGATCACTCAAAAATTTTAACTTCAGTCCACCTGCTGTGAGATATTTCAGTCTTCATCCTTGTCTTCCATTGGAGATGTAGAAGTGTCCTTCCTTGATTTCTTGTTCAGCAGCTTGACAGCGATCTGGAGCATAGTGTTGACGCCAGCTTTGATTGAGTCTTCTTCCTCCTTGGAGTGGAACCCTGCCCAGTAACTGATTAGGCTGCAGGCATGACAGATGATAGTAATGGGACTGTGGATTTTTTTATCTTCAAAACATACACTATTCCGGGCTTTCCAAATAGCCCAGCATATGGCACCAACACCCACAACATGAAATTTGGAGTCCAGATGTATATTTTTGTCACACCAGGTCCACACCTGATCAGGACCAGTTGGGATACTGGTAGCACCCAAACAATGAGCAAAAATAGCCCATACTGCTTTGGCAATATTACATTGAAAGAATAAATGCTCAACAGATTCATTGTTGTTACAAAAGTAGCACTCCGGATCACCCTGCCATTTTCTCTTGATCATATTATCTTTTGTAAGCACAGCATTATTCATTAAGAGCCAAAGAAAAATTTTGATTTTTTCAGGGATTTTCCCTTTCCAGATCTGCTTGTAATAAATTCCTTCAACATTAGTCATCAGGGCATTGTACATGGATTTAACCGTGTAGACTCTATTTTTACCATATTTCCAGAAAACTGAATCCTCACATTGATTCAGATGAGTTTCAGTCATTTTATCAATAATATGAGTCCATTGATCTTTCCAGTTGTCTACCAACCATCTAGTGAATGTGATCCCGTCAGGATTAGCTTTAGCATCAGCAAGGCTAATCTTTTTATTGTTTGCCATAGCAAACAGGTCAGGAAAAAGAGAGCTTAAGGGTTTGTCATAAAGCCAGCTATCCTCCCAGAAGCTTGTCTTTTCACCATTTCCTGTTTTCACTCTTCTACCATGTAGATATATCTCCTTGACTTTGAGCAAGTCATGCCACATTGGTGAATCAGATTGTCTATGTTTAACAGATCTAATTGTATCCTTTTTGAGATATTTATATCTAACAATATCCTGCCATAAGCCATTTTCTGTCTCAAGCTTCCACCACCACTTACATAGGAGACTGATATTCATGATTCTGATATCTTTAATACTTAGCCCCCCTTGCTTCTTATCTTTACAGATTCTAATCCACCTGATTAGGTGGTATTTTCTTTTGGTACCCCCTCCTTGCCAAAAGAAGGACCTTCTCTGTTTGTCTAAATTATAGACTATTGTTTTTTGGGAAGAGATACATAGACATATGATATATTGGTGCATTTGTTAGACTAGTATCAATTAAAAATCTTTCTTCCAAAGAATGGACATTGTGCCTCCCATCCAAACATCTAACTTTTTGGCACTTTTTATCACATAATGGCATCCAAATCACTAATATGCAATCTACTTGGACTCACAAAAATACCCCTAAGTATTTAATTGGAAAACATCCAATCCGACAATTGAAAATCTCAAAGATATACCGAGGCCTTTTCTTCATCATTTATGGTTATAATCTCACTCTTTAGAAAATTAATTTTGAGTCCTGCCATAAGCTCATATAGGTACAATAAGAGTTTAAGATTTTTTTGCCCCTTCCAGGTCATGTTTTAGACGAGAATGGTGTCATCTCGCATATTGCGACTTGCCACCCCATCCTCAATAATATGATCAATCGGACCCAGTAAGGGAGTTTATTTTTTGAGCTTTAATGACCATTCTAGTGAGTCCATCTGCAATGAAATTGAAGAGTATTGGTGATAATGGATCACCTTGTCTTACTCCTTTATAGCTTTTAATGTATTTACCAATGGTGTCATTGAGTTTAACACTTATCTTGTTCAATCCAACTTGCACCAAAGTTTATTGAACCCCCGGCAACTAGACATTCAAATAAGAATTTCCATTTCACCTTATCATATGCCTTTTTTAAGAAATCTAATTTTAGAATAATTCCTGGCTTTTTTTAATCTTAGTTTCATGCAATATTTCATGCAAAATCATTACTCCACTCATAATATTCCTTTTCATGAAAGCATTGATTTTGATGGATTAGTTTGTCCACCACCTTTTCAATCCTGATAGTAAGGGTTTTGTTACAAGTTTATACAAGCGCTTAAGGAGACATATGGGTGCGTATTCTTGAATACTAGCAAAGATCTGCCTTTTTTGGCGGCAAAGTGATGATCCCATAATTAATTGCGCTAATGTCCACTTTCCCTTTATGAAAATCATCAAAGAATTGGATGATATCAACTTTAATAATGTCCCGGCTGGCCTGATAAAATTCAATGGGAATTTTATCGGGACCCGGCAGCTTTTGTTCTTTTCCATATCAAATAAAAGCATATTTAATCTCTTCTTCATTGAAGGGTCTCGCATAGAAAAAAATCATTATCTTCATCATTGATCTTTGGAGCATTCTCCCAAATTTCTTTATCAAGATGTATGTCATGGTCTATGTGCGGTCCAAACAAATTAGTATAATATTGGGTAGCATGATCTAGAAGTTTATCATTGCCTTCAATTGTGATCCCATCATTATCAAAAAGATAAAATTGTGTTCTTCCTTTTAATACCATTAGCTATCTTATGAAAGTAGCCGGTATTGTTATCACCTTTTAAAAGCCATTGTTCATGGGATCTATTCCTCCAATAAGTTTCTTCTTGTTCTAGTATGAAGAGATTTTCTCTCTGCATTTCATGTTTTTGAATGAGCTGAATATCATTCAAAGTTATCTAATTCTTCTAATTCCTCCAGGCTTTTAGTAACTCACTTGCAATATTTTCTCTTTTTTTTTTTCCTCATTTCACCTTGTAGACTGAATCCCCATCCTTTGAAGTATTTCTTAATCAGCTTTAGTTTTTGGCCGGATTTTATCCAAAGGCAGTTTTAGCTCTACAATGTTTACCCCAAATGTCTTCCACAATTGGCGTGAAACTCGATTACTAAGCCGATTCAGTTCAAAACCGAAATTGTATCTTCTTTTTTGGGTGGTGTATTGCCCGTACTAGAAATAATCAACGGGTTATGATCTGATATGTCCCCTGGGGAGTTTCTTAACAATGACTGTTGGAAAGATATCTTCCCAAGATTTGAACACTAATATTCTATCCAACTTTTCAAGAGTTGGATTAGGCTGATTATTTGTCCAAGTATACAACCCACCGCCATCTCAATCTCTCTTAGTTCATGATGCTCAATAAGCATATTGAATAGATTTGAGTGTCTCGTGTAAACCATTTCTTTTGTTCCTTTCATATATGAATCTTATAATATTAAAATCACCTCCAATAAAAAGAGGTTCTTTACAATGAGAACAAAAGGATGACAGTTCAAGAAGAAATCTTGTCTTATGTTCATCCCAGTCTTTTCCATATACAACCAATAAGTTCCATTTGATTCTATTAGTTTTATCCCACATATTCACTTGTATCATGAATTCACCATACTTAATGATATCACATCATATACCTCCAATCTAACACCCACTAGTATGCCACCAGATTTACGGAAGAAGGATTACTCATCCATACATATTCTTTTGCATAATCAAACCTCCTAATGATTGAATCATCACAATGTTTTATCATAGTTTCACGGATGCCAATGAAATGAAACAGATATTGACCAATAAGATCTTTGAGAAAAGTGGCCACACCAGATTTTTTAAGACCTCTGCAGTTCCATATGAGACCTTGCATTATTTAATTTTTTTTTCTTGATCTGCTTTGGTCTCAAGATCGAGAGGAGACTTTTCACGAGGTCTCCCCTCTTTTTTTATTAAGGATAGGGATTTCCTTATCCTGTTCCTTCTTCCTTGGATGGGACATAAGAACAATGCTTTTTCTTTTTTCTTTCCTTTTTTTCCTAGATTCTACAAGAATAAAATCATCGGATCCAGAAGATTCTTCATTAATCCACTCAAGCATGAGATTATCATTCTTACTCTTATCATTATTATCATTAGGTAATTCCACAAGTCTAGAGTCATCTTTCTTACACTTTGTTTATTATAAAGGTCATTTCGGCTAACTCTAATTGCCTAAGCGGATCAAAGGTTTCAGCATCATTAGAACTCAAATCTACTCCCATATTATTAGCATTAATGACTAGAGTCTCATCATCAAGGACGAGAAAAAGAGTTGCCGCTTTTTAACGGGTTTTTTGGTAGTTACCTTCCAAGTTTCTTTTCTTTGACATCTTTTCCATCTTGTCATTGATGTGGATATGAGTTTCTCCTTTGAGCCTCTCGCTCCTCCTTCTTTCTTCACCTTGCGGCTTGAAAGAATTGTCCCTTGACTTGGGCTGATCAAAGATCTGTGGAGGTAGCCCCTTGGATCATCTCCTGTGCTTGGGACTTTTCCTCTGGTATTTCAGATCCAACAGGGATATCAATTAATGGAGTATCCTTCTGAGGAGGTATGTTAGGATCAATAGTGTCTTGAGTGCTTATGATTGCATCATCGGACAAGAAAACTTCGGGAGAGTCAAGCTGCGGGAGCTAGCGCATCTTTCCCTGGACTTAGGACTGCATATTGTTTGTTTCTCTTTGCCCAACTGGTTCTCATCTTGCAGGTAAACTTTGGGGTCTTCATTGACTGTGGAGTCAATCACCATCATTGCCTGAACACTGTTATTACCTTGAGAGTTGGGGTCATCATCATTATCATCTTTTTTTGCCTTTTCCTTCCCTATATCCAAACGGCTTGTGGACCTTTTTGGGAAAGGACTCTTCATCATCATCGATTCATTAGATTCGATGTCAAGCTCATCAAACCTCTCGGGTATGAAAACCTTCTCATTTAATGCGTAATCATTGGGCTTTTCTTGAGATTTATTCATTCCTGTGGACTGACTCTTGCGCCTGAAATTCACTTTTGGGGGTGTGTGACCAATGAAACAAAGCCAGTCTGGCGATTACTCTTGCCTTGATCATTCACCTGTTTGTCTTTTTCTTTTGCTCTGTTCTTGCTTCCACTAGATTTATCACCCACCATTTTGTTGTTGGATCCTTCAAAGTGTCGAGTTTCATCTTGCTTAAACTTCTTGTGAGCTGGTTGTTGATCATCGATTCTGATGATTCCACTAGATAACACCTTGGTACCCTCAAATTCTTCAACTTCTCTTTCAAATCCAAAGATGATTCTCTCGCTTGCCTACAAAAGCTTCAAATTGTCTTGGGCACTTTAGTAACATCTCTCGCATGCAATCAGCCATCACATAATCATACCTATACCGGTACCTTCATCATGATCCCAAACTTTACCAACTAGTCCTCCCACCTTTGTAAGAGTCATCATGGACCTCGATCTGGCTGGGATGTTACTAACCCCTGAACCAGTCTGTCTGCGGTGATCCATTCACCCAACAAATTGAGCCCATGGTTCTATCTTAATCTGAGCTTCATTTCTCGAGGTTAGATTCTTCAAGTTGCACCATTGTGTGGCTAGCTTAGCAGTTGGGAACCTCAGAGTGAATCTATTATCGGCAACTTGTCTTGCTCTCCATATCCAAGCATCAACTCCCACTAGATTGGTGAAGTCAATTTCAATATCTCTAGTGTTGCATGTCCGGACATGACAAGAATCACATTTGTATCTTGGCCTTCTCTTTAGCAACAGAGGGTCAATGCATTCTTCAATGAAAAAGAAGCTTTGACCCTCAACTTGGGTAGCACACAATTCTCGCCCAACATTCCAAGCCACCAGCCTCATGCAGTTGTAAGTGGGATGATTGGCGTACGTATAAGACATCTAGCCCTACGGCAATCCTTAGTTGCATGATTTGTCAAACCACTGATTTCACAAGGCACAGGTTTGGTCCCAGAAACAGATCCTTCCTTAGATGAGTTTGGATTACCTGAGTTTACTGCTTCTTTCTCTGTTTCACCCACTTTCTCAATCTCCTTGCCATCTTCTTGGGATTGTTTTGGTGCAGCCTTGCCTTCCCACCTCATAGCAACCTGGATCCACCTCGGTGTTGGAATCCGAGGCAGTCTTGATCTCAGCTGTTGCATCAGCTTCCCTGCGCCTCCAGCTTGAGTTGTTGTTATTGTACCCTCCTCTTCCTTGATTGAAACGCCCACCTCCACCGTCTCTTCCTCCACCACAGCCCTGACCATATCCACGACCTTGGTCGTGATAGTTTCTCCGGCCCCCATACATGCTAACCGTAGGGGCAGCTTCGAATTGAAGGGCCGAGATGTAGGATTTGGTGGTGGAATTGCTCCACAATGGCCAACAAATTTGGCTAGGGTTTGGTGAGGGTTTGCTTCGGGAGGGGGAGGAAGAGGGATATGAACCAGCTTTCCGGTCTTGAATGCATCTAGATTGGCATGGTGGTGATCCAAGTTTGCGGTGACAAGTGGCTTACAATCACCAACACCTTAACTTTTGACACGTTGCTTTTCCGATGGATGAGCACCTAGGATTCCTTTTACTATCTGTACTTTGGGAGGTAACCGGAACCATTTCTCCTTCCGAAATTGCCCTTGTTCCTGAATTTGAAGCGGAGGATTTCCCTCCTGCGTGCTTTGTGGTTGGTGATCATCGGCCATTTTATCATAACTATTCCAATGGAACTGAATTGGAATTCTCTTGATTTTCATTTCGTGCCCGGATAATTCCTCGAATGGGAAATTATCCTTCTTACTTGTGTATTTGAAGAACCTTTCCGTTGTATCAAAAGGAGGAGCAAACTTCTCTGTTTTACCCTCTTGCGCTTTGAATCGGACATCTTCGATCGTTTGAATCCCTTGGATGAATTGGGGATACTAGCCCTCAAGTTAGCCTCTCTCGAATGAACTAGGGTTACAAGCCCCATTATTATTCAAGTCGAGGTCGAATCCTTAGGGTTATGAATCAAAATCTACGAAGTCGAGAATCAAGGGAGAGTTCTCTATGATCACAAAACTCTCCATGATCCGAAACTATCAACTCCGACTGAATCTCATTCGAATAGAACTCGAGGGATGAATCGAATCGAGATTTCGAGAATGCTTACATAGTTCTTCGTCGTCTTCATCACGAGTCCTCGTTGCTTTATGGGAGTTTTGTCCCCAATCCTTGGACGGAAGGAGGAGGAAACTCGAGGGATCATCTAGGGGATGGAGGGAGAAGGGTCGACGGAGAGAGGTTGGTCGGTGGTTGGGGAAGATTCCGCGAACCTCCCGACCCGGTGCGGCGGGGAGGGGAGCGGAGAGCCGAGCGGGGCGACAACGCGGAGGACCGACATCCTCTCTCCTCTAAAGGATGGGATTGTTCTTTCCATCAAAAGAACACCATGATCTTCTTATTCTGTTTCTTTTTCCTAGAAAAAGCATACAGAACCAGGAACCTTTTCTCACTAGAATGACACAAAAAACCCTGTTGCAAGCCTTCAACAGTAACCTGACGAAGTACCAAAGTTATTGCTTTTTTTCTACAGAAGACTCTTGGAACGATAGTTCAAAGGTAAATCAATTCCTTACCTTTGACATATCATTATCGGCTCCAACATAAACAGGTTTTTCTTTTCTTTCTTCATTTTTCTCAAATGACAATTTAGAAAAATATTCATCCTATGGGACACGTCAATGCATAAGAAGAGCATTATAGAAATCATGAACGAAAAGTTTGACTATCAGCACGATGAGGCGTTGGCCGAGAGTTTCCCGGCTGTCTTCAGCCACTGCAACACGAAGGATGCTTCAGTACATGAGATGATGGCAGACGGCATTGAGCACACACTCGTGAACAGGCTGTCCGTGAGGGCTCGGGCAGAGCTTCAGCAGCTACAGCTCCTCCTCGATCAGGCACATCTCACCCAGGAACCCGACACAAGGGTCTCACCATTCTTCAACTCCAAGGGCATCGACAGTGGCTCGGTCTACAGATTCATCAAAGCTCAGGGCCATCACAAGAACGCCGGTGCAGATTTTATGTGGAACAACTGCGCTCCACCAAGAGTACAACTTTTCATGTGGCTACTGCTACAAAAAAGAATTCAGTGCAGGGTCGTCCTACACAAGAAGCATGTGGTACCCGATAAAATTTGTGAAGTGTGCGGCCAACATGATGAAACGCCAGAGCACATCATCAGTGGGTGTGTCCTAGGAAGATCGTTCTGGGAGAGGCTAAACATGAACCAGATGATCGGCTACGACGTCGCCAACCTCTACCTAGTTTCCAGGTTGCCGGGTGTGCCGGCGGCTGAAACAGCGGCGTTTTTATCGCCTTGTGCTGCTGGACGCTATGGAAAGCCAGAAACGCGAAGATCTTCAGAAATGAAGACACAACGGTGCAACAAATTATGCAGCAGTGCCTGGAAACGGCGCGGTTGTGGAGGGCAAGGATCAAAAAAGAAAGAAGAAGCACATCGCTGAGAAATGGTGTCAAATATTCGAAGCGGCAATGCAGGATTAGAGTCCCATATGCATATGTCTTTTGAGAATCAATGTAAATAACCCCGATGTAAACTCCATGCGGTCGTTTGGGGCCAATATCAATGAAACTAGGAGAATTCCCGCGTTCGTTGCTGCTTGGTATGCAAGAGAATATCAAGATCCAAAAAAAAAAGAATTTGATAGATGGTTCAAAGATGCTAATAGGCAGGCCTACAAAATATGTAGCCGGGCAATCTCACAGTTTTATTTCAAATCATCTGACACTAATAGAAAAACAAAGGAAAAAAGAAACTATCAAGCCTGCCTTGTTCTTGAAAAGTGCTTCTCAGTGTAGCCAACGACATTGGCAAGAGGGGCATCTGTGCTAGCAGCATGGCTGTCAAAGATGACACGATAGAAAAATTGAAAAGTGTAATTTATGCAACATACCAGGAAGGATTTCAAGAATAGGACTAAGCAAAGAGGTGGAAAGATACCTGAGCCTTCAAGAAACAGACCAGGAAGTAAAAACAAATAATAATCTCTTCTAAAATACCAATAGTTTGTCATTTCATCCTGCATTTAGAAACATTGAAAAGTTATTTACATCTAGCTCTAGAGCCTAGCAGGCAAGTATCTTCAGAAACATATCAGAACTCCAGCTCCATTTTCCATGTTTCACTTTTTACGTGCTTACAACAAAACATCGATTTGGAAGATTGTACCTTGAGGAGTGTACCAATGGTTATACAACTATGATTTCCTCAGCACTTCGATTGCATCAAATCTATAAAGGGATGGAACATTAAAAAGTCATAGACAAACTTGATGGAGGATTGGTTTGAAGGATAAGCCTCACATCTAGCATACCGGGCCTGAGTCCAGTAGGCGGAAGAAAGCACTTCGTATTCAGATTTGTCACACCAAAGGAATAGCTACTAATTTGTTTGGTTTAGCTGCTCATCCATATCATCAACTGTACTGAAGAAGGTCAACCATGAGACGGGCTAATGGAAATCAAATGTGAAGGGAAAAATAAATTCACATCAGTGTAAACAATGGAACACACAAACTTTTTTCCTTCAACATGCATGAAGTCTGCAATAAGATACCAGTGTAAGCAGTAAGAATATACCTTAGGTTGCTTGGTAGCGTCCTGGAATAAGAAAATTGGCATAGCATTTATTTGTATCATAATACGCTTTAATAAATCAAAGAACCAGCATGGGAGCTTGCATGGTGTGTACTGTCCTGCAAAAGAAAGGGAAAAACAACACATAAATCTTTTTAGTAAACCATTAAGCTACACTATCATTGTTTTGACCCTCATTTAGATCAAGAAATCTGTGGACCTCTCTAAGATTATTTGACACTTAATCTGCTAAGTTACGAATGTACACATATGATAGTCAAAGGAAAGAAAGGTTCAGAACCCAACCAATGCCAGAATCAAAACGGTGTCAGGTTCTATATATACTTAAATGGTAATCTCATTTCACAAACCTTGAATGTGTAGCAGGCCTGGAGCTGTAACCATACGCAGATAAAGAACAGCTTCGCTTTGTCCACAATCAGCTAGCAAACAGGCAGAGCAGAGGCGATGTGAGCATGGCATCCTGGGGCGGTGTTGGTCCATATCCACTTCCTTCGCCTGCACAAAAGAATCAAAATCCACAAAAGTTGGAGTCCAAATCCACCCACACAAAACCCTAGAACATGAAAGGCACCCAAAATTTGTCACCTCGACCCGATCTGCATGGCGTCGGTCTCCCCGCTGCTCTAGCGCTAGCATTCAACTCATAGTAGAGTGCATAGTCATTTTGGAGAGGTATTTAGATGTAGTGTCATGATGTTGTGACAAAGAAGTGCAAAGTAGCAGTGCAATAATATTGGCTGAGTTGGCAAAATGAAACAAAAGGATTTGCTCTATAACATAAGTGTAGCGGGCTGTAGTAGCACATCCCTCTTATCAGGTTTGCAGTGTATGGTAGCCGTACATTTTGTTCAATGAAAGAAAAGGAATTTTACTTTGTCGCAGCAGCAATATACTTCAATAATTGTAGAAGAATGATATCCAAACTAATTAAGGAAATGTCCAAATTAATTTGGAGAGGAGAGGGACTCTGTAAATCTTGGCATTCTTCATAACATGGACTGAATATAACTTGAGATTCAGATAATTCATCCCAATCCCTCTTATCAGGTTCACAGTGCATGGTAGGCGTACTGCAGTTGAATCAAAGAAAAGGAACTTTACTTTGTCACAGCAACAGTGTACTTCAAAAAATTGTAGAAGAATAATATCCAAACCATTGAAGGAAACATCTTAATCTGGAGAGGGGAGAAAATCTGTAAATCTTGTCATTCTTCGTAAGATAGATTGATGCAGTAACACATAGATCAGATATAGACAATTACCAACAGCTCCACATACGACCTATCTTTTATCACATATAAGTCTATTTAGTCTAATTTCTCTCACATTACAGTGCAAAGCACACACAACCGCAGCAGGAGCAGATCCATCAAAGCACAGAAACTGCAGGTGCATATCGATGTAAGGCAGGGGTTCGGGGTTTTGGACTGCTCACCTGTGGCATGAAGGAGGCAAAACGAACGACGCAGGGAGATCTCGCGGCGGCCGGCCACGGTCTTGCGGAGGACCCATACGACGGCTGTCGGAGGAGGCAGGGAGCAGGTATGGAGACGGTCTCCGCGCGGTGAGGATGACAGCAGCGCCCAGCAGAGCAGATGACGGTGAAGGAGCAGCTGGCGACGGCACAGGGACTCGGATTGGCTTCCGCCCCGGAACCGCGCGTTGCATGTCGAGGCAGGGCGAGGAGCAGCTGGCGACGGCGACGGCGCAGGGACTCTGATCTGCTTCCGCCGTGGAGCTGCGGGCTGCCCGGTGTGGCCGCTTTCCCTCGAGGCTTCGACGGGGGCGGCTTCGGATCGGAGGCGTCGTCGTAGCGGGGCGGGGATGGCTTCGACGTGGGCGGCGTCGGCGGTGACAGATTCGCCACGTAGATGGCGGTTTCCCCTCTAGGACGGGGTGGCAGGGCGTCGGCTCGGGCGGGCTGGTGGGCGGTGCGGCTGTTGGGACGGCTTCGACGGTGGCTGTGCAGGCGTCCTCGGTGCTTCACCCTGACGAACGCAGTTACGCAGAGGGAGAGGACCCTGGCGGTTCCGTGGGCGGACGATGTGGGTAGGCGCTGGGTGACCGGGGAACAGGAAATGCGGACGGGCGGGGCTCCCGACGACGGTTGTCCTCCAGGTATAGATGCGCTGGAAGATGGGGGGATGGAGGAACTTTGAAGGCGTGGATCTGGGAAGCCGGCCGGTGGAGCGCAGTGGGTTCAGGTGGAGGGGAGGCAGACGGTCAGCATTTACGCTGCCCAGGCGGCGAGAGGTAGAGGAGGCCGACGGGTAGAAAAAGCCGACGGATGGGGGGATTTATTTATTTGCCACTCTTACGGACGCTCGTGCCTCCAAAATCACTCTTATACGCGGCCTTATTTATTTGCCCCACAACACAGTAACATCCTTATTTTCTTGCCATTTTCGCTGATGTGGCATGCCACGTCGTCGCGCCAGCGTGGACAACATACTTGGAGCACTAGATGGAGACGTGAAATGACCATCCTGCCCTCCCCCCACTGGCTGATACATGGTTTCCGGCTAAATTCCAACGCGCACGGCGCATATGCTGGTTCTGCATTTCGGCTGGCGCTGGGATACTTGGCCGCCGGCCCGGCCGCTGCTAGTCGAGTCCTTGTCGTAGCAGGTACCACACACCAATTTGTGGTTGTGCGGGTCCGGGTACGAGGCATCATGCATGCGTTCAACACATGCGAATGCACGTAACAGTACTACGTTCTAAGTTTAGGCAGGTTGGGGCGTTGGAATTTGGAAATAGCAAGAAGGTCTCTGTGACGCCGGCGCGGCGAGTACTCCTTCCCTCGCTGGCTCGCTGCGTGGTGATGGTGGGAGGTCGAGGAAGGAGCTTACATGTGGGACCCATGCATCAGCCAATGGAGGGGGCAGGATGGTCATTTCACGTCTCCATCTAGTGCTCAAAGCATGTTGTCCACGCTGGCGCGACAACGTGGCATGCCATATCAGCGAAAAATGGCAAGAAAATAAGGATGTTACTGTGTTGTAGGGCAAATAAATAAAGCCGCATATAAGAGTGGTTTTGGAGCCACGAAAATGTTCGTAAGAGTGGCAAATAAATAAATAGCCCGACGGAGGGAGATGCGATGTAGGCGAACAAGCTGCCGCAGTGACGATTTTTTTTTTTTCACCTTCGTGTGCACGAACGAACGGAGCGGATAGGTGGGATGCTATACTTCAGCTTATCGATGACGAAACCAATCGTAACCCGTAGAACTCCCCTAGTGGGGGCTCTCTTTATAGGAGATTTAGATACAGGTGGGGAGCTCCTCCTCCCGGTGAAAATTAAAAAAAAGTTTGACTATAATCAGCATAAAAGATGTACTAACCTCTGGAGTCTGCATTCCATCCATAATGATCCAACAAAAAATTATTATGTCAGTGCAAAGTTTAAATATGTGATATGCATGTGAAATGAGAAGGACAGAGCTCAGGTACAAGGGGAAGGCGTTTAAATATTTGTTATCTTCCTCAAAGTTTTGCTCAAGTATGCGATCAACTTCATCAATAGAACTAACGCTGCTTCACTTGTGAAACAGAAATAAGGGTAAAATAATGACCAGAGCATCGCTATTGTTTTAGTAGTGGCTCCACAAGGGCCTGAGCTTCTCCTGGCCACCAACATCCCACACAGTGAACACTACACTCTTGCACTGAACCATCTCAGTATTGAAACCTACAACGTGAAGAGACAGGTGTAATCAATTAGCGTACGAATGAACGAAACATAGAATGAACGAATCAATTAGCATAGCATGGCAGGTGTAATCAGCAATGGTAGGGACAGTGGAGAGAACCTCACCAATGTACTATACAAAATCTACATGGGCATTTCATTAAGCACGCTGAAGGCACCATGCACTGCCAAGTTCCAAACCGCCGCACTCAGGCATTTCCCATCGAACAACACTTAATTAATGCATACACCAAGCCAAGAACATGAGCACGCGGGGCGGCTCCTCAACCGTGGTGGAACGAAAGGATAGCGAATCAGGCGGCACCAATATCCATGACATTTCCCGGCAAGTATCATATCTTATTCCGAAGAAAAACTCGCCACACGCAGATGCAGTGCGTGCGTGATGAAGGGATTGCTGATCGAGTATTACTATTACATTACCGACGGAAGCGGCGCCGACACTACGTCCCTGGCGGAGTCCCGGAAGCTGAGGGTGGCACGCGATCAGCACTGCAAGGGCGACGACGGCGATCAGCACCAGGACGATCCGCAACAGCGGGCTAGGCGTGTCGGCGTGGCCTGGACCGAGCGACGGTGATCCGCAGCAGCGTGCTAGCCGTGGCGGCGTGCCTGGCCCGAGCGCTATGAGCGGTTGGAAGACCGGCGTCTGGCGGCGTGAGTGGTGGATTGGTCGGCGGATGCCCCTGCATGGAAGGCGCAGTGGCTGGGGCGAGAGGATTAGCGGCAGCACGCGTAATTAGCGGCGGCGGTGATTAACATGAATGAGTATGGCGGCAGGCGCGAGGGGCTGAGGAGGTTGCCAGAAACAATCTAGGCCCTTGGATTATGAGTGTAAGGAGAGAGAACGCCAAGATTTAATCCTGAGTGTCCGCTTTTGAAAGATTTTGTTTTTTCGCTTTCCATTTCTAAAATTTAGAAAAGTTGGTGTATTAGTAGGGTAGATAGATATATTAGAAAAAGTCTAAATTACACCCCACTATGGGAGGTGGTCTAAATCACCCCGATGCATGAAATGGTCTAAATCACCCCCAAACTTTTCAAAACCGGTCAAATTACCCTCTAAAAAACAGCTTTAAAAAATCATATAAAATCATAGAAAAATCATAAAATAGAAAATAAAATTATGTTAAACTCCAAATAAGTAGATCTATGTAGTGAACATATAATATGGTATGCTTTAGTTCAATTTTTTTGTTGTAGCTTTAGATTTATGCTTTTTTCTCGTAGTTGTAAAAAAAATATACTAAAGTATACCATATTATATGTTTATTGCGTGGATCTACTCATTTGGAGTCTAACACAATTTTATTTTCTATTTTATGATTTTTCTATGATTTTCTATGAATTTTTTAAAACTGCTTTAGGGGATAATTTGACCGGTTTTGAAAAAGTTCGGGGGATGATTTAGACAATTTCATAGGTCAAGGGGTGATTTAGACCACCTCCCATAGTTGGAGGTGTGATTTAGACTTTTTCCATAGACTAGGTAAATACCCGTGCGTTGCAACTTGCAACGGAACAAAATGATGATGCCCTAATAATTTTAATTTAAACATGTGCATTTTTACCAAAAATGATTTTTAAATGTGATGAGACGTTTGTTCCACACTCGACGGCATCGACTATCTTCCACACAGGAGTTGCTCTAACAAGACTTAATACAAAATAAATTGTATAGCTCGGTGGTAATACAGGAGGGCCAAAATACAAAAGTTTGCCACTGAACATCAGCTCAAAATATTAAGGTGTTTCTCCTCTTCTCAGCATCTCAACTCGTTGCGGAGTGAGGTCCTCCTGCAAAAACCATTGAGGCCTGCTGCTAAAAGAGCAGAGCTACTGAAAGTTATACACAGGTAAATTAGGTGAAAAACAAAATGACCCATTATTTGCTTGCAAATGCAAATGTAGATCCCCTGCTGGAAAAGAAAAGAAAAAAATAAACCTATATTAGGATAGTTACATGCATGTACAAGAGATCAATTTCAAGCCCAAATATTTTTTAGCTCGATAAGTCTCAAGTAGGCTCCAACACTCCTATGTTGGCAAACAGGCAAGACTAACCAAGTTCAGATCCACTAATAATGAAAATTTGCATGTTGATCTAAAAACCAAAACATGGAGCTTTGAGTTGCTGCGCTAAAAGAGAGATGCAAATCACAGAAACTGTAGTTCAGAAAAGTGAAATAAAAAAAAAAGGAGGATCTGAACTGAAAACAAACAAGCTACCTGCTACCACAGTTCTATGTACTTTTGATGAGTTTGAGAAAATCAATATATCAAAATTCCTCAGAATCCAACTGGAGAGTGCCAGGTTATGTCGAACCAAATAAAGTTTACTTCTGAACCAAAATATATATACATGAGTACTCTATATACAATGAAAAAAAGCATCTCTGCTACTTACTAAAGGTGCCCAAGTGGATATCTTTGTTCTCTACAACTCATAATTATAGTGCAGACACGCAAATTGTCATAAAAAAACTAACATAAATAATATGCTACTTGCGGTATCCAATTTTTTATTCTCAACAAATAAAATAGACCATGAGCACTGCAACTCATTTTTTTAGTATTGCAATGGATTGCAGTTCACGTACTACCAATTTCTAGCAAGTCAAGACTTTTCTGATCATGGATTTCAAGAAACTGGCCACTGCCTGAAATAGAGAGCTTTAGCTGCATACACCGAACATTCACATGAACAGGCCTCAAATAGTTTTCCATGATATACACAAATGCAATAGATTAACTGCTTGTAAGCATTATAATTCTTGTAAGCAAACTGAAAGGACGGGGAAATAAGCAACTGACCAATACAGCAACTAATCCATGGATGCAGGACACCATGTCCTTGAGCAATTCTTAAGCATTACAAAGATATGCAACCTAAAAGCATATACCCAGGAGTATTAGTTGATGATTTAGGCACCTCGATAAAAGCATAAAGTAGAGCTCACCTCTTACAATATAATACCAACATAGACGATTCCTGAGAGAACTTACAATTGCACTAATCCAAAGCCTCAAGTCTTCTCCAATCCTGCGGCAAAGCAACCACAAAGATAGAATTAGCCAATGACACCACTCCAACTGATTCGCACAACTCAACTTTCAGAGCGACCTAATAATGTGATCATTCAAAATAGCAGGCCAATCACACCCACCTCCTGATCAGCTAATGAATTCATCTCAAATGGATGAAAGTCACCCCAGATTATGCCCTAACATCTCCCCTTCGCTAGTAGGACTGGCCTGAGGGTATGTACAAGCAAGGCTAATACTATGCTCTTGATGCAACTAACGAAATTGAAATCTTCATCTGCAATCAGCACAATAGGTGGAAATGATGAACACAATACTGGCATTGTAAGTGATGCACTTGAAACAAATAACCGTTTGAAAGCAAAGAACCATCTTCCTAATAGCACTGAGCGAATAACCACAGCAGTAACAAGCAAATTTCAAAATGAATGAGTCCATTAAGCAATCTGCATTAGGATGCTTATCGCTGTTACAATGTACTTGGCACCACATGGAACAAGCAACTGTTGAAAACAAAGCACACTGCCAAGCTTACCCAAATCATGAACTGAAACTGCAGCAAGGGCCGATTCCCACTCATCCATGGCTTCCTGAGACACAGGGATCCAGAATAAGGTTAACATATTAGAGAAAACGAATCCAACAATTAGGTCACACTTATGGTGAACTAAGTGAAGCCTCGCCCTCACATCTGACACGGAATCAGCCCTGGGTAGTGACGACCTTACCTTGTACGGGGAGTCCAAAAGGCGCCCACAGCCCTGCTGTTCTGCAACCGCTTGATGGGGTGCGGTGCCGCTGGATCCCACGGCAACACATAAGTTTGAAATTTGCATAAGTAACAATATAAATACAAGTTGCCATCGTTTGAGACAATGAGGATAAAAATGCTAGCACGCATGCTGACAACAGAACAAAATGTTCTAAAAAAAACAATATATCTCCTACCGATTGGCACAATGAAAATTCTTCAGCCAAGGCATATATCAAAAGGAAAATTCTCATATAGACATTATTGATAGGTATCTCTACATATACATTGGATATTGCCTAGTCAGAGACCAATGTAAGAATATATGTAATGACGATATTATTAAGAAATAAATAGGAGAAAAGGCATAATCAAGCAATGCATAACAACACTAACATGCTGCTATTGAAATCCAAACTAAAAAAGAATTGAGATGTCAGGCAAATACTAAATTCTTCGTTGAGACTAGTAGGTAAGCCCGCGCCAAGCACGGGCAGGAAGCTGATAATGCATAGGATAGGGATATATAGTACTCCATTAAGTTGTTAATTCTGTATATAGTAATAAGTCAGCAGTATATACATAATTAATAGTGGTGTGCTATTCATGTATGATCGGGTCCTTGGAAACAACCATGCTTGACCATTACAGAAAGAGAAGACTTGCACAGATCCTTTTGGCCTTGTATCCGGTCAATGCATATGAGCATAACTGCATGAGCAAGAAAATGTATAGAATCAGATCTTGTCCAAGGTAAGATCACAACATGTTGACATTTGCCAAGAAACAGGATGGATGCATAAATAAATATGGAAGTGCATAACATTTGATCCTATTTAGTGTTGGCCCAAACTAACTAATATGGGAGGAAATATGATGAGAGGGGAGAAGGGAGGAACCAATGGAGCTAAATAGATCCTTTATTCAAACTCTATCTTATAGCTTCACACTATAAGGTTACATAGCAAAGGATTCTATCTCAAACTCTCATTCCATCTCATGCTATCCACATGAGGGGTACATGTCCTTTTATAGGACTTACAAACCGTCATAAGAGTACACAACTCATCTCTAGCTAATCACTAGCTAGCATACTCACTTTACAACTCATTGACAACAAGTAATCAAATCCAACTTTACTACCTAATTCTAGCTAAGCATTAGCTAAAAGAACAAGTCAATTTCCTTTTGACTTGAACAACTCATACCATAGATGCATCTATACCTTTCTTATGACAAGATTAGTCCTAACAATCACCCCCCTAATCTTGTCATGATGCATACGGGAGTAACTACTGCCCAGGCCTCGCGCACGCTCGCACGTATCCACAGCTTCCGAGCCACAAACTCATATGCTGCACGTACGCCGCATGAAACGACCCTCTGACCTGACCAAGCCATGCATCCAAACGTGCCCAGCTAACATGCAGCAGCTAACACTACTCCGCCGTATACTTCAACACATGCAACTCCTAGAAACTAGTTAACAACCCGCTGAAGACGTACTCCTTGCTAACTAGCCTAATCTACATGCAAAAGATCGACACAATCCTCCACGAGAACACATCTCGTTTTGGGTAATGCGGTGCACACTTTGTACATGACACACATGCACAATCCTCCACGAAAACACATCTCGTTTTGGGTACGTGCACACTTTGTACATGACACACATGCAAGAACTCGACAAATAAGTCATGATCTCCCCCTAAACCATCTCCCCTCACCCCCCCCTACAGAGCATCGGTTCATCGGCGATGTCGCCAAACAACGCCTCCTTCTTCCTTGGCTTCGGCATTCCCTCGAGAAGTGGCCGCCACCACAAATTGAAGCACTTGTCTTTTTTTTCCGGAGCTGCGTCAATGCGTCTGCTGCACCCCCCATTGTCATCGGCTTTGGGACCTCCTCGCGTCGCCGATGATGCGCCCCACCACGACCGTGCGTGGTGAGCCATCGCCGGGCTGCCGGGCTCAAATCTCCGACCTTTTTGACGTCGACATCTTCAGCTTGCTCTTCTCGCCGTCACCCTTCTCACCATCATCGGCCATCTCCCTAGTGCTCGAACACCTCTCACAAACCAAGGCTCGATACCACTTGTTGGCCCAAACTAACTAATATGGGAGGAAATATGATGAGAGGGAGAAGGGAGGAACCAATGGAGCTAAATAGATCCTTTATTCAAACTCTATCTTATAGCTTCACACTATAAGGTTACATAGCAAAGGATTCTATCTCAAACTCTCATTCCATCTCATGCTATCCACATGAGGGGTACATGTCCTTTTATAGGACTTACAAACCGTCATAAGAGTACACAACTCATCTCTAGCTAATCACTAGCTAGCATACTCACTTTACAACTCATTGACAACAAGTAATCAAATCCAACTTTACTACCTAATTCTAGCTAAGCATTAGCTAAAAAGAACAAGTCAATTTCCTTTTGACTTGAACAACTCATACCATAGATGCATCTATACCTTTCTTATGACAAGATTAGTCCTAACATTTAGACTATAAATAAACAAAAGCTTCATGTCTTGATTCACAACAGGAAGGTAGGATCAATATGGAGGGTGGAGCTATTTTTTAAGGACTTTTTTTTTTTTGGGGGGTCGGGATGGGGTGTAAGATAAATCAATGTCTTTTTTTTGGTATGCATGACTATTATAGGCAAATAGATTGATTGCGGATTAGGAAGCATAAATGATTAAATTCAGCAAGACTTGTTCTGTGCTGGTGAGAGATCATCCATGTACCCAATCAGAGATTCCAGGGTTTTTTTTTTTTTTGCATAATAAAGGGAGCAGTTGACAATTTAAGTCTAGCAAACTCATACTGAAACACAAAAAATAGTAATGTAACTGAAACAATAACACGAAGAAACAAATGCCACATAAGAGTTGCTGCAAGCAAAAACCTAAACCTGAGTAACATGTGATTCAGGTTCTCTCCTACCTTTTTTTAAAACAATCAATGACAGGGTTTGAGTAATAATAGGCTAAAATAATGGCATGGCATAGATACCTGTCAGTTTGTCTCCAACCCTTTTTGGGAAAACAATGACAATAATATCTCCGTTTTCAGAACAATTAAGCAACTATATTTTATTTTATTTTATTATCCAGAAAACATGAGAGGGCATAAACTTACCTATTAATCTTATAACATGCATGGATCACTACATTTTATTTCCAACTCAAAAGGAATTCATGTTTGACTGTATGTCACCCAAGTACTGCTGTACAAACTCTGAACTAACAACTCTGATAAAAGCAGCAGTGGTATGATGTGCGACTGTTTTGGCAAGCATGGTCGTGTGAGTACCTGGAGGACTATAATATACATAATGGCAATTATCCCAAATCTTAGCATTGTACAGGAAAGATCAAATAACGTAGCAGATCAAAAATCTGAAGAGGAGCTGTAATTAGAAAACTTAGAGGAGGAAGTATGAAATTGTGGTTACCTACTGAGCAACTCCTATGAAGATAGATTTTTTTGCCTTACACAGAGATAAAACTGTAGAGGCATTGTGCAGAGTATTGTTGCCATTTTATACCAAATCAAGTGATCATATAGCCCCAAGTAGAATATGTGCAAACCTTGAAGTGGTTTGAAATGGCACATTAAGGAGGCCTAATATGCTGATCCTTTCTATGGCATTTTCATTGTGCTTGAGGGAGCAATACAACTGTCAGCAGTCACACAGAAGCCCAGATGTTAATCTTTGGTAGAGGAATACAAAGGAACATTTAGATTACTTCCTAAGCACTATGTACTATGGCCATATATGCATTTTCGAAGCTCCTAGAGATATATATAGGTCAAGAGGTCAATGTTTGAGGCTCACATAGTGAACAGAGATCACACATATGCAGTGATGGTAATCGATTAATGTATTTTTTTCAAGCATTGATGGACTACCTGTGAATAGGCCTGCGTGAATTGTAGCAGGCAAAGTAGGGACGCCGTGGCCGCCGTTTCTGTAAACCTGGAAACTGATTGAATAGGAACGGGAACACATCAACGGTACTTGAATTTTGGAGACGGAAATCCCAGGGCTATGAAAACTATAGACTTTCTATAGATTGGAGAATCTGCAGACTGATTGGGGATATGGATGGTGGACGTAACGGGCGGATACCTGGTTGGTGGGGCGTCTCGCCGCGCGAACGGCGGTGGAGGCGCCGGCCGATGCCAACCGGGTGGGCGGCCGGCCGGTAGCGGTGGGACGATGGTGGTGGAGGCGCCGCCGGGCGGCGGCGGAGCGGCGCCGGGCGCGGTGGGGAGGCGCCGGCCGGGCGGGCGCGGGAGCAATACGCCGCGACGCCGAGCAGCGGTTAGGGAGCAGCGGAAGTCGGGAAGAGGCTGTGGCGCTTGGCAGTCGGGCGGCGACGCCGGGCGGAGAGGGAGGGAAGAGGCCGGGAACGGCGCCTAGTCGGAGCGCGGGCGCCGCTGTAGGCGGAAGGAGAGCCTTTTTCGTGCCCATTATAAAAGTCGCCGTTCTTGTGGATACCCCTAAAAACTCGCCTTTCACAGCTACCATCGAAACTTCAGTGTCTTTCGTGCGTGCCATTCCGTCCGTGGGCTGTTAGATTTCCACCGCTCGAGGACATGATGCGGGGCCCGGCACTAGAAAATGACCAAGTTGCCCTCTTCTTTCTTCAACTCTCCGGCACCGGCTTCTCTGGCATTGTTTGTTCTTCTTGTTGCTTGGGTTCAGACTCTGCTGCCATGGCAGCCAACGCTGCTGCAGCAGCAGCCGCGTCCTTGGCCCTCTGCCTCTCGGCGGAGGAGGAGCTTGACGTACGCGAGCAGCTGCGACACGGACTCTGTAGAGCCGCACTTGTTGGCCGTGAGCAGGTTGGACGGCGAGAAGCTGTCCTCCTACAAGCAAACGCTCTCGCGCCGGAACGCCACGGTGGCGAGGCGGCGGCCGGTTTGAGAAGCACGACCGCGTCCTCTATGAGGTCGAGGTCGAAGCAAGCCTGGCCGAGGACCAGGTACCTCCACTGGGCCTCAGTGCCGGAGTGCGGATACGTCGAGGCAGCAGAGGAAGCGGGTGGCGCCCGTGTCGACGCGGTCCGGTGATAGGAGGTCTGCCCCAGACGAGCAGGAGGTGGTGGTGGTGGTGGCGTCGTCGCCCGAGCACGACGACTTGGCGCAGCTGGGGATGTAGTCGCGGAGCATGCATGTCGGCGCGGCCTCGGCCCCTCGACGTCGACAGCGGCAGCGGCATCGAGCGGCACGGCGTCGTCGAGGGCTCCGTCATCCACGTCGCCTGCCTCCTCGACGACCTGCACCAGCAGCAGGACAAGAGTACGGAGAAGAGGAACAGGCGTGGCGAGGCCTCGCCGCCGCTTCGGGTGACCGCCGTGTCGCGGTGCGCGAGGGCCGTGTGTGGTGGCCGTGGGCGCGCGCGCCGCGGTGTCGGTGCTGCGGGCGGAGCTGCGCGCGCGCGGCCGGGGCTCGGTTCCCGCTCCCGCGCGACAGCGCCTACTTCTTCATACATGGACATAGCGTGATGGACGAGTCACGGTCCTTCGCCTACGACCGGTGCAAAATCTTTACATGTCAAAACGCACCTTGATTTTTCTGCGCTCCCTGGACATGGAGACTTGGAGACAACACAGCCTTCAGGGTTTCAGTACTGGTACGAACAACAAGGTCTTCGATGGCGTCAGTGGCAACCAGCCTTGGAATCCATACAAAATTGTCGTCAAAACGCAGCGGCACCTGATCGGTTTCATCAGTTGTAGGAGACAAAACACAGTTGCATCAGTTGCAGAAAGAAGAGGAGGGCATGCTCGGTCATTTTACCGCCCGGGCCCACACGTCGAGGGCTAAACAGAGGAAATCAAACCGCAAACTGCACGGAGTGGCACGCATCTAAAGACTCTAAAGTTTCGATGTTAACCGTGAAAGGCCGAAGTTTTTAGGGGTATCCGCGGAGACACCGACTTTTTATAATGGTATCCACGAAAAAGACTCGCGGAAGAACCGATGGGGCTGTTTTGCTTTCCTTTTTTGTTTCTTTTTCTTTTTTTCTTTCCGTGAAAGGTGTAGCGCTGGGTGTAGGCGTTTCTAGAGCCTGTGGACGTGGCGAAGAGAAACGGGGCAGTACTGGTGGGTAGTGCGGGAGTTTTGTGTTTACTGTTGCCATAACAGTATTCTGTGAGGGGGACGGAAATATGAGGATCTATGCAAAACTATAGTCTTTTATAGATAGATAAGCTTTTACCATTGAGACATTTGGTCAAGCAGGTCCTGTGTGTGCTTATCATTGCATTCAGCCTATTATGCTGAGTGCCCTCACCTTGATTTGTTGTATACTTTGTGTCGGGGACCTAAATATTGGGCCCCGGCACATTCTCGCAGACTATGAGAATACACGGCCGCCCGCCAAGGCCCAAGAAAACCCGGCTTGCTATCATCCCGCACGGAGGGAAGGCCCGACGAACGATGAACCAGTCATCGAGCCACGACGCCACCCCCGACGATAGAAGCGCCCACAAATGGCCCAAATTGAGTCATCATGACGCAAAAGAGCTCATTATGCTCACGGGCGACGAGATCAAAGACCTCGAAGCACGATGAACCATAGTGTTCCACGCCAACAAAGAGCCAACCCATGGGACAGATTCAACCATACTTCTCTGTTTCGTCCGAGGCCGGCCTAGCTCACCGCCCCGGGAGAAATCTCGCCTCGCCCGAGGGAGGCCTAGCTCGCCACCCTCGCACACGTAACTCCGCCGCGCCCGGGAGACCACTCTCCATCCTCGCTAGGTCAAGACACCCCGCCCGGCCCAGGACGCCGCACCCTGGGCGTGGAGGTTCCGGCTGAGGAAGGGAAACCGCCGCGATTGTAACGCGTCGCGACGATGGCGAGGGCGCCACGCCCATCGACACGCCTCGCCAAATCGAACCGCGAATCGCTTCTCGATCCCGACCGATGGGACGCGAAAGCTGAACCCGGTGACGACACGCCACCCGCAGACGGAAACCGTGGTGACACCGCTCATTCCTCAAAACACCGCCGGGGCGCCCACGTAGGGTCATCCTCCCGCATCCGACACGCATAACCGGGCCCGGGCCGCCCGCCATGCGCACTATGAGGGACGCCTCACGAGCCTCCGGCCACGCCGGGGACAGCATGTCCACCATCGGATCGACGCCAGCGTGTCTTCGTCAAGCATCCCGACCGACCGACCCCTCGGCAGAAAAAAAAAGACACGGCCCGGTGCGGCCTCGGAATTAGCCACCTAGGCATCCACCTGTAAACGTTACCCCTCCTTCTCCTATAAAAGGGAGAGTAATGCTACATTAGGGAGGATTTTTTCCTTTTTTCGACTCTATTGAACTCCGGCTCATACGGAGGAAATCACCATAACCATCACCACCACGATCGTAGGCGTGAGACCCGTCTCTCCCCTCTCCCCCACGACCGCCCTCAGAACCCCTACCGCGGCTCACCTTTGAGCGCGAGGTAACACGAGCGTGACACACCCCCGCCGGGACGTAGGGCCCCGTTGGCTGAACCAGGATAAATCCCCGTGTCCCGTGTCCATCTTGCGCTCGCCATCGGAGGAGGAGGCACACGGCATACAAATTCTTTATTGCCGGCACCCGAGGCTACCACCGCTCGAACGCCGACGGTTGGCGCGCCCCAGGAGCGCCGTGTGCGACCGCATCTCCATCAGCCTTCATGGCGTTTCCTCCTTCGTTTCCACCCGCCGCCGGAGCACGAGCTCCCGCGTGGAACCCCACCGTCTTGAACGCCGGTATTCGTGGCGCTTGGCCACAACTATGAGATGATCCTTCGCCCGACTTATCGGGTGGAGGGAGGGGCAGCGATCGCCGCCGCGGCGTGCCCACCATCATGGTCGACGCGCGAGGCGGGCAAGGCGGACCCACCAGCGCGCAAGGCGCGTTCTAGCAACGGACTCTGAATCCGATAACGTCCCTCCGGTGCCGCCTCTTGGGAGGGCCCCGCGCCACCCCAGACGCCGGATAGATCTACACCCCACCACCCCCGCGGGAGGGCGCCAAGAAACCCCAACCGTCGGGGAAGGCACTTCCGCTCCGCCGTCTTCGAGGGAGTCCCGTGAATCCTCGTCGGCGCGAGACCTCCGTCGAAGCCTTCGCGGGGGGCGCGGGCCGCCCCCCGTAGCCCCTCGAGCGATATCCCGAAAGTAACTACTCGGATGAGCACCTCTACCGCAGGATGCACGACGATCCAGTCATGCCACCCTCCAGTGCACAATTGGAGCCCGGGCCCGAAATGGAGGAATCACTCTACCGACCGGAGCACCGAATTTCATCCGTCGCGTTGAGCACCCGGCCATCGACGACGAGGATGAATACTACGACCCCACGCGGGAATGCTTCAACGCCGAGGTCCCATTGCAAGATGGCTGGTTCACCGACGTCTCCGACGAAGAGGAGGCGGATGTACAAGACGCCGGGCCGTTCGCGCGCCCGCCGCTTCGCCTGATTCAACCGGTCGCGCACCAGACTCGCCGACAAGGAGCCGCAGCCGCGGGATCTCCAAGAAAGAATCCGCTGCGAAACCGCATCGACGACTCGACGCCGAGCGTAACATCCGACGGGCAGCAGGCTTCGGCAGCAAAGCCCGGGAGAGCACCTCAGCCCACAACGACGGCGGACGCGCGGGCCGGCCGGGATACCTCCAATCCGGCATAGCGGCTCCGCTCAACAGGCCGCCTCAACGGCGCGGCGGCGCCATGCCGGTGCGTGAAATGCCCGAGCCCTCCACCACCGAGGGTAGGCGTGATAATGAGAAGGTCTCCGCCAATGTCACGCCCCCGTTTTCCAAATAAGACCAGACTTCGCCATATGTGTGCCCGTGAAGTCCACACACATACAACACGTAATGTATAAATATCACAAACAATGTTTTATATCAGAACTTAACTAAATTAACACTTACAACTTATCGAGTAACGCTGAACGGTTGCTAAATTTCTGCTCCATTCTCTTCAGTGGATAGTTGGTCAGGGCTCGTATGCCAAGAACTAGTATCCTCGCATCTTCATCCATCTTCTATGGGGCTTTTGCTAATAGACCGGGGAGAGGGAAATAGCAAGAGTGAGTCCATGTCGAACTCAAAGAACAATAGCTAGGTAAGAACTACCCATAGATCATGATCAATTAACTTAAATAATGTAAAGCATAAAACAATAAACCATAAACAAGTTAACAACACTAGTCATCATCTTAGTGCAAAGGTCCAAGGCCGCTCGTGTCCTTGAGCAAGGCTAGTATACTAGTTTGATAAACTCTGCTTGTGAGGTGTACACTTTCACCATGAGCCGTGATTTACCCTTTTGCCCGAGGTAGCTAGTCTCTTAACCCTCTTCCAAGGAAGGTTGGCGGGGGTTCACTATGAAGCCTTTCAAAGGTTCGCTCTAACAAGTTAGTGGCCGCTAGGTTTCCGTGGCAAGTGTGTATAGGTGCAACCCTCGAGAGGCACATGTAGTCGCTGATGTATACACACCAAGTAGGGCGCCGCTATACACCCCAAGGCACACCCCTTTGCGCCTTTCGGTAACCACTAACAAGCTAGAAAAAGGTCCTCATACTTGACCAAAGCCCGCCCATGTAGCACTCATGGTTGTACTGTAAGTCCCGGATGTTCATTGCGCACAATTTCTTATGTTGATAAAAGTCATGTTTTATGGCATAAACATTAAATAGGTCACATGATCATGAACTTAAGCTAGTAGATCCAAACTATACTTGCCTCAAATAGTGCTCAAACTTGTCCAACTTTCCTTCCGATCATCCTTGTATAGCCTCTTCTAACGATCGCAACAATCATCACAATCATCATAGACAAACCTAGAAGCAATACATCATTCAAGATATATATAAATAAGACAAAGCTTTTTAAAACACGTAAGGCTTGTACCGACGTTCGCTGAGCGCAAAAACAAATAAACAAAGCTATAATCTAGAAGGCATAGAGGTTCAAAGAGGTATAAGATGGAAGGTATGACAAATGATAGGAATAAAATATTCATGTTGGATAGGCTAACTTGGAAGGTTGGTACTGTATGGAGCATGTTGTGGAAAAAGGACATGATATTTTGATGATTGGCTGGCTGGGAAACACGATTGGAAAAACAGGGTAGCTGCTGTTTGGACAGCAGGGATAGCAGTTACTATGACCTCGATATCATGTGCAGGTATATAGTGAACATGTACATTCAAGGGCTTGGTGATTTGAGCATCGGATAGCGAGGAACGCCAACGCAATGCAGAGCGATACAACAGCCAAGGCAGCAGAGCAGTGAATACAAAGATGATGATATCTCTGGAATTTGAACTCATATGACCAAGACACATTACAGAGGCATGTGCAAGGATGTTATACACACTGTGGTAAAAGGGTTTGATGAATGGATTAACGGATTTTTGGGAACACGCTTGCCAACCAGCCGCAGCGCAGCTGCGAGGCAGCCAGGACAGCAGTCACAAAAAAAAGATGATATCTCTTTTCATTTTGGATTGTTTGGCTAAACTGTTTTGTCGAGACATGTTCAACTTCAATATCTTCATCGGAATAAAAGGGCTCGGTGAATAGAGTCATGGATCACTGGGAACGCGAATACCAACCGGCAGTAACTCTGCTGCAGGGCAGCAGGGACAGTGATCACAAAATGGGCTATATCTCTTTGATCTTGGATCCTATAGACACGAGATTTCTCATAGGTGTGTGCAGGTATATAACACACTCATGGGTCAAAGGAATTGCAAAAAGGAGTTGTGGATTGCTGGGAACATGCCTGACAACCAGCAACAATGCTGCTGTCCGTGATAGACAGCAGTACATTCACGGCGAAAACTGCACTGCAGATCAGTCCTACTTGAATTAACATGACAAAACTCTGATATAGATCATCATATAAGATAGAGGGCTATGTGTGGTTCTCACATTGGGGTTAGGAATAGGTGGAGATGACGGCAATGGCAGCCAACATCAACAATTGGTGATGACAGGGTCTGTGATGAACAGGGCAGCACCAAGACGTACGTCGATCGACGGGGCTGCTGCGATTCTCCTCGGAGATGATCTGCAACGTGTTAACAAGATCAAGAGGGGATGTGAGGGGCTGATGGTGCCGTGGAACAAGATCAACAGGGGAAGGTGTGATCTCACCATGGACATGACCACGTGCAGTATTGTAGAGGGGGAAGATGGCAGCCTGCATTGACAAGTTATGACAGGGCCTATGATCAATAAGACAACACCAATTCCACTCCATTGACGATATCTACACCACACCAGAGATCAAGAGATGGATATGAGTGATACGAGCAGCAAAAATCAGAGAAGGAAGATGGAGGGACGACCTCACCATGACTTGTGCAGAGAAGAACAACACCTGCTGCCTTCTCTGGTTGAGATGGGGATCTCAGCGGCAAATCGGATCTACTGCTGCATGGGCTACAATTTCGTGGAGAGAATGAGGAGGAAGGAGAAGGAGAAGGTGGGGGCGTCCATGGCAGATGGAGGAACGAGAGGAGAGGAGTCGATCTGTTTTGCAAGGGGAGAGGGGAAGAGGAGGAGGCGCCATCTGATGGTGGGAGGGAGGAGATGTGGAGCTGCTGTTTTTGTGGAAAAGGGAGACCGGCACCAAGGGAGGAGAGGAGACGCTTCTATTCTATAGATAAATATGCATGTTGTTTACTCTTGCAATTAGGGAGTAGTAAGAGAGAATAAAGAGAGGATGTAAAGGAAAACAAGGAGCTGTTGTTATTTTTAGAAGAGGGGGAGAGGATGCGCCCTGGGGAAGATAGGAAGAGAGGAGGCATACATCTATTTGTGCGTGAGGAGAGAAGGGGCAAAGGCGATGGATGTATCTCTACATGCAGAGAAGGGAGAGTGAGGAGAACGCTTGCCATTTACTAAATATAGGGAGGAATTAAGGAGTATCAAGTATTGATGAGTTTTACTCTTGCATGAGAATTATAAGGAAAGATGCACCATAGAGAGAAGGCTCAGCTGTTATGCGTGAGAGACATGAGAAGAAAATATGGCTGGTTGCTCTTGCATGGAGGCATGCAATTGAAAAGGGAATAAAACCGATGGAGTGAAAGAGTGCTACCAAAAGATAATTGAAGAGTGATGTGTGACCAAGAGAATTATGGGAGGAGGAATTACATGCTGGCTATTATTTTTGCATGAGAAGGATGGGAGGTTGCGGCATGAAGGAGGGCAGGAACAACATCTCCACGTGACAAGATGGAGGGCATTGTCCAAGATGTGGAAGATGGGAAGAGAGACGTTGGGCTGACTTGGGCTTGACACAATAGCAAGGGGAGGGACAGACTTAATCCATTAGTGAAGGGCGAGGAGGCGGCTAGGTTGGATTGGGCCGAACAAATCTCGATCCGTTCGTTAATGAGAGAAGAAATTTGGGTTGCCATGATGGGCTAGGTGAATGCAGCTCAACCCAATTTAAGATTCATGTGTATGAATGAATGAGAGACGAGAAAAAGATTTTCCTAAAGAATTCATAGACACCAAAATGATTGAGAGCTCGAGAATGAAAAGAAAGGAGAGAAGGGGTCATTCTAGATTTGTAGGATGTCGACAAATGACTTGATTCGAAGTTTTAGATACTAGTTTGGTATTTGGGGGAGATCAAGGTGGGATCAAACCCAAGGCGCATTTGGAAACATTTAAAAATCATTTTCCAAACATAAACTCTATGCAAACAAAGATGAATGCAACAAACCATTAAGTTGAATTGCAAAAATTTTAGAAACCCACACTTTTCCACTATCTAAAATATGAGCAAGTTTACTAAAGTTTATAAATTTTAGGAAATAATAAAATCATTTGTTGTTATTTAGTGTTTTCTAAGTCACATCCCAAGATAGAAATTTTGGGGTGTGACGGCCCAACTCCTCGACAAGGCAGCGGTGCAGCAGCGGAAAGCTCCGCATCGCTGGATCGCTAGGATGACGCCGCGACGGCAAGAGGAATCGGGCGAAGTCGGCAGGGCTCCGCCCACCCGATTAGAGCCGAAGCTCCAAAGAAGGCCATGGGAACGCCGGACGACAACCGTGCAACCGACCGGTTCGGGAACGTATTGAAGACCCGCACCGCGATCAAGAACCGGGCGCCCTCGCACTCGGGGACGAATCGAACGACATTGGGCTCGCCGCAAAGGTGGCTCGCCTCGAGGACGACAAGCGGACGAGACGATCGAGGGTATTCTCCCGATCCTCCCCGCCTCAGGCCTTCACAAAGGGACATCGAGGGCGCCACCCCTGCTGCGTTTGTGCCCCGAGCCATCTCGAGAAATATACGGAGAAACTCGTCCCCGAGGTATGGCCGGACGATTATCGACCGGCATGCCAGTTTGCGCGCTCACGACGATAAAGTGATAATCGGAATTTGCCCCCTGTATCTCTCCGGGTCGCCCGAGCTTGGCTGGAACATCTTCCACCCAACCTCATATCCAACTCGACCAGATTTGGTCGAACCTTCAAAGGCAACTTCCAAGGCACCTATCTACGCCCGGGGAACTCCCCGGACCTTCTCGAATCTGGTCAAAAGTCCGACGAATCCCTGCGCGCGACTACATCCGCTTCTCCAAGCAGCGACCGAGCTACCCAACGTGACAGTTCGACGTCATAGGGGCCTTCTTGGCGGCACCACTTGCCGAGACCTCGTGAAGAAGCCGGGACGCCGACTCCCAATCGGGGCAAACGAAGGCGATGGACATCGCTACCAAGTTCGCCCCGTGAGGAGGCCGTCGGGGCTCTGTTCAACCAGGGCTCGAGGCAAGGGAAAGCGCGAAGGAAGAGGAGCCCGAGGGATCGCAAACCTCGGGAGAACAAGAAGAAAAAGAAGAAAGACAAGAGCCGCAAGGGCAAAGGGTCATCTTGCCCGAAGCCGGACGATGAAGACATGGTGGCCGCGTCGACCGCAGGGGCCCAGCCTCCGCCTGAAGAAACCCTTCGATGACATGCTTAAGAAGCCGTATAGAACCATAGCTACTCCCTAGGTCAAGCATACCCGCGGGAATGCAAGAGGGTGCGTCGCCAGATTCGCCAAGCTCAAGGCTATCCCCGAGGGTGGGGAGGAAGAGGCTCAGAGGGTGGCGCCAAGGGCAACGAGGAATTCGGCGGTGAACAATCGGCTTCATGATCTTCGCGTAAACACCAAGAACATGTCGGTGCGACAAATAAGCAAGAAGGGAGCGCCGAGAGGTCTACGCCACTCGAGCTGCGCGTCCCCGGGTGCGGGCGCAAGTGGTCGGACTGTGCCATCACCTTCTCGACCGGTCGGATCACCCCAAAGACATCCTCGAACCCGGGCCTATCCACCGTGGTGGATCCCATCATCGCCAACACTTTCGACTCACCAAGGTCCTTGCGGACGGAGGGAGCAGACTCAACCTCATCTACGAGGAAACACTCGACCTCCTTGGAGGTCGACAAGTCCAAGATCCGCCGGGAGGGCCGGCATTCAATGGTGTTGTCCCCGCAAGCGGCTTAAGCCCCTCGGGCAGATCGACTGCCGGTTTTTTCGGGGACCCCTCGAACTTCAAACGGGAGACTCTCACATTTGAGATCTTTGGGGTCCGCGGTACTTACCACGCGCTCCCTCGGACGGCCTTGCTATGCCAAGTTCATGGCTGTCCCAAACTACACGCACCTCAAGCTCAAGATGCCGGGGCCGAAAGGTGTCATCACCACAGGCCCCTCACACCATCACGCATACGAGTGCGGCGTGGAGGGTGTGAGTACGCCGAGGCACTCGCCATTGCCGAAGCACTCATCGGCCGACGCAAAGAGGAGCTTTGACGAGATCACGATCGAGCATGAGGCTAAACGCCCCGTCTTTGGGAGCTCTTCGAGCCCCTCCTCGGGCACCAAGAGGATCCCCTCGATCCCAAGAACCCGAAGGAGAAATTGCCGACCATCGGCCTCGGACACGGATCGAAATAGGAAGCCGTGCTGCCGTCGACTTCCTTGCGCGAATGCCAAGACGCTTTGCGTGGGGACCCTCGGACATGCCGCATACCGGGGATGTCGCCGAGCACTACCTAGACATCCGGCCAGGGCTCAAAGCTCACATACGGCGCTTACGCCGCCGATGACGCCTTGAGAAAAGATCATTGGCGAAGAGATCCGGCAGTTACTAGAGGCGGGTTCATAAAAGAAGTATTCCACCCCGAGTGGTTAGCTAATCCTGTGTTAGTAGAGAAAAAGAATGGGAAATGGCGGATGTGTGTGGACTACACTAGTCTCAATAAAGCATGTCCGAAGGTTCCCTTTCCTTTACCTCGGATCGACCAAATTAATGACTCCAACTGCGGGATGTGAAGCGTTGTCCTTTCTGACGCGTATTCCGGTTATCACCGGATCAAAATGAAAGAGTCCGATCAACTCGCGACCTCATTCATAACACCCTTCCGGGATGTATTGCTACCTCACCATGCCCTTGGTGAGGAACGCCGCAACCACGTACCCGATGCATGCAAATCATCTTCGGGGGCTCATCGGGCGGATCGTGGAGGCTTACGTCGGCGACATAGTGGTCAAATCCAAGAAAACGTCGGACCTCGTGGGAGACCTCCTGGGAAACCTTCGAAAGTGCCTTAACAAGAAGGGAGTCAAGCTCAACCAGAAATGCGTGTTCGGGTTTCCGAGGAATGCTTCTTTGGGCTTTATTGTCTCCCGCCGAGGCATCGAAGCAAACCCGACCAAGGTGGGCGCGATCACCAAGATAGGAGCCAATCCAAGATCTCAAAGGAGGCCGTAAGTCATGGGGCTGCCCGGGCTTCACTAAAGGTGTTCATTTCACGCCTGGGAGAAGGGCTTGCCACCGCCGGCTCCTTCGCAAGTCCGAACAACTTCGCTTGGACCCCGAGGCCGAAGAAGCCCTCGCAACCTCAAGAAGAAGCCTTAGAACCCACCGGTCCTAGTACCGCCAAATCCGGGAGAAACCACGCTCCTATACGTCGCCACCGCCACCACCCGGGTGGTCGGTAGCGGTGATCGTTGTGGAGCGTCGGGGAAGAAGGGCACCGTTGCCCGCATACGCCCCTCGTTTACTTCATCGGTGAAGTGCTTTCCGACACCAAGACGAGGTATTCCACGGTCTGCAAAAATTGTTGTATGCGCCATCGTGACGACACGAAGGAAACTTCGCCACTACTTCCTCGCACACCCCGTCATTTGTGGTGTCCTCGTTCCCCCTCGAGGAGATCCTCCAAAACCGAGAGGCCACGGGGAGAGTGGCAAAGTGGGGCGGTGGAGCTTATGGGCGAAACCATAATGTTCCTACCATAGAGGCGTCAAGTCCTGTGTCCTAGCCGACTTGTGGGCGAAATGGATCGGACACCCAGACTTCCCCGCGCCCATACAGGCGAGTCTTTACGGACCATGTACCGATGGATCCATGATGAAGGCGGCGCGGGGGCGGGGTTGCTCTTCATTTCACCCCTCGGGTACACACACGAGGTATGCCATCCGATTGCATTTTCCTGCCTCCAATAACGTCGCAGAATCTGAGGGGCCAAGTCAACGGTCTCGGATCGCGGCGCACCTCGGGATCCGGCGATTGGAAACAAGGGGGGATTGAGTTGGTCATTGACCAAGTCATGAAGGCCTCGCGTGCCACGACCCCAAGATGGAAGCCTATTGTCGGGAGGTCGCAAACCAGAAGAGAAGTTCCACGGGCTCAAACACAAGCACACGCCAAGACGCGCTACAACGAATCGAGGCTCGTGGACCCGAGCTCGCCAAGGTCGCTTGACAACCCGGGGACATTTCCCGAACGTCCTCACCCGAGACCTCGGGCAACCCTCGGTCAAGCCTCCTCACCCCTCGGGGCTCCTCGAGGGCGGACACCACGGACCGCATCCGGCTATGGCGCTTGACCCGTGCCGATCCGGAGAAGGTCACATTGGAGTACCTCACCCGAGGGAGCTACCGAAGACAAGACCGAGGCGCGCCGCCTGGGTCTAAGAGCAAAAAGTCCTTCACGCTAATCGGAGAGAAGGGCGAACTCTACAAGAGAGGAGCCTCGAGTGTATATGCGATGCATACCCTCGGTGAAGGCCGAGAGTTGCTTGTTGACACCCACCGAGGAAAATGTGGCCATCACGCCCTCCCGAGGACCCTAGTCGGTAAAGTCTTGACAAGGCTTCTCATCGGCCCTCGGGCGGTCTGTGACGCAAACCAAGTCGTCGGCGCGACTTGCAAGGAATGCCAATTCTACGCTTTTGAACCCATCTCCCACTCAAAGCGCTACAAACCATACCTCTTACATGGCCGTTTGCAAAGTGTGGGGACTCGACATGATTGGGCCCCGAAAGGGCGCCCGAGGACACACTCACATCCTAGTCGCCATTGATAAGTTCTCCAAATGGATCGAAGCTAGACCCGTGGTGAACCCTCACACACGGGGAAACGGTGAAATTCTTTACAAATCATCTCCCGTTTGAGTCCCAAACTCCATCATCACGGATAATGGAACCAACTTCGTGGGGAAGAAATTCCTTGACTTTTGTGATGACTATGGCATCAGCGTGGATACCTCGGCCGTAGCTCACCCAAAGACTAACGGTCAAGTGGAGCGTGCCAATGGCATGATACTACAAGGACTCAAGCCAAGAATCTTCAACCAGTTGAACCAAGATGGGGAAAAAGGTGGCACGGGGCTGCCATCGGTCCTATGGAGCCTCCGAACGACGAAAAGCCGAGCCACGGGATTCACCCCATTCTTCCCGGTCTGTGGGGCGGAGGCCATCCCGCCTGGACATAGAGTACGGGTCCCCGGGCTGCGAGCCTACACCGAAACAAGGCAACCCCGGCCAGGCGAGGCAAGAATCAAGTAGACCAAGTTGACGAAGCCGAGACGTCGCACTCGCACTCGGCGAGATACCAAAGAGCTCTGCGCAAATATCATGCCAAACGGCTCAAGCCTCGGGAGTTCCAAGTCAACGATCCCGTGCTCGGGTTGAAGACGGACAACAAGGGGCGCCATAAGTTCACGCCACCTTGGGAAGGGCCTTATTTCATCGCGAAATATTAAGGCCCGGACCTACAAGCTGAAGAAACGAGAAGGGAGAAGTCTATTCCAACGCTGGAACATAGAACGACCTACGTCGCTTCTACCCTTAAATACCGCACTAGAAGTCAAACATCGGTGTTATTTTTTCACTCAATAAAAGATCTCGTGATCTTTTATGAAAAAAGTGCTTCTCGTGCAAACCTTAAGGAGTCTTAGCCTCGCCCGGCCTAAAGACTAAAAACTCCTCGGGGGCTACATGGGGACCCCTCGCTTTTCCTTTTTCAAAACTTTTCTTCAACGAAAAAGTTTTTCCTTGCGCATTCTCAAACATTCGTTTAAGGCTGCGAAGGTCGCTCATGCACAAATCCGGGAGCAAGATAACCGAGGCAAACGGATCGCCCCTAGTGGCATCCGTATGGGCTAGTTCCCCGGGGCGGCGTCCACGATTTACTATCTCGCGAACGGAGAAAGCAAGCGACCCGGCCACACAATAAGCGAACAAACTTGAGAAACGCAGCATATGCATGAACAAACCCGCCGAGGGCATATACCCCGGGCGGACGATTGTTTGATACAAACTTCTCACACACTTTAACTTTTCATACAAGGGGAAGATCGGGGGGGCATCGGGCCCCATCCGGCGACAACTTCGCGATCAGCCGCGAAGGAGCACCCGGCGTGGGATCCGCCCTCGGCGGCATCTCTCCCCGAGGTAGGCGTCGGACCCGGATTGGCGCATCCTCGCCGATTGAGCGTCCACCATCTCCGTGTCCGCCCATAGGTCGACTCTCCTATGGGGGAGTACTGGGGCACACTTCATCTTCGAACGGAGGCCGGCGCCGCCGCCGCCATCCACGAAGTCATACAACGCTCGGGTCTTGGCGGCGTCGCGGCCCCTTCCTCGGCGGGATCCACTTCCTCGCCATCGGAGCCAAAGAGAAGAAGCCGTTTCGCCACGCCATCTAACACTTTGGGCTCCATCGGGAAGTGGGAGCAAAAGACGGCCATACATGTCCGCCGCACGCCGGACCCGAAGGCGTTCCGAAGCTCGGACCCGAGGTAGCCACCCACGGCGCCGCCAAAGCGGCTGCGTGCCGAGGCCAACCCCTGGAGGTTGTCCGCAAAGCGGCGGACAGAAGTCCGACAGCCTCCTCCGGCTCCCCGGTATGACTTCGCCCTGCCCCGCCCTGCGCCGGCGTGGCGCGGTATTCACGGCCTGCGCCAGCCGAACCTTCTCCGCCTGCGGCAAATGGAGCTCAAACCAAAATCGAAGCGAGACAGGATGACGGAGTAGAAAAGCTTGCGAAGAAAGGAACGCACCCCCCGCACTTTAGTCGCCAACCTAGCATCACATTGTGCTCCCCGCCAGTTTACTTTTTGGAGCCGCTCTTTCCTTTCCTTCTCCTCAGGCCTCGCCCCTGGACACCAACTCGATGCAGTGTTCAAGGCGCCGCACATCTCCGCCGCTTCCTCGCCTCCTCACGGAACTGCCCCGCTCGCCTTGAGCCTCCTCCAGAGCCGAAGGGACCGGGACCGAGCCTCCCAAAGTCACGGCTCATCCGGGGCCATGTCGGCGCCATCTTGCTGGCTCGGACCGGCCGTGACCGAGCCTCGGCCTCAAGGTCCGCCGTTGGGACTCCTCTCCTCGGCAAGGGGCGGCGAGCCGGGAGATCTCACTCGGGCCTCGGTCGCCTTCACCCGAGTTTGACCAAGGGCGTTCCGGTTCGTAACATTTTCCGCGAAGAAGCTCGGACTTCTCCCGGGCGGCGGCGGAGAGTCCGGCAAGCGACAAACATCAAGATACAAGCCGCACGGACATGCGGCGAGGGACAACCGGTCCCGACACTTACCGCGTCGACTTGACAAGAAGACGGCCGGGGCACGCTCCCGATCCTCGTCAAAACCCTGTGGCCCATCGACGGATCTGCTCATGGGTTCTCCACTCCACCTCGGGCGGTCGCCGACTACCGCAACGGCCGAACCCGGGCGAGCCACCCGAGGTCAGGGGTGGCCACCCCTGCCGTGTCGGCTCGTAAGGATACATCTCCTCCACCGGAACTCCGGACCGCAAAAGTCCGTAGGGCCCTCGGGCCGACCACGGCACCGCCCCGTCACGGCCGAAGACGACGCCGCCCCCAAGTGCGCCTCGAACCCCCCGCACGTGGAGCAATGGGAAGTCGGGGTTGTACTCTTCATGCACCCTCGGATCGACAAGGGTCGGAGACAGCGGGGACTTGGCAGCGTCTCCGCCGGCGTCGAAAGTTACTCTTGCGAGAACTCCTCAATGAAGGGACCGTATCCTCGGGACGGGCGGCGACGCCGTGGCCTCCTTCGGATGGCACCATCGGGCCCGGCGCTAGGGCCGGTGTCATGGGCCACGCCCGAGCCCTTCTGCGTCCATTACCGCCGGTTGGGAAGCGGCCCACCATCACCGCCAGAAGTTTGTGCCGCCTCGCGGCGGCCCCCCAAGAACCCGACCGAATCCAACCCCGCTTTGGGGCTCTGGGCCGGCACCACCGGGAGAATCCGAAGGGCGCAACATCTTGACCATGACCCCGGCTCGAGCCCCGGCCCAGAGCCGGGCGCTAGCCTTCGAGCCTTCTTGGGGTGCAGAGTCGGGGGAAGGGGCCCTCGTTTCCCGAGAGCGCGAGGACGGTCAAGAACGGGCAATCACACACCGAAGGAAATCAAGGTCACAAAGAAAAAGACTTACGAAGCCCGAGGGACGCGCCTCGGGACGACGAGGCTCGACGGCCGCGACGGGGCGGGCCACGCTTGACGCGTCTGTCTCGGCAACGCGGCGCACGCCCGGGCTGGGTCGGGACGAGGCGCCGCCGGCACGCCCCCCGGCAACTCCACGGCGCCAGGCACTAGTGGCGGGAGGCATCGGCCTCCTCCTTCGGCCTCACCATGTGACGCCGAGGTACCCACGCGGGCCAACGCCAATGGTCCGGATAATCCGGCCGGAAGAACCCTCGGGCGCTGGGCATCACGGGACCACGCCCTCGAGACTAGGCTCGGAACATAGGGAATCCCCGACCGAGTCGAAGCCCGTGAGCTGGCCTGGCTCCGAGCCCCCACCCCCACGTCCGACGAGTTCACGTGAGAACCCGGTCATCCGGATTCTCGTCCTCTCCCTGGTGTGTGGTGGCCGGGCGACTCGCCCCGTCTCCGCTTGCTCAACCCGACGCTTCTCGCGCCACATTCCTCTTCTTCTTCTCCTCCTTCTTGAGTGCCGGGGCCCTCTCGCTCGTTCTCGGCACGGTTCAGAGTCCGCGGCCCGGCATCAAGTCCTGCACGGGGAGGGAGGGAGTCACGGTAGTTGATAATGACCCTGCAAGAGGAAAGAGTGAAAACCGCCGCGACAAAGAACACGCCAAAACAATACAGAAATGACAAGGCCAAAAGACACTCACCAAGGAGATGTACCCTGGGCCGGGCGCATGGGGATCTCGGGAATATGTGACGGGGTGTTAGACCCCAACGCATCCCCTCACCCTCTGGCCAGGCCATCGGTGGAGCGTATGGCCTCGACATCCCAAGACGCATCAAGATCGGCCCGCATCGGGGTCATCTTGCACATGAGTAAGGGACGAGGCCATTAACTGGTAGCACCCGACGCCATGAAAGCGGCTACCACGGGCGGCAAATTCACATCTTTCCTCGGGAGCCGCAGGATCGCCGCCTTAGGGCCTTCCAACGGGGTGATGATCTTCCGAGGGGGACCCCAGTTCCACTTCGCGACGATGCTTGAGGACACGTCCGTGTACGCGGAAGCGCGTTGTCGCCGCTGCGGAGGTAGAACCACCGATCCCGCCACCCTTGTTCGGGAGGAGGTGAGCTTGGAAAGGATGTACCCATCGCCCGTTCGGCAAATCGTCGCTCCTCGCGCGAACTTGAAGCGCAGCCCCCACGCGCAGCGCCCCCTTCGTGGTTGGCCCCCGAGACCGGGCGGTGGTGAGATCCGCCTTGAAGAACCACAACCAAAGGTCCCAATGCGGCTCGATCCCGGAATCCTCACGAGGGTGACGAAGATGGCGGCCTGGGAGATCGAGTTGAGCGGATGACGAAGCTCTACTTCATAATAGTTGAGGATTGCCCTGATGAACCGACCGTGGGGCATTCGAAACCACGCCTGAAGATCCATTAGGCTCACCACGTAGCCATCGGGAGGGTTGGGCTCCTCCTCGCCCCACCGAGCAATCCACTCCGGCCGCGCTTCATCGCAGACGACGACGGAGAAGCCCTCATCGACGACGCCGGAGCTTCTCCTCCGTCGCCGTCGACCTCGCCACGGCTCGGCATCGAGAGGCACCTCCTCGCGCCGTCACCACTACCAGATTGCGCCATGAATGCGAGGGAGACTAAGGGTGGCAACCGCAGCAACCCCCGATCACACGAAATGCAAGGCAAGTGAATCTCTCCTCTCTCAACTCTCCCACACAATCTCTTTATCTCCGCATCGGCGAGAAGGCAAGAAGGCGATGGCGAAAGAGCAAGGGAGCAACTATCAGCCGCGCTTTTACCCCCATATTTATAGGGAAGGGAAGGCAAGCCGCGTCCCGGGCAACCAAACCGACTCTTGGAATGGATCGACCATGATGGAGCGAGAACCGCCTCATCCAACGGCCAAGCCACGCGGTGGAGCCGCCGTTTATTAATGCGCCTTTGATGGGGTTGACCTCGACTCCCCCGACGAGAAGGGCGTGGCGCCGCGGCCCCATCGGGATCGCAGCTAGCCGCGCCATCTCGCGTGGTGACTAGACGCCCCGCCTTCTAGTCGTGGGTAAAACCGTCCCGGGTCGTCCATATCCAGTAGCGCCCGACCCCTCGAGGCAAAAAGTCGATCCGTTGACGGTTCCCCGCCCCGGCGGAAACCAAACGGGCCTCGGGCCGACACACCTACGTTCCGGGAGGTTGCCGTGGGCCCACATGGATTTCTTACGATCGCCTCGGGATAACCCGAGCCGTGACGATGGAAATGCACAACTAGCTATACCCTCCCCCCCGGCCTGGATTTCGAACGTGTTTAAAGGCCCGCGGTCTTTGCTTATAGAGATGTCCCATCCGTGGGAGGCCTTCAGCCCTCGGGGGTTGGTCCGCCCAAACCCCGGATCTCGCTAAGTGGTCCGCAGGTTCTCATGGGGTGAATCCTAGATCACAAAGCCGACCCTTGCTCCCAAGAAGGGCACGGGCACCCCGCTTAAACAGACCCCGCTACAACGCTCACCGGAGCGCGTCACATCTCGGCTTACGTGGCATTGTGACGGACGTCTCCCTCCCCTTCCGGGAGGGCGACAAAGGAGCGTATCAATAAAGTCGAGGAAGCCCGGGTCGACCTTTGCGCACATAAGCGCGGGCCTCGGGCTGCCCACGCAAAATAAACAGTTCGCACAAACAAGCGCAATTTAAAGAGTCAAGCTTTCGCTTTGCCGACGTCTGCGAGATATAAAAGACCTCGAAGGAATCCGCCATTCCATTCGAGGCCTCGAGGTTAAGACCAACTGGAAAGGCCACAAGCACCCATTGTAGACAAACCACCCCGGGAAATAACAAGGCGACGGAACGGCAGAACCCCCCGGCGAGTCCTCACTCACCCGGGGCTCGGGGCTACCGTCGGGGACCTAAATATTGGGCCCCGAGACATTCTCGAGACTATGAGAATACGCCGGCCCGCCAAGGCCCGCAAAAACCCGGCTCGCTATCATCCCGCACGGAGGGAAGGCCCGACGAACGATGAACCAAAGCCATCGAGCCACGACGCCACCCTGACGATAGAAGCGGCCCACAAAATGGCCCAAATTGAGTCATCATGACGCAAAGAGCTCATTATGCTCACGAAGGACGAGATCAAAGACCTCGGGAAGCACGATGAACCATAGTGTTCCACGTCAACGGCAGACCAACCCATGGGATGATTCAACCATACTTCTCCGTTTCGGTCCGAGGCCGGCCTAGCTCACCGGCCCCGGAGAAATCTCCGCCCCCCCGAGGGAGGCCTAGCTCGCCACCCTCGGGCACCAGAACTCCGCCGCCCCGAGGGAGACCAGCTCTCCATCCTCGGGCTAGGTCAAAGACACCCCGCCCGTCCGTGGACGCCGCACCCTGGGCGTGGGAGGTTCCGTCCGGAGGAAGGGAAACCATCGCATTTAATGCGGTCGCACGACAAAGCGGGCGCCGGCCGCCATCGACACGCTCATCAAATCGAACCGCGAATCGCTTCTCGGTCCGACCGATGGGACGCAGCCAACCCGTGACGTATTACGCCACCCGCACGGAAACCGTGGTGACACCGTTCATTCCTCAAAACACCGTCGGACGCGCCACGTAGGGTCAGCCCCCGCATCCGACACGCATAACCGGCAAATACCTGGGGCCGGCCCTCGCCATGCGTACTATGAGGGACGCCTCACGCAGCCTCCGGGCCACGCCGGGGACGGCACGTCCACCATCGGATCGGGACGCGTGTCTTCGTCAGCGCACCCCAGCCGACCGACCCCTCGGCAACAAGACATGCAAAATACGGCCCTCGGGAATTAGCCACCTAGGCATCCACCGTGTAAACGTTACCTCTCTCTTTCTCCTATAAAAGGGGAGAGTAATGCTACATTAGGGAGGATTTTTTCCTTTTTCGACTCTATTGAACTCCCGGCTCATACGGAGGAAATCACCATAACCATCACCACCACGATCGTGGGGGCGTGAGACCCGCCTCCTCTCCCCCCACGACCGCCCTCAGAACCCCTACCGCAGGCTCACCTTTGAGCGCGAGGTAACACGAGCGTGACACACCCTCGGGCGGAGGGCCCCCCCGCGGCTGAACCAGATAAATCCCGTGTCCCGTGTCCATCTTGCGCTACGCCATCGGAGGAGGAGGCACACGGCATACAAATTCTTCATTGCCGGCACCCGAGGCTACCACCGCTCCTCGAAACGCCGACACTTTGGAAATTAGGGAGCGGTAGACCGGCCATTGTGGATCTTTTGTTGCCCACGATGCATCAAAAAGGGTGCGGCGTTGAGTTGGAGCATCGGTGTAGCCACTGCGGCATGCACTCCTTGCGGATGTTGGAGTCGGCCATGGTGCGCCTGCCCCAACCGGCCTCAGCGCCTCGCCAGCGCAACGGCACCCGCCGACCGCGCGCCCCGCAGCCTTGCCTCGCCCGTGCGGCTCCCCGCCCCGCGCCCGCGAGTGGCGCAGCCGCGCCCTCCAAATGGCCGTTATGGCATCGCCCGCCGTCCTCTGTAGGAGCGGCCGATTAGCGGCCGCCGCCGCCGCCGCAAAGGGAGCTAGGGTTTCGAGCCCATGCGGGGCGGCAGCGGCATACATACGGCGTCGCCAGGCGGCCGAGGGGGCGGCAGGGGCAAGTCGAGGCTCGGTCTCGGCAAGACTCGCCGGGCTCCAAGCCAGCCCACGGCTCGGGCGGGCGCCGGGTTGCACGTCCGGCGACGGCAAAGACGCTGCCGGCCAGGCACGCCGCAAATGGGGACGAGGAGACGTGCGGGTCGACGAGCCGAGCGAGGCGACCGGTGCAGAGCGATGGTGAAGCGCCGGTGAAGCGATTAGTGCTTATCGCGATGACCGCCCGGCTCGGCCGCCCGTCGCCGGGCCACCGGGCGCGCCGAGCTCGCGCCGGGTCGCGGCTGCACGGGCCGCCGGGCGCCATGGAGAGGCGGCGGTGGGGTGGGGGCGTGGCGTCGATGGGGCCGCGCGCGGGTCGTGGCCGTCGGTGGTCGGGGCGGGCATTGCGGCGTCGGAATGGGGCGCGGCGGTGGTCGGGCGGAATGGGGTTTTCACGGGAGGCGGGTGGGGGTTTAGGGAAAATTTGATTCACGAGCGCGGAGCGAATGGGTGGTTTCATGGGGCGCCGGGTGAAGCGATTCTGTTCCAACAGACGATGACTGCCGGGTCTTTTAGGGAATAGAGATATTAGGAGAGATAATGATCGTGACGGGACAGCTTGGTCGTGGTGGCTTTAGATAAAAATCGGTGCATTATATGCAAGAGAGATAGAGATTAAAAAAATTGTGTATTATATGTAGTAGAGATAAGTCTACGTTGTTTAAGTAGAACGCCCACGTTTATACGCTAAGGAGTTACTGCTCTGCTTTGTTGCTTTGCCTCTATTCTGATTGATGTTCACTTGCCTTTTCTTTAACCTTGACGATTGATGGAATTAATGATGGTCACTAATATAAGCTACTGTTTAGCCATTTGTGCAACTTCATAAATACTCCCTCTGCCTCAGTGGTCCAACTACCGTGCCCATCAGTCCATCACCGGGACCAGGGTCTCGATAGGGATACACCGCCGCCCCAGGTTGCCCTCGCGCAGAGAAAAAAAAAGGGCAGCGACGCGCCGCCGCCGCGCCGGTACGGCCGCCCCGCTCCTCCGCCTCGCCGCCGGCCGGTGACGAGGAGCGGGGTCCGTCTCTTCAACAGCCTCTCCGTAGGGTCTTGGTCGTGTCTTAGGTCTAGGTTTGCTCGCCACCGATGTTCGACGGTGGAGTTAGGTTTTGCCGGAGGAGTCCTCTCAAGGGTTTGCTTTTCTCCCGCGACGCCGGCGATGCGAAGCGACGGCGACGCTGTGGAATAAATTCTCCCAAATTCTTCCGTTTCTCCGATGGCGATCTTCTCGACGCCAACGGAGGCTTGTCGGAGACCTTTCCAGGAGTCGAGGGCCGGCACGTCGTCGTCTTCTTCTCCGTGTGATGATGCTGTTGACCCCGTTAATCTTGGAGGAAGATGATCGGTGGTGAAAATATGAGCTTTGCTCGGGTTGCCGACGCCGGAATCGGCGATGCGCCGTGGGGTACAGTGAGTTGGCCGATGCGCCCGGGAGGCCGCGGTACTCGGGCCGATTCGCCTGGCAAGCCCTCCTTTTGCGCCTCCACCTTGTGGAGTTTGGCTCGTGCTCGACGACGATTGGGAAGCGGCCGGGCGGGCGGTGACGAACGGATTTCGAGGCTTCGAGGAAGATGAATAAAAGTTTTGGACTTCTTTGTAATTTTCCTTTCTTGTGATTTCTTTTGTAAAGGGTTTGGTGTAATGCACTAAAAATTAATACATGTTCCTTCTAAAAAAAAATACTCCCTCTGCCTCAACACAGAGCTCTGTCCATCAGTAAACAAAACCTGAAGGGTCTGCTGTAGCTGTAATTCACCCATTGGATTTGGAAATACAATACGCGTGAATGCACGAGCTTTTACGGTTCGCCTTTCTGCTCTGGCTGCAGTAAAACGCGCGCACACACACGTACTCCTACTAGCTAGGCTCGAACACACTTTGCCGCTGCGGTCAACATAGTTCTTTCTGAGCGAATTCTTTTGGGAGTTGCAAATCAAAGGAATCTGCAGTGGGAATCTAAGCATGCATTGTCTGGTTGTTGGCTGCAATGGAGTTGAATCATCAGACTGAAACAAACTTGCGCTTATATGAATGAGCAAAATCCATTATTAATTATAATTTTAAAATGAGAAACAATACATCACTTTCTCACTGGAAGAGAGTCATTCTTTTGCAGCTCATGTGCTTCGGCACAATTATCCTATCCTGAACTGAAAAGAAAAGCCCATCGACATTCTCTTGAAGCTCATGAGCAGGCCTTACTAGGTGGCCCAGTGGGTGGGTAACCGGAGAGTTCCACTTTCTCAACCTCTTGAACCTGCTGCAGACTCTTCCGCTTCGATCAAACTTTAGCGAGTCGCATCAGGGCCTGTTTGGAATAGAGTATTCTCACAGGAATTTCAAAGGAACTGCATTCCTGTGTTTTGCTGATGTCACAGCCGTTTGGAATGGAGGAAGCAGCTTCCCGTTCCAAAGGAAAGGAATGATCTCCTTTGCAAAAACACAGGAAAAAAAAGACATCCAGTCTGACCCAAGGGAATCGTTGGCGCTCGTGAAATCTTGCTTACCGCGCGTACCTACCTTTGCTCTCAAACTTGCTAGCGCCACTAATGGCGTCATAGACCAAAAGACCTCTACTTTTTACTGCGTCCTGAGGACTAGCAGGGTTGCTATGGGCGTCATAAACTTGCCAGGCACCTGTCCTTCTTGATTGATTGTTGCTTGCTCCATCTATTTGCTCTTCTCAACATGTTTGTGCTTGGATTTGTGAGATCGAGAGGAAAGGGGGAGGGAGAAAACGCCATGAGAGAGAGGACGGAAGAACACATGAGCAGGAAGAGGAAGATAGAAAGTGGATAAGGACGTGGTGCTAACGTGTTGTTGCAGAGTGAACTGCTGATGCGCGGACAGAGAAAAGAGACTACTCCTCTCTATATAGATGAATTAAAAAGTAATCTACCAAATGACAAGTTAAAAGTGTCTAAACATCATGTTGGGAGATGCATAAATCGATATTGGTGCTTAAAGAGACACGTCACGATCAAACATATTCCTACAATCTAAACACCTCAAAGTATTTATTCCTATGTATTTGTCATGAACTGCAATGGGCCGCCACGAAAGTGGCTAGTTAGGCCAAACGCGACGGCCGCCGGCCCGGGAGGGGGCGCGCGTCGCGCCTGCGAGGGAAGGCCGGCCCTTGCCGCCGCCACTTTCCCTCTCCCGTCACGATTCGAGTTTGCTTCATCTTCAAGTTAGGATTATCTTAGGTAGTTTTGGTGTGCAAGGGGCTATCTCATCTATAAGGGAGACCCTTATTAGGAAATAAATAAAATAGGAAATTGCTTGTAAAAGGTATTCCAATCTATAAGGAAACCTTGTAGAGATTGCTTAGGTTACAAGTCCCACTAGTCGGCCTATATAAGCAAGAGGCATGTAATCTCTAGGGGCAAGCAAGAAATAAAAACATATCTATAGCTTTCGGTTTTTGGCATCTCATCTCTCTCTCTCCTTCACCCCACGCCCGTGCCACCACCGCCGCCGCCGCCAACCGCGCCGCCGCGCGCCCCCCTTGGGCGCGCGGCCACGCCCGCGCCGCCGCCCTTCGTCCGCCACCACCACCTCCATCCTCCTCTTCCTCTCCCCGAATCCTCCAATCGAAGTGTCAATTCCGCCCAATTTAGCCTTATCCGACAAATGGGTATCCGGAGACCACTACGATCCACCCACCATCAATGGCTTCCGAGATCATGGAGTTCAACGCGGCCCGAAGGAGCTCCTCGACGTCCCACCGCGCGCGGATCAACAAACGCTTCGACGACATCAAGACTTCGTCTTGGCCCGGATGGAGTACGTCTCCATCACGTCAAGGACCCCCACACATACGACGACGCGACGCCGGAGGACAGCCCCTTCGGCCCGGCCGCCGCGCCGGCATAGGGCGAGCCGCCGCCGCCATGGCCGCCGCCCCCGCCGCGGATCCCGCCAACGGCTCGAACTCCGCTATCCTCCCGGTGGAGGAAGATGATGGCGTTCTTGGGTGACGCTCCGTACCGTCATCAACATCACCCTCGACGATCCAAAGAAGACCGGCTGCCCTCTCCTCCCACCGACACCTGCAACCGCGGGCCGCCCGCGTGAGACGGTGCCAACCGCGGCACCCCCCCCCCGCCCCTCAGCGCCACCGCGCGTCCCCTCGATGGTGCCACCCGCGGCATCACTTCCCCACGCTACGTCACGCGTCACCGCGAGATCAAGGAGTACGACGGCACCGATGATCCGGACCTCTGGCTCCGCACTGCCGGAACTCTTCTTCCAACAATGAATGAAGAGATCGCTCCGCCGACTACGTGAGTTATCTTTGCCTTTCACCTCATTGGCATTGCCGCAGTCCGTTCATGGATCTGTCCAAGAAGAATTCCCCAATCAAGTGGGATGAGTTCATGCACCGCCTACGCCATCACTTCGGACCTCCCAGCTACCTCGACACTTCGGGGGCATACGCGCCGCCTTCCCAGGGAGGCAAGCTGATCGACTACATCAACGACTTCGAGAACTATGCACTACGCATGGAACTCGAGGGACAACGCCACCGTGTCGACTCTTCGTGGAGGGCCTCCGCGAACCTCTTCGCAACACGCTCGAATGGTCCAAGCCTCGTTACCGGAGGAGGCCATCGACCTTGCCCGACGCCACAACGACGACAAGCCCGACGACGCCATTAAGGATGCTATCACCAGCACCAAAACTGGTTGCCACAAGCATTTGAGTGGCCTCGACGGCGATATAGCGGCCGCCTGTGTGAACGCGATGCCGGACAACATCGCCTTGATGTTGCCATGGAAGATATTGAAGGGCCGACAACAACCAATCGATCACCGAGCCGCAAGTGGGCACAACCAACAAAGAGCTTCGGCATCATCTCCAGCGCCATTGAGTTGGGCTCAACCGCCAGAGTGGAGTCTACGCTACGGCATCGTAAGGTACTTTCACCGCTATTACATACCCGTTGCTTCAGCTCCTCGAAGACGCCCCCGGCGGGGAGAACGTTCCACCGCACGGCGTAGCGATGGGCTTCCACCTCCCCAATCGCCCTCGTGAGGATCGCGTTCCTGCCAAAGATCCTTCTTCTCCAGCGCTCCCCGACGAGCGGATCGAGGGTGCCACTATCCTCCTCTTCGACGACAACGGCGAAGTCTTCCTCCGCGTCGACAACACCACGGTTGGCGCACCGTGGTCAAAGGAGGAGGCAAATGGGACCTTCCGTCGGCCACGCCCGGCGATCTCCTCTACGGTCGCCTCCTCGACTTCACCTCATCGCCGCCTACATCACCGACACGTCATCGCAGGCAACTCCATGCAAAGGTGACAATTACCAGCGACTTACACCTACACGTCTCCACCTCCGATTCGCCCGGATGTTCGAGCTCTCGGCCACCCTCGCGCCTCCGTCATGCGTCGTGCATGCGCGGAACGTCCCTTCGTCCAGCCGCCAATGAGCTTCAAGTTCGACGCCTTCTTCGGCGAATTCCACTTCGATTCTCCTTCTCCGACAAGGACTCCAAAGATCTCGCAACGACAACAACGACAAGAGCGGCCCTCTCATCCTCCTCTACGTCGGGCCTGGCATCATCACTTCCCCAATCGACGTGCCTTTCGCCACCACCTGGTGGGTTGGGCGGCACGTGGACGCGCCGCCTCGTCGAACGGTGGGGAAATGTCATGAACTGCAATTGGGCCAGCCCGAAAGTGGCTGGAGTTGGCCAAACGCGACGGCCGCCGGCCCAGGAGGGCAGGCGCGTCTTGGCGAGGGAAGGCCGGCCCTTGCCGCCGCCACTTTCCCTCTCCCGTACGATTCCGAGTTTGCTTCATCTTCAAGTTAGGATTATCTTAGGTAGTTTTGGTGTGCAAGGGGCTATCTCATCTATAAGGGAGACCCTTATTAGGAAATAAATAAAATAGGAAATTGCTTGTAAAAGGTATTCCAATCTATAAGGAAACCTTGTAGAGATTGCTTAGGTTACAAGTCCCACTAGTCGGGCTATATAAGCAAGAGGCATGTAATCTCTAGGGGGCAAGCAAGAAATAAAAACATATCTATAGCTTTCGGTTTTTGGCCTCTCTCTCTCCTTCACCCCACGCCCGCGCCACCACCGCCGCCGCCGCCGCCCTTCGTCGCCACCACCACCTCCATCCTCCTCTTCCTCTCCCCCGAATCCTCCAATCGAAGTGTCAATTCCGGCCCAATTTAGCCGAATCTGATAGTATTAGAATCCTATAGTTTTTCACTTTTCACTTACCCTATTCCTACGTCTTTTCCTTTCCTCTGTTTTTTATATTACTACTAGGAAACATGTCCGTGCGTTGCATCGAGAGTAAACATATATCAAACATTTATGAAAAACGCGACTGAAATAACTTTATGTATTTATATTTTTTACTGTTTCTATAAAATTTAAAATCTACGATATTTGTTTTATAATGACAATGATATACACATAGATTAATGTTGTTAATAATAGTAACATACAGTACAACGTCTTATTAAGCTTGTAACAAATTTTCCAACAGGTCGTATGATGGAGGGCAGCAGAGGGCTGGATCGATGGAGGGCAGCATGCAGGGCTGGACGAAGGCTCAGGAGAGACGACGGAAATTTTTCTCGCTTTATTAATACCCGTGCGTTGCAACGGTCTCTATTCTTTTATGTTGTTGACCTCTTCCTCAGTTATTATATTTTTGCACCTAAAATTCTGTAACAAAATCAAGGAAAATATAAGCATCCGTGTCAAGTCGAAAATTTAAATCAAGGTGAACATAGACCATGGTGAAGCCAACCAAATGATTGGTTTTCTGCATAGTCATTGATTTTGACAAAAAGTAAACCATGTCTACTTATTTTAATCTATTCACAACTGATCAAAGAGAAAACTAATATCTTTTTCCTCCTTCTATTTGTATCCTTCTCCGCGCCACCATCTTCAGAGCTGCCTCTCCCATGCGCCCCTCTACTGGTATTTGCTTCCATCAGGGACAAACTGGACTTCGGCCGCGCCAGGGTCCATGCGGCAGGTCTGGGTTGTTTGTCCTCAATTTGGTCTTGATTTTATCTTTGGTTGCCTCGATCTGGTGTTTATTTGGTCCGATTTTCTTGTTCTTATTGGTGGTGGCCTTGAATCCCTTGGTTTTCTAAGCAGTGGCCTCGACTATAGTGGCCTTGAATCCCATGATTTTTGGCTTGGCAATATGTGTGTGCTCAGCTTCGACAATCGACTCCCTATGCAACAATCTCTCGCCGCGGTCGTATCTCCTCCTGTATCTACAGCGACCTCGCCGGCGTAGCCGGTAAGAGTTGTTTGCTGGTCTCACAATTGTGTTTGTCTATTTCTCACACGGGTGAATTTCATCCTCCTATCACCCAGGTGACAGCGGCCTTCAAAACACCAAAATTACTCCCTCCGGTCACTTTTGTAAGGCGTATCGGCAAAAAAATCTCGATACCAAGGAGAGTAGTAACTACGCATGCAAGCTCTTGGCTCAATACATGCAAAGACAAAGAATTGTATGGTCATTAGATACATGCAAGGTGTGCATGCAACTGGAAGAAGAATGCAAGACATACAAATAGCACCACCGCATGTCTCTTGGAATTCCTGCATGCAAATACTTGGAATTCTCACCCAACACCATGCAAGGTCATTTAATTTGACCTCGTACTTGCTGCCACGCCTAATATAGTTGTCAAACTCCAAACGTGCAAACGCCTTATAAAAGTGACCGGAGGGAGTAGCATCTAGGAGGAATCGGGTGTCAGGAGCCTAGAAAATACTTGAATTTCATTAGCCCCAATATTCATATCTAAGGGACAAAAAAAAAAAAGATGACAAATAAAAAAACAAATTAATAGAAATAGAAAAAAAAAAAAACCAAATTGCAAATTCAAATATCATTTCAATTGAAGCCAAATAGGAATAAGTCAAATTAAAAACAAAGAAAACAGAGAAGAAATATTTTTTTTTTCAAATTTATTCTATGTAAGGCAAATTGAAAGATGATCATATCAAATTTAACATAGAAGAAATACAAATAAAAGTTGAACACATAATTGTTTGAGTAATTTTTACCACTTCATTTAAATAGTCAATTTACACCCGTTTAATACAGAAATTTAGCCAAAGAGATAATGTAAAATATGGTTATGTAAGATGTAATTTGGCTCTGAATGAATCTGCATGGTTCCATGCAGATGGTAGGCGTGGGTGGCCTGTAGTCCCGGCCAGTATCAAGAAATTCAGAGAATTAAGGAGATGGATGGTGTGGACTGTGGAGCACGATAACAAAAGAGTTACTCCTGCATGCACCGACACAAACCGGGCCCACCTTGCCCCACTGCTCGCGGCAGGAGCGCATCTCCACCATTGGCCATGCTATCGGACGGCCCAGAATCGGGTGATATGGATGGTTATCTCGATTTGATTTTTATTCGCGGTCTTGTGAGACTCGGACTCCTACGCGTACCATGGGAAGCGGACATCAGGTAGGCAGACCAAAAAGGGTCAAGAAATTTTCTCTCTTTATTAGTAGTTATAGATATGTTCCAAACATCATTCTCCGCCTACCGGAATGCCGGCCTGGACTGGACTTGCCGAACTGAGGGAACTAGCTTTCTTTGCATGACAGTGTATGCGTGTGGTCTTCTCGGCACATGGACGACTTGGCCAAGGTCCGGGGCGCAAGCGCATGCAGTGGATTTCCGGGCTGGATGCTATGCGTCGCCCGTTACGCCGTGCGGAACGGCCTGGATTAATGAATTGGGATTCATCGTGTCCCATGGTCCAAGCGCCCTTGTCGCCCTTCACCATGGGCAATCTTCGGCGGCGCAATCAGTGCACCGACCACTCCTAGGTGGGCCGGCCCAGTAGGCCCAAGGCGGCCTCCGCCGCCGCTGCCTCCTTTCCTCACGCAGGTGGTGACGACGATGAAGACGACGACGACGACGACGCCCCACCACGGCAGCTCGCCGGCGCCTCCCCACGGCCACCCCAGCCTCCTCCCCCGGGCTATAGATTGCCCCGCCGGCCGGGGGAGGTAGGTAGGCCCGGCGGTAATTAAATATTGGATGTCTCGCCGTCTTCAGTCAGTAGGGAGCGACTTGCTGACTCACCTGTTCTGCCCAGGACATTGTAAGCATCCACATTCCGTACTCTTTGTTTGGTTGTATTGTACTTGAAAGCATGTTTTGCTTGTTATTTGATATGATTTCGTCTCTCAACTTAGACACAAATCCAAATGTGTGTGTGGTGTGTGCTATAGCCTTGATTTTTGTTCATGTACGAACTCATTTTCGTACTGTAGTTCTGACTCCTACTAGTACTACTAGAAATCCTTGCATTAGCAAGAGTTACTTGAGCCATGCGTTATACCTTAAGCTACCAACAACCAATTATATTGTAAGTGCATGGTAGTATCATAGTCATATAATCATGATCTGGTAAAGGTAACCATTTCCAGAAGGCAGTCATTGCTATTTTTTTTATTGATGAAAGAGATGCATAATGTTTGTACTTTCTGAATTTCTTGAGCAGGTGAAAATGTGAAATTGACTTCCTGTAGGCATCTGTTTTGTCAGGTGGAATATGTTTATGGATTTGCTCATATCAGAAGCACTGAGTGCATATAAAGTCCTACAGAAGCAAATAAAATCATGTGCTTGATCATTGACATCGTGGTGCTCCTGGTGAATTATTATAAGATTGACAATTTGCAGAATCTGCAGCAGGAGCTAAGGAACGTTCAGTCTTTGTTGTGCAAAATCTGGAAGAGAACTGAACTCTTGGGATCGTCAACTGATTGCAACAAGTGGAAGAATAAACTTCAGGTCTGAAGATGCAACAATATTCATGGATGAAGATGCATTCATCGAAAAATGTAAGCACGCCTTTAAGAATGGTTATTCAATTGCTTTGTGTGGCATGGAGTTCAGGTCTGAAGAGGTTGTTGCTATAGCTTCTGCCCTGGCTGATCTATTCTAGCAGCCTTCTGTAGGGGCTAACATATACTTCTCACCTGCAAGATCTCAAGGCCTGGCCACACTATGACGATCACTGTGTACTTGTTTGGCAGCTACTTGATAGCAAGAAATGGATGATTTGGCAAAAGAGCACGCTAGAGACCACCACTTCAGGGCAAGCTTAAAGATCAATTCTGATGGTGTATTTGTATCAGCGACAAAGATCGGATCGTGGGGTTGTATAAACAGAGACCACATGGGTGCCTTGGTCCTTGCAGGTGCTGGCAATGCGGGGTACCTGCAAGATGTTCAGACGGTGGAGTCGATCGACTGCTTGAAATGACTGAAGCTTATGGTGTCTCTCGGATTATCATTGAGCTGGATTCCAGTTTCCTGAAAGTAACGTTGACCACTAATGATTTACAGATTTAGATAATGCTCCGCGTGGGATGCTAAGTAGATGATATCCATGATCTCTTGTATGATCGCTATGTTTCCCTAGAGTTATCACTTGTTTTTTTAAGTTTGTGCTGGGACCCGGTCCAATTCCAAGTGTGGGATGGACCCCTCCCAGAAATTGTAATTGTTCAAGTGACTCCGTATCAATTGACTCTGTAATGGTCCTACAAGCTATATGTTGTTGAAATGAAATTGTGCTCGAACAAGGGAAAAAATAAAAGAAAAAGAAAAGGAAAGAAAAAATCCATGGAAACCATCCGGGTTTCGAAAAAGGGCTTTTAGACTAGGAAAATATTCGTTTATGACATAAGAAAAGGAAGAAAGAAAACCAATCAATCATACAAGGCTATATATTTGTTTATAGAAGATCTAACGATGCAGTTAATCTCATTGTTGATATATATATATAGAAAAATAACAGGCTCCATCTCAGAGAGTTTACAGTGGTAGACTAGGTGAAACCTGAAATTCATCCGAAGGATAGGATAAGAGATGCAGAAAGCACACTATGTGATTAGGTGGGTAAGAGCATAACACTAAGCCGCCATAAGCTGCAATATAAGCCAGCACATAATTAGACTAACAATAAATCATCAGAGGTGGGTCCTGACTCCTGCTCCAGCTGTGCACCCATCGAACTCACTCTCCTGAATCTGGACTGACATTAAAAACAAAACAAAAAAAAGAGATCAGAAAATAGTTAGTGATAAACCGCCGAGCAATCAGGCAAGTCGCAAGTTGACGAACGGAACGCACCTGTGGCGGAAGTGCTCACCACCACCAGTACCACCCCTTGGGTGGTGCTGATAGTGGTGGAGGCAGAACGGCGGCGGCGGGGGCTGAACGGCTATGGCGATCTCCTCCTGCGCTCCGGCGGCCTGTGCTGCGCCCTGCGCCCCGGCGGCCTGTGCTCCGGCGGCCTGTGCTGCGGCCTGCGCCCCGCCGGCCTGTGCTGCGGCGGCCTGACCCATCTCCTCGGCCTGGGCGCCCGCGGCCTGACCGATCTGCTGCGGGTTTGCTCCGGGCAGGATCGAGGCGACCCGTGCCCGAGATGCCGCCGCAACGGACCTAGCTTCCTCCCACCTGTTGAGGCGCTTCTTCTCCTTGGCTGCGTCCCTATCAGCAGCAACGATCCACGTGGCTGCGAGGATCGCATTGATCTGCTGAACGGTGGCACTCGTGCACCCACTCACGACACTGGCAAAACACGCACACACACAAAAACGAACGAAAATCAACTTAGCTTTCCTGAGAAGAAACGGCAAAACCCAACCCAACCCAAGAAGAAACCGCAGTTGGATGGAAAACGATATGTCGTACCGAACGAAGTGCTTCGTGCAGCGCTCACGGAAGAGGTACAGCGTGGCCACATGGCCACTGAGCGCTCCAAGGGCGTAGCTCCCGACGCCTACGACGGCGACCATGCCGGGGGAAACCGAGTTTCCCATGGAGCGTGGTTGGGGGAGGATGAGCTCCCACGAACGCTTGCTGATGATGATGGAGGAGCGTGGTCGTCGTGGGTGAGTGAACTCTCAGGTGCTCTCCGGGTGACCGAGGTCGAGGTGGGAATGAATTGAAGGGGCTTGTACCGCTTGGTGGGGAGCGCCTCTTGTAGGGGAGCGCTGGGGTGAGTGGCGCGCGTCGAGAAAAGTGCGCCTTCTCCGGCGTTGGCGCCATTGCCCTTCTCGGCATGCGTAGCTTTTCGCCTGTTAGGACCGGTTGGGAAGGAGAAGGAAGCCGGTGAGGGAAAAGGCTTGAGGAGGCTGAGGGAGGGAGGAAGGTGCGGCCGGCCGAGGAGGGATACGGATTACGGACAAGCATATAATGGATCGAATGATTGTGGACTGAACGTGCAGTCGGTTTGCAGCTGTGATCCATATGCTGACCGTGACTCTATGAGGGTTCAGTGGACGCCTGAACGCGTTTTGATTCACACCGCGCGCCACGTGGGCCGATGCACGAACATGCGTGGCTCGGTGGCTGTCAATACAAATCGACGCTGAACCCACTGTCTAGCTAGGCACAAACGTACGTACTGTACTCGTAACCATCGTTATATCGGTCCGGTGGGAGCCTCTAAATTAAGCCCTCAAAATTCCATTTACGAGCTAAAATGCAAAAACTGGGGGCTCAAATTGAGCTTCAACTCCAATGAAAGACCCCACCTGTCAGCGGAAAAAGGAACCAAGTGCTGCTTCGGCCCGACCTCACCGCCAGCGCCGCTGGGGCGTCCCGCCTCACCTCACCTCACCCCCTCCTCGGGTCGCGCGCCCTTCCTCGACGCCCCCGCCGCCGGAGGGGACACGCCGAGCGGGAAGCGAGGGAGCCCGGCGACTTCGTCGACCACGGGGGATCTCGGCGTTGAACCGCGGCCGCAGCGCCGTGGCGGCGGCATCATGCATGCGGGCGGCGGCCTCCCGACTACGGCGGTGGCGGCGGGTGTTCTCGCGCTAGTGCGGACGACGAGGACGAAGAGGCCTTCTTGGCGTCGGAAGAGGGAGGGCGGCGGGAGGGAGAGGTGCCGCGGCGGCGGATTGCGGCACCGCCCGCCCCGCCCGTGGCCGCGGTGAACGCGAGGCTCGTCGGCCGCTCCGGCCGCTGTTGTGCCGCCGCTTCGCCGCCCGCTCCCCATAGCCGCGCACCATGGCCGCCCTCAGCCGTTGCCGCTTCGCGAGCGCCACGTGTTTGGGGCCGCGGGAGCCAACGCCGCCCCAACGACCGAGACGGCCGGACGCCAAGGACCGTGCGGTTGTCCTCGCGACTCGGCCACCGGCTCCCGTGGCCTCATGACCGCCTAGACCAGCGCCCTTGGCGCGCTTCGGGATGGCGCGGCCCCCCCGGTAGCGCCCACGCCCTTGTCCATGCTTCATCGCGCGGGCCGGGCGGGCGGCGGTTGACGGGTGGTTAGGGGCGGCGGCCGGCGACAAATGTGGGCGGCGCTGGGAGGGCGGGCGGGGGCGTGCGAGCGAACAAAGGGGGAAAATGCTGCGAACGGGGAGAAACACAGGTGGGACCCACAGGAATAGGGGGCAGCTTTATCTTTACAACCAAAGGAGTCACTCTTCAATCGACAAGTGGAGCATAAAAACAAAGCGAGGGACTCTTCAATCGAAGAGTGGAGCATACAAACAAAGAAGAAGTGGAGCATAAAGGGACTCTTCAATCCACAAGTTTTACAACCAAAGGAGTCACTCTTCAATCGACAAGTGGAGCATAAAAACAAAGCGAGGACTCTTCAACAAAGAGTGGAGCATACAAACAAAGAAGAAGTGGAGCATAAAGGGACTCTTCAATCCACAAGTTTTACAACCAAAGGAGTCACTCTTCAATCGACAAGTGGAGCATAAAAACAAAGCGAGGGACTCTTCAATCGAAAAGTGGAGCATACAAACAAAGAAGAAGTGGAGCATAAAGGGACTCTTCAATCCACAAGTGGACCACTCGAGTAGTATACTGTACAACTCTTCGTCTTGTCACATCATACGTGATCTCAGCACATCACACCTTACAGGTAGATATGAAGAGCAAATATCAGGCATTACCATGCTTTGTAACTCCGTTTGTAGTTGATCTAAAAAAAAAAAACTCCGTTCGTAGTTTCAGTTGTTTCATGCATCCCGTCCTTCTGTTGTAGATACACGGAGATTTCCTTCTCATCAGTGGTGATACGGTCAGTAACATGAGCTTCTCATGATTGGTGATACGGTCAGGAACATATGGACCGGAAGAAAAAGGAACCACTTGCTGTTATGACTATGGTTATAAAGCATTCAAAACCTTCTGTCCTGAGACGGCATACTCGTTGGGGTGACGATGGATTCCTTATGATGATAAATCCTGAGACAAAGGAGTTACTTTACTACAAGGACAGGGCAGATAACTCACACCTGTATGATAAGGATATACTGACCAATAATCCTACTCTCCAGCTGCATAATGACATGGAGGTTTGCTTTCAAACTTTACAACTCAACAGTTGATATCTTGATCTGTTTCTGCTAATATTGTTGCTTACGTATGTCTTGTTTTTATTTTGATCATCATTTCTTACCTGGCAGGACTGCTATATTGATATCTGCTCTCCAGAAGTCCTAGTCTTTTTTACAGATAACTTTGATTATCAGCATCTTCGGAGTCATTTCGTGAAGGGCTTACTAGTTGACGATGTAAGACAATCCACTACTGTTTGACCACTGCAAGAAAAAAGGACATATGTTGTTTGCCTCTTTCTTCAACAAAGTAACAGCCTTACCAATTCTTTCAGATTATGGGGTACAAAATCTATACTCATGAGTTACACTCTAGATATGCTTCAAAAATTGACAATTTCAGGAGTTATGCTACCGTGAGCAAAGATGTAATAATTCAAAGATGGACATACCCTATGGTGCCTGATGTAATATGAAGTCCCTTTATTTCAAAAAATGTAATATCAAGTCCTGATTGCTCAGGGAGTAGACTTCATAGGGGGCAGCTTTATCTTTACAACCAAAAGAGTCACTCTTTCAGTCGACAAGTGGAGCATAAAAACAAAGCAGGGACTCTTCAATCGAAGAGTGGAGCATACAAACAAAAAAGAAGTGGAGCATAAAGGGACTCTTCAATCCACAAGTGGACCACTCGAGTAGTATACTGTACAACTCTTTATTGGCTGCTCTCTCTCATCTTGTCACATCATACCTGATCTCAGCACATCGCACCTTACAGGTAGATAACTCAGCCTTTGATGAACTGATATGCTGAAGCTTGTAGACCTAATTAGCCTTTGAGCAGGTGAAAATGATTCCAATAACATCACTAGCTGGGGCCATGTGTCATTGAAAAACCTCAGATTGGCTAGTGATGAGTTGATCCAATTGCTTGGGTGTTCCACACTGTTTCTTGTGTTCTCATTACAAAGTCGCTAGGTGATTCCTGACAGGTGGTGCTAGGAAATCTGGGTAGGTTCTTAGGCGTGGTGCTGGGCTGTTATATATGACAAATATATTGCTCTAATCTGATTGTCCGAATCGGAACCTGCCTGGCTATCAGGCTACGTACTTTGTCCTTCCTATCTCATATTTTTTAAGGGGACATAGATCGAGTTCCTACGTACTGTATCACTGTGTAGTTCCAATCATTTTAGCTTAAAAAATACCACTGTAGTAGTCCTATTTTGATCACTTGATAAAGCATACGCAGCTACTGTCAAACCGGTGGCTGATTCTCGAATGGGAAGGGAATATATAAAAGTAGATCAGTAGATGGATGAAATTGTACCCAACAAATTAATTCCTTGCAAGGTTTCAGTTTCACCAGGTGGGTCAGTTTTTTACTGTTGTTTTACTGAACCACAAATCCATGACCGTTGCATTATTGTCGTTTAAACATGTACTAAGTACATTACTAACCAAACACATGTGATGGAATGTAGATCATTAGACCAGCAACCAGATGGTCCAGATCCTAGGAAAACTCAGCATTATATGTGAACTAGACTGAGAGACTTTTTGAATTCTAATCACCAACAAGTTGCATGCATCGAGGAATCTTTGGCCGTCCACTTGTGAATAAGATCGAGGCTGAGAGAGGGAAATATAGAACAACACCAACCGGGACTTTGATAATGCAGCATGTCTCAGTTTACAGTTGACACTAACCATGCATAATCTATAGCTTAAATTGGAGGCAGGTTAGTTGCACAGCAAATAAAGCCACAAGCGGACGACGCGGTTAGGAGCAAAAGGCATGGACTTTTTCCGCTGTCCTTGTCCATTGCGCTTGGATGCTCGCTGGTGCCGTTTGCAAGGCTGATCAGATGCTGCTGCAGGCCAAAGGTAAAGCTAGGAGACCACCACCACCACGCACGCATGGTGGTGTTTGACGATTGGGTCGATCGGCACCATCCATATCTAGTGTTGCTGTGTGTTCATTGTTCATTCCTAACATTGACCTTTTGGCTTACTAGTTACTACCGGCACTTGCACTGAACTTTGCCTTTAGCGTTGTTTCATGGTTGTTGTTGGCATGAAGCTTCGGTCAGGTCCATGGCTAGGTGATTGTGTATGTAGTGCCATACAGGTAGACGTAGTAGGTGAAAAAAGGACGGTGGGGTTATTTTACAAAGTAACCCTGCAACTAACCCGTAGTAGTACTACATGCATACAGCTCACAATCTCAGTCTCGGACGTTGTGTAGCGCCAAAACTAGGGTGTACCGTGCTGCAAGCACATTTACGAGCGCAGCCGGGCTGCATGCGGCACACGGCAAGAGGAGGCCAGCCAGCAGGACCAGAGAGGATGGATGGGTACGCCATTCCATGGCGTCCGTCACTGATGAAGAGAGCGAGAGCAGGTGTGCCATTCATGGCTAGGGTTTATTGTTTTTGGAAAGGGTGGTTGGGGATGCCTGTGCTGTGCTGTGCCAGTGTGCAGGTGAAGCCAGGAGCAGTTTGGTGCTACCTGCATGCATGGTGTGCAAGCAAAGCTGGACGGCACTAGCCATTTGCCAAGCCAGCAGCTCAAAGCATGCACACACTGCAGAGGTAGAACTATAGAAACTCCCAGTACTATATAATAACGCAGGCGGCGACGGTAGCGGCGGTAGCCCAGTCGACGGCGATGGGGGCCGCCAGCCGGAGCCGGATGCGGACGGGGGACCACCATTGCCATGGCGCGCGTGTGTATGCGACGACGGGGAGGCCGCATGTCTTACCGGCAGCGGAGCAGGGGAGGACCACTGAGCAGAGGACTGCAGGCAGGGAGAATTTAAATTTTGCGCAGGGGATGGTGAAGATCCAGAAGCTCAGGGATGGAGGGAGGTAGGGGCGCCCCGTCCCTGCCCGAACCCTGTACAGTTCGTCGTCGTCCTCCTGTAGTACGTGCTGCTGTGGTTTCTACAGCGCCTGTCTGTCTCCACGACGTAGTACAGTGGTGGTGGTCAATTACACACCCACCAACCAGCCATGGACGGCTGGCGCGCGCCAAAGCACGGCGACGAGCTCGGTGGACAGCGGAGGCAGGCGGTCGGATTGGATTCCTCCCACTCCCACTCCCACTCCCACTCTAGGCCGCCAAGCGCAACGGGGAACGCAGGTGGCCGGGCGGCCTTGTCGATTCCCCTGGCTCGGCGCGGCGCGTCGCGGCATGGCATGGCGTCAATTGGCCTCTGCCTGTCGGTCGTGCCGCGGTCGCGTCCAAGCGAGAGCAGCGCCGTGGGGTGGGACATGTGACCGCGTGACCGGCGCGAGGCCGATCGACCGACCACGCGAGAGCGTGTGGCCAAATCGATCGTATGGGTCATGTGACCGTGGCTTTTTCACCGTAACATACAGCGGCGTGTACGGCGCCGTGTCGTAATCTTGCATCACACTTTATTGGCACTATTATGCTTGTCTTTATCTCTCTCAGATCTCCAGGTTTGATTTGCAGGTAGTACTACTACCGCCAGTACCGAGTGTTGGTGGTGACTTTGTACGGGTGTGTCAGCAGCGTTAATGTGTGATGCAAGGGCATTTGCTATTACTGTACTCCTGCTATCCAAATTTAACGCCAAGTGAGGAATAGCAACGTAATATTAGAGCGAGCATAATAAAAGTGAGCAGTAAGTTTACAGCCAAGCCAACTGATATACTAATAAAGAGGTTTTACCTATCAACTATCACATGGATTACATAGATAGAGTAAGCTCTGTTTCCACTATGCTAACGGTACCACTTGTTCGCTCGCGAGCAGTATCACCTCTCGCTTACTAGACATGATATAGTGTTTTTCTCTCACGACCAACAAACACAATGCCGCCTTTAGGCTTTAACCGATGAAGCAAAGTTACCGTGACCAGGCCCTCGTTGGATACTACACACTAAAACTAACTTACTTGGATCTTAATTCGCAATTTATTACCAACTTTACCCTCCTTACTTTTGCTAGTAGTTACTATATCACTTGCCTGTTTGGATCCAATGTTGTTAGCTCTTTGTTGATAGCTATTACTATTAATTACTACGCTGGATCCAAACATAGCCACATAACACAACATGCACTCCATCATTTGGATGATAAAGTAGGAATACAGTAGTAAAAAGGAGCTATCTTTTTACCCAAATGCTTGTTAGAGTTGCTGTACCTCTTGGCGTCAACGCACACATTATTTAACCCAGATTCCGGTTGCGTTAAGCAACCAACATCCCCAAGAGGCGAGAGCCAAAAATTTTCACCGTACGTACCAAGCGCCAACGCATGAGATCTGTCTGTATCGTACTAATCCTAATATAATCTTACATCACACTTTACTCTCACTTGGCACCGTTGTGTTTGTCTCTCTCTGTCTCCAGGTTTGATTTGCTGCGCTGGGGCCTCTGTTTTCTCTGTATTTACCAGTACAAATGTTGTTGATGATAGATTTATTTGTACGGCGATCTCACCGTTAATGTGTGATCGATGCAACAAGGTCATTGCAATCGGAGTGACGACAGAGGATAAGCTTAGCTAGATGAGTTTACTTTCCTTTCACCATGGGTAGAAAGTACTGAACAAAAGAAAGTTACCAGCACTAATGACACACAACACTGCATGCCTAAAGACCCTTTTAACTCCTGCAGGCTGAGCAAAGAGGATGGACTTTTGGATACAGTACGTATAGTAGTAGAAGAATTATCTTTTTACCCTGATGCTTGTTTAGAGACCTCTTAGCTAGCTGCATAGTACAACTCATACATTAATCAACTAGTATAATCCAGATTCCGCTAACATTAAGCAACCAACATCCCCAGGCAGGCCAGAGCCAGCGATGAAGCTGGCCGTAGGACGATGTTCCCGGTGAGTCTGTAAAGATTTTGGGGAGTTTAAAAAGGAAAACATATGCACTCGAACACAAAAAGGACAGCACGCATCGGCATCAGCAGCAGTACCATCGTCATATGAATCCCAGATGAGACGAGGACGGGCCACTTTTTTTTTACCCGACTTTGTCAGAACCTTACTACACGCTCGCATCATGATGACATGATCGATGACATAAGTATCTTCCGGTCCCAATCCCATGTGGCCCGTTGTGCAGTCATCACGTGCAACACCACCCAAGTAGTAGTATTTATAAATCATCTTATATGTTTGATCAACATTACAAAAAAAAAAAAAAGTTCTAAAAACTTTGTACAAAAAATGTTACTTAATTTTATTTTTTTTCTGACATACGGAGGCAGTTATGTACTCCTATTCCAAATTAGAAGTGGCGGTGCAATCAACATTATTATATAATTTGTTTTTCATGCATGACAGAAAAATCTTATCCATGGACAACATATGGAGCATGTTTCGCTAATTCGCTTGTGCATGTATTAATTGTGTGTCAACTTGTACTTTCCTTGTCTCTGCCTGTACCTCTAGCTGTACGCACGTAATGCGTACGTAGACGTACATATCCATGGACAAACACATGCACAGTGCTTTTAATTTTGCACTTGAACTTCCGTTGTACACTACACGTCCTTCATTCAGGAAAACCGACCGTTAAATAAATTATATATATATGCCACCACTTACTATATATGATGTTGACAGTTACAGACAATCCCATTAAACCATCATCCATGCATGATTTTGAAATTATGACCTAACTGTCTTACGTAGCATCATCTTGTTGCATGCATGCATCTGAACGACGACGGATTCCGATTCCTCCAATAATGCGTACTATAGTATAATATAAAATGCTTTGTCCAGAACTGCTGGCTCTCCATGCATGCGTGGATGACGCTGAACAAGCACCAAACTCGATCGAGCTGGAAAACCAAAGCATCATAATCATTTCCTCGATCGATCGTGAAAGCGACTGCACCCGCCGGCTGATCAACTGATTGATAATCAATCCTGCTGCTAAGATGGCAATTCAAATTCATCCATTCCAAAGATGGATGGATGGATTGGATAGACGACCGACCGATCGAGCAAAGGCTATCAGCATGCAATGCATGAGCACGACCACCCAACGGAGCGCAGTACACGCCATGTGACAAGCAACATGTGTGCGTGCGTGTGTCCGCCGTGTGGACAATGGACGACAGACGTGTACGTACAGGGCAGCGGCGCTCACTTCACTGTGTGGTCGTGGTCGTGGTCGTCTTATGATCCACACCAATTGTAAGGGACACACGGGAACAGGAGCTAGCAATGCAAAACCACCGTGTGCATGGGCACCATATCACTACTGCCGAAAAACTTTTGTGTGGCGGGCGATTGAGATTTTACGTGGCGGGCAAGGGTGCCCGTCACCAAGCAAAGGTCACGGAAAATGCGCGAATATCCGCGGTTAATAAAAAAATTAAAAAGCCCGAGCCCGGTGCCAGCCCATACGGGCCCGACACCGAGCCCAGCTCTGCAAATACCGCCGGAGCACCGCCGCCGCGGCATCCGCAAATGGAGCGGCCACCCGTGCACGACCGCCGCGGATCGGTCATCGTGGTGGAACTCCTTGCCGATCCGCCCTGTGGTGGGCGCACCTAGGGTTTCCTCGCCGGATCCGCCGTCGTCACGGTCGTCGTGGGAGCTCCTCGCCGGAGGATTCGAGCCCTCGAGGACGGACCCACCATGGATGGAGGAGGCCGCCGCGGGATCCGCGACAGTAAAGCCCGCCGCCGCCGATCCGGGCCGCCGCTGCCCCCCCCAAGATCGACCGCCGTCGCCGCGCCTAGTACACCCCCGCGCCGCCGCCGCTCGAGAGCCGAGCCGCCAGCCTCGCGAGAGCCCACGCGCCTCCGCACCCGGATCCGGGCCGAGCCGCCGCCGCCGGCGGATCCGCGCCGGATGGCCTGAGGCGGCGGATTCCGGAGGCGCGCCGGCCCGCCGCCTCGCCTCGCCGTGTGCCACCGGTGTCCGCCCTCGCCTCCTCCCGCATGCTCTCGCGCCGCCCGCCTATCGCCACCATGGAGAGAGAGAGAGAGAGATGTGTGGGGGAGAGGAGAGACCGAGGTGGGGAGAGAGGGAGGCGGTGTTGGCCGAAAGTGATGAAATGAGAGGGTGGAGGAGAGAAACCCTAGGACTGCTTTATATATGGGGCCCGATAGGGAGCCCGGTTTGGGCTTGGCCGTGGGCCTCGGCCTTTTTTGCGTGACGGGCTTCTTAACTCGCCCGCCGAAAGCAAAATGAATCCATTTTCGACGGGGCTCGTTATAAACGCCCGCCACGCAAAAATCTATTTTCTCAGGATGACCAAAAGATGCCCGCCACACAAAAAAAAAAAAATGTGGCGGTATTTTCCGTGACGGGCAAAAAAAGTACACGTCACGGAAAAGATTGTGTCAGTGCTCGCAAAATCAAATCAGATACTGGTGTATATTACTGGTCTCGTTGGCATGGGCGCATGTACGCGGATGCATCGAGCGAGATTCGATCTAACAGCTGGTGGTCTCTCATCCTCCACTCATTGTTGTGCACACAGTAACGTGACAACCGAGTTTTGCTCTTCCGAGGGGAGGGACCCCTGCAGTCCAGTCCTGCACTGATGGTTGATGGCAGGTTTATGGAGAAATCGTCTCGCATTCATTACATTGCATAGAGAGGACAAAAAATGTTACTTAATTTTATTATAGCATTATATCAGTGCCATTAAATTTATTTGCATAGCTTCTTAATGTGGTGCCATAAATATTGAATATTGATAATATTTCCTACTAATCTGACTAAGCACAATATTTTTTTTTCTCACGGTACGGAGGCAGTAATGTATTCCAAATTAGAAGTGGCGTTGCAATCAACATCATTATATAATTTGTTTTTTATGCATGACAGAAAAATCTTATCCATGGAACCTACTTCCCACAACTATGTGTGGCAACACATATACCCTAAATCCTAATTATAAATCCTAATCTTAATTCTAAACCCTAAACACTAAGCCTTAACACATAACTCTAAACCTTAAATACTAAACTCTGAACACTAAATCATAAACTTTTAAAGACTAAAGCCTAAATCTAGACCCCAACTCTAAACACCAAACACTAACAATGGAGTGGGACCCAGCTTTCATAGAGACAAAAATGATATATGTGCTACAACACATAGTTGTGGGAATGATTTTCTGCACAACCGATGGAGCATGTTTCGCTACTTCGCTTGTGCATGTATTAATTGTGTGTCAACTTGTACTTTCGTTCTCTGCCTGTACCGCTAGCTCTATGCACGTACGTACGTGTACGGCTGTACGTACGTAGACACATATATATTATATACACGCACTGGCTCATCCATCCATGGACAAACACATGCACAGTGCTCTTAATTTTGCACTTGAACTTGCGTTGTACACGTCCTTCATTCAGGAAAACCGACCGTTAAATAAATTATACATATGCCACCTATATATGATGTTGACAGTTACAGACAATCCCATTATTAAACCATCCATCCATGCATGATTTTGAAATAATGATCTAACTGTCTTACGTAGCATCATCTTGTTGCATGCATGCATGCATATGAACGACGACGGATTCCGATTCCTCCAATAATGCGTATATATAGCATAATATAAAATGCGTTGTCCAGAACTGCTGGCTCCATGCATGCGTGGATGACGCTGAACAAACACCAAACTCGATCGAGCTGGAAAACAAAAGCACAATCATCATTTCCTCGATCGATCGTGAAAGCGACTGCACCCGGCTGATCAACTGAATGATAATCAATCCTGCTGCTAAGATGGCAATTCAAACTCATCCATTCCATTCCAAAGATTGATGGATTGGATGGACGACCGATCGAGCAAAGTCTATCAGCATGCAATGCATGAGCACGACCACCCAACAAGGCCATGTGACAAGCAACATGTGTGCGTGTGTCCGCCGTGGCCATGGGACGACAGACGTGTACAGGGCAGCGGCGCTCACTTCACTGTGGCCGTGGTCGTGGTCGTCTCATGATCAACACCAACTGTAAGGGACACACGGGAACAGGAGCTAGCAATGCATGCAAAACCACCGTGGTGGTCTCGTTGGTCTTGGCATGGGCGAATGTACGTGCATGCATCGAGCGAGATTCGATCTAACAGCTGGTGGTCTCTCATCCTCCACTCCTTTTTCACACTCCCTAGCATTGTTGTGCACACAGTAACGTGACAACCGAGTTTTTCCTCTTCCGAGGGAGGGACCCCTGCAGTCGAGTCCTGCACTGATGGCTGATGGCAGGTTTATGGAGAGATCGTCTCGCATTCATTGCGTTGCATAGGAGAGGACGATCATCCCCATCCATGCATTTATTCCAAAAGGACCCCCAACGCAATGCCAAGTGCCTACCATGCATGATGGCAAATTGGCAGATCGATCGTCTGTGCCGGCCAGGGAACATATTGTTCACATTTGTCCCGTGTTTGCACTAGATGAATTATTAGATTATTATGATGAAATGTAGGATGATTGTTAGGAAACTGATGAAATAATAAATGTAACTAAGCGTGTATGAAAAGCGCAGGCAGCTGCCCAGACGTAGCACTAGCAGCGTTTTTTTTTTTAATGAATGAAGTGTCCGTTTCCTGTCCAAAAGATTCCGTTTTATAATATCTAAATCCACAACAACCTGTTATATTAACTATAATTCTAATTTGTTATCCGCCAATCAAATAAAAAAATGCCCGGCCGGTAGGAGACACACCTCGGGCCCAGAGATGGCAGAAGTATGAATGAAGCGCCGTTTGCTTCCAAAAATTCCGTTTTCTAAAAGAGACACCGACGACGTTCCCAGTCCATCACGTCTTTTAGTAGTTTAATCATTTACATGTTCATATCGCTAACGAGATTGCAATCCCTGTTGTGGACGCCCTAAAATCGACGATAGACGACGAACAGCAGTCCAGCACGTCCGGTACAGTACCAAACTCAAATACTGTAGTACGTACGCTGCTGATCTAACCGAAAAGGAAGGGAGCCGTCGATCGGATCCATCGACGTGTACACCCGTCACTTTCATTAATCTTTTCTCCCTGCATCAGCACCCAACACCACACATGATTCAATACAGAGACCACGTAATCCACCCCGAAACGAACTAATCCCCAACGGCCCCAACCGCGACCCAACTCAAAAGCACCGCGCGGCCAGCCGACGATGGCGACCCGACCGACCGGCCTGGGCCTGGGCACACCCACGGCAGTCGGCAGGTCGAGACTCAGCGTCACGCTTTACGATGCCACGCCACCACACGACGCCGGCCCCCGAGCGAGCACCAGCTGCTGCGTCCATGGAGGAGACTGACGGTAGTCGAGGTCAGAGGCGACAACGACGTGTGTACTGAATGCCGGCTGCCTTGCCGTCCGGGCCCCTCCCTCCTCCCAACTCGAAATTTCATAGCGGCCGGAATCTGAGCCCCGGCCGAGCACCTCAAAAGAGGGGGTGGTTTCACGGCCGATTCGGGCACCTGTCCTCGGCCCGCACCGCAGCCTCGCTTCCCCGCTCCGGCCCACCCACCCGGCGCCAGGCTTCTTTATTCCGCTCCACTCACCACCCTCACATGCCATTGCCAACCTCTCCCTGCTCCGCTCCACGACTCACTCCACCTGCTGCTGCTCCCTTCCGCGCCCTGACCGACCGCGAGAGGAGGTCTCTGAGCTAGTACCACGGAACCCGGCCGAGGCGCGCGGCGGTCAACCCTCGCTGTGCATCCGACGAAGCTAGCTAGCTAGCGGAACCAACCAAGGAGGAGGATCGAGGCCGGACATGTTGTTGGCACCGTCGCCGGCCATCATCTAGGAACCTCGCCCTCGCCGCCGCAGCGGCAATGGAGGTGCGGAGGAGGAGACTTGCGTTGGTGTGGCTGCTGCAGCTGCTGCCGCTTCTTCTCGTCTCGCTGTGCGCCCGCTCCACCAGCGGGCTCAACGCCGACGGGCTCCTCCTCATGTCCTTGAAGAACGCGGTCACGTCGGACCCGCTAGGCGTGCTGTCGAGCTGGACCTACAGCGACGCCGCGCCGTGCGGATGGAACGGCGTCGTCTGCAACGGGTTCCCGCAGCCCGACGACACGACGCCGGTAGTCGTCAACGTCACCTCCACCTCCTCCGACGGCAACACCAACTCGGCGCCCGCGCCCGCGCCGAACCCCCTCGGCGCGTCACTGGCGGCGGCCACGGTGTCGCGAGTCATCAGCGTGGTCCTCCCCAACGCGCAGCTGTCGGGCACGTTACCACCCGACGTCGGCCGCGTCGAGCATCTCCGCCACCTCGACCTCTCCGGGAACAGCCTTACCGGTAGCCTCCCGCCGACGCTGCTCAACGCCACCGAGCTCCGCGTGCTCGCGCTCGCGGGAAACCACTTCTCCGGCGAGCTCCCGTCTGACGCCGCGGGCTACGCGCGCGGGCTGCAGGAGCTTAACCTCTCGGGGAACGCGCTGGTTGGCCGTCTCCCCGCCGCGCTGTGCAGGGTGCCGAGCCTCGTCGTGCTGGGGCTCGCGGGGAACCGTCTCGGCGGTGAGCTCCCCGTTGGGGGACTCGGGACGACGTTGGAGCTCGTTGACCTCAGTGGCAACGGCTTCAACGGCTCGTTGCCGTCGGATTTTGGGGGCGCTCGGCTCCGCCTGCTCAACGTTTCGTCGAATAAGCTCGGCGGCGCGGTGCCGACCCAGCTGGCCGCGCTCGTCCCGGCCAATGCTACGGTGGACCTGTCGCGGAACAACTTCACCGGCGCGATCCCACAGGCCGGACCGTTCGCCGCGCAGCCGGCGGCGGCGTATGAGGGGAACCCCAACCTGTGTGGGCCGCCGCTCAAGCAGGCGTGCTCCATCCCGTCGTCGCTGTCTAACCCACCTAACGCCACCGACTCGCCGCCGGCGTTCGCGGCCTACCCTAAGAACCCCGCTCGCGCGCCGCCGGGAGCCCCCGGGACAGCCGCCGAGCGGGCAGGATGATAAGCTTCGTCCCGCGGCCATCGTGGCCATCGTCGTCGGGGACATCGCTGGCGTCGGGCTCCTCTTCATGCTCTTCTTGTACGCGTACCACGTCAGGAAGAAGAACCGGCAGCGTCGGGAGCACGACGCCACGCCGGGGCTGCAGCTGAAGAGCAGTACTCGAGATTTCGACGGCGGCGTCAAGACGCTTGAGATCGCCGGAGGCAAAGAGGAGAAGGCATCCACGTCGACGGGGTGCTGCATTGGCCGTAGGAACGACGGCTCGGACAGCTCTGAGTACTCAGTGTCGTCGGACGGCGAGTCTGACGACGAGGAGGACCTGAATAAGAAGAGGGGGAGCTTCATCGGCCGGAGCACCCCGCAGGAGCACGGCGGCAGCAAGAAGCACAGCCTTCCCCATCAGCAGCAGCAGGCGGCCCCCGCGCCCGCGACGCTGGTGACGGTCGACGGCGACGGCGAGCTCGAGATGGAGACGCTGCTCAAGGCGTCGGCCTACATCCTCGGCGCCACGGGCTCGAGCATCGTGTACAAGGCCGTGCTCGCCGACGGCACCGCGCTGGCCGTCCGACGCATCGGCGAGAGCGGCGGCGCCGAGAAGCTCAAGGACTTCGAGGCGCAGGTCCGCGCCGTCGCCCGGTTCCGCCACCCCAACATCCTCCGCCTGCGCGGCTTCTACTGGGGCGCCGACGAGAAGCTCCTCATTCACGACTACGCCCCCCAATGGCAGCCTCGCCAACATCGCATTCAGCAGTAAGTTCCTTCATTCAGCTCTACTAACTTTCATTCAGATACTAAAATTTCATCGAAAAGTTGCTTGATTTGACACCGACATGTTAACAGAACTAGTGATGCACTTGTAGCAGTACAGCTCATAACTTCGAACTTTATAATCATTTGCGAAGTTTGAGTGTTTGGCTGCAACGGCTTCAGTCCTATGAAAAGATGGCACTTTACTGATTGTACCTGTTGCAGCTTACTGTGGAGCTTAATCGTACTGGTCATAGGTACTGGTAGTGCAAAAATTGTCATTGCTCACACAAATTATTGCAAAATTTGCTGTAAATCTTGAAGACTCGTCCTACTAACAGTAACAGTCCTCGTAACCTACAGATGAAGCAAAATACTGAAAGAAGTGTCCTTTTGGTTGCTTGAGTAGTTGCAAAATTACTCCACAACGCAATGAATGACCGGATGATTTTGCTTCTGCAGGACGGTTCGGGTCGTCGTCGCCGCTGCACCTGAGCCTGGAGGCGCGTCTGCGGATCGCGCGCGGCGTGGCGCGCGGGCTGGCGTACATCCACGAGAAGAAGGGCGTGCACGGCAATCTGAAGCCGAGCAACATCCTGCTGGGCGGCGACATGGAGCCCTGGATCGGCGACCTCGGCCTGGACCGGCTGCTGTCAGGCGAGGCGGCGTCGCACTACCGCGCGGGCGCGTCGGCGCGGCTGTTCGGGAGCAAGCGGTCGATGCACTCCACGAGCAGCCTGCCGGACCTGTCCCAGATGCCGGGCCCAGGCGCGAGTCCCTGCGGGTCGTCGTCCGCCGCGGCGGCGGCAGCCGCGGCGGCGGCGGCGGCGTCGGCCCCGGCGCCGTACCAGGCGCCCGAGTGCCTCAAGAACCTGCGGCCCACCGCCAAGTGGGACGTGTACGCGTTCGGCATGGTGCTGCTGGAGCTCCTCTCCGGTCGGGTCTACTCGGAGGTGGAGCTGTGCCAGTGGCACGCGGGGCTGGTGGCCGCCGAGGAGCACGGACGCGTGCTCCGGATGGCCGACCCCACGCTCCGTAGCGAGGCTGACGGCAGGGAGGACGCGCTGCTGGCGTGCTTCAGGCTCGCGTTCGCGTGCTGCGCCATGGCGCCCGGCAAACGGCCGTCCATGAGGGACGCCGTCATGGTGCTCGAGCGAACGGCGCCGGCAACCGGCGCTGCTGCCGCGAGCAGTAGCAGCGCCGCCGTTCCCTGAGACAGAGAGAGAGAGAGAGAAACTGACCTTGTAGTGCTTGGAATCGTCGTTACTGACTGATGGGAATAATCTTTACTGCAAGTGCAAGGACGGTGGCGGCGGCGGAGGTGGTGGTGGTGGTGATCACCGGCGGCGAGCGAGAGATTGTTTGTTAGGGCGTGTACGTAGATTCTGTCACTAATTTTGGAGGTGCTGCGAGAGTTAATTAACCTACTAATCCTCTGTGATTGTGAATTGTGAATTTGAAAGCCATGCGTATGCATATTCCTTTGTGTGATCTGTCCCTATTGTGACAGTGACACTGTCCGGTGATCCACACGATCAACGAACGGTCGACCAAATCACGATGGTTCTTGAACCCTGCCGAGCCGGTTCAGTTCAGTCGAGCGCACCGGAGCCGGAGGCAGCCATGAATGAATTCCGCGAGGCGCTAGCAGCCACCGGCATGTGTCTCCGGGGACCGACCGTCCGGCCATGTCTGCTCCGGCGGTCCGCAGCGCAGAGAGCAGGGAATAATGCATGCAGTGGTCTTCCTCGTATTCCTTCCACCGTGCCGCCGTCGCCATGGCCCATCCTCGAGACGGGGACGGAGACGGAGACGGACCACGGGTGAGCAGAGCAGAGAGTAACTTCTCTGGGGGTTTGGGAAGTGCTTCGAGCATGTAACAGGCAGGCGGCCGTGTCGCCCGGGGTTTTTCTGCCGGCCCCGTCCTCCTACCGCCCTCGCCTCGTGCCACGTGATTGACAGAGCTTAGCCAGTAAAGCACGGGTTGCTTAGTCCTAATCCAGACCCAGCTAGTGACAGGTTAACATCAAGTCCACTCTGCACACTGAAACAAGCATGTTTTACTGTCACAGCTCACATGCTGCATTAGAAAAATGCAGTGGTATCAGTCAAGGAAAGGCTTGTGAAGCAAGCTTGTAGGCTCATAAAGCAGGTCAAGCACTGCCGTTGTGCGTGCTGCATGTGTACTGGAACAGCAGCCTTCACAAACAGTACATCCACGGATGCCTGTGAGGTTGGAATGGCTGCTGTATTTATGCAAAGGAAGGAGACCCATAGCCTTCATATTTAATAAAAAGAATAAGTACCTCTCCTCTCTACTTATGAAAAGTAATTTAGTGATCCAGTTAAATCAAGCAGATATCAAAGCACAAGTAGAACAGCTGAAGCTGAAGATGGGTGGTAAATTACAAGATAAGATTATGGATGCCAGCCAACAGATCTATACTATCAATATATCAGCATTATCTTGCAATAGTTTACAAAGAACTAGTACAGCGTTACGAGCGATTGAAGCTAAAAGCTGATCCAGCAGCATGTGTATGTAGCCTTGCTGCCACTCACATGGTGAACAAAGCTAGAGAAAACAGAATAAAGAAAACCAAGAACTCCTGCATAAAAATCCAGGTTCAGGTTCAGACTCAACAATTACATTAAGCATTATATTACCTTGATGCAGACATTCGCTATAGCTCATCAGGCATCTGTCTGGTGTTACTAGATCCAGTGCTCCATGCTAAACTATCACTGTCAGTTCAGGCATCTTCAGTCTACGCTACCCAGGTGGTCAAACATGACGTTGCCTTCGTCAGTCGATCAGGGGGCTTCTGTTGGAATCATCCTGGGGTGATCTTGGATTTAGTACTTGATCACATGGCTCCTGCAGCCACTGTTCATACACATGATCATATGAAAGGTATCATATGGGATGGCAGGTGAATGCTACGATGTATCTGGACCAGCAATTGCAGATGATTTCTTGGCATAGTGCTATGCCAAATTTGATGGTTCATTGTCTTAACAAAAAGATAAATAAACAATAAAGGCTTCTTAGTTTAGTTCTACATCAAAGCATCAGGATAACGAAATGCTAACCAAATAAAAGGTACTAATCAAGAGAACTGGAATCAGATAGAATATAAACCAAAGAACATAGTTACTCCCTAGCGATAGTCATGACGCTAGTGTGCTACTGATTTGCCACAAGGGACTACACTCATGTGTCACTACTCTTAGTTATAAACTTCAAAATACTGTTAGCTGGTACACATCACACCACTTCAGTACGACTGTATACCTCCTCCAGTCGATGCTATCACTGAAAGGTAGGCCATAGTGGTATGACAAAATATAGTATGGCAAAATAACTGAAATCGTGGTTATATGATTAGAAAATAAGGCAATGACAACCATGATTACAAAATATCTTTGGCACAAATAGATGAATCCTATGGAAACACGAAACAAGAACATGACTATAGTGTGGACTGAATCAGATATACAAGCGCCGTTGACTTGGGAACCATCAGGACACTCAGAAGTAGGTCTGACAAAATTGCTTCTGCTTAAGTAGCTCCAGCCTCCAGCCATATGAAGAATTGTAAATTTGTTAACAATACGCACGGAGTGCAAGCAGAAAGTATCATCACAACATGTAGCAATGCCATATCCTCCTGCAGGAAGAGCAAATGGCTGCAATAATTGCCGAAGAGCAACATCCTCGTGCAGGGTGTAGCCAACACTGGTCTCTGATAAGTTTTTCAATGAAAGTACGCCCTTCAAGTGCTCTCAAACCAACATGTTGCATGTGGTGTGGCAGAAATGATCAGCTCCAAGTGTACTGTTCCAGTAAGGGTACTTCCTGACATGTCTGTCATATTACTTCATGTCGCAGCCAAGTGCCCTAAAATTTAAAAGAAATCATAGTCTAGAAGTGCCCAAACACAAACAGGATGGAAAGGGAACATGAAAATTCACAACATAGAAAACAAGCAGTACTCTATCAGCCTGCTTAATATGCATAAATTAATCAGCCCCTGCACAGATCTGAAAATCACACCCCATCTGACAGTGAGAGCACATTTTCACAATCTAAAAGCACTTATCTTTAGTTCAACAATGAGATGCATGAATTAATTGATCTCCTATGATAGCCAATGAACTCACATCCAAGAATCCCCAAATTTACATAACAGATCTGTAAGACAAGCAGTAGGCAGCATTGATGTTATAGGACTGTTTAGCTTGTTCTTCAACCTGCTCGAATCTTCTCCTATTCTAAATACTATAACTTGATATTTTCCTTTCAAAATTCTAACAATCCAACTGTTGATGGCATATCATACATTCATGTACCTGAATCTCAGATGTTTAGTGTGAGTTTCCAGGTATTACAGGAGGAATACTCGTGGGACAGTGGTGGGGATGCAGCCAGCCATCGCCAGAGCAGTAGCTTGAGTAAGCAGTCGCATGATACGACGTCATACAACCTCTCATGAAATACACTGATCCAAATTTATTCTAATCGAAATATCTTTAACTAAATTTATAAGGAAGAATAATATCATTTTTTATATCAAAGAGATATATTATAAATATTACTAAAATACAAGATTTCAGATCGGAGTAAGTAGATAGCAAGAGAGATGGACCCAGATAGAAATATAGAATTCATGTTGAGAAAGGCTCTTGGATTTGCTACGAGATCACAATTCACACACCTTTTAGGGCTTAATAATACACATAAATCTGTCACGGGAGTGGCGGGAAACAAATTATCCTTCAAGCAAAAATACAAAATTTCCCAAAATGGCTCATCATTTTAGTAATGCATTTAAAATGAACTGATGGCAAGCATCTCGTCTTTATGCAAGTCACTAGCATTCCTAAATTTGCAATAATTCCTGGAACCGAATTGGTTTTGGAAACTGCAGCTTTGCTATATAGTATGTTGCTCATACGAGTCTAGCATCCAAATTACAGACAACAAAACAATTTCTAATCTGTGTCTATGTATAGATGCAAATATAGATTTTACCTGCTTAAAGTACATTTTCTTGCAGTATAAATCAACCCTGATGGGAAGGGTCAAGATGCTGAATAGACCACATACAGTTCCAGCACCCAGGCTTCAGACTACTAAGAGCTCGCTACCAAGAACGCGTAAAGTCCAATTACCAACAAGGAAAGACCAGAGTTTGCAGTGGAAACCCTTGCACCGCTGGTAGTGCTGGAACCATTCGAAGATGCTGAAGCTCCAGGGCTACTGATGGTCACCAGTGGCAGCGGTGGGTCCACAACATCGGCAGGTTCCAGCACTGGTGCTGGCCCCTGCGCCGGAGGAAGTGTACTGGGGTGTGCCAGTTTGAGCAAAGACCCAGGCTTTGCAGGCATGATCGTGTAGGTCAGATTCTTACTGAAGTCACTGCATGGGCTCCCTACATTGCATTGAAAAAGGAATTTAAGAATTTAAGCCAAGCTGGTAAAAACTATGGACGCCCAGCAGTTCAGAGTGTTACGCTGACATATACTCACTGAAGTACTCAGCTGCCGTTGCAGGGAACTCGGTCATGATCTCAACCATTGGGTTAGCCCAGAAGTCAAACCCAAGGTTCATGAACTCGTTCCTGAGCAGCCCAACATACAGGTTTGCGGCGTGCATCTTGTCGATCACATCAGTGAACTGCAAGAGGAATGACCCCCTGCGCCTGGACAACCGAGCCACGACTGATGGATATGGTGTTCGCGAACTTGGCCACATCCTCCACGGATGCCTTGGACACATCGCTGATCGCGTTGCTGATCTGGGAGGACGCCGCTTGAACGCGCTGGGTACTTTTTGAATGCTCTGAGCACAGCAGAGTCATCCGATGAGATGAGCACCTGCTGCCTGGTCTCTTTGTCATAGCTGGTGTTGATAAGCACGCTGGAGACAGCATCCACAATGCCAATGCCTTTGGTTGCAAGGTATGGGGCGTTCTGCATTCAGACAATAGTGTCACTGAGACTTGAAATGTAAAAGTGTCAATGATTTCTGTAGCCCTACTGATTAGGTTAGTTCAGTTAGGCTCATATTTAGGTTCAGTGCAAGTCTAATCTGTGAGTTACAATGGCAGTAAGAATGAATTCAAGAAAGCTTGCTTACACGAATGTCAACTAGTATGCCAGAGATATTGCTGCTCTTTGAGAAGGCCAGGAAATCAACTAAAGTCATGAGTTTCCCGCTGTTCTTTGCTGCTGATTTCTTCTCAGTCCTTCTTGATTGTATGGGCCAACAAGATCAGCTTAAGGGACAAAACCACAACGAAGGTGTTAGCGTGGAACATGCTTACAGTTTGAACTGAGAAGAACTTGTGGCAATCCAAATGGAATGATACTTACACTTTAGAGTTTGGATTTCGCTCGATAGAAGATCAAATGAGAAGATGCCAGACTCATTCTGTATTTCATTCACAGTAGCAGCTTTTGTCAAGAACACTGTTGCTACTGTCGTGCCTTTTGTAAGATCCGGGGAGTCCAAGCAAAAGGGCACTCCGTCCTTAGACATCTGTACTGAACAGTCAATTATATCTGCACCATCTTCCACTGCTTGTTGGTATGCAAGGTCGGTGCAGCTAGGAATAAGCCACATGCACCATTGTGGGTGATGATCAGTGGCCTGGTATCATCTAGCCAACTTCAGATATTAGTGCAGTGCAATATGGCAGAATATCTCAATTAGGAGAAGAGGTTAAAAGACAGATTTCTTACTTCTAGGAGGAGGAAGAGGGCTATCCTTAGTATGTGCTAAACAAGCTACAATAAGAAAGACAAAAGAGCCTACAGAGGTTAGAGTGTGCATGAAGCGATCACAAACCATACTTCCTACTCTTATGGCACAATTTAGTCTTCAGACATGTAATAGACTTCACTTAACTACTTTTGAACAACAGTTTAGCTTTTTAACATGCAGTGGTCCTTACCAATGGCTGCTGAAGCTGTGGATGGAAAGTCAGTGAGGACACCATCAACAGAGAAGTCAGAACTATCAATAAACTGCAAGTACTCAGCACTAGGATCATAGCTGTAGTTGTAACTTGAAATGAAATCATTGGCAAACTTAAATGCATAGACCTCCAAGTCTAGGCCATGAGCATCTTTCACCAAAGTAGTAGCTGGCTGCAAGTACTGATCCTTGCTCACAGGCCAAATGTAAGTCTTGGGGACAAGAATTCCTGAGGCAAAAGCCTTGACAGATTTCAAGTCCTTCAGAATGGCTCCATAGGGTTGTTTTGTGGAAGGCTCAATCAGTTGATCATCGAGAAACCGAAAAACAAGCTTCACATTGCTTTTCCCAAGCTTCCCACTAAGGCTTTTCAAGAATCCAACTTCAGGTGAGGAGACATAATTGACACCAAATTCTTTTGCTTTAGATGATATATACTCTTCAATATTTAACTTGTGATCTAGGAAGAACTGGCCATACTACAAAGAGGAAGGTAAGAACAGCTATTAGCAGGAGTATTGTTCAATAGGAGGAAAACGTGGATAACTGTGAAACCAACATTCCAAATCCAGGGAAGAACTATATAGCAAGTGGTGAAATCAAGTTTACCTGTACATTAATCCAAAGTTTAGGAGGGCGGAGTTCTACAGCATCATCAACAAGACTAATTCCCATAATGCCATCAAATATGCTTGGGCGGGACAGAACATTCTGGATCACTACAGGGTGGTCAGAGCATGACGTACTAAGCCAATACTGTTTGGAGATTAGAAGAGAAGTTCCACAGTTAAAAACCTAATAATAATCCCAATCGAACCTTATAGTACTCCATAAGGGAAGGAACTTCAAACAATTCATTTCTTATTTTTTTTTCATGAAAATCTTCAAGCATACAAAAAAAATAGAACATCACAAACTTCTTGAGAAGTTGCTCGAGTTATTTTGACTTACATGTGACATTGTCCAATAACTGATTTGAAGTGAAGTTGACTGAAAACCATCCGTGCAGATCGTCTCCATTCACTTTGTATGTCTTGCCATTCTTAGGGAAGACCTTAGCTATTAGCGTTGAGTTGTCGAGTGCCAAACCAGTCTTGCAGAATCCAACATTGTCACTTGAAAGTTGTAAATCACAGAAAAGAATAACTTCAGGCAGACTATTTGACAGGGCAAACTGGTATCCGAATTGGCTTGAATCAGGGAACAGCCCAGAGTACCCGCCTTGAGCTATGACTAATGGAGGGGTACCTACAGAGTACAGAGTAAGAGGGTCAGCATTAATGCAATATCATGTAGTGCAATACATCGATTACATAGGATATGTTCAATCAAATAACTTTGTACAGAAATATAAGTATATAACACATTAGCTGTTAGCATATTTACCATTTAGAGTCTGCCATTTCTGTACTGGATCCTCTGAAGCAGCACTAGCTCCATGAAGCAATAGCAGGAAAAGAAAGATATGAGGATAGCTTACTCCCATTTGGTTGGGAGGAGCATGCTGCATTTAAAATAGTTCTGTGAGATGCACTTATGGATGAAAAATAGAAAAACAATATCAGAAAATTGAAATATCTAAATAAAAATGCCAAGGAAAGAAAAACTTCCTACCACACATGAGACTTTGACTTCTTGACAAAAGTTATCCACCAAACCCGCAGGAGGGTTGAAAACTCTCAATGCAGATTGTAGAGAATAGGTAAAAGAGAGGAACTCCTGTGAAGACCAAACAAAGCAGTGCTAAAAACAGAGTCCTCTTAAAAGGACAGCCATTAGTTGGGAACGTTAGCTTATAGAAAACTAACTTGCACAAAAAGGTAAATTATTCAGTATCTTTTTCTCCTGCAGAACACTGAAGAGATTGAATAACAGTTCTATAAAAAAATACTTACTGGCAATTTCTTTCTAGAGTGATTATTCATGTTGTCAGTTATCACACAGTTTCTAATATTTGTCTTAAATGCTCACCTGCTGAATTAAATGTTTCAGGACCATTTATGACTAAATGAATGTACAGTTCAAACCGTCATATAGAAACTTCGCTCAGAGTAAATTCCTCAAACAACCAAGAATTGAATTAAGCTTACCATAATATATTCCTCATAAGTGATTCTTTAACCCTCAATGATCTGCATCTTCCACCTCAGCCACCAGAGTTTTGTGTATTTGTATTAAGTTTTAGGCTTGGACATGGGTATGTGAGTTAGAGTTTGTCGAGGGTGTTTCTGGGAGTGTGCCTCGTGCCTCTCCCGTGTTTGTCTTTTCCTTTTATTTTATACTATCGTAATGAAATGACCTGCTGCGTTCAAGAGAAAAAATGTCTCAACTCTAATAATTATGGAAGCCCTCCACTCACCTGGTGGAAGCAAGGTTATACATGAGACGACCTTATGCCAATAGCTATTTGTTACCAACTCTGTATTTCCCAACGAAATTGTTTCCTTACATTATTGATGTAACATAGGCATGCAACAATATGTAAATTCATCAGCTTTATCTCCACTATGGTGATCTATCCAGCTTACGATTAAGCTGGCGGCATTGTAACTCACCATGGCAACAGACACATCTAGAATAGGAATTTTCGAACATACCTTTGACATTTTCAACAGATTAAAGAAATGCATCAAACCCACAAGAACCTTTTGTAAAGAAACCATACAAGCTGTTAAAAAAAATGCCTAACTGTTCTGTATGTAAAGAAAGCATCAAACCCACAAGAACCTTTTGTAAAGAAATGCCTAACTGTTCTGTATGTGAAACTCAATGGATGAACTTTGCGTTAAAAAAAGAAAGAAAGAAAGAAACTCAGTGGATGAACAGATTGCAAGAAGATTAAAAAAAATTGGCAATCTTCTCAGTTATTAATAAATGAAAAACTTTTCTATATCAATGGCAATCTTCTCAGTTGTTAATAAATGAAAAACTTTTCTATATCAATTAGAAAGGACAAAAGAGTCTTCATCATGAAACTAAAACAAGCAATTAAGTCATTCCAGCCAAATATTTCAAGATCCCAATATTACTGGAAGAGCCTTCACCAAAATTATATATAAAAAAAACTGAATGAACCAGTTGAGCATTTTAAAGGTTATGCAGATGCTCGAGTGAATAGCCAGAAATAACATCACGCAATGAAACAGTATTGGAATCATCACATGCCTTGACCTCAATGGCACTACAAACATGCCGCCTATTGCCTAACCTTGTGATCTAATCCTACTGACCAGCCTCATGGCTTCAGTGGACCTAAAACATCACGATCCCTAAATCCTTCAAATGCAATTTTACCCTCATATGCCTTAACAACATCTGGCACATCCTGAGCATGCCTCAAGACGTACCTTTCAGAGAAAGCCTTGGCACTACCAAGCAATGCCGAAGGTAACTGGATGTTGGGCTCAATTTTTCTCTCCCTCATCAAAACGCTTATGACGGCACACCTTGGTATGATTGTCTTCTCCAAGCTATAGCTTATAAGCACAGGTTGCTTCATTACTTCGCTTAGTTCAAACTTCGAGTCATCCAGGAAGAACCGGAGCTTCTTCTTTATGTTCTCATCAGAGAGGCACAGTATCTGGGGTTGCCTCTTAATCGCCATTTGGAGGTCGCCCTCAGAAACCCCGAAGCTCCGGTACAGGGCCACCTTTCGCAGCCAAGTTTCCCTACTGAGGTGGCAGAACCAGCTGATGCCGTGGACAAAGCCCGTGTCTGTTACGCCCAGGCCGAGAGCCTTGACGTCATCGAAGATCTGGGTTACGCGGTCGACCGAAAGTGTGAGCACAGTCATGTCGATGGCGAGGAGCTTCGAGATGGACTTGTCGGGGAGGCCGAGTCGGCGGAGGAGGTCCACCACCGGGCGCATGTTCTTGTCCAGGTCGGCCAGGAGGCCGCGTGGGGCGCGGCAGATCGCGGAACCGACGTCGCTGTCGGCGCCGATGATGCCGCGGAGGAACTGGATGCAGGGCAGGAGGTGCTTGTCGAGGCTGCGCAAGAGGAGGTTCGGCGCGGTGGCCACCGTCCGTGGCTTCACGCGGAGGGAAGCGAAAAGATCGAGCTTGGGCCGGAGGGTCCGGTCAGGGTCGAAGGTAAGGATCGATGTCTTTCTGCGGACAACCACAGTGATGTCCGCGTCAGTGAAGCCGTAGCTACGGAGGAGCGCGCGGACGGCGTCGGCCTTGGCGGTGAAGCGGATGCGGCTCTTGCAGGCGGCCGCGGCCGCGGGGGAGAGCCCGCAGGAGATGAGGTAGGAGATGGTGGTTGGGCAGGGCTCGGAGACGGGGACGCTCGCGAGTGCAGCTGAGGAGCAGCGATGGGAGAGGAGGAGGTCGCTGGGGTTGGGCCAGCTGGGGTTTATGCCGGCGGCGGAGGGGATTTGGCGAAGGCGGAGCAGCCGCCGGCGGCAGATGGAAGCCAACATGCCTGCTGCGGCCTTGTCTGTGGACGGGAGTGCGCTGTTTTTTTATATAATATAATATAATAAGAAAGACACTCAAAAAAGTGTATCATACATTAAAAAAAAACGTACTCCTCCATTTCAAATTATAAATAGTTCTTCATCACTCATTTTATCATGTATCTACGCATATTATTATATCTAGACTAGATACGCAACTAAATGGATATACCAAAAAAGTCAAAACAACTTATAATTTGGAAGGGAGCTAAGTCATGTCTATTTGGTGGTAAATAACTTATAAGCTCACTAAAAATATGGTCTTCATGAGAAAAAGGCTGGCTTAGGCTGTCTCCAACAAGGAATCTACCATTATCCTTATTTTCCAACATCATTTAGAGCTCCCTCCTTGAGCCACGTCGCCCCGTTGTACCCTTATTTTCCAACACCATTTAGAGCTCCCTTCTTGAGCCACGTCGCCCCGTTGTCCCACCCCTTCGATCCGTGCTTCTACGTCTCCAGCACCAGCGTTGCCACCGTCGCTCCCTGGCCACCTATCACCGTGTCTCATCCCCTTCCAGCATCATCCAGTAAAAAAAAAGAGGAAAAAAAGAACTCTCGCTGCTCCCTCCGACCACAGCACTGCGCCGCCCGGCCTCGCGCCGCTCCGCTTTTCCCCGCATCGTCTCTCTTGGCAGCAGTGGCCAAGGAGCCACGGTCGGCATCCAAGCCAAGCTGGGCCCGCCCTGCCCTCACGCAGCGTGGCCGACACCATTACCCTTATTTTCCAACACCATTTAGAGCTCCCTCCTTGAGCCACGTCGCCCCGTTGTCCCACCCCTTTGATCCGTGCATCTACGTCTCCAGCACCAGCGTTGCCACCGTCGCTCCCTCGGCCCGACCACCTATCACCGTGTCTCATCCCCTTCCAAAGGCCGACCCGACCAAAAAAGAGGAGGAGGGGGAGAACTCTCCGCCGCTCCCTCCGACCACGCACTGCGCCGCCGCCCGACTCGCGCCGCTCCGCTTTTCCCCGCATCGTCTCTCTTGGCGGCGGTGGCCGGGAGCCACGGTCGGCATCAAGCTAAGCCGGGCTCGCCCTCCCTCACGCTAGCGTGGCCGCGTGGCCCACCACGCCACCGTCCGGCCGCCGGCCGAGTTAGCCGGCCGGGCCGGCACCCGACGCCGGCATCCTCTCGCCCGCCCTTTGTCCGATTGAAGAAGAAGCAGGGCAAAAACGCAATTTGATTTCACTGCTACCCCGTCCTTTGTCCGATTGAAGAAGAAGCAGGGCAAAAACGCAATTTGATTTCACTCTCAGTGTTCCTGATGCGAGGCAAGTATTTAGATCTGGCCTTATTATATTTCGATAAAGTACAGGGGTCTGTACGAAAAATGTTTTGGCTTATATGAATTTGTGTTTTCCCTTCTCAAGAAAGATTGCTCAAACTTTGGGAATCAATAGTAAATCATAGACAAGTCCAAAAATAACAAATGAGGACTTTTGGAATTCAGGATGAATAGGTCTATGCAGTGTACTCATTAGGGTCTAGTAGAATGTTTTTGTTGTTTACATTTATTCGCCGGCAGCCGGTCTCAGGGGCTGGCGCGACCCCATCCACACCCATTGTTGGTATTTGTTAAGCCCACAGAAATATTTATAACTTGTATAATCCGCAAGCACACGGATACCGGCGAGCACTTCACCCGGGAGGAGGGTTTTAAATATCGTATCCACAAGGAGAATGGTGTGAGGATAACGAGTTAATAACTAAACCCAGGAGGTATGACAAGAAGGACGGAGAGGATAAAGAGTTTAAGAAGATTTCTATGGTTGCCTAGTTCCTATCCTTGTAAGCTATGTTGATATTGTCTTATGGGGAAATGATTCATGGGATAGACATTTGCAAAGAATGTCAACCCCAAGCCAAGGATCCTGCCAAAGCCTATCCAACGGGATGTGGAATACAAAGAATTAACAGCACTATAAGTCACCTCGTTAGTTACCACACTCCGGAAGGTAGGGTGCATCCACAAGTAACCTTGGTCTAAGCACCACGCTTACACCTACAGCCACTCCTCTAATCTATAGGGTCCTACAGATTAAGGTACTCAAACAAGAGTTGCGAACCTAAGAACAATAAGAACAATTTACTTACTCAAATAAGAGGTCGATCCGCCATGAAGTCTTAGAACCAAGCTCCAATGGAACTTGATCCCGGAGGTACAAGAGGTAGAGGAGTCACCGACATGCCCGGTGCTTCCTCCAGCAGCTCATGCCTTCACCCTCGCTCTAGATCTCTAAAATAGAACTAGCTCTGGCTACTCTCGCAGGGAGCCATTGATCTAGATCTCTCAACTTGACTCTTGCTCCTCAGCTCAACTCTAGGGCTTCTAGTTCTACATGGTGTTCTAGTTCTAGTTCTAGTTCTAGAACTAGAGAGGAGAGGTTAGGGTCTCAGCCCGTTGAATGGTGAGTTGAATGAATTAGGGTTTCACCCTAGGGGCAGGGGGTCTCCTTATATAGCCCCGAGGTAGAGTAGGGGTCAAGCAAGCCTCCGTAGCCGTAGGATCAAACCGACCTTGATGGATGGATGAGATTGATCCTCATAGGCGGTTCAAACCGACCTAGGAAGATGGTCAATGACAGGTGGGCCCAGGGGGCGGCCGCCCTGGAGGGTGGCGGCGGCCGCCTTGGCTCTATGCCAGGTGGGTCCCACCTTCCAGGCCTGATCCTCTGGTGTCTTCTAGAGTCTTCTTACTTGGGTTTCAAGTCGGGTTACTTCACGATCATGTCTCCTCATCGTATGGGATGCAAACTCTGGGCTTTTACCTGCTTTTATCTGTTTAGTCCATGAAAATATATAAATCACCAAAACTCGTGGAATTATGTCAGTAAAGCCCCTATACTATATTAATATTCATTTTAAGCCCTTATTTTTGTTTTAAAAACCTCTATATTTTATGCTATAAGAGATATCAACAAGCTCCCCCAAGCTTACCCTTTGCTAGTCCCTAGCAAAGCCAAACTTAGCAATGGATCAGGAGTTGCTACAACGCTTTCACGCCTCAAAAGTACACATGCTTTCAAACAAAATTTCTCCTCCGAATTAGAATAAACCTTTTCAACCGTCAACTTACCCATATTACCTTTAACCATGGAGCTTATAGCCTTTTCTTGGGATCTTGGGCAATTGAAAGATAGAACAATCAGGTTGAGTACCATGTCTCAAACCCTTCGATCAGCCTTCATTCCGGAGTTTTTGTAAGTTTTCAAAATAAAACTCAAAGTTCCTTTAGTATGACCCTCTCAAGTCTCTCATTTTTGGTATTTGTGGATCCTCACTAAGGCAATAATGTTGTGTTGCCTTTCTCTCATAATATGTGGTATTTTTGGAATAAGGCAGTAGAACACTATGCCTTCTTCTCTCTCACTCTATATCTAAGGCTTATATGTGGAGCTCATAGGTGGGAGAAGACTAAATCTACTTACTAAGCATATATTGTAAAGTCAAGCAATGGATCCAAAGTCACGAGTCATACTGCAAGTGCATGTGTATGGCGTAGTGGAATGAATATGGTGGTAGGTGTATGAGGCGAATGAAGTGAAAGCCTAATTCTACTTTGCTCCTGTAGGAAACATATCTCTCTCTTTGGGAATTTGAAATGTTTAGGAGAACCTGGGTTGTATACTCTTTCTTTTTTTTTATGGAGAGGCGGGCATCTAAGTACCCATTGTTTTCATAGCGGACACTTGTCCATTTTTTTTTACTCTCCTTTATTCTTCATCATTACTTTTTTTTTAGGGAGGTAGGCTCTACTCGCCCGTAGGACACTTGTCCATTTTTCATCTCCCTTTTTTTTTTTACTATACAACCCAAGCCTCCTTTTACAATAAACTTGTAGAGAGATAGAAACAAGGATAAAGGAGCTTTATGAGATGTTGGCTAAGTGGATATGTGTGGGGAATATTTTTGGTTGTTCTTTCCTAGGGTAGGAGTAGAACATTTTTGGTGGATCTATGGTGGATGTCTGGAGGATGCATACTTCTAGGGTAGAAGTAGCATAAGTGTAAGTGAATAGAGTGGAGTGGAATGTGTGCATGAGTAGCCGTATGACAAGTTTTTAAGGGTCGACACAGATTGACCAAACTCAATGCAAAGTAAGCAGCCTATATATATCAAAAAGGGTTTTCCTATCTAAAGAGCATGTATATATGGCTGTGGTAGGAGTTTCAACACTCTGTCATACAGGAACTCATCATGTGCACTTTAATTTTTAAAAGATAAATCTCCAGAAATCTAGCATCTCTAGGAGTAAGATAAACAGTAGCTCACACATTCATATATCATAACCATCAATCACCTAGACTTTAGAGCAAGCATTTGCTACACACAGGTTTCAGGTTCAGAGCAAATCTCAAGTCAAAGCAGTTTGCATTAAAGGCTCGAGAGAAATTAAGCTTGAAAGTTAGGTACTTGAAAGGAATTACGACGGAGCAACTATTCATCATCTCCATGCTTTTTATTTATTTTAGAGTTTATTTTATCTTAGCAGAAAACAACTTCTTATATACTCTCTACATTTATTTATTCCCAAACCTAATGACCAAACTATACTAAAGACTCTTTAAAAGACTATAAAGACTAGACTCTTAGCAAACTAGGCAAACCAAAATATTAGCTAATATTAATATATAGTAGAGATACTTATCGTGATAACTGGGGGTGCTCTCCCCCAAGCTTGATTGAAATATCGGGTTGATGATGTGGAAGTTGAGGTAGACAAATGATGAGTGTGTGTCATCCTATCATGTCTCTCTCCCTTTGAATCCTGCTGAACTCAAAATAGACAACAAAGCCTTGTGGAACAGATTAGGCGTTAGTGGTTGGCCACATCGGCCTCATGAGTCTAGAGATTTTCAAGATGGATCATGATTAGAACTTCAGCAAGAATTCTCTTCTAAATATTTTTTTTTTAAGTTTTGTATATTTATATGCATGCAAAGAACTAGGATGCAGATGCAACTAGATGAATGCATATTTATTTTTATGCCACCACGGTGAATATCCTTATGGGTCGTTACACGCCACAAAATTATTCACATGGGGCTTTAGAATTTTTCAATGCAATGCTGATGCATAAATGTAAATATGCAAAAGGAAAATGATTATGCAATGCAAGGAAATAAATATGGTATGCATTAAATATGGATAACTATCGATCTTACCTTCCGGCGAGGGTTCCATGTTTTAAGTCCTTGAACAAGACTTCTTACCTTACTCACTTCTCAAGTGCATCATTTGATCTTAGCGGTTGTGTCTCTTGAGATAGTGATTTCAAGAGATGACATCACCCTTGTTCTTTGTTGGTCCCATGGATTGAAGTGAAGCTTTGACAGTGGAAGCGGGCAACATCTTGTTTAGTGTGCATACTTTGTGGGTTCAGGACATATACTTATAGAATTTCGGGGGAGTGACAGGCTCCTCCACATTTTGCTCAAAGTGTGTCCTGCTTACAAAGACAAGGTAGAGATCAAGTGCATGGGCCCCCGTTGGTGGGAAAACACCAACAGAACCAAAACTTTATTTATTCTTCTCTAGCTATAGGCACATTAAACAAGATAGAGTTAATCTTTATTCCTTTATTTATGACAAGGGTGACAAGATCAAAAGATTTAGCATCAACGATTTATGATTATGATTATCTTCCAAAACAGGATGTGCAACATTTTAGCTTACATGATTGGGGATGAGGAGACTAGGAACAAAGAACTAAACATGTGGAGTTAAACAGGATGTATAAGGTTAGGTTATAACTCTAACATGTTTGATCATTTATTTACGAACATGCCAAAATTAGGGAAAAGCTTAGTTAATGATAACTTACCTCAAGGTGTTACCTTTTATTGAAGTGTGACGGCACTGTAACACCTTGTGGTGGTTCTTTTCTTCTTCTTGAAGCTTTCGTTATTTGGCCTCTTGTGTATCTTGTTCCTAACTTGTCTCCTTTATTGCATCACCCTGTCTGTCTTGTCCTTTGAATTGTGTTAGGACCTTTTTGCTCCTTTCATGGTTTTATTCCTGCCGTGTTAGTGGGCAACACATACCCGAAGGAATGTACAAGTAGTAACAAGGATAGTGTTGTCACAGGGCTAAAGGTCACTTTCTATGCTACCTAAAAGTTTTGGCTGAAGATTTTAGCATAGATCATTTATCTCATGTTTCACCTTGCTTTTCTAAAGGAATGATTTTATTCAACTTTAAGTTTAATTTTCATGCAACAAAATCATTCAATCTTATGAGAAAGAGCAATAGTGAATGGAGAGGTTGCAAACCAGCATGTGGAGTGATGATGGCACGTGAAGAGGAAGAGTACGATGGATCATCTTTGATGGCTTTGTTCTTCCTCCTCCATGCATTGATCATTCTTGAGTTCATCCTTGGGTGAGTGCTCTTGATTATTGATTTTGTTTATGGCACTCATCCTCTTTCTCTTGCTTCATCTTTACTATGAGTGTATCTCAGGGACATCCCCAAGCTTGTTTCGTAGATTTTCTTCCTACAGGGGTTACTCTAACAAAATATACCAATGTCTACACAAGTAATATTTAGTTCAATAACCAAACTAGACTCCATACCTAATTTAATTAAGGAAGACATTTTAACCTAAGCACCACGCTTAATTTAAAAGCCTTTGAAAGTACTCATGTAGTACTTCCAAACCAAAGCATACTATAGCAGATAAGGGTAACATGAAAGCATAATTGAGATTTACTCAAGGTGGAGATGAAAAATTAGGATAGTCATTATTTATTTATTTTAGCAATTTGAGCATGTCTTTAAAGGTAGAGATAACCTAAATAAAGTAGCAACATGGCAAGAGTGATTTTGTAATCAATTTTGCATGAGGGTAATGATAATTGGTTGGACATACCTTTGCACTATCATCCTTCGTTCTTTTTGTTCTAGACCTGGAATGGTTAGTGACAAAAATACCGAAGGTATATTCTCATAATTATATCTCTATGCTCCTTATGCAAGGGGTATCACAACAAAAGATGAACACTTAAGTTATTTCGCCCTAAAGAGTGCTTGTTTTAGGACAAAAAGCTCGTCCATGGGAAACCTTCAAATATGATTCAAGATGATGAAAAGATTTTCCCTTATATCACCTATCTCAAAACTCAAGCCAATGAGATCAACAAACCTCTTTTCTAAATCTTTATCAACAAATAACACAAGAGGGTTGAAGATGTATGTGGCCAGATTAGAGGTGGCAATTAATTCAGGAGTTTGCTCACATGAGCAAGGATTGGATAAAATGTTCATGGGGTAACTTATATGCTCATGGGTGTTTTCCAGCTATTGATAATGCTCTTTCTGGTCTTCCTTAGATCCTTCACGATGTCTATGCTTGGGATTTCTAGGATCGTAGGGAGACTCAAGAAGAAAAGCACAAGAGGATTCATTGGGGTCAAGGATGATGTTTGAAGATGGGTTTAAATAAGTTATCTAGTCTGAAATAGAAGGAGAGAAGATATGAATGGATTCTAGATAGCTTTGCTCTCCTTCTATGACATCATTAGATATGCCATCCTTGGGCTTTTCCCAATGTCCTTTGTAAGAATAAGGACGCTTTCTAAGAGACTCTTCTTTAAGAAGATTTGGTTTATAGGCACTCAAAGGTCTCTTGTGAAGCTAGAAGTTTGTCTCCATCCCAAAGTCATCTCCATAAGAGATTTTCAAGGGTAGAATTACTTCTTCCCTTGGAGGATTTTGGAGCATTTATGATTTGGGGTTGGTAGCTTAACTAAGGGGTTGGACTGATTATGATCCAGCTATCAAAACTTCTTCTTTTTATCTAGACTAGAGGATGATTCTTTTTCTTCTTTTGGGTGTTCATAAAGAATTCTAGGAGAAAGCTCATACCCACTGAGTTTGTCAAAGACAAACCTTGCTTAGAAAAGGAGAGAAAAGTTCCTCTAGAAACTGCATGATGATCATGCGGACAACTTTTTTAGGATGAGCCCAAATACATTATCCTTTTCTTTGAAAGGATAGGATCCGCCTCTGAGATTAACTAGGGGGACGACATCTATGATAGAACATATGGTCTTCCAAGCTCCTCACTTCTTCTTTGGAGTTCGATTTTACTATCGGTAAGCCCTTTTTTGGAAGAGAAGAGAAAAGGGCGGTGTCAATGGATGGTTCTCGAACTTGTGTAGAAGAAAGACAGAATTCTCTCCTATAATGGGTTGTCTCATGATCATTTTGACCAACCGTAGGCGCAGCTCATAGCCAAGTGATAAGATAGATTCTAAAGATTCTAGTGGCTGAAGCTTACGCTTGTGGGTGCAAAGATAAAGATAGGTGTGGAATTCGTGGATCCCACAAAAATATAAATAGAAAAGAAAATACAAAAAGAAAAGACTACGCTACATTATCTTACAAGATTTAGCTATACTCAATGTTTTCTCAAAGAGCCATTCTCCCGAAAACGGCGCCGAGGAAATGCTTGTTGGTATTTGTTAAGCCCACAGAAATATTTATAACTTGTATAATCCGCAAGCACACGGATACCGGCGAGCACTTCACCCGGGAGGAGGGTTTTAAATATCGTATCCACAAGGAGAATGGTGTGAGGATAACAGAGTTAATAACTAAACCCAGGAGGTATGACAAGAAGGACGGAGAGGATAAAGAGTTTAAGAAGATTTCTATGGTTGCCTAGTTCCTATCCTTGTAAGCTATGTTGATATTGTCTTATGGGGAAATGATTCATGGGATAGACATTTGCAAAGAATGTCAACCCCAAGCCAAGGATCCTGCCAAAGCCTATCCAACGGGATGTGGAATACAAAGAATTAACGCAGCTATAAGTCACCTACGTTAGTTACCACACTCCGGAAGGTAGGGTGCATCCACAAGTAACCTTGGTCTAAGCACCACGCTTACACCTACAGCCACTCCTCTAATCTATAGGGTCCTACAGATTAAGGTACTCAAACAAGAGTTGCGAACCTAAGAACAATAAGAACAATTTACTTACTCAAATAAGAGGTCGATCCGCCATGAAGTCTTAGAACCAAGCTCCAATGGAACTTGATCCCAGAGGTACAAGAGGTAGAGGAGTCACCGACATGCCCGGTGCTTCCTCCAGCAGCTCATGCCTTCACCCTCGCTCTAGATCTCTAAAATAGAACTAGCTCTGGCTACTCTCGCAGGGAGCCATTGATCTAAATCTCTCAACTTGACTCTTGCTCCTCAACTCAACTCTAGGGCTTCTAGTTCTACATGGTGTTCTAGTTCTAGTTCTAGTTCTAGTTCTAGAACTAGAGAGGAGAGGTTAGGGTCTCAGCCCGTTGAATGGTGAGTTGAATGAATTAGGGTTTCACCCTGGGGGCAGGGGGTCTCCTTATATAGCCCCGAGGTAGAGTAGGGGTCAAGCAAGCCTCCGTAGCCGTAGGATCAAACCGACCTTGATGGATGGATGAGATTGATCCTCATAGGCGGTTCAAACCGACCTAGGAAGATGGTCAATGACAGGTGGGCCCAGGGGGCGGCCGCCCTGGAGGGTGGCGGCGGCCGCCTTGGCTCTATGCCAGGTGGGTCCCACCTTTCAGGCCTGATCCTCTGGTGTCTTCTAGAGTCTTCTTACTTGGGTTCCAAGTCGGGTTACTTCACGATCATGTCTCCTCATCGTATGGGATGCAAACTCTGGGCTTTTACCTGCTTTTATCTGTTTAGTCCATGAAAATATATAAATCACCAAAACTCGTGGAATTATGTCAGTAAAGCCCCTATACTATATTAATATTCATTTTAAGCCCTTATTTTTGTTTTAAAAACCTCTATATTTTATGTTATAAGAGATATCAACACCCATCACCGTCCCTTGCCCGACCTCGTCGTCGTCGTACACCACGCAGTCAGCCATCATCCTCCGCCTCCTTGTCCTGCTCGTCATCGTTTGCGCAGGTGCCCAAGGGCGGCGTGTCCTTCACGGCCGCCACGCGGCCCTGCGCGGAGCTTTAGGGCATGTTTGGTTCGCGTAGCAGTGGAGCCTGGCTCGTATTTGAGAGCCTAGCTCACTTGGGACAGGTCGAGGATATACAACCAGTCGTGTTTGGTTGATTGTATCTACTTTGCCTAGTTGAGATGAGATGTTGTTTGGTTGACTGCACGAAGGCATGTCGCATGAGATAAAAAAATTTATAAAATCATGATTATAATTTTTATTTTTTGCAAATGCGCTCTAAAAATTATTGTTTTGACTAATTATATCTTAAATATCTCTAAAACACATTAATATCACTTAATATCAACTAATCATACACTAAATACATCATTACCTGGGCTAAGCTTGCAACCAGCGAGCCAGGATGAGGAGGAACGACCAATTTGCTCGTTCCTGGAGAGCCAGGCCAGAGGCCGCTTTTTTGCACGATGAGAGCCTGGCTGGGGGAGGCAGACAGACAACCAAACTGGGGTTGGTTGCATCTCATGAGCCATATATGGCCTCATGCGGGCAACCACACAGCCCCAGGTGCGGGTGTGTCTTGCCATCGTCGTCCGCTCATCCGACGCCTCCGATGGGCCCACCACTGCCGCAACAGATACCGCGCCAGAGGTTTTCCTCTTGGGTGAGAGGCGACACATGTTTGCCAACCGGCACATCTTGCTCATCTTGTACCCAAAATGTGTACCTTGTTTGCATCATCCGTTGGACTCTGGTTTTGCTATGTAGAACACTATTATCTATGCATTTTCACCGTATGGCGACTCTGTTGGAGACAATCTTATAAGTTGAAGCAAGGGTGACATAAGTTGGTGTTGTTTGACAAAATAAGTCACTTATTTCACTTTTTAACTTATAAGTAGGTGACTTATTTGAATCTTGGGAGTCAAAATATATATGTAAAATTTGACCAAAATTATAAAGCAAACAATAAGTATTTATGACATCAAACAAATATATTACAAAAATATAATTAATGAAAATATAATGATACTTAGTTGGCATCATAAATGTTATTATCTTATCTTATCATATCATATAAATTTGGTTAAACTTAGAAAAGCTCTGATTCCCCAATATTCTTGGAATCAAAGTATATGAAGTTTGACCAAAGTTAAAGAGCAAACTATAAATATTTATGACATCAAATGAATATATTATGAAAATATAATTAATGAACAATTCTAAAAAATTGCTCATACTATCATTATAGTATAATGACGAGTGGTTGTATATGGTGCTATCGAAAAATCTATGATGCTTAATTGTCATCATAAATGTTATTATAATGTTATTATCTTATCATATAAATTTGGTTAAACTTGAGAAGCTCTGACACCCCCCCAATATTTTTGGAATCAAAGTATCTAAAATTTGACCAAAGTTATAGAGCAAACTATAAATATTTGTAGTATCAAATAAATATATTATGGAAATATAATCAATGAACAATTCCAAAAAAACTGCTCATACTATCACTATAGTATACTATCATTATAGTTTAAGTAGTATAATGACGAGTGGTTGTATACAGTGCTATCGAAAAAAATCTAATGATATTTAGTTGATATTATAAATGTTATTATCTTATCATATAAATTTGGTTAAATTTAATAAGCTCTGATGTTCCAAGATTTTTGTAATGACTTGCAATTTGAGATAGAGTAAGTACTCTAGAAAAATAAAGATTAGTATATGATTATAAATGATGAACAATATGAGACGTAAAACAAATCATTCGTGCTCTTCCTCGCTCGCTGGAGCTTGAAAAATCCGAATCAATAGATGGGAAAAAAAAATCAAAGCCTACAAACATTTCAATAAATATGGCTTCGAAGGCCACAAAGCTACTCAGGTGCAGACAACAAGATCAGGTCTGCTTTATGATGGAGTTAACGAAGCAATCCCAAACAGGCCCATAAGGGCCCTCCTGCCATAATTTTGGGATATCATCTTTAATCACCTTATTTTCTTCATTTCATACAGGTGCTAACTGTTTCAATTCAAGAGAAACAATTGACACTATTCATAAACTAACGGTTCACATCATCTTTATTTTATCTAGCCACGTAGAATTATACAATCAGGAGATATAAGTTGAGAAAACACAATGGAGAGATGTATTTTATTTCTAAACTGAACATTTGCTACTTAGTTTAAGTTTTTTTTTTTGCACATAGTTTCTATAGTTAGTATAACTAATGAAGAGAATTATTAGTATATATATTATGCATTGTCTCTGCCCCGGCATGTGTGTGTCAGACCCGACTCCAAGATCATGCCTAGTTTAAATGCTCAAAAAAAAAAAAAGATCATGCCTAGTTTAAGTAGTTTCTGCACAGACGAGTTCCAAGTTGTAGCAGCATGCATAAGAACAGGACACCGCTTGTATCCAGGTCCTGGCCCTCCTGGGTAGTGGCCTGAATTGCATCACGTAATAGACTTGCTCTGTCACCAGTTGAACAGGCGAGATGCCACACTTCTCTGCCAGCTCCAGCGCCTTCAAACAAATCAGTGCTTCTGCCATCAAAGCGTCTTGCACCAGCCCTGCATTGCTTGCTCCGGCCATGACTGGATCTCCAGTATCATCCCTGACGGTGAATCCCCACGCCCAAAAAGGATTGCATGCTCAGAAACGCACCATCCAAGTTGATCTCCAACCATCCCTGTCCTGCTGTCCAGGAGGTCTCCAGCATTGCAGAATGCAGACGAATGATTGCTGCCTCATGCTTTCCTTATGTCCCTCTTCGGCCATCATAACCACCACCCGTGTACAATCACCTGGCTCGGTTGCATCAGCTCACATTAGAGGTTCTTAATGGTCACTAGATGAGTTTTCTTTCAAAAGCTTAATGCGGACCTCCTCCATCTGTGAGTCCACAAACTTTCATTTTAGAAAGCAGTGTCCATCAAACAAACAAACAGGCCGGCACCTTGTGTGCAGAACACCATATGAATGTTACGCCGCTTGCTATTCATCCTCCATGGGAGACTATTGTGTCTTGAGAGCAAACATCACCTCAAACGGTGTTCAATTTTCATCAACTTGATGAACCCTCCCTTGAGCCAAGCGATAAGCTGTCCAACAGCCATTGGACTGCAAGCCAAATGGAGAATTGGCACTTCGTAGGAGCTCATGAGTGAAAAGCTGTTGACAGCAGGAGGGGAGTGAAGGCAATGGAGCTTTTCCTTGAAACTACTTAGAAAGCATTTCTTAGCCATCTTAGAGAACTAAACAAAAACAACCTCAGTGTTTACAACAGCTTATAAAGCATTTATTTAAACCATCAACAATTAACTAAACAAGCTCATTAACATCAGAAGAAGCTCGTAAGAGATTCTGATCCCCTCATACTAGCATCATATAACAAATAACATTCTCCACTGGGGCTCATGTCCCAACTGGGGCAAAGTTTTTATTCTGCATCAGATTTAGACATGTTGAAATCGCTGCAATGCATTTCCAGCTCTTAACATAGATTAGATCCCATTGAGTATGATCACAATATGTCTAGTAGCAGAAGTCTCAGATGTTCACAGAGCCAAATACCCTACAAAATTAGAATGATCAACATTAGGTCCCAGATGTAGCTAGGTGACATAGCTCACAGCCTCACACAGACCACACTCAACCTCACCATATACATGTTGATCCTGCTACACATATGCTAGCAATCCTAGGCCCCAAATGGTCTGACATAACACCACACTTGTGTGCACCAAATTGGTACAGGTAGGAACCTTGGGGATAAAAAGAGTTTAGCTGCTTCGAATATTGAAACGATGTTGCGGGTAATAATCCCAAAGCGACTTGCTGCATTGACTTGATACACTAAATGAACTTGTGCTTATATAATTTTACTCATTTCTATCTGAAATCATCATTTATTCTCAACAGCCACCATGAAAACAGAATCTTAAACACTGATACTAGAGGTGATTAAGCGTACTACAATATGGTACATGCCAAGTTAGATATTTTCGTGCCTTCCAAGATCCCATGATGAGACACCCATTGGTGACAGGAGCCGTGATGCAATACACCGAGTGTTATTATAAACTAGGAGATATGTTATGAAAAAAATATACCAAGGTGGATGGGTGTAAAAGTCAAATGTTTAACAAGTCAACTCCTATATCCTATATAAAAAATGTTTCTAATCTCTGTTGATAACATATAGAACAATTTATCAATCAAGGATCTTTATGGAACCTGCAAAAACTCTTCTTGATACAGGGAACGTGCAAATATTAACAACAATCAACAAGAACCCATAAACCCTTACCTGTCCTGGACATCCCTCTCTTATTCTGCTCATGACACAAGATATGCCTGCATTTGCACTGGACATGACCACAAAGTTTTGTGCTTGCACCAGGTGTCCACCTGGCCGCTAAAGCCTATAATTCAAATTTAAGTATTAAATGCAATGCCTAAAGGAAGAAGATGGTATTTTGCTTTCATCTGCCCTAGATGTATGAAAATAGTGTTTAGAAGAAACATCAAGTGTATGCAGAAGTAAAGGGATCCTTTGGGATATTTTGGATTAAATCAAAGGAGCAGTAAACCAAAGCAAGCTGTGCAAGAGCCTAGAGAAAATATGACGGCATTCACCTCCGGAACAATGCGACTAAGATATGTTTCAGTGTGAACCTGGACATCAGGGTCGTAGTTAATGAAGCGCTTGTGTGCCGCACTGTAGAGCTTGACCAATTTATTAGTGCTAAAAATATTGAGAACTGTGACTGCATATACAAGGTGTACGTAAAAATAAATCTAATATAAAATATGAGGTTTCATGGGTACATCTGCCGTCTCAAGTTTTCAGTTCTTCTCTCTTCTATTTAGAATAAGCATGAAAATACATGAATTGAATGTATTTTCACTCAATAATTCTTAGCAGCAAGTGCTAGTGTACAAGAATATTGCTTCATCTTTTTCTTCCTACACCTGGCAACAAAGTCAAGCGACTGCAAATTCTTTATCTTCCTTCCTTTTGTGCATAAATGTCAAAAGGTGGACATCAGAATAAGAAATACTGGCATCGCTACAACAAAAACAAGTAGACACAGAATTTGCCCAACACTGATAGTATATACATGTCAGAGCCCACTGCTACAAACCACTCAGAACTTGCATCCCCATGAAACTAAACATAAAAAAAGTAACCAGCTCTTAGAATTTCAAATTATAGCTGTTCTAATGGGTTCCACTTGAATTATCTCCCAAGCATATCATCTCACAAAAGATGCATTCATCATTCAATGATCACAACTTAAGATCTTCTAACCGACACTGAATACATACATGCTTGAACAAACCTCATTTTGTAAGTTAATAGCATATCCAAGAATTACCTTGGACCTAATAATATAACAAGCAACCTGGAGATCTGAAAGCCTACAAGTGTTATAATGGCATGAAACACAGACAAATCAAGTAAGACACTCAGACCTGCATACTTTCTCAGATCTCAACAAAAAAAAAGGGCAACTTGATGAAACTTCAGCTAAGCATTATTAAGAAGTATATTTCTCAAATTTACAACAAAACGAACTGGACAAGCCAGCTAGAAATCATCAACCCTATGCCCACAATTGCAAAGGTCACGGGCATCCTTCGAGGTCATACATTGAATGTTAGCAGATGAGAAACCACAAAGTACACCTCAAGTGCAGGTTCTAGTAGACGCTTCTGTGGTGCAAGTTTGGAGAGAAAATAGTTTAGTACCATGGTGTCAATCCTCGAACACCTATTTTCTCCAAAGGAGACAGTGGCACGAAGCTCATTATTGACTGAAGTTAATCAAATATTGTGTTCACTCACATGTTGAGGTAATATTTATAAGTATCCGAGTGATGGCTCACCACTGATAATTATGACAGATCTCCACTCACCTGGAGGAAGCAAGGTTATACAAGAGATGACCATATGGCAAAAGCTATTTGTTGCCACTGTATTTCCCGAAGAAATTGTTTTCTTACAGTATTGACGTAACATAGGCACACAACTATAAGCAGATTCATCAGCATTATCTCCACTATGGTGATCTATCCAGGACTAAGTTGGCGGCATTGTAACTCATCATGGAAAGAATCAAATCTAGAATAGGAATTTTCATACACAAACTTGATAAATACAACAGAGACTAAAAGAAATATATCAAACCCACAAGAAGCCTTTTTCAAAGAGAGCATACAAGCTTTCACTTTTAAATGCCTAACTGTTCTGTATGTGAAACATAGCGGATAAACACAATGGATATACCCAATTGTTTATAAATGAAAAATTTATCAATTAAAAGGACAAAAGAGTCTTCATCCCGAAACTAAAAGCACTTTAGTCATTCCAGCCAAAGATTTCAAGATCCCAATATTACTGGAAGACCCTTCACCAAAATTATATATAAAAAAACTGAGTGAACCAGGTGAGCATTACCAGATATTTCGTCAACATCACATGATCCACATTTCAAGATTGTTAGGCTAGAGGTTACAAAATGGCAAAAGCTATGCAGATGGTCCAGTGAATAGCCAGAAATAACATCACACAATGAAACAGTATTAGAATCATCACATTCCTTGACCTCAATGGCACTACAAACATGCCGCCTATTGCCTAACCTTGTGATCTAATCCTACTGACTACCCTCATGGCTTCAGTGGACCTAAAACATCAGAATCCCTAAATCCTTCAAATGCAATTTTACCCTCATATGCCTTAACAACATCTGGCAACTCCTGAGCATGCCTCAAGACGTACCTCTCAGAGAAACGCTTGGCACTACCAAGCAATGCCGAAGATAACTTGATGTCAGGGTAAACCTTTCTCTCCCTCATCAAAACGCTTATGACAGCACACCTTGGTATGATGGTCTTCTCCAAGCTATACGATATAAGCACAGGTCGCTCCATTACTTCGCTTAGTTCAAACTTCAAGTCATCCAAGAAGAACTGGAGCTTCTTCTTTATGCTCTCAACAGAGGGAAGCAGTATCGTGGGTTGCTTCTTGAGCGCCTTTTGGAGGTCGCTCTCAGAAACCCCGAAGCTCCGGTACAGGGCCACCTTTTGCAGCCAAGTTTCCCTACTGAGGTGGGAGAAGCAGCTGATGCAGTGGACAAAGCCCGTTTCTGTTACGCCCAGGCCGAGCGCCTTGACGTCATCGAAGATCTGGGTTATGCGGTCGACCGAAACTCTGAGCACGCTCAAGTTGATGGCGAGGAGCTTGGAGATGGACTTGTCTGGGAGGCCGAGTCGGCGGAGGGCGTCCACGACCGGGCGCATCCTCTTGTCCAGGTCGGCCAGGAGGGCGCGTGGGGCGCGGCAGATCGCGGAACCGACGTCGCTGTCGGCGCCGATGATGCCGCGGAGGAACTGGATGCAGGGCAGGAGGTGCTTGTCGAGGCTGCGCAAGAGGAGGGTCGGCGCGGTGGCGAGCGTCCGTGGCTTGACGCGGAGGGAAGCGAAAAGATCGAGCTTGGGCCGGAGGATGTCAGGGTCGAGGATGAGAATCGCCGGCTCTTTGCGGACAACCTCGGTGATGTCTGCGTCAGTGAAGGTGAAGCTGCGGAGGAGCTGTCACGGCAGGTGTCACGGAGGACCATCCAGCTACGGAGTAGAGAGGAGGCCCAACCAAACGGCGTTATCTTATCTTTTATTTGAGACTGTCTTGTGGGCCTAAGTGCCAGCTGTTAGTGAACCTGTCCAGTAGGGCCATCGTGCCAGTCCGGGTGCCGTATATGAGCAGTCCGCGTGAGTGTAACAGACCATCGCATATTATTCTGAAATTGAAACTGAGCACGACAGAGGTTCCTCTGCTCGTCGTCGGCGATTCATCTGTATTCTCACGTCTCCGGCGATCCGTCGGTGGCCACGGTGTTACAGGTGGTATCAAAGACCGATCCCTCCTCGGCACCGTCTTCGAGTTCACGCTAGTTATCCGCTCATCGGCTCCGGCGGGCGCGCCGCGCCTCCGGCAACACCACAACCTCTACATCTCGGTGAGCGACCATCTCCCCTCCCACTCGCCGGTGCAAAGTGCGTAGTCGGCATCGATTCGACCTAGGTTACACCACGTTCTCGCACACCAGGTGCTCGATTGATTTCCAGTTCCGGATTCGCGCTCTTCTCTGTTGGTTTTCTCCCACGAATCTCGAGTCCACAAGGCTCCGGTAGGGTTCAATGCGTGGTCCGAGTAATCCGCATAGATCTGGCGACTACCATAAATCCGTCCCAGGGATCGAGTTCTTTCCAAATTGGGATCTCTCGAGTATTGTTTCTCAATAGCAGGGTCACACGTCGATCGGGGTTGTCGGGCGTGGTTCGACGTAAAATTCCTCGATCGTTGATTGTGTGAGCTCATGCGGTGGCGTAAGCGCGGGAGTTGTCCGACGGCTCAGGTTGCGGAACACGCTTTCCGTGTAAAATTTCGAGGCCTCGCATCAACTCTAGGCGGCGGTGACGGAGCACGCTGAATTGGGGAGGTTTCGGCTGAACCGTGCGTGTTTCCAGTAATTGAGTGTGTTGGGATTTCATCAGTTTCGATCATCACGGCTCCTCGAAACCAGTCAAGCCTTTCGCGCGCAGACTCAATTCATTCTGCAGCCAGATGATGAGTCACGAGGAAGAGGAGAAAGACAAGTGGGATGAAATTGCAGAGAATTTCAATCTGATGTTCCAGCAGCTCACTAATTTGGGCACAATTCAGCAAGAGGTGAAACAGCAACTAAACAGTACCATTCAGAAAGTGGAGCTGTGTACAACAGAGCAACAATACATTGCTGCACAAGTGAGAGCCAATGGTCAGGCAGTAGCTCAACTGACTCTGCAAAACATGAGAAGGGAGAGAGTTTCAGACAGTGACAGTGACGTACTGGATGAAGCTGAGGGAGTATTTGAGAATGTCTTTGCCAATGGGAAGGCACCAATACCTACTGGACCCTCCCATCGTTTTGAAAGGAACAGGCCTCCACCTCGAGATGACAGGGCTCCACACAGAGAAGAGACATTTCCTCATCATTTGCTGCCCAAAATGCAGTTTCCATTCTTTGAAGGCAGTCAACCTAAAATCTGGCTGGATAAGTGCTTGAACTATTTCTCTATCTACAAGATCCCCGAGACTTTATGGGTGGAAGCAGCTACTATGCACTTGCAGGAAAATGCAGCTAAATGGTGGCAGACATTCAAGATGACCCACCAGAACATTGGTTGGCACCAGTTTTCACAAGCTATTAAGGAGCATTTTGGCAGTGATGATTACAGATCAGCCATCAATGATCTCTTAGACCAAACCTGCAAATACAATGGGAAGTCTTTGGAGAGATAGACAACTCAGAGACTATCGCAAAGCCAACAATCTATGCTATCAATGTGGTGAGAAGTATGAACCAGGCCATGCAGAACACTGCTCCAAAAGGGTCAAGCCACATTTGAATGCATTAGTGGTTAATGACCTGGACAGGGAGATCAGTGAAGAGACATTGAATGAACTTGCTATTGATGAGGTTCTCACTGAAAATTTCTGTCAGCTGTCAATTAATGCTATTGCTGGTACTCAGTCTTTGGATTGTATTCAGCTGAAGGCCACTGTTCAGAACAAAACCATGCTGATCTTGGTTGATAGTGGCAGCAGCCACAGTTTTGTCAGTTCCCATTTTGTTGACTTAACTAAGCTCACTAGATCCCCAGTGGACAATCATCAAGTCAAGGTAGCCAATAGTGAGTGCATTCAAGTTAAGGAACAAATCCAGAACATGAGATGGTATATTCAGGGTCATACATTCTATTCTGATATGTTAGTGATGGATCAATTACCATATGATGCCATCCTGGGTTATGACTGGTTAGTCAAGCATAATCCAATGAACTTTGATTGGGCTGCCAAGACTGTTTCATTTCCCCATCAAGGACAAACAATTACACTGAAGGGCATTAAGCCATCTGACATGACATTGAATAAAATATCAGTGCATAAAATGTGTAAGTCTCTGAAGGGCAATGAGGTATGGGCTTTTGTCTTAGTCCACCAACCTGGGACTCACCAAGCAACCAAGGAGGATTGCAATAACAAGGTACAGGAGGAAGTCAAGGACCTGTTACTGCAGTATGCTGATATTTTCCAAGATCCACAAACACTTCCACCTCATAGAAGCTATGATCATGCAATTCCACTGCAACCAGATGCTACACCAGTCAATGCCAGGCCATACCATTACTCTCCCCAACATAAAACTGAAATAGAGAATCAAGTAAAGCAACTATTGGAAGCTGGGTTGATACAGCATAGTCATAGTCCATTTGCATCCCCTGTGCTCTTGGTCAAAAAGAAAGATGGACAGTGGAGGTTCTGTGTGGATTACAGGAAGCTTAATGCCATGACCATTAAAAATAGGTTTCCCATGCCTATAGTGGAGGAGATTTTGGATGAGTTGGCAGGGTCCAAGCTGTTCACTAAGCTAGATATGAGAGCTGGATACCACCAAATTAGAATGCTTCCACAGGATGAGTATAAGACAGCATTTAAGACACACCAAGGTCACTATGAGTTCAGAGTGATGCCATTTGGTCTGACTAATGCACCTGCCACATTCCAGTGCATTATGAACCACTTGCTGCAACCCTTCTTGAGGAAATTTGTCTTAGTATTCTTGGATGATATGTTGATTTACAGTGCCAACAAAGAGGACCATCTGGAGCATATCCAGCAAGTGTTTGAGATTTTAAGGGCCAATAAACTATATTTGAAGGCCTCCAAGTGCACTTTTGCTCAACCACAACTAGAGTATCTGGGACACATTATATCTGACACTGGAGTTGCTACTGATCCTGCCAAAACCAGAGATATGCTCAAGTGGCCAGTACCAACTAATATGACTGAGTTAAGAGGATTCTTGGGCCTTACAGGATATTATCGAAAATTTGTGAAAAATTATGGTGCTATTGCTAAACCATTGACTCAAGTCCTAAGACTCAAAACTTTCCAATGGACAGCTCAAGCTCAACAAGCTTTTGACAACCTCAAAGTAGCCATGAGTTCTACTCCAGTTCTGACCTTGCCAGATTTTCAGAAGCAGTTTCAAGTGGAAACTGATGCATGTGCAGAAGGCATAGGGGCTGTCCTGATGCAACAGGGGCAACCAATTGCTTATTTAAGCAAGGCATTGGGGGAGAAGCACAAACAGTTGTCTATTTATGAGAAAGAGTTTTTGGCACTACTTATGGCTGTGCAAAAGTGGAGGACATATCTTCAAAGACAAGAATTTCTTATTTTGACTGATCATAGGTCCCTGGCATACCTTAATGATCAGAGCCTTCAAACTGAGTTACAGAGAAAAGCCATGTCCAGGCTCATGGGATTACAGTTCAAGATCATTTACAGACAGGGCAGAGAAAATGTTGCAGCTGATGCTCTATCAAGGGTGGGCCACCTCATGGCCACACAAACTGTTTCTCAAGTACAGCCACAGTGGGTGCAAGAGATCACAAATTCTTATGCAACTGATCTCAATGCTCAGAGATTATTGGCCCAACTGGCTCTAGCCAGCCCAAACGAACATGGATATTCTTTGGAGAATGGTCTCATCAAAAAAGGTTGCATCATTTGGATAGGTAACAACTCTGCTCTCCAAACTAAGCTGATTGCTGCATTTCATTCCTCTGCTATTGGTGGACATTCTGGAGTTAATGCCACATATCAGAGACTGAAGAAGTTGTTCCTTTGGAAGGGTATGAAAGCTGATGTTGATAGTTTTGTGAAGCAGTGTGACACTTGTCAACACACAAAACATACTCATACACACCCTGCAGGGCTCCTACAGCCATTACCTATTCCAGCTGGTATTTGGCAGGACTTGACAATGGATTTTGTGGAGGGTTTACCAAAATCCGAGGGCTACAGTGTTATTATGGTGGTAGTCGACAGGCTCACTAAATTTGCCAGGTTCTTACCATTGAAACATCCCTTCACAGCCCAGACTGTTGCACATCTATTCCTGGATCAAATTGTAGCCATACATGGGTTCCCTGCCTCCATGGTAACTGACCGAGATAGAATTTTTATCAGTAACTTTTGGAAGCACTTGTTCACATTGTACAAGACAACTCTGAATGTCTCCACATCTTACCACCCAGAATCTGATGGCCAAACAGAAAGGGTCAACCAGTGTTTGGAAATGTACCTGCGGTGTTCTGTTCAAGATGCTCCTACTACATGGAAGTCATGGTTACCCCTTGCACAACTGTGGTATAACACATCTTATCACACAGCCTTAGGTTGCTCACCATATCTTGCTCTGTATGGGACAGAACCAAACTTGGGAGGCCATCCAGTACCAACTGCTCAGACTATCCCTGATGTTACTGAGTTGATCGAACAACGTAAAGAGCATCTGGAGATGTTGAAGCTACAGTTAGCCAAAGCCCAGAACAGGATGAAGATTCAGGCTGATAAGCACAGGGTGGACAGGGTCTTTCAGGTGGGGGATCAGGTACTTCTCAGGCTCCAACCATACACACAATCTTCTGTCGCCAGTCGACCATTCCCAAAGTTGGCTTACAAGTATTTCGGACCCTACAAGATTTTGGAGAAAATTGGGGAAGTTGCATACAGATTGGAGCTACCAAGCCATAGTGAGATCCATCCTGTCTTCCATATATCACAATTGAAACCCTTCACTCCTAACTATACTCCAGTCTATTCTGAGTTACCAACCTTAACTGATATTCAAGCTTCAGCTGCTGTTCCAGAAGCTATACTGCAGCGGCGTCTTTCAAAGAAAGGTAATCATGCAGTTCCTCAGGTGTTGATAACATGGACAGGGTTTCCGGCGAGCTCGGCCACTTGGGAGGATTACAACGTCGTCAAGACTCGATACCCGGAGGCCCCTGCTTGGGGGCTTAGCTTCTCAAGGCGGGGGAGGTGTCACGGCGGGTGTCACGGAGGACCATCCAGCTACGGAGTAGAGAGGAGGCCCAACCAAACGGCGTTATCTTATCTTTTATTTGAGACTGTCTTGTGGGCCTAAGGCCATGTTAGTGAACCTGCCGGCTCCATCGTTGCCCGGTGCCGTATATGAGCAGTCCGGTGAGTGTAACAGACCATCGCGTATTATTCATTGAAACCGAGCACGACAGGGTTCCTCTCTGCTCGCCGCCGGCGATTCATCTCAGTATTCTCACGCTCCGGATCCGCCGGTGGCCACGGGTGTTACGAGCGCGACGGCGGCGTCGGCCCTGGCGGTGGAGCGGATGCGACTCTTGCAGGCGGACGCGGCGGCGGGGAGAGCCCGCAGGAGATGATGTAGGAGATGGTGATTGGGCAGGGCTCGGAGACGGGGACGCTCGCGAGTGCAGCTGAGGAGCAGCGATGGGAGAGGACGAGGTCGCTGGGGTTGGGCTGGCTAGGGTTTATGCCGGCGGCGGAGGGGATTTGGCGGATTTGGCGGGCGGAGGAGCCGCCGCCGGCAGATAGAGGCGAACATATTGAGAAGGGGGATTTTGAGCAACGGAACAGTAGGCCGCCTGCTGTTGAATACTAAAAGCCGAAGGTCCGAGTGAAAATGGGGTTTTTATCTTTTTTTTTTACTTTTTTTTTTTTAAAAATGTTTTCTAAAATTAATACCTTTAGAATTTGTTTTTTCAAAACCAAAACTGTGCAATCTTTCCGCACGGACAAATTGCGTCGCCGCCACGCCTAGCCTAGTGCAGCTGGCCTGCCACTGCAATACTCACTCCGTACTAGAATAAATGTAGTTCTCGCTTTCCCAAGAAAAAAAGTTGCCGGCAATTATATATTAAAATAGGATTAATATTTATATTATATAATTAATATCATTGGAAAGATCTTTTGATCTAGTTTTTTAACAAATTTATTTGGAGATTTAAATCTTGTATGTATTTTCTACAAATCGAATTAAACTTGTGGCACGAACACCAACCGTGTTTAATTTGGGACGGAGGGAGCAGCTTAGTTGCTCGCTGATGGTAAGGCTTGCCTTGCCGCACTCTCGACTCCGCACGGCGGGGGCCACGCCGCCCCGCCTGGCACGGCACATGGGGCATACAGAGGCTTGTGTGGCTCCCTCTTTCCCTTGCTTCGCCCTCCCTCGCTCGGTTGGGCATGCACAACAGCCAAATTGGTGCCGCCGGACGGTCTCCCCTCGGCCACACCCACCTCCGGGATAAGTTGGTGATCACCCTAGGATTCCCCCGGCCTTGGCAAGGTAACGCCCCTCTCATTTTGTGATTTCATGGTAGATTCGAAGAGTAGCCATGGTAGCTAGGGTTTGAAGGGAAAATCCTTATTCGAAAGAGATAAAACTATTTTAGGTAGATCGAATATGTGAAGAAACTAGGGTTTAGTGTCTGCCCTCAAATTTTACTTTGCATGGGCATAACCTTTTTGCATGGGCTTATTAGTATTTGCTCTTGCTCCTATTTACTGATTATTCAAAATGGAGGTGTTTCTTGATAAGCCATGTAAATTTATTATTTCATAAATATTATACAAATTATTGTGAGCACATTATCTCTCTAGATCATAGGTTTTTTGCATATACAGTTGATAGATCTAGGATTGAACTACGAGAAAGTAAAGACAACCTCTTGATGAGGAATAGCAACCCAACCCCTTCACGTCCTTCCGGCTCTGCATAAAACACACACCACAAGTGTACAAATGAGGCCCAACCAGCCAAATTCTTTAACCACATACACAGGGTCAGCGCAAATCAGACAGCCATCCTTTTTTTCGTTATAACACCAATCATATCTGTACAATGGTTTTTAACTTCAGGAAGAAGACAACATTAGAAAACAGGAATGGAATGCAAGAACCAATACATTCTAGAGAGTTTTTCATTTCCATTTTTTCTAGTTCACCTTGCAAATCCAATCAGCAGTGTCTCTTCCAAGAGGGCTACAATCCACAGTGCTCCAGCTTGCTCTTGAGGTATGTGGCCCATCTCCTAGCTACTGCACCGTCGTCATCATCCAACCTTTCAAGAACAATTCTTTTCTTAAATTGAAGTAGCAATATTTTCTGTAATGCTCTCTTGTCTACCTTATTGTCAGGCAATTCTTTTAATCCTATCCTGAAGTATAGAATAAGGAATTACAACAGTAAGTTTCAGGAGCTTTTATTGTTAGAAGGATCACGTTAATTGTCTAAAATAACAAAGCAACATGGTCTGTCGCTATTGTACTTCATTCCATAAATTGCTATCGTATTAATTTCTACGAAGTGTAAATTACCTCGGTTTGAGTATGCAGACAGTCAAAATGGCAAAAGGACAAATGTTCCTACAGAAACTCAGGGGTTTTCATCCATTGCCCCACCTAAGTTACTCGAGCTGTTACAGCATGTAGATATGGTGATCTAAACTGTCGAATGGTGCATACATTTTAAAAAGACTAATGAATTCCTTCAGTGGTGGAGTTTTGTCTGCTGAAAAAATATTGAATAACTGGAGATGATTTGGAGACCAAGTCCGCAGGCCACCATGCGTGATAGCCACACTCCCCTACGCGTGCCGGATCATGAACAGTGGCCCTTGCAGGATTGTGATTTATGAACCTTGGGAGGGAGGGAGGGAAAACCAGGACAGGCGGCGTGGTGAGGAGGAAATAGAGGCGCCAAGGATCGTCGATCTGTACCACGATAGGAAGATGTTACCGGAGAAGATGCAAGCTCATGGAGAATCTACTGCAGATACATCAGACATGTACACATTCAGACAGTGGGCAAGCATGAAGAAAAATGTAATGGAATTCTCAACTCTGTGACAACTAAAAAAAAATTGTGTCAAAAAAACTGTGACAACTACATTGCAGAGCATTACCTCTGCACTGTCATATTCGTGAAATCTCCAGTCAACCTTCTCCACATCTCTGTAGCTTGACGCGAAATTGGGTCCACCTTTATTCCTTCTGGAATTATATTAACATTTGAGATTTACATTCAAAATTCAGATTAAATTATTTCAAACTTTGAAGCTGAAAACAAGAAACAATATTTCAAACTTTTTATTGTTAAGATCAAAGAAGAACCGATTAGAGCTTGCATATCTCTATAGCATTAGAACCCCAAAGAAGAAATGTCAGAAGCACCATTAAAGAAGCAAAATTCATATTTTGGCAAACTGAGTAGTCATCTCTAGATAATGAAAAAAGGGCTATCTCTACCTGGGCACCATGGAGGTCGGGTGTGGCGTCGTCCAAGAGCTCCTTCCGAGTGAAGACCGTGGCACCCGGGCATCCTCTATCCCTGTATATGTTTGACACGGTTGACTCCCATGGGCAGAGAAGTTACAAGTTCTAGAAGCAAGCATAAAGTTTAAAAGAATAAAATATTTGTGCAAAAGACCACTAATGTTCTTAGACAGCCGACAGGACACCACTTGTACTCAGATCCTGGGTAGTAGACTGAATTGCGTCACATAATAGACTTGGATCTGTCTCCATTTGAACAGGCGAGATGACATACTGTTCTGCCTTCTCCAGTGCCTTCAAACAAATCAGTGCTTCTGCCATCAAGGCGTCCTGCACCAGCCCTGCATTGCTTGCTCCGGCCATGACTGGATCTCAAGTATCATCCCGGATGATGAACCCACATGCCCAAAGGATTGCGCGCTCAGAAATGCACCATCCAAGTTGATCTTCAGCCATCCCTGCTCAGGCGGTCTCCAGCATTGCTGATGAATGATTGCAGCCCCAATGTGCCTCGTGTCCCTCTTCAGCCATCATAATCACCATCTGTTTTACCTCCTGGCTCGGTTGCATCAGCTCACCCGCAAATATGCCACCACTTCCATAGTAGCAGTACTGTTATATAGAAACTTTGCTCTTAGTAAATTCCTCAAACAAGCAAGAATTGAATTAAGCTTACCGCAATATATTCCTCATATTCAGCAACCCTCGATAATCTGTATCTTCCACAGCCACCAGCAGTGTGGCTTCTCACTGTGAGAGTGAGCTGTCAGACTGCTATTAGTATGTTACCTGCCTTGGTCATGACATCCCATTACAATGGCCTGGATCACAGCTCAACTGCCATTGTCCTTGTCACACCCTCCCAGTTTTAGCAACAAGGAATAGGTGGGCAAAGACCACCACATAATCAGGATGAGTAGTCCTTGTTGCTAAAAACTGGGAGGGAATGACCAGATGGATTTTGCTAACTTCTAACGTTACCCCCCTTCCTGTCACCAATGTCCATATCGCTGTCAACCAGATCTCTAGCAGCGAGTTCTGTGGTTGCAGTCCGTCAACTTGTAGCACTCCAGTTTCCAGGGATGCCCTCCCATGGACCTGCAGCACTGGTAGCAAAACTGAAAGGAGAAATCGAGATATTCTAGCTGTCTAGCACTGGGAACATGTTGATCATCATTTTCAAATTTATGATGTATTAGCCTTTGCGATTCTTTTTCTTTTTGAACAATACACTTTGGGCTGTCGATTTTCTTTTTGAACAATACACTTTGGGCTGACGATTTTCTGGTGGTGGCATGGGACATTGCTGCTATCACAGCTACATCGTGGTGTTGGGAAGTGTGCAATTTGCCAGTGTGCAGTGACAAAGGAAGGCAGATCACAATTAGACTTCAAACAGGGGTAAAAACACAAGAGGCCCTAAACCACAGTTTAACAATGAGGTTAAACACCGGCAAATCAAGTAAAACCTGTATATTTTCTTAGCTTTCAACAAAAAAAACGGGGCAACTTGATGAAACTTCTGCTAAGCATTACTAATAAGAAGTATATTTGTCAAACTTTGAACAGAACACTACGACAAAAAGAACTAGACAACCAGCTAAAAAATCATCAACACTACACCCACAATTGCAAAGGGTAGGAGCATCCTTCGAGGACAAACATTGCAAGTTAGCAAATGATAAACCACAAACTACTCCTCAAGTGCAGGTTCTAGTAGACGCTGCTCAGTGGTGCAAGTTTGGAGAGCAATGTGTCAATCTGCGAGAACCTCTTTTCTCCAATGGATACACAGTCACGAAAGCTCATTATTGCCTGAAGTCAATCAAATATTGTGTTCACTCACATACTAAGGTAATATTTATAAGTATCCGAGTAATCTCTCAACACTGATAATTATGGAAGCCCTCCACTCACCTGGAGGAAGCAAGGTTATACAAGAGACAACCTAATGGCATTAGCTATTTGTTACCACTCTGTATTTCCCAAAGAAATTGTTTTCTTACATTATTGATGTAACATAGGCACACAGCAATAAGCAAATTCATCAGCTTTATCTCCACTATGGTGATCTAACCAGCTTACGATTAACTTGGCAGCATTGTAACCCACCATGGCAAGAGCCACATCTAGAATAGAAGTTTTCATACACAAACTTTACAAATACAACAGACTGAAAAAATGCATCAAACCCACAAGAACCGTTGTGCAATGAAAGCATACAAGACTTTTAAATGCTTAACTGTTCTGTATGTGAAACCCAGTGATGAACATATTGGATAGTTGCAGTTGTTAATAAATGACAAACTTATTAATTAAAAAGGAAAAATGAGTCTTCGTCCTAAAACTAAAAGAAGCACTAAAGTTATTCCAGCAACAAGTTTCAAGATCCCAATATAATGGAAGAGCCTTTATCAGAATTATATGAAAAAAAAAACTGAATGAACCAGTTGAGCATACCAGATACTTCAACAACATCACAAGATCCACCTTCCAAGATTGTTAGGCCAGAGGTTACAAAATAGCAAAAGCTAAGCAGATGCTTCAGTGAATAGCCAGAAATAACATCACACAATGAAACAGTACTAGAATCATTGCATGCTTTGACCTCAATGGCACTACAAACATGCCGCCTATTGCTTAACCTTGTGATCTAATCCTACTAGACTAGCCTCATGGCTTCAGTTTTCCTAAAACTTCCCAATCCCTAAATCCTTCAAATGCAATTTTACCCTCATATGCCTTAACAACTTCTGGCACATCCTGAGCATGCCTCAAGACGTACCTTTCAGAGAAACCCTTGGCACTACCAAGCAATGCCGAAGACAACTTGATGTTGGGCTCAATTTTTCTCTCCCTCATCAAAACGCTTATGACGGCACACCTTGGTATGATTGTCTTCTCCAAGCTATAGCATATAAGCACAGGTCGCTCCATTACTTCGCTTAGTTCAAACTTCAAGTCATCCAAGAAGAACTGGAGCTTCTTCTTTATGTTCTCATCAGAGAGGGACAGTATCGTGGGTTGCCTCTCGAGCGCCTTTTGGAGGTCGCTCTCAGAAACCCCGAAGCTCCGGTACAGGGCCACCTTTTGCAGCCAAGTTTCCCTACTGAGGTGGCAGAAGCAGCTGATGCAGTGGACAAAGCCCGTTTCTGTTACGCCCAGGCCGAGAGCCTTGACGTCATCGAAGATCTGGGTTATGCGGTCGACCGAAAGTGTGAGCACGTCCATTTTGATGGTGAGGAGCTTAGAGATGGACTTGTCTGGGAGGCCGAGTCGGCGGAGGGCGTCCACGACCGGGCGCATCCTCTTGTCCAGATCGACCAGGAGGCCGCGTGGGGCGCGGCAGATCGCCGAACCGACTTCCCCGTCGCTGCCGATTATACCGCGGAGGAAATGGATGCAGGGCAGGAGGTGCTTGTCGAGGCTGCACCCGAGGAGGATCGGCGCGGTGACGAGCCTCCGCGGCTTGACGCGGAGGGAAGCGAAAAGATCGAGCTTGGGCCGGAGGATCCGGTCAGGGTCGAGGATGAGAATCAACGGCAATCTGCGGACAACCTCGGTGATGTCCACGTCAGTGAAGCCGTAGCTGCGGAGGAGCGCGCGGACGGCGTCGGCCTTGGCGGTGGAGCGGATGCGACTCTTGCAGGCGGACGCGGCGGCGGGGAGAGCCCGCAGGAGATGAGGTAGGAGATAGTGGGTTGGGCAGGGCTCGGAGACGGGGATGCCCGCGAGGGCAGCCGAGGAGCAGCTGTGGGAGATGAGGAGGTCGCTGGGATTGGGTCGGCTGGGGTTTATGCCGGCGGCGGAGGGGATTTGGCGAAGGCGGAGGAGCCGCCGCCGGCAGATCGAAGCGAACTTAACTGGCGCGGCCGACTGCGACTGCGCTGGGGAAGAGCAAACAGGAGTATAGGACACGTGCTATTAATTTTTATTTAATAAATTATTGAAAGCCCGAGAGGCCTGACTGAAAATGATTTTTTTTTCTTATTTTTAACCATTATACAAAAACATTTCTAAGAATTTTATTTTCAACCCGTTTGGCCGTGTCAATCTTCCGGGTGCAGCCAACCGCATGGCGACTGTCACCATACAGGCTGACCACTGTCGTCTGTTTGGTTGCGGGTGGAGCGAAATTTGGTTTGGGTTGGACCCCTTTTAGTTATTTGGATAGAGGTTCGGAGAGGGATGAAATCAACCTTAGGAATGGGTTGGGTTCGTCCGCCCAAATCAGCGGATGGAGTGGCTCCGCCACCATATTCTTGGTTTCTCACATAATCACATTTGACCCTTTCATTGCCCTTTTGTAGCGTGGTTCAATAAGCCTCGTTGCAAGGGGCATGAAGACATAGTGTCCTACTCTTACCACTGTAGAACCCCTCTTCAATGTGAAATCACCATCTAACATTCCCTTAACCTGAGAACAAAGGTCATTGAAGCTAGGCTGCATATATCAAACATTTCCAATTCATCATCTATATTCCCAAACACCCATATTCTTTTACACTTCATGAGAGAAATGGACTACACAATCCATCTACAAAAGCATTTGAGCAAACTACATCAAGTCTTCAAAATCGTTCTAACAAATATAACAGAACTACTAAGTACGTATAACCTATACATACTAACCAAAAATAACTAACTATATACTAATCAAAACTAACTATGCTAATTATACTAATATAAACTAGCTATACTAAATATACTAAAAACTAATTTATCAAACTAACTATAATCAAACTAACTATAATATAATACAACTAGTGTCTTGCACCAGTCCTGCATTTTTTCCTCCGGCCATGACTATATCTCCAGTATCATCCCTGCTGATGAACCCCCACGCCCCCAAGGATGGCGGACCTCTTCCATCTGCAAGTCCCTCTAGCAGTGGCGGGCAAACTTACATTTCAGTTCAGAAAGCATTGTCCTTCATCCTCGTCAAACCACACACACACCGGGAACCTTGTGTCCAGATCAATGTTGCGCCGCTTAATATCCATCCTCCAAGGGAGACTATTGTGTCTTGAGAGCAAACATCACGTCAAACAGTGTAGAATTTTCATCAACTTGGTCAACCCTAGAATTTTCGTCAACTTGGTCAACCCTCCCTGAGCCAAGCGATCAGCTGTCCAAAGGCCATTGGACTGCAAGCCAAATAGTGAATTCGCACTTTCTAAGAAACCCTGAGTGAAAAAATGTTGTCAACAGGACGGGAGTAAAGCCGTAAAGGCAATGGAGGTTTTCCTTGAAACTACTTAGAAAGCATTTCTTAGTCATCTTAGGGAACTAAACAAAAACAACCTCAGTGTTTATAACAACTTATAAACCATTTCTTTAAACCATCAAAGATAACTAAACAAGCTTAACATGAGAAGAAGCTCGTTAAGAGATTCTGTTCCCCTCATACTAGTACCATATTACAACATTGTCCACTGGAGCTCATATCAGAATTGGGACAAAGTTTCTATTTCGGTGCATCTGATTTAAACATGTTGAAATTGCTGCATCGCATTTCCAGCTATAACATAGATCACTTTAGATTAGGTCCCATTGAGTGTGGTCACAAACATGCTGAAATTGCTGCATTGCATTTCAAGCTATAACATAGATCACTTTGGACTAGATCCCATTGAGCGTGATCACAATCTGTCGAGGAGTAGCATGGTCTCGATGTTCACAAAGCCAAATCCCCTACAAAATCATAATGATCAACATTAGGTCCCAGATATAGCTAGGTTCATCGATTTTTTTTTTTTTTTTTTTGTGATATACTCAACAGTAGCGCAGATGCACATAACTCACAGACCACACTACCTCACCACATGCGTATGGATCCTGATTCACACACTAGCAACCCTAGGTCCCCAGTGTGCAGTCTGACATAACGGCTGCACTGGTGTGCACCGAACTGGTACAGGGGGGAACCTTGGGGACAAACAACAATGAGTTTTAGATGCTTCGAATATTGACACAGTGTTGTGGATAATAATCCCAAAGCAACTTGCTGCAGCCTTAACATACTAAATGAATTTGTCCTTATATAACTTTACTCAGTTCTTTATCTGAAGTCCTCTTTATTCTCAACAGCCACCTTGAAAACAGAACCTTAAACACTGATACTAGAGGCAAATAAGCGTACTCCACTAAGGTGCAAACCAAGTTAGGTATTTTCTTGCCTGCCAAGTTCCCATGTTGAGACGCCCATTGGTGATAGGAATCCTGATGCAAAACACCGTGAGTTATTCATAAATACAATTTTGACACATCAAAAGTTATTGGGAAGGGTGGAGGGGGTCTACATACATCAGGGAACAACCAAACATTGATGATTTAATATGTGCTGGCATGTCATCAGGTCCTGCAAACAGAACTTGACAATTTGTGAGTGATCTAAATCATGCATGCATAATGCATCGTCTCTGCCTAAAGAAGTAGAAACCACAGAAACAATGACATGAATAAGACATATCCAATGTATGAAATTTTAAAAAGAACAGTAGCTCCAATATTTGCGACACTAGAGGTTACACCAACGCTATAATAGCAGGATGAAAAAGATTCATAAAAATACTAATATTCAAATTATAGTTGATTGTCTGTCTCTCAATCTCAAAATAATAGGCACCATGCTATAATTGAAAACAAATAATGGTAAAACGGAATGCTGAAGACCAACCACACCAGTTTTCAAAGAACTAACCAACCTTCCATAGTGTGCCTCCATGGAGCAGATGGACCCTGATCATAATAAAAACAAAAACATGAATTAAGGTGCCAGTTTAATTTTCTCTCCATGAACAGAATCAAACAAGATATATCACGGCATTCACCTCTGGAACAATTCGACTAAGAAATGTTTCAGTGTCAGCCTGGACATCAGAGTCGTAATTCTCATTAATAGTCAATGAAGCGCTTGTGTGCTGCACTGTAGAGCATAACCATTTTACTAGTGCTAAAAATATTGAGAACCATGTCTGAAATATACTTGTCAGAGACTACATATAGAAAGTCAGATAAAAATTCAATCTAATATAGCATGAGGTTCATGGGTACAGTACATCTTCTGTATGAAGATTTCTGTTCTTCTCTCTTCTAATTAGAATCACCATGGAGAATTGCCTAAATCCCCTTTTTATTATACCCAATATTTCTTAGCAGCAAGTGCTAGTCTACATGAATATTGTTTCTGTTTCTTCCTATACACCTGAACGGGCAACAAAGTCAAGTAACAGCAATGTTTTTTCTTTCTTTCTTCCTTTTTTGCATAAAAATGCCAAAAGGGCAAAAAAAATCTATGTATCATACAAGTGCTGAAATTTTCAAATGGTGGACATGAGAATAAGAAATACTGACATACAGTAGCTACAACAAAAAACAAAACCTATAGAATTTGCCAACACTGATAGTATATAGATGTAAGAGCTAACTGCTAGAATCCACTCAGACCTTGCATCTCCATGAGACTAAATAAATAAAAAGTAAGTAGCACTTGGAATTCAAACTATGGTTGTTCTAATGAGTTCCACTTGAATTCTCTCCCAAGCATATCCGCTCACAAATGATGCATTCATCACTCATCAGTCAATGATCACAACTAGAAATCTTCTCAACAGTCTTATCCCAATTTCCCATACTATAGCTTAGTAGCTTTGACATGAAAAGCACTGGGAACGCAGACCAACTCCAGATATTACGACTGTCATGTGGCCTACTTATCTTATGGTCTCCGTGTTAATGATTCTAACTGACAGTCTGATACCATCGACACTAAATAATCATGCAACTGACATCACTGAAAGGAAAATTGATACTCAAAATCAACTATTATGCACCAAACAAATTGCAGGAAACGTATCCAATGTGAATAAATACATACAGAATAGATGCGCCATGCCACACTTGAACTCGGCCAGGTCATTCCTTATCTCGCTTACGATCTGCAACAGACGATAAACAACACCATCACAATATCCGACAGGCAGCTGAAGCTATGTACGTCTACTAGGAACGACAGGGGGACGAAGGGGCGCATGGCGGAGGAGAAGGGCACCTTGTTGGTGATGAGGTGGCAGCCGCGGCGCTGACGCGGGATGACCACGGTCCTCTGGGCCCAACGGGCTGCCTGGGGTCCAGCCGCCGACGGCGCCGAGGAGGAGGCGACCTCGCACCGGACGGCGCCGCGGCGGGGCAGCCCGGAGTTCAGAGCCGCGCTGCGGCAGGGCCGCACGGAGGCGGATGTGGAGGCGAATATGGCCGGAGCCGACGCGAACGCTACCGCCTGCATGGTTTGACTGCACGGCGGCGGTGGCCGGGAGATTCGGGGATTTCGGTGAGCACCGCGGACGGAGAGAGCATGAATTTGTTTGTGGTGTCACACGACGGTTGTTTCTAGTTCTCACTTTTTTATGTGGGTGTTAAATTTTGTTTCGTATTCTGAGAAATTTTTCGTTTTCTATTCTATCTTCGAGAATTTTTCTATACCAAATTATACTACTATATAACACACTGTATTTTTTTCATTGTCTCAAATTATATACTCCCTCAATCCCAAATTTTAAGTTCTTTCAAAAAAAAAATTAAAGAGTTAAAGCATCTAAAATTTGACCAAATTTATATAATCAAATAATAACATTTATGAGATTAACTAAGAATCATTAGATTTTCATCAATTATATTTTCATAGTATATCTATTTTAATGTAAAAATCCTTATAATTCTCTTAACAATTTTGACCAGACTTGAAATATTTTGACTCTTCTAGAATGACTTATAATTTGGGATTGATTGAGTATAAAGGAATTTCAAATTCTTTCAACGTAACTTTCCTAGTAGCAATCATCGGACACGAATCCTTGTTGTGCCAATTCGCGAACTAACTCCGATATCTTAAACATACCCACTTTTAGAACCTACTACGAATTTACAGAAACTGTGTAGAATTTTTTACTCAAACCAGTTTGATTCCACACAAAAGCATAATGAAAAAAAAAACTTCATTCTAAAGGGCCTTAGAAAAAGAGATGCTATCACCCTTCCAATACATACATATTATAAATTTGTCTCTTAGGATTTAACCTTAATTAATTTTGTATGAGTTGTCTATGGTACACGCAAAATATATTTACGGTTTTTCAAAACTTGGTCATTGTTGGCAGTTTTTTCCCTTCTCTCTTGTTAAATTTGTGTCACATTAGGCCAGTCTCAATAGGGGTACATGACACTCATTAAATGTGTATGACATCAAGTTTAATGAGTGTTCATGATGAATGTCACGTCTGTTAAACTTGTAAAATGTTGTAGTACATGACACTCATTAAATGTGTATGCATGGTATTTTGCAGTCGGACATCTTTACCTCATGAATACATCATTTTGTTTGTAAGTGAAACTTATGTCATTATTAGTGGTGTATTTCTTACCGTAAGGTGCTTAATGTTAAAGGTCAGACACTTTGACAACATATTTGTAGTCAAATGCTACAAGTAGATAGCTCCAAACGTACATTAGTCAACCATTTATTTATACCATTTTCTTGTTACACGACTATAAAAGAACATTATTGGTCAATATATCAAATTCAATGTAGACGAGAAAGAAACAACAACAAAAAATATTTTCTCAATCATATACTCCTTCCATTCTAAATTATAAAATGTTTTGGTAGTCTACAAAAAAACCAATGTGAAACCAATGTCTTGTAATTCGGAATGGATGTAGTACGTATCTAGATTGCAATTTTAAATTATAAAATGTTTTGGTAGTCTAGAAAAAAAAAAACAATGTCTTGTAATTCGGAATGGATGTAGTACGTATCTAGATTGCATAAATTATTTTCCCAATCTAGGCATTGTCCAGTCATCTATTGAGAAATGCTACCTAGAAACTACTTTATCATTTCCCTTTTGAAAAGCACATTATAAAATTCGCACTGTTTCAGAAAATATGAAAAAGAGTGAAATACATTCTTGTCGGTCCCTGAACTATCCTCGCGTGTCATCTAGGTCCCCAAACTATCAAAGTGCACGTCTAGGTCCTCAAACTATTCCAAATATTTTGTCATCTAGGTCCCCAAACTATTTTAGTAACTGTCATCTAGGCTCCCAAACTATGAAAGTGCACCTCTAGGCCCCCAAACTATTATAGCAAATGTCATCTAGGTCCCCAAGCTATTTGTTAAGTGGACTGCAGATTATCATTAATTCTTAAATCAATCAAATCTCTATCTTATATAATTATAGATAATTCATTAATTATATAATTACAAATTGAAATCACTAATAGTGGACTAAATCACTAACTTATATAATTATAGATAATTCATTAATTCTTGAATCAATCAAAATCTCTAACCGAAATCACTAGCTAGGCCGACCGATAAAGTCGGTAATTTTGGTAATCGCGAATGGATGGCACGCTATATAGCGCTATTTTTTTTAAGAAAATTCATAAAACAAAAAATAAAAAGATAACGAATGCAAAAACTAAAAAGAAAAATTAAAAGGTAACGAATGAAAAAATGATAAATCACCGCCTAGTTAGTGATTTCAGTTATTCGTAATCCATACGCTATAGCTCCATAGCGTGCTATCCATACGCTATTGGCAAAATTGCCCATTTGATCAGCCCTTGTCTAGTCGGGGATTTCACTTAGAGATTTCGATTGATTCAAGAATTAATGAATTATCTATAATTATATAAGTTAGTGATTCTGTCCATTGTTAGTGATTTTAGTTTGTAATTACATCATTATCGAATTATCTATAATTATATAAGATAGAGATTTCGATTGATTTAAGAATTAACGATAATTTGTAGTCCACTTAACAAATAGTTTGAGGACCTAGATGACACAACAAGAATAGTTTGGGGACCTAGATGACACATGTGGAACAATTTGGGGACCTAGAGATGCACTTTTTCTCATAGTTTGGGGACCTAGATGTCATAAGATAATTTGGAATAGTTTGGGGACCTAAATGATACAACTAAAATAGTTTAGGGGTTGCAGGGTGCACTTTCATAAATTGAGGGACCTAAAATGACATACTATTTTCTCAATAGTTCAAAAGTGACCATCGGTGTATTTCACTCTATGAAAAATGTGCATAAGCGTCGAAGCTTTTTGTAACCCCACTCCCCAAGCGAACAAGTGGGAAACCCCCGTGACCGGCAACCCGCTTGAACGCCACACAACACAAATCAAAGAATGCAGTCGCTCCACCTCTCCCCGGCGCCACCAAGGCCGCCTCTCCCGACGCCGAGGCGGCGGCCGGTGTCCTCTGCCGTAGCTTCGGCGCCGGCGCCGAAGCCCCACTTCGCCGCTCCCAGTCGTGCGGCTGCTGTCGGCGGTACCTCATTCTATGCCGCCGGCCAAATCTCTCTGCCTCGCTACCTCACCGCCGCGGCTGCAGGGGCTGCTGGGGCGGCGGCATCCAGTCCTTCTGACCCAACCACTCTTTCCGCCGAGGCCGAGTCTGACCCCAGCCCTCCTATCTCCGCGGAGGACGTGGCCGAACGCGCCAAGCTGGCTCAGGTGCCTGTGCCTCTCACCCGCCCACTTCCGTTGATGTGTTGATTTCCAGTAGCCTTACCACCTGGATTTCTAGTGTCCTGATGAGGAGTCAAGTGTCCTGGAGATTTTGGGGTTCTTGCAATGCAACCACGTGCTCGTTGTTTCTGGTTGCTGCAACAATTGAGCAATGAGGTTCTGAACTTCTGATATGTTGATGACTATTTGAGAGAGCTAGTAGAGCGCATCAGCGAATGCGCAAGGAAAGAAAATATAAGCAATGCCGTGGTAGTTTCTTCTGCTACTGCTCTGCTCAGCTTTGGTCTTTGGAGGAAGCTAGAAGCAACCAAATGCCTTCTGCAGGGTGCGCTGGTGTAATGGAATGAAGTCGCACCTTAGAATTCGATCATCAACATTAACGACTAAAGACTTGTAGTCCGACTTTGTTGATACATTACCTTGTAGTTTATTTATCGGAAGAGGTGCGATATCGTTTGGTTTTACCATATTCAGAAACCATATTTAGTTCTACCAAAATTTCTGAAGTTGTGTTACTGTAACATTTTCCATATCCATGTGTTCTTTAGCTATGATATGAGGTCCTATCTTCTGTTACTTACTGTTAGGGTACAGTAATAGCTTGGTTAAATTGTCAAACTTCAAATGAACTAGAACATGGTGGTCTTTCTAGATTGTCAGGAAGCCCAGCTGTTTTTCTCCATCACATATTTACTGTGATCTAACTGCTAGCATATATCTGCTTGGTTAAATTGTTAAAATTTAGGAGAGAAGTTTCCCAAACAAACTTTAACATGGTGGTCTTTTCAGATTGTCAGGCACCTAAGCTATTTTCCTCCATCATATATTTACTGGGATAGTGAGATCTACCAACACGAATGCTGCCAACATACATACATTACTATGATTCCAACACTCAGTACTCCCAATATACATTTACTATGCATACTATGATTCTCAAGTAGTAACCAATCAATATTTACCTTTCTTTTGCAGGTTAGCAAAAAACTAGAGAAAACAGCACGGCGTTTTAAGAATTTGGGTACCCTGGGGTTTTGGTCTCAGTTAGTGTGTACATTTGTTTCGGCTGGGATTCTGTCGTTCTCTGTGGTTGCTACAGGGAATGTAACAGCTCCCTTCACATTCTTTGCAACTGCAGTTGGCATCATCTTGGCCTTCATCTCAGTCTTCCAGTCATATGGTTATATCCGCCTTTCTGAAAGGCTTAAAAGAACAGCAAATGAACCTTCTAAGGTACTTCCATCACCTAAAATAGTTGTAAAGCTGCAGTATTATTTCCTTTTTCTCCGTGGAACAAAATATTTCTGCTGTACAAACTTACCCTATGACTATGATATTCGCACCATCTTCCACCTGTCTACAGCTGCTTCATGTCCTCATCTGGATCTTACACCCATCAGCACATTATTTTGTAGCTATTTGACTTGTTTTGCTAAATCCACTGGAAGTTAAAGTGGCTAAAATATATTTCTGGTTCAAGCTAAATAAGAATAGGAACCAAACTCCTAAAAGTATAATTGTTTCATCTTAATTTTGCGTGGTGGTCTTGCTAAAATGCTTCCGAGCCAAACTAAAAACTGTTTTCTCCCTCTTCAGGCTCCTGCACGCGCGGATGTGGTCAAGAATCTGAGAAACAGTATTGTGCTTAATGTTAGTGGAATGGCTGCTGCAGTTCTTGGCCTGCAGGCAACTGTAGGCGCTTTGGTAGGCAAAGCACTCACTACATCAGCAGTGCCATACTACCAGGGAATATCCCCTGGACAGAGTCCCGTTCTTGCTTTAGATATCTTTCTAGTTCAGGTATGCCACTGTTTATTATTTTTGTATTCATGTGTTTATGTTTCATGCTTCCTTTCTAATGGGAAAGTTTGTTTTGTGTAGTCTGGCATAGATTATCTTCACACAAATATTGGAACATGGGTCCACAACTGAAAACCAATATTAATTCCAATAACTAGTGTCTAATTCTTGTCATTACTAAAGCAGTAAAGATGACCTCCATTAATTTTTAAAATTCAATTTATGTTAGTCCAATTGGTGTTACTATGTTTGACATTGTGGCACTCCATTTCTATTGTCGATAACTAGTATTTTCGATTCGTTATTACTGACAAAGAGCACTAATCATTTTCTTGGCTTTATTCCTATCATCTACAGGCTTCAGCCAACACGATCCTTTCACATTTCCTTGGGATATCCAGCTCACTGGAGCTACTGCGGTCTGTAACATTGTCCCAAACAGAAGGTGGTACCCCAGTGCCAAAACCGGCATTAAGGTCTGTAGCATTGTCTAAAACAGAAGCTGCCCCAGTGCCAAAACCGGCATGAGCGTGTCCGCAAATCCTCCTGACCTGAAGAGTATATCACCAAATCCAGCATGGATCACCGCTTGTTTGAACTATAACTGTATCCATGGATCTCCGATAGTTTTGAACTATATATGAGCTTCACATTGGTTGGAAACCTGGTTCCAGCTGAAGATTATGTTACTTAATTACTTTACTGCAAGGAGCAAGTTTCTTTGATTGCACATGATCAAAATGTTTCTAAAGGAAAATTAACATTTTTTATATAACCAAAAGGATGTTCAATATACACAAACGGGCCCATCATTTCCTCTATGCTATTGTAAAGCACTGTTTGTTACATTCAACTCTGGGTAATGTTGAAAAAACACAGGTTAACAGCCAGTAACCCTCATGGCCTCTACCACAGTACCACTACTGCTATATGGACCCTGTATATATTTCCTAAGAGATGTACAGGATGAACAACATCAAACCTTCAACCAAGCAAAAAGTGATGGCCCATCAGATCCAGTCTTCAAGAATTAGAAACTCCAGTCAGCGCCAATGCCTCGTCATCATACATAGCATAACATACCTCCCTGACCCAGTAACACTGCAGCTGTATCCAATAAACAAACTCATCAAACTCTTGCCGTTCTCATGATCCGAAGTGGCTTGATTATGGCGTCAAGATTGTCAGCCTGAATCTCAAGATTCCCTGAGTCCAATTCCATAGGCTGTATCTCATCCGAAGCGTCTGCATCTTCAGGGACTTCAACATCGGCACCAAGTTCAATGAAGTCAGCAAAGTCCTCACCAGAGACTTGCTCTGGTTTCTGTCTCTCTTCTTCCTCCAAAGAAACTATCCTTGCTCCACTGCCATGGCCAATGCTTGTCTCGAAATACCGACCCCAACTGTTGTTTTGGACAGTGTCTACTTTGCTTCTCTTGGTTTTGTTTTTCTTCATGGGGTGATGAAGCTTGCATCTTGATTCTTGTGGGCACTCTCCTGTCGCCTCAAAGACGGGGCATACATAGCTGTGCTTTTTACGACACTGCTCGTAACAGAGATTGTTTCAAGTCCATGAAAAGATTAGTGATCTTGATTCAGAACCATAAAGGTTCATCTAAGGACCCAGAAGTTTAAAAGATGAATGAGCTCAGTTTTAAAGCAGAGACGTGTTTTTACTTTATGCAGAGAAAGCATGCTTTTCTAGCACAGGTTTCCCCCAAAAGGAGGCAAGCTTTCTGATCTATTTATCTATGAAGAATCAACACTAAACTGAATTAGATTATCCAAAATTAAGGAACTAAAAGGTGGATATTTTGATATTCTATGTCCTTTGTCCTATAAAACATTTCATGATAGAACAAATATACAAAGGAAGGACACCAACCTACACATATTAATTATGATAAAACAACCCAGTGGAAGCAAAGCTTTATACTACCTCCACAGGAAATCATGTGCCTACTACCCTCCAATGCAAGGTGCGGAACAAAAATTTAAGATCAATATAATTCTAGTGATATCATAAATACCTCATCACCATCAGCACAATATCCCTTCAAAAAATCTTCGCAGACAGGGGCCTTCGAGTTCACTTTCACATGCCTATAGGGACAGGCTGTGTTGGTACAGAGCCCTGCAAGCGATGCCAAACATACATGTAAGCAGGCAATCAATTGCAAACGATAGTAAACAACTGTACAATGAGACTGAAATGAATCACCTTGCAGGAAGTAAGAACAATCTGGCATTCTTTCTGGCAGGACCTGCAGGACAGATACTCATGATGGAAGAGAATGAAACAATGATCCAGTAGAATCAAGAAGAAATCTTACCTTGTGAGTTAGTGTGCAACTAGTACTAGAACACAAGCCTCTAAGAAATTTAGTACAGATAGCCACTTTAGCTCGGTCATGAATATAGGGACACTTGCCACCAGATTTTTTACACTTGCCAAAGCGAGTGAAGAATTGACAATATTGCTGCTTCTTTGCCAACCGTGTTCTAACAGTGTGCAAACTCCATCTAACTTTCTCACTTGCTAGCTTGCGGATTACTTTCTTCGGATTTCTTACCAGTTGGTTACCTTTGTTAACACGCACATATCTGCTTATAGACAGACAAGTAGAGAAAAATATGTCATGATTCTGTGTTATTCCTAATACAAGACACAATGCAACATAATGCGAAACATACTCATTGCAAGTTGATGACACCCTTGAATCTGAAGATGCTCTGCTGCTATTTGTTAAGTGATTGGCAGCAACTGATGCAGAGTATTGATCTGAAAACAAAATGGGAATCATGAACAGTAAGTCAAAACACACAAATCTAATGAAAAATGGAAAGATAAGATATGATAATTAGGAGACCAGGTACTGATAGCTCTAAGAAAGGTAGTCCAAACAAAAGTGTTCCAACATGGAAAGGGACATAATCATGAATAATTACTAATTACTCAACCATGAATCTTAAACTGCACTACAAAGAGTACATGTCTCACGTGTTAGACAACACAGATTGAAAATGAATCTGGTGCATCAGTAACTCATTAAATTTTAAGGACAAAGAAGCATGAAAGATTGAAATTCATATGAAAAAACAGAATAATTGCATTGCATTAAATTACAGTTATGTATCTCATCCTATGATATTTTTGATTATGATCATCGAAAGATACCTAATGCATTACCATTCCTTCCCTTGATACGGAGAGACTGCCGTTTTCTCTTTTCTCTTTTCTTTCTTTCAACTTCAGCAACTGCCTGTGTAGCTTCCTGCAATGCAGATTTCAGATTGCTCATGTTTCGATCGAGCAAAAATAGCGCAAGGCAGCAGCTCTATAAACTAAACAAAATAATGTACTTGGTATTGAAAAACATAGAAACTATGCAAGCTACTAATTCTGAAATAACATTTCACAAATGAAACTAGGAATTTAGGAAACAAGATAATGTATATGTTCTCATGACCCTACTAAAAGCCTAAGAAATGTTAGCTCTTAGAACAGGGATTCATTAATAATAACAATTATATTTGAGATCAGCCAACAAACTTCAGTTAGAAGCTTCAAGAGCTAAAAGAAAAATCCAGTTATATTTAAATCTATCCTCACATGTTTCCATTGAATTCCGAAGCTGAATATATTGCGGTGGTGATTAGAAAACTAAACTAAATTCACATGGATTACTCAACATGAGTGATCAGGGAGATTATGTATCTCTGAATTCAATACCTCATTAACCTTTTGAGAATGTTTCTCAAGGGACCTTGACCATTTCAAACTTGACCCGCCTATACTTAACACTCCAGATTTCCGAAGAGAGAATCCATCAGTTGAGACAGTGTAAATAGTACTTCTCTTCCTTGTTTGCAATAATTTTCTGACAAACGATAGAGGATCATGACTCACTATTAACAAATTGGATGGAATGAATCAATAAAGAATAGGGGAAAATTAAGGCCATTCTGGTATTGGTTACCTCATTATCCCTATAGAGCTTGTATTCAACAACGAAGAGTAACTGCCACTGAAGTTCTGGCAGAATGTTTTTTTTTCCATGGAAGTATACGAGGGAAGACCTTCATATGGCTAGCTCCCACAAAAGATTTCTTTTCGGGATTTTGTCCACTAAGTGTCCAGACATGAGAGGAACTTCTGACAGTATTTGTTGTCTGAAGAGCTGCATTGAGAAAATTTAGACAAATGATATTTCAAAATGAATTATTTGCTTCATTGTCCAAGTACATGCCCTCAGAAAGCATAGGTCAAGAGGGAAAAGAAAGAAAAGGCTGGCAGCAATGTAGTTTTTTTTTAACACAGATGCTCTCTACACAAAGGTTGAAGACAAGTAGTGACCAAATCTTGTAGGAAAAACAATGTGAAGTCATCAACTAATCATAGAAAAAGCAGGAGATAGGTGTTCATGCCTTGATCTAGGTGAAAGAGTGGGATACCAAGAGCAAATGTCATCTATATAATCTATAAGACTATAACCAGGTATGCATAGTTTGACAATAATGCCATTCATATTAGTTATGGTTCTCATTTTTTTTCAATATAACTAACATTCCTTACACTGAAGAACATATCTGAAACAAAAAAAGAGGACAGACATGTAAAACTTCTTGCTCGATACACGTGAAATACATTATATGTAGTTTCCAAACAAGTTCAGTATAGAATGCTGACATGTTAGCTAAATAACAACTTGGTTTAAAGGTACTAGGAACAGCTGAACAAGTATTTTTATATAGAATGTTACCTTTGTGCGGCCTGTCCTTTGCTACAGTGATATTATTGTTGAAAGATGCAGACATTAGAACTTTCTCACCTGACTTTATATTCTCAGCCTGAGCTGTATCTTTTGAACTAGGAGCATCAGAAGTAGAGGGACCCAAAATAATCTGATTTTTCCTTTTCTTGAAATAGAGATCAGATGTTGCAGATGGCTGCAGCACCTTATCCGAGGAAACGTTACTCGACTCACCAAGATGTTGCCCCTGTGCAACAACTAGTTGATTTAACTTTGGTCTAACATAAACTGCCTTACCAGCATCAAGGGCTTCAGAGTTGTGCGAAGGTATAATGCTTGGATTGTCAGCACCTGAGTTAACCTGCCCACTGAAATCTTCCTTTTCAGTTTCAAGGACCTGTTGCTGCAAATTTTGAGACAATGGCTCCAAAACATTCACAGCACAACTGATGGATTTGGTGTGAAGTGGCAAAGGTGGGGTCTTGGGTCTTTCAACTGAAACATGAGAATGTGCTATGTCTTTTGAATCGACTTTCCTGACAAAGTTCATGCTTCTCCTCATAACAGGCTTACTCAACTTATTTTGAGAATCTAGACTAGAAGAAGGAAGATTATTTCCAGTGGCTGGATTTCTAATGAGGGCATTGCCCTTGCGGATATAAGAGTTATGACTTTTGCTATTCTTTCTTACTGGGAGTTTAGGGGGCAATCCTGAAGTCTGTGAAACAGGCACTAATGCATTAGAAGATGACGCATTGTCACGACGCCATGTCCTGTTCTTTGCATTCTGGTTTAAGCGAGGGGGCTCTCGCAATGAACCAGGCAAAGCCACCTGTTTAGTAGGTACCTTTGATACTGCGGAGCTTGCAATATTAATTCGAGGAGGAGATTTTACCACAGAGTTGACTACTGAATCTGACAATGCCTTCTTGCTATCCACCTTTGGTGCTGATACCTTGTCTGGAGAACTGATAGGAAGTAGAGAGGATTTGCATGATTGATGTTCCTTTTTAGCTTCTGAAACAATGGCTTCAATCCAGGAGGATATCGAATCAGGTGTTGTACTTGACACGCCCAAAGGGTCCTCAGTACTTCCATGATAGGTGTGATCGGAATTAACAGATACCTGAGAAGAAGCAAACTCTTGACCTGATGCATCAGCAGATTGTGAAGATAAGAGAATCGGTTTATTAAGGTTATCTATAGGTTTATCCACTGTGCGATAACTACATTGATCTAGAACATTTACAGGATTAACAGAAGAACCTGGGAGAACAATCTCATCCTCAACATCTTTATTTCCCTCTTCAGCTGCCAAAAGGTCTGCTTGAGGCATACTGATACCACATAGTTTGAGGCTGTGATCCTGACCAGACAAAATATCAATACTGCCACGCTGGTCAATATCTGGCATACTATCATGATCCTGACAGACAGAGGCACCTTCATCCACAATCTGCTCTAAACCTAACCTCTCATTACTAACAGCAGCATCATTATCCAAGTTACTGACAGTAAGCGGTAAAGTCAACCAATTCTGACTGCCTGCATTCGTAAAGTCATTGCCAGATTCACCTTTTCTTTTGACAATATTACCAAATTCTGTCATTGTCACATCAAATCCTTGGTTTACATCCACTAGGTTATGGTTTTCCTCAGGCTGTCCCTCACTCTCTGCACTACTGAAATAGATATTATTGCCAAGGGTCAAAGCTGTAGGAACAGAATGCTCACTGTTACCAGAGACAGATGGCGAATCATGGGAATGTGAGGATGGATTGCATTCAGGAGGCAGGTGGGGCCTATGAAGATGTGTCAGTTCTGCTTCTTGAGAAGCAATGCTCCTCCCTACACCATTATTCAGAAGAACAACAGCAGAGGAATCCTTCATAGGATCGTCATCAAATGATGGCAGAATTGTGCTTTCTATATCTTTGGATGACTGCAGAGCACAGGTATCTGTATCCACTACTTCCAGGGTAAGATCTGGCTTACTTAAAGCATGTTTTGCATCATGGAGACCAATTTGCATGCTGCTATCCTTGGTTCCACCTGCTACAGCAAACTCTCGAGTGTACAAGGAGTTATCTGAAGTTCCTACATTCATCCCATTTAAGTCCATGGGGCTCTTGCACACTACATTCTGAGCAAACTTACTAGTAACAACTTCTATTTTATTAGGAGCTTCGGCGCATTCTATTGTTTGAAAAGCACTTGAATCCATGGGCATTTGGCTCTCCTTCTGGATATTCTCACTAACATTAATTTCTAATGTACTCAAGGCTTCCGCATTTTGGTGTGCAGAAGTAGTAGCTTCATTTGGTTCAATAGGCATTCTCCGCTCTTTCTCCTGGGTAATCTCATTAACACTTTTTTCTGTGGTATTAAGGGTTCCCCAAGATCCAAAAGATGCCACGTCCTTTTCTCCTGGATTGTTCAGCAGATTGCCTTCTTCCTTGCGTGCACCATGAGCAACAGTGGCTTCTGCTATCTTGGGGTTTCCCTCAGGTTGGCCTACAGAAGCAGCACACACTTCATTTGCATCAATCAGAATCATACCCTCTTTTTCATGGTTATCCTTGCTTGGAGTCATACTAACTTCATCTGTACTAGGACTTATAATGGGATCATTTGGAAGGAAAAAGCCGTGTTCCCTCCTGTCATTCTCACTTCCACTAACTTCTGTTGTACAATGCTTACCTCCATTCATGTAAACAGCACTATTTCCACTCAGGACCTCAGGGACTTTGTTGCATTCCATGTTTTCCACTTCACAACCATGTGATTCTACTGCATCAAGAATCCTTGGGCAATTACTTGCAGCATGCACTGGACCTGAAACAGCCAGAATTTCACCCTCTTCTTCCTGTTGAGAATTATTGTTCTCACAATGAACGGTAGCATTTGTAACACTTGAATTGATGAAACACCTATCATCTTCTTTTCCAGGATGTTCAACACCACTTGTATTAAATGTTTTAGTAGATTCAATAGCTGGAGATGCATTGCCATCAATTGAATTCACGAAACTCTTATGATCTTTTCCAGGATGCTTTATGCTGCTACCATTTGCTGTGTCAAGAGTTTCCGTTGATGCAATGGTTGAAGCAGCATTGCTCTTCCTTGGACTCACCAAATCATTATTTTGTTCCTTCTGGGCATCCACGCTGTTAGCAACTCCAGCTGTATCACTAGTAGTGACCAAATTGTATGCAGAAGTAGCATCCTTTTCAAAAGATGATGTTGTGATCTCACCTTCTTCCTTCTCAGAAGCATCTGCAATAGCTTCTTCTTTCTCAGAGGCATTTACATTATAATCAATGCTGTCCTTTTCTGAAAGGTTCGAACTATTAGTTTGTTTATCTTTGGTACCGATCTTCCTAACAATCTTCTTGATGACTATCTTTTCACTTTCTTCACAGCAGGCCCAGGAAAGGCTGCCGATCTCACACCAGCACTTGTAAAACCTGGTATACTATTACCAACCTTGTCAGGCTTCTTGGCAACCTTGTTAACAGCTCTTTCTTTTTCCTTGGCTTCTGGTGAAGGCTTGACTAGAACTGAGGACAGCACCTTCTCAGTTCTCTTTGCTACAGTCTTCTTCATTCCTGCACTATCATCGCTACCTTTACAATCAGAACTCTTTGCCTTGCAATCCAAAGAAATTACGCTGGCCAATTCCTTTGAAGAAGACCCAGAGTTTTTGGTCTTGCTCGGCGAAATATGCACCTCCTTTGGCGCCTTGCGTGGAGAAGGCGGCGTATACAGCGAGGGATTCTCCTCAATACGATGCCACACGGACAATCTTGTAGGAGCCATCTTCTGTGGGGCTCGCCTAGGCGAGCCAGGCAGCATAGTTGACATGGGCATCTGCATCTTCCTGTTTCCATTACTGTCGCTGTGCGGCACAAAGTCCTCATGGCTGCCGTAATAACTAGTTGCCCTATCTACAAAACTGTCATCTGGCGGGGGAGAATAGCCAGAATGCGTCTGTTGCCTCTGGCGCCGGGGCGGCGGGCCAGAGCTGGATGTGCTCTCCCGGTCACCCGAGTCATGCATGGCGCAGCGGTACCTCTTCCGTGCACCGGGTGGCGACAGCGACACCCGGAGCTGGCGGGCGGCGGCGTAGCCGCTCCTCCTCAGCCTCCTCCCACGAGAGCTGCGGCTTCAGCTGGTGGGCGGCGTAGCGGCGCTCCTCCTCAGCCTCCTCCCACGAGAGCTGTGGCTGCTGGTGATGGTGCTGCGGCGGCGGCTGCTGGTGGTGATGGTGCTGAGGCTGCTGCTGGTGGTGGTGATGGTGCTGCGGCGGCTGCTGGTGGTGGGGGTGGTGGCTGGGGATGCGGCGGATCTCGTCGGCGAGGCGGAAGTCGCCGCCGTGGCGATGCTGGTGGTACGGCTGAGGAGGAGGAGGAGGGGGGTTGTGGTACGGCGGCGGGGAGTAGGTTTCCGGCGTGGGGCGGAGAGGGAGCGGGGCGTAGTGCGGGGCGTCGTGGCGGTGGTGCGGCGGGGGAGGTGGCGGCGGTGGGGGCAGCGACTGGGGCGGCGGCGGTGGGGGCAGCTGCTGTTGGTGACCGCGCGGGGGGGTGGTGGTGGTGGTGGTCGAGGGAGGGTACTGGATCGGGCGGGAGTTGTACTCGTAGTCATACCTAGACCGCGCGGGGGCAGCGCCGCCGCCGCCGCCGCCGCCGGCAAAGTGGTGGTGGTGGCCGGGGTGCTGGTCAAGGTAGTGGTTGCCGGGGTGCGCGGCGCGGCGGTGGTGCGCGTGGTCGAAGGGCGGGTGCGGATCCATGGCGAGCGAGCGATTGCCGGCCGCCCGACGAAACGCCGGGGACGCCGGGAGAGGAAAGGAAACGTCGCGTGGATTTGGCTCGGGACTAGGGCGAATCGCGATTGCAATTCGGCGGGCGCGGCGCTCTAGGGTTAGAAGAAGAAGATTTTAGAGGAAGGAAGGAAAGGGGGCGCGCATCGCGTGCTGCGTGGGGACTGGGGCGGCGCGGGCGGCTGCTGCTGCTTTGCTTGCCCAGCCGGCAACGGCAGCGCAGCGTGCTCGATCGGGTCTGCTGCCGGCTGCGGCCTGCGAAGAACCTGGGGGCTGGAGCCTGGATGGGAAGGGGATCTGTGGCCGCCAGGCCGGCCTGGGATTTTGCCGTTTCGGCTCTCGCCAGCAATGACGTGGTCCCTTTTGGTGCGGTCTGATCGGGAAAGCAGAGCACACGATGCGATCTGACGTTTGGGTAGGCAAGGAGCCACGAGGCGGCACGGGCACGAGAAGGTGGGGGCCTGTGAATTGTGGGCAACGTGGCCGGAGTAGGCCAACTCCTCGTTCGTGGATCACGCCAACCCGACCTTTGTCGGCCTTTGCGTCGGTTCGTCAAAGTTTTGAAGCTGTGCACACCAGCACTATCGAAAACTTTCAACTCCAGCTACGGAAAAGTTTGGATTTGACGTATCACCTCAATTCATGTCCGTTGAAGCGAGGCACGATACAATTTAGTTATTAATCTATTGACATGTGCGTCCAAACAAGTTCTTATCAACTGTGAACATGACTCATGTTTACCGTTGAAACATCAGAAGTCCTTGTCAAACTATAGAAGTTTAGGCCGATTTAAGATTTTCTTAGTTGTTTAGGTCCGTTTGGATTCAAAATTTCCTATATCTTCAATAAAATAATAATATAATATTACAAAATAACTTTGATCTTCGTCACTTGGGTCCACGAATTTGCCTCGGACCATCAAATTAAATGTGAATAACTCGTCCTCCTCTCTTTGAAAAAGGGGCGTGGGGTTCAAGGTGCTTCAAATAATAATAAAAAAAACTTTCCAAATTGTACAAGCTTATTCCAAAGCATATGGTTTTCTAGATGTATATATATGACGATCTCTACACAGATGGATTTTATATGAATCGTAGGATGAAGTACCATATGAGTGACCAAGAAAAAGTTTTTCTATTTTCCATGTCCAATTTCTACAATAATTAGATATGTAGCTAAGACTGCTAGGAGACATTCGGTTGTGTCTTTTGCTTTCACCGCCATCGAAGAGGCCTTCTTCTTCCTCTCATGCTAAGTACACGGGCGGCAAGGAGACGGGACACATCTCTTGTTTACCATGGTTCTTAGTTTTTTTAACCGAACATGGTTCTTTACATTTTGTTCGCTTAGGTTTAGTCCAAATATATCTGTGGGATTATTTTTGGTTGGGTCGTGTTATTTATGATGATTTCGATGATTGCCACACGAGGTTCTCGCCACAGGCAACCTATTTGTGGTCATTATCTGCAAAGAGAGGCATTGTTGGGTATACTCAACTGAAGTTGGTTGCTCCAGATTGCAAATAAAAAATCAAGGAATATGTGTTGTACCTAATTATGCAAGTTTGATGTTATTTGGTCGATCGATTCATTGTAATTGGCATAGGCACTGTGCCCTTTCTTCGGGGTGTTTCGTCGTCTGACAAGCTGGGGTTCTTGGTAGAGGCGCCAAATTCCTTGGTGCTTGGTGATGTGTTTTGGCCGTGTCGTTCAGCGTTCTTAAGGCATGTCAGAGTCAATGTGCTTCAAGCTTCGTGTTTCGGCCACCGGCGGTGATGAAGACCGGGAGGAGTTTATAGGGACTAGATATGATCTGGGTTGTAACCACCAAGTTTTTCCATGTGAAATCTAAACCCGGTTTTCTCAAAAAAGAAAGTAAAAATGCTTACCTTGTCTAAATAGATAACTCTTACTAATACATTACTTTGCTATATCTAAATGAGAGCATATCTAGTGGAAACAACATATCTGTGCAAATCGTGCAAACCAACCGCGGGGGATGCACACGGGGGAGATGGGAGGGGGGATTTGCAAAATTATAATTAAGAGCGAGCGGTTAAGTGTAAAATTACCTAATCATATGTCTCTCTTGGATCAACATGTCATGGTCTAAATTAGAAGTTTGCATGATTTATACGGTGATGTTGGTTTACACTAGATATATATTCGTATCTAAAATAGGAGACCCTTTACTAATCTAGGATCTAATAGTGCCATGCATAATTTGAATTATAATAATCCACATGTGAACCAAACTTGGCATTATTCAACCTAGTTTCCAAAGTTCTAGTTACATTAAAATATAGTACTCCTCCATCCTAAATTATAAGTCATCCCAAGAATGTTGGAGAGTTAGGTTTGCACACGTGTGTTCATAGGGGTGAGTGTGCGTGCGTGTTGAACGTCTGCGTTGAAACTGTGTAATCTAAAAAAAAGTTTCTCAAACCAAATTTATATGACAAGATAATAACATTCATGATGCCAACTAAGTATCATTAGCTTCTTCATTAATTATGTTTCATAATATACTTATTTGATGTCACAAATATTTATAGTTTCTCTTTAATTTTGGTCAAACTTTATGATTTGACTCTTCAAGATTTTTGGATTGACTTACAATTAAGAATAGAGGAAGTATATTCTCTAATTTTTAAAGTCCAGCTACATTGGGTAATAGGAGTATTTCCATTTTTGTTATCCACTAGCTAGGACAAAACTCCTGATTATACTGGTGCATGAGAGCCAAATTCTCTTGCTCACTGTTTTCACCTGAGGCTAATGTTGACTTTGCAACTTGAGAAGTGGAGGAGCGAGACCACGGACTTGCGGCTTGCGAAGAGAATCTCACAATTCTGGTGAACGATTGCCTTGGACGCTTTTTAGTGGTAGAGAAAATCAACATAGCCAGGGGCGGAGCCAGGATAGCTTGTCACGTGGGGCTAAATAAAGAAGAAACAATGGAAATGTGGTGATTACATGGTAAAATTGAAGGCTAAATATAGCAGTTATAAGGGGAAATCTTCCTCCAAGGGGGCTGCTGCCTGGGCAGCACGCCGTGGATTCGCCCTTGAACATAGCTGGTAGCACATGAAAACCTGCTAACCAAACTGCTCACCCACATCTCACATGTTTGCGTGACGCAAAGATCTTGTCCGCTGCATTGACATGCGTTTACTTTTTTATCTCAACCATTTGATCAGGGGGGACACATACCCCCCTGCACACCATGTCCGGGAAAGCGATGGGATTGGGAGTGAGCTCACCTGAGAGGCTGAGACCGGCTGAGATAGGGGCCTGAGATCTTCATTTGTCCAATGATTTTCGGTTACCATGGGTGTGTTTGGTTGTGGTGCCAATTGTTGCCTGGCTAGCCCACCCTAGCATGGCCAGGAATAGACAGGCCAAATGTAGCCTCTATGGTTCATTTAGTTGCTTTTGGTTTTGATGGCCCATTGTAGCCTGATTTTGAGATTTGAGTGTTTGGTTGCATTATTTGTTTTGGTACAATCACCTCTTCTCCAAATTGGTCAGGTTACCTCCTTGTAGTCATTTTGTCGAACATGCTGTGGGCGGCCACGTCGAGCACACGTGCTCAGCCAGTCGCCTGCTGGGGCCATAGTAAACCTTTCCTATGTACTTCGTGATTCAATGAACCTTTCCATTATCATATATGTTTATTTACTTTGCACTATCATGTAAGATGATGTACTATCTGGTTTGGATCATCGTATATACGATATATATGTTCAGTTCATTGATATGCTGCTGCTTGCAACATATATGTTTTTTTTTTTTTTTTTGAGACAAGAACATATATGATTGATTCATATTAGCTTAAAAACTAGCTTTTCAGATAGACAATGGGCTAGATGGTTCCATTCACTTACTGTTTACATATATTTACACACACATGAATTGCGTACAATTACTGACTACTTCCATTCAGAAGCAGATGAAATAGCCATGGTTTGGTTTATTACAGCCAAATTCTCTTGTTTTTTTTTTTTTTTTTTTTAGCCAAATTCTCTTGTTGGATGTGTTCACCAGGCTCATGGAGACTATGCAACTTGAGAAGTGGAAGCTGGAGGAGCCCATGAACAACTTGCGGCCTGCGAAGACAAATTTGTCTATCCGGGAGGCCGGCCGGGACAGCAAAGAAGCAGCAGCAGTTGGGGTAGACCGCATCGCTACTAAAAGCCCAATACGAGGCCCAACACCCGCCGATGGACGTCGAGAGAAGTCCGTCTCTGTATACGGACCAACGGCCAGTCATCGGTCGGCCACACACAAAGCTTCGCAGTTCGCCCAAACGAAACGGGGGGCCATGTCTATCGTCCGTACTAGAACGAACGTTGCCAACGGCCACCAAAAAAAAAGAAGAAAAGCGTCCGGAGTGAGCTGGCAGTGGCAGCTCGTGCCCCGTGCGGCAGACCGACCGCAGCGCAATCTGGATTCCGGGTGGTCTGGTGTGTGTGTGGCTACGTGGCCTGCCAGCTCGCTCGATCGATGATCCTGATCTTGACCAACTGCCTGTCGTTCGTTCCCTTCCCCCGGCCTTTTTCTCCTCTTTTCCAAAAGCGAACTCGACTGGAGTACGTAATCGCGTGCCTTTGCAACTTGTTTATTATTCGGTGGACGAACGGCTAAGCCCACGCACGAATCGAGATTAGGCTTGGCTCCTCTTACCTAACCTAACCTCAGATCTAACAAACCATTACTCGTACGACCACACACAACTAGCTGCAAGACCTGTGAATACATGTTATTTTATAGTATATTGTTTTTTTAATATTATAATACAGTACAAAAAAAAAGCTCACGTCCGTAAGATCGGCGAGTCCATTCAGCGGCTTCACCATCACAAACAAGGGTACATGAACGAATTCCACGCTATTCTAATGGCCACCAGGCACAGGCGTACGCAGGCGCACAAGGAGTCCACTAGCAAATGCAGCCGTGCAGGCAACCGTTCCACAGGGCCACTGACGTCACCTTCCGCCTCGTGCCCCGTGCGGGACAAAAGCACTGCACGGGTGTGTGAGGGGGAGGTGCGATCGCCTGCTGTTCCCTCTCGACCGCAGGTCATCATCCCATCCCGCATGACAGCGCGATTAGGGCTGTGTCATCAGCAGGGCAGATAGTTAATTAATCAAGGCACATGAAAACCTGCTAACCCAAACCGCCCGTTCGGGCAGGGCACATCTCACATGCTTTGGCGACGCAAAGATCTCGGCAGGCGTTAAACAAATCCAGTCGCGTCCCAGGAAGCTGCGACGAAGCTGCCCGCCGCGTGCGTGCGCCAACCCAACCGCGGCCCCGCCCGGGGCGCGTCGCGGCGGTGGTGTGGTGGGGTGTCCGTCCCCGTGTCCTGGCTGGCCGAGCGGCCGCAAGTGCGTGCGTGCGCGCGCAACCAGGGACGGACGGGGTGGGGTGGTGGTAGTTGGTTGGCAGCTCCAGCTGCCTGCAGCCGCAACTCTCGCTCGTCGCTCGCGGGTGTGGACCAGACGAGACCGGTGGAGTGAGTAGTACGTACTATACGGGGTACCGGCTCCTGTCGGTGGGGTGGGGGGCCGTTCAATGCTCCGCCAGGCTGGCCAAGCCTCGGGTGCCGCGCATCCACGTCCGGTCTCTGACCGCCCCTTGGTGACTCATCACCCCACCACTCACTCGGACCGGACGGACCCCATCAATCAGTTTTTCCTCTCCCTGGCCCACACGTCAGCCACGGGTACCCAGTGTGAATCCTGCGGCTGGCTCATCGCGCAGCTGAAAGCGAGAGTCGAGGACGGATGGACTCATCAGATTCCTCCCTCTCCCTAGCTCTCCCTAGCTCTCCCTAGCTAGGGCGGGCGGCCGGTCTTTCGGTTCTCTGCAGTCCACAGTGCCGTTGCTTTCTGTTACTGTGAGCCATCCACCGTGGTGTGTCACGTTCCATGAGTCGTCCACGTCCAAGTCTCCAAGTCCAAGCAGCGGCGCAGTTCCTATCTGTGGCCGGACGCCAGGCAAGGCACAAATCGGCGCATGTACGTGTATGTGGCGCACGCAGCTGTGGCACGCCGGGCGCCAACGCCCACGAACGAACGACCACCGGAGCGAGCCAGCCATAACTGCCTCACACGCACGAAACCGCGCCGCTTTTCAAAAAAAAGAAGAGGAAATGCGCGCCAGCCTGGCCGTGGACCGACCGGTCCGTCCCTATCCCTATTTATCCATCTATCCCCTGCCTGCCCTGCCCCTGCAGAACCCCCAAACTGCTCCCAAACTGCCGCCTTGGCCGGATCCCGCATCCGCCCCGGGACCACCTGTCATAAGCAGCGGTTAGCAAGGAGAGGAAAAGGACAAGAGGAGGACGTACCGGGCGGTACACGCCTGTACGGTGCGCGGTCAGGGCCCACGTGGGGTGGTGCCACTGCCCGCCCGCGCGCGCGAGGACGGTCGTGATGAACTGGCGATGCGTGTACCTGCTCATCAGCACCCCCGCAGGGGGGATGAATGCATGCTGGACCGTTCATGCACGGACGGACGGACGGATGGATAGATAAGCACAGGCAGCGCGGCGCAACCCATCATCATCGTTGGGCACGGAGCACGTAAAACCGTACGTACCGCCACGAGTCCACGGCGCGGCTTTCCACTCCGCCGGGGTGGGTGGTTTCCAGTCCACTCCACCACTAGTAGTACTACCACGGCGTGTCTTGTCGTGGCGCGCCGCAAAACGACGAACCGGCAAGCTTGTGAAGCTTGTTTGTGATGCGTCCGAGAGAGAGAAACAGCTGGCTGGTTCCGTGCACGCACGCATCGGTTGAGGACAGTACTGTGCGGAGTGGAGCAACAGGAAAGCGATCAGGCAGATCAGACGGACGCCGTTAGATTACCGGAATTACCGGGCTCGCTGTTCCGTTTCACTTCACCATCCATCCAATCCCAATCCGTCCGTTGGCCGTTACCCATCACAACCCCACAAAGTCGCAACGGCCCGCACCACCAGCCAAACCAGCCAGCCGTTTCCCACTCCCCCACGTCCTCCTCCGAGAGAGAGAGAGAGAGAGAGCAGGAGACACGGTTCAAATTTCGAATCCCACCGAGGCAAACGCGAACCGCCCCACTCCCTCCCTCCCAGCACCACCACCGGGGAGGCCCAAGCCAAACCGCCGAACCATCACTGACCCGCGGGTCCACTGTCACCCGGCCCCACATGCCATACAGCTGGAGAAAACGACAAGCCCAAGCGGGTACGGGTGGCTCCGTGCCTCGCGACGCGTGCGTTGGGTGCCAGCTGTATTGCCGGTCAGGTCTCCGGCCGCCGTGCCGCTATAAATAACCGCCGCTCCCCCCGTCACTATTACTCCCAACCATCTCGTCTTCTCCCTCCACCGCCTCCACCACGACAGAAACCGCAAGGAACCAAACGCCTTTCCGCTCCGCCCGCCGCTAACCAACCACCCACCACTCCTCCTCCTCCCTCGTCGTCGTCGACGACAACTACCGTTTCGTCTCGTCTTCTTCATCCGTCCGTCCGTCAATCCGTCAATCGGATCGGGATCGGAGGATGGGAGCGGAGGCGGACTGTGACAGGATCAGGGGCCCATGGAGTCCCGAGGAGGACGACGCGCTGCGTCGGCTCGTGGAGCGGCACGGCGCGCGTAACTGGACGGCGATCGGGCGCGAGATCCGTGGCCGGTCGGGCAAGTCGTGCCGCCTGCGGTGGTGTAACCAGCTGTCGCCGCAGGTGGAGCGACGGCCCTTCACGCCCGAGGAGGACGCCGCCATCGTCCGCGCACACGCGCGACTCGGCAACAGGTGGGCCGCCATCGCGCGACTCTTACCTGGACGCACCGACAACGCCGTCAAGAACCACTGGAACTGCTCACTCAAGCGCAAGCTCGCCGTCGTGTCCGGGTCGGCGACCACGCTCTCCTCCGCTGACCACGCGGCGGCGGCGGCCGAGATCGAGGCGCGGCCGTGTAAGCGCGTCAGTCTCTCGCCTGATAGCCCGTCGGGGTCCGGGTCAGGCTCTGACCGTAGCGACCTCAGCCACGGCGCCGGTTCCGGGTCCGGTTCCGGCTCCGGGCAGATTTACCGCCCCGTGGCGCGGTCTGGTGGGTTCGAGCCGGCGGACTGTGCGATGAGCCGTCCGTCGCAGGTGGACGACGACCCGCTCACGTCCCTCAGCCTGTCGCTCCCGGGCAGCACGACGGACCAGCAGCGGTTCCACCACGACTGCGCGCACAGCCAGTTCCAGGAGCTCCCGCCGTCGCCCTCCCCGCCACCTCCACCTCCGCCGGTGGCCGCAGCACCGGCGCCTTCTTCGGCGTACCCGTTCAACCCGGACTTCATGGCGGCGATGCAGGACCTGATCCGCACGGAGGTGCAGCGGTACATGGCCAGTGTCGGCGTGCGCGCCGGGTGCGGCGGCGGCGCCGACCTATTCATGCCTCAGCTGGTGGAAGGCGTCATGCGCGCCGCCGCCGAGCGAGTCGGCCGGATGCAGTGACATGGATCGATCGATCGATGCTCCCGAATCGTCGACATCAATCAATCAATCTAGGATGAACGCAAACCTGTTCTTAATAGTAGTAGTACTGTAGCAAGTTTATTTCCTTTTTTTTTTAAAAAAAACTTTTATTTAATTTTCTCGACGAAACCGCTGTGGAACCGAAACAAACAGCGGTTAAAGAGTCTTGAACTGAAGACTGTGGGGTAGTAGAAAGGTGGGTGGAGAGAAAAATGTAAGGCTGGGCTGGCTGGCTGAAAGCCTGAATGTAAGGCACTGCTGTGCCTCTCTTGTACAGGAAAAGAAACGAAAAGGATCGATCGATCGCGCACGATGTGAACTCTGGCGATTTCTGCTGAAAAATTCCACTTGTATTGTGTCGTGTCGTTCTGTTGGAGTTGTGTGTGCTCTGCCGAATCGTAATCGTTGGGATGGGAAAGAAACGTTGCCGTTTGAACGTGTGGATTGATGGGGAGGGAGAGCAAGCACACGGTTGGGTAGACTGAAATAATGCAGGGAGTCAGTGCAAATCTGGCACCTCCTTCCAACTCCCCAACGAATCCAAATCCACCAGATCTCGCAAGTTGACGATCTACTAGATCGACGCATGTCCACCCATGGCCATAATGCGATCGAACACATGGTCGCTCAGCCAGCTTTTTCCATCGCAGCACCAACGCATTTTGGCGTCGAGTTGCTGTCGCGTGACAAATCCAAATCCTGGAAGACGGACGGACGGGGAGGTGCACGCACTTGCACCGCAACCCGTCGTCTCAACCTCGTCCAAATCGGGAGCCAGAACAATCGTACTTTCATGCGGCGGCATCTTCCTGCTGGTCTCGATTTAACACCTCTCGATCTCTCGCTTGCGAATTGCGATAGGACACGAGACGGGCGGACGGATGGATGCGTGGTCGATGATGGATTCGTTGGTGACTGCTCACCGGCATGAGCGGAAAAGGGGGCGTGGGGCGACGCCGAAAGCGTCAGGTTGGGGCTGGGGTTTTTTGCTTGTCGGCAGGTCAGAAATGGACAAGGGAGTTAGGCCTACCGTTAGCTTAGCAACGTGACGGGGTCAGATTATTCTCCTGTCTTCTCACCTGATGCCTCCACGATATACACTTTTTTTAAGCTGCCACGAGAATGGCTTCGCTGCAGACAGAGCGCAGGCTGCTGCTCAAGCAGCCAAGGATTTGGCCACTCGTCACTGCGTGCCAAATCATGTCCTCAGGTTTAGCAGATCCTCTTTTCCTCAGCAAAGTCTCTCTAGCATTGAAAGAGTTGGATGTTTTCTTATTAATCTTTCTTGCCCAGGTTTAGCCGAGTGCAAAGGGGGCTTTGCCAAATCATGTCCTCAGGTTTAGCAGACTCCTTTTTCCTCAGCAAAGAAAGCTCTAGCATTGAAAAAGAAATAGTCGTTAAGCATTCTTTTTAGCCGAAATGCCAAGGGGGCTTTGGCTTTTACCGAAAGTCTTAAAAACACTTTCTGCAAAAGAAAAAAAACACTCGGCAAAGATAAAAGTCGAAAAAACCAAAAAAAAAAATTTTTTTTTTTTTTTTGAGGCCGCCACCGACCGCCTACCACTTGCTCTCAACCATGGTTTTTTTCAAAGTTTTTCGACATTTTTTCACACTTTGCGGGCGAAGTGGGATTCAAACCCACAACCTCTCCCTCGCGTGTCTACCGCCTTAGACACTGCACTACACCGCTTACTTGTGTCTAGATTATATTATTAGCTCTCATATATTATACTAAATCGGAAATTCGAATTTTTCAAAACGACCTCGGATGCAAAAACTTCCTAAATAAAAACGTAGATCTTGAAAAATTGTGAAACTTTGTAGTTGACAACTTTTTGATTTAAAATCGTTTAGGTCCTCAAAAACTGGTTTGAAAACGAGATTTGCCGAGTGCCTAAAAAACACACTCGGCAAAGAGCCTCTTTTACCGAAGCGTAAAAAAAAAACTTCGGCAAAACGGGTTTTTCAAAACCAGGTTTTTGAGGTCCCAAACGAGCTTAAATAAAAAAGTTGTCAACTATAAAGTTTCATAACTTTTGAGATCTACACTTTTCATTTAGGAAGTTTTTTTCATCCTAGGTCATTTAAAAAATTTGAATTTTAAATTTGAGAGCGCTTTAGACCTAGTTTTTCATGATAAGATGAATTGAAATCAAAAAGTTTTGTACTATAAAGATTCATATCTTTTGGAGACTTACAAAGTTTACATTGGTCATTTATTTATTTGACAAAATATTAGTAACATTGTTCGAAAATTTTATTAATCTCTCTTCTAGTTCTAGGAAACTATGAAAGGATATGAAAGAGATGGAAGTTTTGTGAACAATGTTATTGATGCTTTGTCAAATAAAGAAAATGACCAAATAAACTTTGTAGAGCTTGAGAAGTTATGAAACTTTGTAATTGAAAACTTTTTTTAAGCTCGTTTAGGGCCTCAAAAACCGATTTGAAAACATGCTTTGCCGAGTGCCAAAAAAACACTTTCGGCAAAAGAGCCTCTTTGCCGAAAGTGCCTTTTTTTTTTTTTTTTTGCACTCGCAAAAAGAATTCTTTTGCCGAAAGTGTTTTTATTTGACACCGGGCAAAGAAGATCTTTGCCGAAGTGTTTTTTTTTGCCGAAGTTTTTTTATTTAGCACTCGGCAAATAGGCTCTTTGCCGAGTGCCCGAAGAAAAACACTCGGCAAAGAGGTTGACACTCGACAAAGCGCGGGATTCCTGTAGTGTCCACCCTTTTTAATAGTGACCACCAATATTTTTGCCACGACTCCTCCCCTCAAATAAAGGGGATGGATGATGAACCTGCCGCAATACTTCCCTCCTTTCTCAACTACTACTACTACCATATCGCCGATATCGGTCATCTGCAAAAAAAAAAAAAAAAAAAAAAAAGGCATTTCGCTCAACAAATTTAAAACACAATACTGGTGCACCACACCATAATTCAGTGGACTTCGATTTTTTGTCTGAATGTATCCATGGCTTCGGTCAAAACGCTGAACCGACATGTATCCACCAAACATTGAGCAATGAGCACAAGAAATCTTCATTACAATAAATTATTTGCCAAAGATTTGGTTACCGCAAATAAAATCAACCTGGTCACTCAGCAAGATATACAACTAACTATGTATGCAATCTCCATTTGATTTTGAGGAAGCCATTATACAACTACAAGAAGCTTCACTCAGAGAAGAGGGCCAACCAGAATGTAGAACAAGAATAAGAGAGAAGGTAAACAAAGTTGACACAATTGTCTGGCTGGATATCAGCAGAGTGGTGAAAAGCATTGCCATGTCTGGCCGGCGAGATGGAGCAGCGCCTGCTTGTGGTAAGCCGTGCGGAGCTTCTTGTACTTTTGGGCAAAGGTCGAGAGGTCTTCTCCAGGAACTTCGGCTGCAACTCCTCTGACTCCTCATCCAGCTTCGCCATTGATGCTAAGGAAAACATTTTTTTAAACCGTTTTTTTTCTTCTTCTTTTGAACTGGTATTGCTTGATGTATTGTCATATCCATTGGGTGGACACAGTACCCTTCAACGTGATCACATAAACAGAAATCCACTACGTGTACAGATATGTGCCAACAGTGTGACATAATGTATGTTGCATCCAAATACAAATCAGAAAATAACCAAACTCGCATACTTGCAACTGATGATATAGGAAGACAGCACCTGAAGATGCTATTGTTCAGAGTCGTCCTTACTTTGGAGCTTCTCAAGCAGCGCAGCAGGTGAATAGGATCTCATAACCTCATCCTTTTGCCTCTCCAGATCAATCAGCTGTCTTGGGCAGCATCCAGTTCTGTTGTTCTTATTATTGTGCACTATAAATCAAAATGATGTCAGCAAGAAAAATGAGGCACTGAAAACATCAGAACTACTAAAAAGCTTCACAGTAACATTTTTGCAAGGTTGTCATATTGTGGTATCAATTGATTTCAAATTATCTTTGATGTCTTGTTTTAAATTTATTAATAAGTAGCACGACTACAGTGTTGCTATCTCTCTTCATGAGATGCAGGTTACAGTGCTGCACCTGATTCCTGAGCTCCAAAATTTGGTGCTCCTTTTCTAAATACCGCCCTGCAGTTTACAATACCAAAGAGAAAGAATAGTAAGTTACATATATCTTATTTGGAATTCAGTAAATCAAACGGCACTTTTGAAACACAGTCATTTCTTTGAAACCAACTGAACACTATTTATTGTATGAAGAGACAGAACATAGTATAACTCACTTGCAATGCCTCCTTTCTAAGCTCATCACATACCCGAATATTAAGAATGAGCATCAAGTCATCAAAACTCCAGGAATTTTCCCATGTGAGTTTGTATCCCAAAGATGGGGTATTGAGATGGCACTTAGCACACTAACAGCAATCACTTCACAATATAAATAATCACCTACATGTGGATAAAATTTGGGCTTACCATTGTAGAAAAATAACCTACACATGTATGAGAGACTAGAGGAAAAATAAAACAGCTGTTAGAACTAGCTCTTCTGAATATCCAGAAGTAAGCTTTCAACGATTCTGTACACTGGAAGTAATGGACTGTAAACAAGAGATGATGAAAAAAGTACAGTAGCCTTGCAACAACTCTGACATCGTCTACTAATAAAGGTTTCCAAACTATTTCCAGAAACACTCTTAGGAATGAGTTTCTAGGGTGGAGAGCCTTTGTGGAGTGAAGCCCCAGACCGAAGGTGCTATCGAGAGCACAGAAGATGAGAAGATGTCTTGTCTAGTCAACCTAAGGGCTGATGGATCGTTGGGACGGAATCATATGGGAACCTGGTACACATCACTCGCCCCAAAATGGGTAGGGGACGGGTAGTCCGACTAGCTAGGACGGTGCCATTACTGCTAGGTTTGTGGGGTGGTTAGGGTCAACGGAGGCAGAGGGGTACGTGCCCGTCCCGTTCTAGTAGGCAGCACCACTTGTGGGCCCAGTGTTGTCTTTTTCCCGCCTCAGCGCGTGCGGGTGGTACTTCGGGGCTTCCTGTGGCCGAGTGGCGGGATGGCATCGTACTAGTTGGAAGGCAAATGAATCTTCCTAGGTGCTTCCGGAGCATCGATGATGGTGATCGAGAGATCTTGTATACACGCTCTGCAGAGTTTAAATCAATACGTATTGTCCTGTCTTCGGGTATGGATCTGACTTTTGGGCCTGGACTACCTAAAGGTGTGCGCCGGCCTTTGAGCCTGGACAACCTAAAGGTGTGCGCCGGCTTACTTGTTGGGTTTGCCCCATTGGTTACTTGCTTTTCGGCCGAGTAGGAGAGGTGTCCTTCTCTTCTTACCTCGGGTGTGTAGTTGTGTGTGGGGACTTACGGCTGAGAGCCTGGAGGGCTAAGAGCCGGTTAGGTAAGGCAGAGGAGCTGGAGCTGTCTTGTCGCTAAGAGGACATGAGAGTTGTGAGATGTGTGTGGTATATGATGATGGCTTGGGAAGAACAGGTGAGGTGGGATTGGATTGGTAATTGGAACTAATAATATTGATTATATTACTACTTGTTGCTTGCATGCGCTAAGGATGCAAACCACAGCCAAATATTAGGATCACCAGATCCCTTATTTTATATTTCCACCAAAGCTTATTCGGTCTTGACCATGGCCTCGCACATTTCTAGCGGTGTGCGCATTTACCGACTCGCAGTAATTAGAAAGAATAGATGGTCTCGTGCCTACGCTCAAGCCGGAGATGATGATGATGATGCTTCCGCGACTAGCTTCTAGTCTTGATGTTGTTCGATGTTGTGTGACTCGGTTGTTTCCGCTAAGTGGCGATGTACTATTATAAACCCTTCTATTTGTACTCTTTTGTTCAAGTTTGACTCTATAATCGACTTAATTCGTATAATGTGATGGAATGATCCTCGGGGACCATCGTGTTATACTTCATTCTGTGGATTTCTGCGAAATCGAGGATGTTACAAGCATGTCGCTAAAGGTGCCTTTTTTTCAGAGAGAAGACTATTCATGGCAGCACCACAACAGATGAGCTAGACAATGTTGCTCTGGTTTACCTTTTGCTTATTTATTTATGGTTGCCTAGTGGTTTGTGTGTAATTAGATTGCTTAGGGGCCCCGGAGAAATTAGTTTAATACATTCATTGTTCATCTTTGGCATAAATTCTAAAATCAAGAGTGAAAAGGGATAGGTTGCCAACCTTACAGAACTCTATGTCTGGCACTCTGGCTCAAATGTGGCTTTGTAAGCTGTAATATAGCGTACTTTATGCACTCTACAAGTACTGAATTCTTTTCGCAGACAAATTTCAAACAAAGTTACTGGTCATGTCAGCCACCATTAAACTGCTTTTTTTCCTTTGTCCAAGCTACTGCATATTCAAGGTCAATGGAAAACAACAGCTAGGCTGTGTTGTGAGACAGTGAAAGCTATGGCAAATTTTATACGAATATTCTGATATATTGGATATGGTTCATCACATTTCACTATTCAGTTACATGGTTACTGGTAGAAATGAGTTGCTTTCAGTGACGGATCCCTAGCAGGGGAGGCAAACGTCATGGATCCAGGTATATTCAGAGTTGATTTGTTATTCTTCTATTGCATCCTAATTTTTCAACTATGTCTATTTTATGTGGTAATTCACTTTGTGTGTACTCTGTTTTCGCCACTTTTCAGGGAGGTTAGCATACCATTCTGGTGCAACTAATCAAGACGCCATATTGATTCAAACAAGCTAAAAACTTGTGATGTTTGACAGGGGTGGATCTTTTTTTTTTATTTATGGTTGCTATGGTCTGATTAAGAAGATGCCTTGCGATTTCATTTTTGTTTATGAGGCCTATTTTTATCAGCAGCTTGGACTGCAGAGATCAGTGTCCTGAACTCATTGCATCTTCTAGCTCTATCTATGGAATAAGAGCATCGGCATGACTTTCACGATTTATTTCCTTTTTGTGCTCTCAGTGTTATAATGTATTTGTACATTTATTGGCTCAATAATAGTCCTAGGTTCAAATCTTATTTTCCTGCAGTTGAATGGATAGCAGTGGGGAATTGTAGAATTAGCTTGCTTTCATTGCCAAGCATACTGCTATTGTTTGACCAAGTTGCTTACAAAACCTGACTATTAATGCATAGAAGTACTTGCTCAATGTTACACAGTTGGTCATATATCTTCAATTATTTTTACATGTATGATTATTAACTTCCTGCTAAGCAGTTTTATTATGCTTTGTTCATTTTTATTATGCTTTGTTCATGTCACTACCATCCTATTAAAATGTTCTAAATGTATATGTATTGTCATTCATTTTTAAACCCGTAAGAACGCACGGACATTGACAGAATAATGGGGAAAGAAAATTATAATATATAATATAATAAAGGGAGGTTTTAAATTTGGATGACACACAAGAAAAAACACCCAATGCTAGCTGTTGAAAATGGGCACTGCAGTGGATCGCCAATGAGCAATCTATCTGCTATGTAGCGTGAGACCCGAAAGCGTCTATGTAGAGAGTGTAGAGAGTTAAAGACCGCTTTGGGTCACATTATGAATTTTGAAAATCTGAATTTTTTATGGATTTCCAAAATCTAGATTCTGGACAAAATCTAAAATGGGCTTCTTTGGATTCCTAGATTCTAAAATGTGACCTTCAAGTTGTTTCTTCGAGCCATACCTTTTTTTTTTTTTTCTTACCATTGTGCCCAATGTGCTGCTGTTGGAAACATGAGGGAGAAAACATTAATTTTCACATCTAGAATCTGGTTGAATTAACTCTTGAGTAGATTATGAGATTCACGAAATCCGGAAACCAGGATTAAGGAATCTGCTCCAATTCTCCAAAATCGCCTATATATACACAAAGTGAACTGCACAAGTCGAACGTCGAACTCGCCGACCCGCGTCAAACGAGAACTGCCATGTGGGTCCAGATCTGTGGGGACCCGTATGACAGTGACTCATCAATGTCAAAGGCCCCAAAGGCCTCCCCACTCATCACGGCCAGTGCTCGCAAGTCGCGACCTCTCCTCACTCAGGCCAGTTCCCCAGAGAAACGCCGCCGCCGCCGCCGCCGTCCGCAGAAAAGCCGCCGACGGGCCCCTGTTCGCAGAAAGGTGCGCCTCCTCAACCGAGACCTCAACCGCCTCCTCCCCCCCCCACCCGCCCACGCACACACATTCCTCCGCCGCATCATCCCCTTCCCCTTCTCCTCATTCCCCTTCCCTGTGTTGGTAGGGTTCGAGCGCGCGCTGCGGCCCGGCGGCGTCGCGGCGCACCGCTGCGGGGACAAGTACCCATCCAACGACAAGCTTGACGTCCAGGGCGTCGTGAGGGATCTTCCAACAGTGCGTCTTCGGCCTTGACTCCGAGGTCATCCTGCGCAAGAGGTATGCTCATGAGCTCACCCCTAGTCTAGTTATTTCTTGTTGAAAGCGAAGCATTTCGAGAAGGATCTGTTCTCTGAACCTCACAGTATAGAGATGAATGATGGGTCGGACCATATCAAAGATCACATCATTACACATTTTCCATATTTCCCACGAAACTATGATGATGATGTCCATGAAAACCATTAGATCTATCGTTGCTCTTATAGTTGTCCTCTCATGGATGTCTGCTGCGTTAGCCCAGTGAATCTGCAGTTTTGGACCAACAATCTTGTGCTAGAGGACATTCAAAAAATAGGTGATCTATGTCTTCATCAATTGAACCATTGCGCATGACACAATTGAAACCTGTCTGCACATTATAGTGTCTTCTTTACTTGACGTCTCTCACATTCAGCCTGTCCGCAACCATGCCAAGAATCTCAGCCTAGGTGTACATTTGGAATGCCACAACCAAGCAAATGTCAGCATGGCATGAAATCCTGAGAACATTCATCTGCAGAACCTGCTGGAGGTGTAGGTCCAACGATCTTTCACAATAGTATCGTATGGGACATCTTGCAAATAAGTTTGCAGATTTTGCATCTCGGTAAAAGCCTCTTGAGAAAGACGTAGTGTGAATTGTGAGTCTAGATCAGCAGCGTTCATAACAACCCTTACTGAGAGTTGGGCATTGATTGCAAAAGAGATGAGCCTCTGGTATAGGTCTGCAATGACATGAGAGCTACAAAGATCCTCCCAGAACATCTCTGTGGATCCATCACTTAATTTACATCTAGCAAACCCTTTGTAGAGTACATTCAGCCTTATAATATCTTTCCACCAAAACGAGCCAGCTTCTCTTGAGGCGTGTGGTACTTTATCTGTGTAGTAAGATGACCAGATCAGATTGACCCAGGGGATGTCCTGTCTAGCATAAAATTTGTGGAGATGTTTGAGCAGAAGCGCATCATTCTACATGATCTGCTTAGCTTGTAAACTACGTATATAAAGGAAAAAAAGTGTAATTTTGGGGACATTCATTTTTTTTTGTATATAATTGTAGTCCGTTTGCCATCAAAGCTTCAATTATGATTGCTTAGTCTAAGCTTGGAGCGCCCACATATCTAATGTATCAGCTTAGCATTGTTACCGTCTCTTTCTCCCCCTCTGTTCACAAATCTTGGGATGTAAAACTTTATCCTATAATAATGCAAATGTTCAGTGTGGCATAAGCCTACCTTAGAGTTCCTCAAGGAAAAAAAAAGGTTCGCCTTCAAAGATTTAGATTGCAGATTTCTTCACAAACAAGGGTGATCCCCTCTGTTATGTGTATTTAGCCATTAGTGAGGGTGCTTTATGCACTTTGTTCATCTCCATATCTTTCTCGCTGGGCATAGCAGTAGACATGAGTTGTTCATTTCTAACACTTTTTGGGTTCATTTACTCCTGGTAATCTGGTATTATTGTCACTAAATTTCCCAGTAACTGTCTATTTACAGGTGTACACCATGATCGCCAACCCAGATCCAACTATTCTAGCAAAGGCGATCCATGCTAGATATAGTACTTTTATAATCATTGTTGCGAAGAACTTGCGTGGTGGTGTTGTGAACACCGGTTCTGGTTTTGTAATAAAGAAGAGTGGCGATAAGTGTATTATAATTACATGCCTTCATGTTCTTGCAGGAGATGATGGCTTCTGCAGAAATAGAGATAAGATATTTCTCAGAAGGATGCGTCACACAAGAGGCAGGAGAGTGCAAGAGTTTGAAGGAGATTTAGTGTTCAGCGATGAGTCTACGGACCTCGCCTTTATTGAAGTCTCTGGAGTGACTGCTAAAGTGGACGATTAACCTTTGTTCCTGCAAACAAGGTGCCTGTTGGAACCACCACCATCGCTATAGGGTATTGCACCCCGGATGCTTGGGATTGCCAACCTATGGCTTTTGTTAGGACACCAGCCGTTTCCCCTGGAGTGATCAAGTGGGTTTTCTAATTTAATCCTGTTTTGTGTAAATTGTCCGTGCTTATCTTGTCCTAACATCTCTGTTTTTTGTTGTTTACTGCAGGCTACAAGGCGTGGAACCCATTCCACACTCACTAGGAAAAGGCCTCGAAGTTAACCTTAGCTGCATAGCTATGAGCGGCATGTCAGGTGGTCCTGCAATATGCACCTACGGGGTGATCGGAGTGATCACTGGTGGCGTTCCCGAGCTGGGGACCACATACGCAGTTTGCACGAAACGGTTCGACAGTGATCCAGCGTTGGCTGACTCATTCATGTAAGATAACTTCCATAATAAATATATAATATTTCTCTTTGCTTAAATTCCTTTTTTTTTTTTCAAGATAGCTATTTTCTTACCTACTTCTTCTTGTTTATCATTTTGTACCTTTTTTCAGGATGAGAACATAGATATGCAGCTTGTGAGAGTGCTATATCACCACAGGATATGTTGTCACTGTCAGCGTCAATCCTCATGGTAATGAAACATTGAGTGGTAGTCTTTGTTCTTCAGTATGTGGATGTTTCATGTTTTGGCATCCTTTTGTAAGTGGTAGTGCTATCAACTAACCAAAAAAAAGATTTGGGGTTGAATTTGAGAAGGAAGTGAAACTGGTCACTCCAAGAGTTAAATCAGTCCTCCGTGACAGGATTAGTTTTTGGCTGAGTAGTCTCTAATGATGCCCTTTTCTCTTTCGGACTTAATGCTTATGTAACCCGTCTGTATGATCACATATATACATATATGAAGGTAGGAGACTCCCCTGCTGATTTGCCAAAAAAAAAGGTTGGTATTTCTGTGTCACTGTATCTATGCGCTTCTGAATTCTGCTAGCTTCTTATTTTGTTGGCAACTATCTTCTATTTTAATCAGTTGCCCTTGGCTGTTCCTGCTAGGCAGCTGTTGTCGTGTAGAACAAGACTAGTCTGGAGGTGCGCATTTGCGCGTGACTCTAGGGTTGGAGAAATTGGTAGGGTGTAGAAATGAAAATAAGGATAGTGCATAAACATGAGATTTAGATTGGTGAGCAGTAGAATGATAGTGCAAAAGATATAAACATGCGCCGTTTGCTCATGCAGTGTAGTTGCTGATGCTGCTGCTGAAGCACGAACTGCTGCTTGTCAATTGGGCACAATCGGCCAAGTGCGGGGACCTGTGCTTGGTGCTGAGCGAGCACATGCATTGGTGCTAGGAGCTTGCATACGGCGAGCAGCACAGCTGCCGCTGGCGAGCGAACAATAGCTGGTGCACGCAAGCACGGCTGCAGGGATCAGCGTTGGCTACACTGCCCGATCCCAACATGTACCATAGTGATCGACCAAAAGCCTGACATTACTTACACATAATAGCTTGCACTTGACGCTTCATCTATCAGGCTTTACTTTTTTTAAAAAAAAAAAAGGTGGGAAGAAAACTTGCCTTCTTACAAGATGATGGGGACATGGGGTATTGTACCTTCTGACTCAGACCGCCTCAGGAGCTTAAACTGAACTTGAAGTAAATGAATTTCCTTTTTGGAACCCTGATCTAGTTCTGGTTTCTATGTGATTGGGAGTTTGCAACTCTAATTCAATGGGAATTGCAAAGACTTCTCTAGTGCCAGGAAAATTAATGGCAACTGGATTGTCATTGTCAATTGCAAGGGGATGCATGGAGAAAAATTTACAGCGACGCATTTCAGTATTTGTGAAAAGAAAAAATAAAAATGGGCCTGCTAGGAGCCTAAGATGTCAAAAAATTAGAGCAGCTAAGACGATGGACATGGAACAAACAAGAGCTGAAAGAAACGTGATGCTAGATGCAATTCCTATTTGGGCCTCATCTCCACCGGGTATGCGCCATACAACTTTCTCTAGGGGCAGCTTTGAGATTCTTAATGACCCAAAGACATGAATCAGAATGGATTCCTTTTTTCTGTAGCAGAGGAGCAAATCTGGGTTACCAAACTCCACCGTGGCATAGCCACTGGCATCAAGAGGCTGCAAACAAGCATCACAGTCAGTAGTCAACTATGTTTTTTCAGAAATTTTCTGACAAATTATTACTAAATATGCCTATGAGAAGTTACCATAAACAGTGAAACATGTTTTTCTTTTTTTAAGAAACACCCATTTCAGGCATGTTTGCTGCATTGCAAAACATGAAAATGGCAAGGTGGGGAACGTAGCCATCACAAGGAAATAATGTTTTCTACTCTTTTTTTTTTTTCCTTTTCCCATCACTTGGACCATCATCAGTCTCTCATATATAAGTATTCCACCAACTATTATACTCTAGCAAGAGGAATCAAATGCAAAATAGAACTTCCTCTTCACGATCTGAGTTGCCTAATCACATAATTCAGTTTTATATTCTGTGTATCCCAACTAACACTTTCCAAGATACAACTATAAAGATAAACAGTAGAGCAAAATACAGGGATAGACAACCACCAAATGTTTTAAACTCAAATTTAACTTAGATAAGTTGGCCTACAAAGCACAACTATAGGATAATAGTCATTTTCAGTTCGCTACTCGTACAATCATCTAACTCTCATTTCCCTGTCTCGCAGTTGCCACTGAAACTGAAATTACTTTTACAGTAATTCATCATCAGAATTAAACAATGGCAGAATTTTTTCCCTAACTTTCTTGGAAACCTTTGTAGGTACCATGCAAAGGGGTGGCCCAACAGTTTCATAAATCCACAGAAACTGGAAAGATACTATTTGCATTAAAAGCCAAACTAACCAGAAATTATTAAAGTCATTGGTTAACCTATAGTAGACCCATGTTCTTTACAAAACATGCCAAAGAGAGAGGCAAACATATATCTACAATTATTATGCATTAGTGTGGCCCAATATAAGAGCTTCTATGTTCTGGCATGCATCAATCGATGTCCATAATGTAAATGATGTACCACTAATCATTACCATGTTGTTGGAAATTTTAAACATTCATGCAAATCAAATTCTAGGCAAATCTGAAAATTTTATTTCTAGATAGAATTTCAGTACAGAAGCAAATCCTAAGTTAGTGTTACAAGGAAAAAACAAGTAATGTTCAATTGCAGATAACAGGAACTTAACAATTCAAATGAACTTTATTTTGTAGTCTACAGAATCTTACCAGGTATCTAGCATGGAGAGGCATCTTTATTACAAGGCTATAGTTGCTTGGAATGATTAGCCTGAGATCAAAATGAATCTCCACAGATGACCGATTGGATAGAGCCGTGGGCAGTTCAAGGTTGGTGTCTCCAAAAACAGCAACATTAATGAAAGATTTTTAACCAAAAAAAAATTAGCAGAATACAAAAATAATGCAGTTCTACAGTCTACCACAGATTCAGATTTCACCTTTGTGCTCAACAAAATGCTGCAGCCCAAATGGGTCAGCAAACACACACCTTCTGGGAGTTTCTCAAGTATCACCAGATGGGTATCATAGCCATCAAGAAAATTAACCATAGCACTGTCACAGACACCAAAAATCCACAGAATAGACTAAACGCCGGTGAGAACCTTCACCAACCAGTTGCTGGTGCAATTTTGAGAGCATATAGGCACTTCGACATCAGCAAGTCCTTTGCATAATCCACCAGAATCAGACATTTCCACTAAGTCACGACGCTGAGCAAGCTGGCTCGTCAAGGTGTCGTTGAGATATGCATCACCAATGCACGGCCTAGAGCAGGGCATGCATTTGATGGATTTATGGCTTCCGCCTGCCTGTTCAATGTAGTAATTAAAACTTACCCACATAAGCATCAATCAAATCTGACGGAAACATTATCAGAAACAGGGTGTATCTTAAAATCCAAACGAGATATAGCTAATTACCCTCAGGCCACCCACCTCAAACAAGCATACATTCAATTCTAACTTGGGATAGATCCATACTACATACTGTAAAATTTCTACATTTTGCCTAAACTACATGCCAACCTAACAACTATGCACACAAAACTAACGATGTCCGGTAGTGCGGGGATATAGACAGAGATGGGTGGGGTGGGGAGAAAAATAGAAACTGAGAATGACGCGTGGGTCCAATCAAAGGTAGTTGATATAGAGGATATAAAGAATGTATGGATGCTGAAAACTAGATATAAAGAAAAAGAATCTTAATGATCAAGATAAAATATCTATATCCATACCTACTGATAAAAGCCAAGAAATTTCTGCAGTTTTTTTCACCCACCGTCTCTTTCGCCAGCTCAGTCCGCCTCGTGATAGGGCGAGGTGAGTAGGGCCACGCTCCGTCTGGATTGGAAAGAAACGGATCTGTTCCATACGTGAATCGTGTTAGAAACTCTTTCCTTGGTTCACGGATTGGCCCCGTCCACGCATGCACCTCTCCTGTAGCCTGGGTGCTGAGCGGGACGGACGGACGCCCCATGGGCCTATAGCTAGCTGAGCGGGACCGCCGCCAAGAGCCAGCGCAGCGAACTGTAAAAAATGAATACTAATAAGATTTCTCTAATTTTGAGCAAGATCATAGAAAACTATACCAATATGGTAGTACGTATGAGACAACATCTAATTCTGTTATAAATATGTCTAGGAAGTGCACTTAGAACCAGAATATTGGACTTCTCTTATAGCGTTTTAACATTCAAAATTTAGTATAAATTATTTTTACCAAATCTATCCTATAGTTGAAAACTTCGCTTCACCAAACGTTGAAGCCTCACGCGACGTAGGGTCCTCCTAAAATTAGAAAATGGATCCTACAGTTGAAAACTTCGCTTCACCAAACGTTGAAGCCTCACGCCAAACTTCTCACGCCGCGACGTCGTCCTCCTAAAATTAGAAAACTATAGTATTACTAAACTGTAATCCATAAACCATTGAACGGTCATGATTTCTAAAATTAGAGTTCTGATTTCTAAAGTTAGAGTTCTTTAATTACACGTTTTTTTCTAATACTACTTCTATAATTATAAGTATTGTTACTTGAGTTTACAGTATTAATGTCTTTTTTCTATTACATACCTGTCTTCTTAAAAGGTACAAAGTTTAGTAGATAACCAAAACTTAAATATTTTTTTATTAGAAACAGATCCTAAAGGCAATAATAGATTTATCCACCTTCTTTTTTTTGCAAGTTTAATCGATTCTTTGTGCATTCATAAAAAAATCTAATCTGATATATATAGTATAAGTTAGACATCAATAGGTATAATTGAATGATTGATGTTTGCTCAGTTCTTCTGTGATTATAAGAAACAATCAAAATTATCACGTAGTTTAGCCTCCTCTTGCAGTACCACCCTGTCGTCCACTTGCTATGTCGCTTCATCCTGGTCCCAGAGACCCAGACTCTCCCTCCACGGTCATGGCCCCGCAACATTGCGCACACCAGGATATGCTTGAAACTTGCACGGCCTGGAGTCCGCTCTTCCCTCACCATCAGACCTTGGGATTTACTATCGATAATAAAAAAAAAATAAAGATATGGCACATTTCAATGCATGTCAAAGGACAATAACTCGTCCAGTTTTATAAGCTGCAGAAATTAATGACAAGATCAACTCAACTCACCCTCTAACAACTCCTAACTGCAGAATTATATATCTAACAAAACACAGGCTGAAAAGAGGTAATGCTTATCCACAACATGGAAATCTCATCAGGCATTCAGGTTGCAGGAAATAAGAAGGCACATATCAAAGGATCTCACCGTGTCGCGGCTTACTTGACGGAGTTATTAAATTAAATTTAAGCATGCATTTCCCACCGGATCCATACTGATAGATTGTCACCCACTGTCACTTCTGAAAAGAAACTCCACCTTTTCCAAGGCTGAAAATAAAGGACACATAAGTATGGGTCAGTATATGTCTGCAAGTGTCTCTCAAGAGAAATTCAGAAACCATTTTCCCAAAAATGTCTGCAAGTGCCTCTCAAGTCTCAACAGCTGTGCAGCAAGTTGATTGATGTCATTAGCATCAAAGGCAGTAGGATGAAATTAATGCCCGTCTTAACGCTACGATAACATCGAGAAAGATTGTCACCCAAACTAAAATAAACAGTAGGCATCATATAAAATAATGGCAAAATCCCATTAATATCTTGTTTCATGTCTTTAAATGCTAATTCTTTTTACAGAAATAAACATGAAGCTACATACACGTATCAAAAATTAAAGTGTCCCATGAAACCAAAAAGTTGACTGCTAACATCCTCTCGACGGCTGTGCTCCTTTTTTAAAAAAAAAATAATCAAAACGGCTGTGCTCTTTGTCCTCTATCTCCTTGTCGCTGCAGTCTGTTTCTGTTAGTTGATAGCTTGCTACAGATGGACACCCGCAGGTCACAGTCAGGCTCAGAAGCTCAGGCCTCCTTTTTAATCTCTTTCTACTACAAAATTTGGCACGCTTCGCAGTGTCCTACCAGGCATAATATCCTGTACACATCATAATAATTTGCTTGCAAAGCTAAAAAGATAGATTAGGCAAAGTTCAAAGCATCACCCAAATATGAAAGCAAACAACCAGAAATAGAAAAAAATCGTTGCAGTAATAGCTGCTCCCTCCATTCCAAATTATAAGTCGTTTGACTTTTTTAAACTTTAAGTTTGACTACTGCCTTATTTAAAAAAATTTATGCAAATATCATCAAATTTAAGCTATTTTTGAAGATTTTATATTAACAAAACAACCCACGAAAAAGAAATAAAAATTTACATAAATTTTTGAATAAGACGAGTGGTCAAACTTAGGGACAAAAAAGTCAAACGACTTATAAATTGGGATGGAGGGAGTACATGGTAACTTGTACTCTTTTCCATAGGCAGTCCCATCGTCGAACACCTCGACCAAGTCCCGTCGTCGCCCAGGTCACGCTGCACACCGCTGGAGCCGCCCCGACCGACTTCCTTCGAGATGCGCCGGACACCTCGCCGCCGCCGCCGTGCCTCACGCCAAAGAACCTCCGACACCGAGGCCACAATCCACATCACCCACAGTGCTCCAATGCGGGTGCGATCGGGCGAGGAAAGGTCTCGTGGGGGATTGGAATCTGGGAATCTGGTGAGTTGCGGATGTGCCAAGGGGAGGAGTCGTGCCGCGATCGCCGCGGCTCGAAGTTTCTGGCGTTATTTTTGTTCCCCGGCCTTGAGCGGTGGTCGCGTTTGAGATATTCCGCGGCGCCGGGGATGATGTGAGAGATGTAAGACCTCCTGACAAACTTCGAATATCCGGATCCGTTGGTTGTTGTTTGTCGGTCCAAAAAGGAAAGAAGTGGTGCCTTATAGTAGAGATACAGGCTCTCGATGTAAAGATGCGAGAGAAACGAAAAGGTGGAAAAGCCTTAATCTATACCTATATATACTATTAAAGCACGAAAATTTCTGCCACTTTTTTTCCACCATCGTTTTCTTTCACCTCTCCCTCTCCGTGTCTATACCGGACTCTAGGAAAGCCCACGTAAAAAGAAATACCAAAATAAGTGGGTCTAAGTATTTTGATCCCGTGAGCCAAAACGTGATCAAATATTGGGTAGAGAGAAATACAGACGGACGATCTTCTCGGCCTGATTGGACTCGCTCGGACACATGAATCCAACTCACATTATTACGTCCTAATAAGGCAACTATAACCCAAAATCCATTGCTATCAGGACTCCTCAAACAAAACCAATAAATCATGATTCCTTCTTCCTCTGTTCTCAAACAGAACAAAATCGACAAATAGATATCATTGGAATAATAATGTTTCAAGACAATCAGGCCTCCTCTACCCAAATGAAGAACGGCATGGAAAGAAGAGATTTTAATAAGGGAATAATAATGTTTCAAGAAAAAAATTATTTTCAATGAATAGGGGAAGAACAATCTGGTGCAGCCACACACACACGTTGTTGAGCGTGAAGGAATCATGATTTATTGGTGCAGCCACCGGACCAAGGATGAGGTTGTTGCCGCAAGGTGGCGCACAAAAGCACATTGTGGGCTGCCGGGTACGACGTCCTAGCATTAGATCGAGCCCTCTCCGAGAAATCAGCCACAGTCTATAAGCTTGGCATGCGCTACAACTTATGGTCGGTCCACAACCGCTAGCAAGACCCTAGCATGCGCAGACATACATTGATGTCAACAAGCAAACTAGAGCAAAATCCTAGCCGCAACAACTACAACACATTTTTAGGCAACGTATCCTATGCTAACTAGATTCGTATGCTAACTATGCTAACTCCGATCTGAACCTCTCCATGAGCATCCGATGGATGACATAGGTGGGTTAATTTAGCACCTCCCACCATTAGCTTTTCTAATCAAATTTTTTCGGCACTTAAACCCACCTACATCTCCATCCATCGGATGCTCATCGAGAGGTCCGTGATCGAAGTTAGCACGCTTAGCATACGAATCTAGTTAGCATAGGATACGCTACCCACATTTTAAGGACTATACATCACTATAAATTGCGGCCAACATACAAGGCAAGGCGAGATGCTTGCCCTGTATTTTCACCCGTGATTAAATCTCTAATCAACATTACAAATTAATATCAACCTACAAAGAGAACATTTGATATCAAACAACTAAGCTAATACTTGAGAAGCCATTTTGCCAAATGTATTTAAGAGGGCTTTAGCCCCACCGGAGATACCACTTCTCCATTAAAGAGTCGGAGCGGCCAGTAAAAGGCTCTTAGCGGTTTGCCAACGAGGAAAACGTCCCATGGTCTCTGTAGACACAACCAACGTTATAATTTTTACCGTAGCAACGCACGGACATATTTCCTAGTGACAACTTAATCGCAAGATTTTTCGCTTATTTGGTAAAGATTCATCGAGGTTCGTGTATTTCAAGAAGATAGGTTCATGCGATCCATGTTTTTATACAAAATTTAGTTACCCCAGTAGCAACGCACGGGTATTTAACTAGTAGTTTAAAAATAGACCAGTTCCCGATGCAAAATATCAGAAATCTTGCAAAATTCACCAAAAATCACAGAAAAATAAAAAAACATGTCAAACAGTTTTGTTAATTTCGTATAAATGTGATCTATGCAGATAGGTTCCATATGTCCGCCAGCTACGTTGACGCTATAGGAAAAAAATGTCAAAGGACTCTTGGTTTTGTATAAAAACCAATGATCATGTTATAAAAATAAAGAATAGGAATAAAAAAGAATATCAAAGAATATCAACCGATGGAGCGGGATAAGGATTCGAGCTGGCTTTAGGCCTTTAGGCCCATGGAGAGGGCAAAAGAATAAAAACGGAAACATTTGTTTACAGACGTCCGGCCGTCCGGACGCGGCCGTCGCGGGCCGCGAAACGCCGAGGCCCAGCAAGAGTAATCGTCGTTCCGTTACGCAACCCCGGTTTTATCCCTAACGGATCGGCTTCAGGTTTCATTCCCCATTCGACTCGTTGCGTGGGGTTTCACGGGGCGGCGGCAGGGGTCGCCGGCAACGACTACTTCCGGCCGCCGGGTTCGACGCACTCCCTTCCTGACTGTAGCGTCGCCGAGGCCGGTGGCGGAGCCTCTCCGCATCGGCACAACGCGCGTCACCGAGCTCGGCAGCGGCGCTTCTCCGCACTGTCCGCGCGTCGCCAAGCCCGACGGCGGCAGCTCTCCTCATCGGCTATCTGAGCGACCTCCTGCAGGTGAGTTGTGTTGTCCTTCCCTCCTCTATTGAATCTCTCTCCCCTGTAAGTGATTCGAGCAACATGTTGCTATGTGGATGCATTTGTATTGCCCTCATTTTACCATGTACGGTTGCTATGTGTGGTTCATGTACGGGAGGTAGTGGATCTATGTATTCTCGCTGCATTTGTGCTTAGGCAGGATTAGTTTGTGCTGCTCCTCTTCGATTTCAGCCTCCATCGCCTTGCCCTGTCCTTGTGTGTGTTCCTGTGAATATGTTAGGTCTCAGCTCCTTCATACCTTTTCTGTTGCAGTGATTGATTTGCGTGCCTCTGTAAGAGATGGTGTTGCCTATGGTTATGCAGGATTAGTTTGTGTACAGTAAATGAGTAGTTGCTCCTGCACCCCAACTTTGATTTGATTCATACTTACGACGCCAATTTTACCCTGGGAATTTACCCTGTGTTGTTATGTGTTGTAACTGATCGGGGCATGATAGGGTTGCCTACGTGATATGCAAACAGCGGTAGGGTTTTCTACTTTTCTAGCACAATATATTCTCTATGATATGCTCAGGGCTATTATTGCACCCTGTTTTGTGTTTCTGAATTTTCTGAATTCAGTATGTATATAGCACCACTTGTTACTTGTGCTTTTCTGCCTGAATTCTGAATATGATTGATAGACTGAATAGGTCCATTGACAAATTGACCCACGTTCGCCTTTTTCTCTCCGTCGTGTACACCTACTCACCGCCGTACGTGCTCGCCTGGGCGGCATGGTTGCCGCGGATGCTGACCCCAATTTTGTTCCATCAAAACTGACGATGCTGCCCCTTTTTGTGTCTGTGTTGCAGGCGCCTCCGGTCCTCCCTTTCGACCATGGCTATTTCATATGTTCTTTTCGGATGTAACTTTACTTAAACTCTGATGTTGCAGCTATATGCAATCTATGTTTGCAATATTTCCTAGTTCGATTATGGATGTGGCATTATGCTCATTTGTCATGTTTCAGCAATCTATCACCAATGTTTCAACAAACCGATTGAGATGTTACATTGACTCATTTGTCGTGTTGCACCTATACATCTAAGTTGTAGTAACAGATCACCAATGTTTCAGCAAAACGATTGAGATGTTACATTAACTCATTTGACATGTTTCACCAATGTTTATTGACATTATCTTCAGTCTATCTTGCCATAGATGCTCTTAGTATTAGTTTCAAGTATAGTATATGCTATGTTTTTAGAATGAAACACTTGCTACACTACTAGTGAAACATCAATGAATTCCTAGCGTCATTTGTTTTCATGTTGCTGCTGTTTTATTTTTTCTAAAAGCAATGAACTCTATCATTCACATGTGCCATATATAATATATATACCTTCTATAATGAAACACCTACTACACTAGTACTAACATTCATCTCTTCTAACATACTCTTGTCGTAATTGCTCTACTTTATAGTGAAACACCTGCTACACTACTATCAAACATGAAGCAAACTCAATTGCAACAATGAAATATGGTCGTCATGTGTTTTCATGATGCCCCCGTTGATGGGCGGGTGGCGACAGAGGAGAGGAGAGCGGCGACCCTACTCGCGATTTGGTACTAGAGGGCGACGGAGGAGAGCCGGTGACCACTGCTTGTGATTTGGTGCTTGGATTGGGATGGAGTGGGTGACGAAGAAGAGCCGGCGCGGCGGGGATGGGCGGGCAGCGACGGAGGAAAGGAAACACACAGCGGCGGCAAATGAACGGCGGCGGAAGTGTGGAGGTTCTCGGCGGCGGGCCAACGGCCCGCACCATTAGTCGGCGCTTCGGCTCTCCTGCCTTCCTCCCGATTGGCGTCGTATTTTGTGGACCCTAAGTAGTTTGAATGAACCATGTAATGTACCAAGTACTTGCCGCTACTCATGGTGAGATGTTTTTCATTTACGACCGTAATCAAATACTTGGGATGATATGTTTCAAAGTGCTAACTATTTTAAATACTTGGGATGATATATTTTAGTCTTTGGAAAATTATGTCTCAGCTTCTCCCATTGTTTGTTTCAGTTTTTCGAAATTATATGTTTCAAGTAATTTCCATCTTAGTTGCTTCATTTTTTCTCAAGCACTTTCTTATGAATTCTATAAGCTTTTAATCAACCATGTTGCACTGGCATTAGTGCTCTATTTCAAATATTTGAAATGGTATGTTTCAAATGTTCAAATATTTTATGTTTCAACTTCTCCCATTATTTGTTTCAATTATTCGAAAAATATGTTTCAAATAGTACATTTAGAGTTTGTTGGTATCTGCCCTCCCATTGCATCCTTTAGAGTTTGGAACCCAGACCAATGTTTCACTACTCTCATCTGGAACAGCACACATCCTACTACATGATTACAGAAGAAAAATCGCGGTTATGCAACAACAAGGTCGACTACTACTACATGTTTCAACAATCATCGGGCATATTCAGCGATTAAAATAGCGCGCTAAGGAAAATAGCGGGAGCACTCAAAAACGCTATAGCGGCGCTATTAGCGCGCTAAACGTCATCGCGGCAACTGCTATTTGCCACTATTAGCGCGCTATTTGCCGCTATTAGCGCGCTATTTGTTACAGGGGGCATATTTCAGTACCAGTTTATTGATGTTTCAGAAGGATATTGTACATGTTTCAAGGGTATGTTTCATTGGCACATCGGAGACTCCCTCCCACGGCGCCACCACCACCCATTCTCTCCACCTTAGTCGCCATCGTCCATCCCGCCCTCTGCTTTCGGTTTTATGTTTTGATGGCACATCGCCCCGATGTTGCGGATAGATGTCGCACATGTTTCAATAGCAAATCGGGCGAGTTTCGGGGCCAAGGCCTCGAGGAAGAGGCTGCTGGTTGTCAAGCATCATCACGGGTGCGCTTCATATCGACTCCATCTGTTCCTTCTCAAAGCTGCGGCCGAGAGCTCCGGCCTGTGTGCTCCTCCATACGCCAGAACCCCTCCCCGACCACCTGCGGTCGACCACCTCCGCGCCATGGCGTCGGACTCGGCGAAGATCGTCAAGCGTCGCCGCGGCCGCGACCTCCGACGAGTGGAGCCCGTGCCCGGCGGCGTGGCGGAGCTCGCCATGGGTGTTGAGCGGCACGCCCATGGCGAAGCGATCGGGAATTCTATAAGCTTTTAATCAACCATGCCTTGTGGAAATGGTATGTTTCAGCGGCCGCGGCCGTGGCGAGTTTGGAACGACCCCAACAATGTTACTGAGCTGGTATGCTCGGCGTCGGCGGTGAGAAAATAGGGAGTCGCCGCACGTTGGTGCTTGCGGAGGGGAGGTTGGCGCCGCGCTGGTGTGTGCTCCTTCCGCCTCGCCGCCACAGCGCCGTGACGGAGAGATCTCGCCCCGCGCTGGCGTTCGCCATCCTATTCACCGAGCGCGCCCATTGATTGCTAGTTGATGGGCCTCGCGCGAAATTTGGTGATGGCCCTGGCGTCCGGACGAGTCTGCGACTTAGGACGTCCGGCGTATCGCGCCCCGAATAAAAAGGTGAACGAAATTTTCTTTTTATTAGTATATATATAGAATAGATTAGTTTAATTTATAACAATCCGTAACAACGTACAAACATATTTTCTAGTTTATTTTAAAGGAAAGAAATAGAGTAACGTGAGTGGTATTACCAGCTGCCATAGCGGTGCGGTTAGCGTATACCTAATCGGAGAGCGAGGAAACCAAACGGAGGAGGAAACGCATCCAAATTCAGCCAGGAAACATGATCCAATAAAGTGCGAGAAGCGTTCCTTTTGACCTTCTCCTTCTCCGTCTTCCCCGCGAGCGACGGCTGGGCGATACTCCGACGGGTTCGGCGCAGCTCACCCTCTTCCCGGCGAGCGACGGCTGGGCGATACTCCGACGGGTTCCGCGCAGCCCATGTAAGTTATAAACTGATAATAACCTTCCCTTACCCTGTTGTAAAAAAAAAAAAAAACCCTTCCCTAACCCTAAGGTGCCGTCTCTCGCCCCCTCTCGCTCTCCGACGAGCCAACAACTGGTGGGCCGCCGCCGCCGATGCTGGTGGCTGCTGCTTCTATTAGGTGCCGCCTCTCTCTCTCTCTGCCCCTCCGTTGACATCTGCTGCCGGCACCTCTCCTCCGGTCCTCCCTGCCGCTTCCCCTCCCCTTCTTCCATGCGGCCCCCTTGCAGATCTCTCTCCACTCTATGCAGATCGAGAGCTGTTGTGGCCTGCTGCTGCCCCTCTCACATCACTAATTCTGCAGTTGGCCGGTGAGGAAGCTGCCATGGCCATGGGAGCCGATGGTTTGGAGATGGGAGTTTGGCCTTCCCCAAACCCTGCTGGTCCTCCTCTTGCTCTTCCTCTTTCTTCTCCCTCGCCTCCCCTTTTGCTTTGCTGGATTTTGGTCGTGGCGATGGGGACGCTAGGATTTGGACGCCTAGGCGACGACTTGAAAACCATGCATCCCATCATATCAAACATATACTCATTTTTTCTCTCTCAGATTAATTGGGTATTCCTGGGAGTACCCATGCATCCAGCTAGATCCGCCCATGCCCTGAGGAATGATCCAACCTGCACCAAAAAACAATACCCAGTAAACCTTAAGTAGACTCGTTTCTTTCAACTACCTCAAGTTTTGAGGTCGCCCCTTTGTTCCTAGATGCCATTCAAGTATGATTCAATTAACTAGTTTAAAAAGACTAGTTCACTAAGGAATAGGTTAGCTGGTCAATATTTTGATAAATCAGTTGTGTTCTTAGCTCCTTTTTCAGTGGCTAAGAAATGATCTGATTCAGCCACCTTTGAGGTGACCAACCAAAATTATCAAAACTGATGTTTGGTGCTTGGGGTTAGCCTTATACTAAGCCAAGGACCATCAACCTTGGCAAAAGGCCTGTATTAGTATCCATATGATTGGTTTGTTTATGATAGTTTTACTACGTTGATTTACTGTTGATTACTCAACATGTTGCCACTTTGTTGCTCCAGTATTGGAAAAGATGCAAAAAGTTAAGAGGGGCAGTGATGGTCTCACAAGAAAATCACATAAGAGTAAAAGAGCTCGCAATGGTAAAGGAGACGTTACCGAGTCATTGGCCTCAGGTCTGCTGGTTCTCCCTCTTTTATCAGCACATCTTTGATCATCTGTTCTGTGATAGTTTTACAATGTTTACTGTTGATGACTCCATATCTCCACATTAAGCCCCTTTGTTTTCCCCAAAAAATTCTGCTTCAGTGTTGGAGAATATGCGGAAAAAAAACTAAGAGAGGCAATGATGATCTCAGAAGATCACATAAGAGTAAAAGAGTTCGCAATGTTGGAGAAGATATAAAGAAGTTAATGGCCTCAGGTCTGCTGGTTCTTTCTCTTTTATTAGCGTCTCTTTGAATGGTTTGGTCTGTGATAGTTTTACAAGGTTAACTGTCAATTACTCCACAAATCGATATTAAGCCTCTTTGTTCTTCCCCCAAAAATCTGCTTCAGTCCTGGAAGATATGTGTGGTGATCTCCCAAGAAGATCGAATAGGATTAGAAGATCTTGCGATGGCGGAGGAGAGAGAAATGAGTCAGGTTTGTTGGTTCCTCCTCTTCTCTGCATTTGTTTTCTCATTATTTGAGCACTCATGGTTATGCTGCATGATTTTTCTTTAACTAGGTGATTTGCGTGGGAACTTTAATCAAGATGGCTGGACTGGATTCAGTGATGAAGTTAAATCAAATCTGTCTAAAACTGTTGCGTCACTTGCTTTATGCATTGGTGAGTACATATGCTGCTGTACTCTTCTTAGTTTTCCAACAAATATATGTTGAAACATGACCAGTTATAAATTATTAATTTATTATGATCTTCTGTAGATAAAAGCGAGTTATTTGCATGCTCTGCCATAGTTATAGATTGCCAGGAGCATCTTACAAGGTTTGTGACTTCAAGAGATTTGGTTAGAGTTATAGAAGCCGTTGGCATTGGTGATACCTTACAGGTTGGTGCTGATAATCACCCTTTGCTAATTTCTTTATGTAAGAAATCATGATAATTTCGTGCTCTTTTTTTTGCCTTGTCATTGTAGATTCAAGTGTGCCATGAAGGCAAAACGTACCGGGAGTTTTGGATGAATCTGTTTTAGAAGACGACAACTTTGCTGTTGTTATCGCTCAGGAACAACCTTGATGTTTATATTGCTCGAACATGTGGTGGAAATGATGCCCATTGGTGATGAGGTAATAGCTTTAGGGCGCGACATCTCTGGTGAACTAAAGTTCACAAATGTGATTCTTGATGATGATGATTTAAGCGTAGAAGAAGTTGCAGATTGTAAATGTAAAACCTCAGAGGTACACTTGAGTTCCGTAACAAGCATTTTAGTCTTTCTATATACAATAAACTGTATAGAGATACAGGCTGGTGATTTAAGTGGAACTTGTTGAAGTGTAACCCTTGTTTTCTTTTTTGTTAATGTTAGGTCTGGCTAGGTGGGCCACTTTTTTTACTTTTGATGGGAAATTTATTGGCATGAACCTTTATCTGGATATTAAAAGAGCCTTTTTCGTATCATGGAGCCACATTTCTTAACTGGCTGGAGTGTTCATCCAAGCAAAAGGGAATCGGGTATGTCTTGTCCATGTTTGCCCTTCATCATTTCACCTACTGTGCCCTATTGCATGCCAAACAATATACGTATGCAGTAGCCTAGATCATTAGCTGTTCCATGTTGCATGCCAGACAACATATGCTAGATTGGTAGCTGTTCTTCCTTAGCACTTTTGGCACCTGTAGTTTTGCAATTTTCAATGTGTACTTTACTATGAGCATGTTTCTTCTCCACCTCTGCCATAATATTTGCTGTGCATTGGCATGTATCACAGTTGTGGAGTTGCTTTTTCTAGACAAGTCATATTTATTGTTCTAGTGTGAAAACTGGATGCTTCTCTTATTGAAAGGAAATTCACACACTTTGAGACACTTTTGATTTTCTTCCAGTTGTGGTGATTCTCGGTGACTATGTTTAAGCCTCTTGTTTTGTGAAATATTTGTATCCATGCAACTTCATTTCCTCTTCTTCTTTTCTTTTCTTATTCTATCTTGTTCCTTGCCTATGATTCTACCTATGTAGGTTTTGGTTCCATGTTGCATGTTAACACGCTGGTTTGATTCTTTTTTATTTTTGGGTTAATAGTCATATTGGCATTCTTCAGCAGGTTTGAAGAAGGACCTATAGGTGAGGAATCTAACAACCATCCAGAAGGTGACAACCATCCAGAAGGTGAGCACACAGCTACCCTTGAGACTGATTAACATTTTGGTATCATGCAAATTGTTGTCAATTGTGATGCTATATTTGTATATTTATTAGTTTTCACAAGCAGTACAGGTTTACCTTTTGAATTTGTATTTAGTAACTGTCATCCTTTTTCACTTGTAATTTCATAGTGTAGTGCTTATCAGTTAACAGTTTACACAATGTTCTTGAGTATGTTCACGTGGAACAACTTTTACCATGAAATTTTGCTCAGGTTGTTATCATAATCTAATAATTAAAATTTACTATCTGCAAAATTTATGCGAAATTACTTGGCATGTATATTATATATGTTAGTGCTAATTGCTTGACCTTGTTGCACCTATACACAGATGGTCTTGGCATGCAACAGTTTTGGCCACTGGGCGACATGGGTTACCCTATGCCAACAATGGTGTTAGATGGTGAGTCAGTGCTTCTAAATTTGATTACTTTTTACAGCTCTGTTGTACCACTAAACTATTCTACATGTGTCTTCCACCAGATGACATTATTTTGGTGAATACCTTTGAAGAGACTTTTGGTGACATATATCCTAAGGGTCTGTGGAGGGAACTCAGTAACAAAGCTTCTTCTAACATAGATCGCTATGTTGTTGCACTTGCTTCATATGATGGTACTGTGATTTATAATAATGTGCCATTTACTGCGTCATTTTATATCACTTCTATTTAATGATGAAATCATGGTACACAGGATCCAAAAGGTCTTTCTCATGCACGGGCTTTTTCATCGAATGGAATGGATCAACGGCTATTCTGACATCAGCAAGCTTGGTTAGAAGTTCTAGTGATGAAAACAAGATTGATGAAAACTTGGAGGTTGGTGCTCCACATTGTTCTATGATTGCTGGTCTTTTAAGGAACTACTGCTTAAGTTTCACTGTATTATTTGTAGATTGAAGTACTGCTTCACAGCAAACGGCGCATAAAAGGCACGCTACAGCATTGCAGTCTGCATTACAATGTTGCTCTAGTCAGTGTCAAGGATTGCCTTGTTCTTCGTCCAGCAAATGTTCAACGTTGCCCGTTTGGGTGGTCTAAAATAGCAGCTGTAGGGCGTTGCCTTGAATCAGGTGAGCTAATGGCTACGAGTGGGAATCTGGTACCCTGGTCAGGCACACTTGATTGCCCGTACATTGTACGTTCCACGTGTAAAATCACCAAGGTACATGTTTCATGTTTGATGTTTTTCCTTGCTTAGCTAGTTTTGCATGGTCCAATAGTGAGCAGTTGCATCAGGATGAGTTAACTAGCTAGCAATATTTATTTGAAATAGAAATGACAACCTGTGCACTTAACCTTGCTAGGCTGGGATTGGAGGGCCGCTTGTTAATATGGATGGGGAAGTTCTCGGAATGAACTTTTATGACAGGAGAATAGGAACTCCTTTCCTTTTTTGGAGTGATATTGAAAACATTCTAGCATATTTTAGTGGAGAAAGGTATGCCTACTTACATTATTTCATTTTTTCTTCCAATTTTTCATATAGTATATGTGAAGTTTGAGGTAGCTGTCAAGGATTCATGTGTACTTGTTGGGGGTGAACATTTTAATAAAAACCTTGCTGCATTAAGCAGGTTCAGCACTGAAGCATGATTTCCATCACTAAATGAATCTTTTTATTGTTGTGTTCGAGTGACAGCAAGGCTGGTGAAATTGGGAGTGACAGTGTTTCCTCTGGTGCATCTTTCTGGAAAATGGATGGAGATCACAGTGATCGGTTAAACAGGTAGGTGTTTTCTGATTGACACATGTCGGTCACTGTTAATTAAGCTAGGTACAGTGCATGCTTTAAAGTTTGCATAGATAAGTAATCAATACTATACATACACAGGTGGCCCGTGCCGATGCCATGTTGGCGTCATAGTGAGGATGTTGATAAGGACAAAACTGAGGATGAGTTGGTGAGCTTTGATCCCCAGACCGGCCGCAAGAAGAGATACAGTTACATACTTGGAGTGAAAGTTGAACTTTATTAGGAGCTGTCACACCTTCACTTTCACTAATTATAGCTTTGTTGTGTCCTTGGTGGGTTGAGATGTCTGAAGTAATATAACCTGTTGGCCTGTGGCTGTAGCTTGCACAAGGAAATGGTTGTTGCCTAGTCTTGTAAATATTACATGTGCTGTGTGCTTTGTCCTTAGAATTATCCAGTAGGATCAGTATAAAAGCATGTACTCTGATGTACTTGAGTTGTGGATTTGTGGTTAATTAATTTACTATACCTACGTTATACTGGTATATGACACAATTTAACAGTATCTCTACTATAATGCCCCACTTGAGGGCTCACGAAATCAACGGCACACAAAATAACGTCAAATGATTCGAGGGCCAGGATTCAATGTTTGATGCATGGTCTGACATCTCATCCCGCGCGGCAACGCACGTCTGCAGCCAGGATCGAATCCCTGCCCCCACTGCTCCGTGCCTCTTTCATTTTGTTTCCCGGCGTGGCAGTCCAGGCTCCTCTCCCCTCCCGTCCCACACCTCCCCACGCTCGAAACCCTAGGTCCAGTCCATGGCGGCGATGGCTGCTGCTGCGGCGCACTGGAGGATGCGGCGGCAAGCCATGCCAGCGGTTGCGGACGGGGACGGACATGCCCGCGCGCTGCTCCCTCTCCTCCCCCGACGCCTCCTCTCCCCTCACACGGATGGCCAGGCCGCCGGCGAGCCGGTGAAGAGGTTGGGGAGGCCTGAACCTACGCGCCCTCCCCCTCTCCCCTCCCATGGTAAGGCGCTGGCGGAGGGCCAGCCGTGACGGCGGCCGGCCAACGAAGCCAGCCTGCTACGGCCTGGACGATGGACGGCGCCTACTTCGTCGGGCGCAACGAGATCCTCGCGTCGAGAAACTCCACGCTGCAGCTCGGCCTCTCCAAGGTGGAGAAGGTAAGCAACATCTGCCTGAGTCCCTCTTCCCGATATGTGCTGTTCGCGTTAGTGGCGTAGCCTAGGTTTCGCGAATTTGTGGGAGGATGCGGGCTAAGCGGTTGAGTTCTGTTCGAGTTTTGACTTTTGAGTCCCTGAAACCATTCGTGGATTTCATGGTCTGATGTTCAGTGCTGATTAGAATTGATTCCAGTTGTGTGATGTGACCTGTCATTTTATATATGCAGTAGCGTTATTTTTTGGGCAAGAATTCGTTATGCAAGTGGTGTTAAGGCCTTGTACGATCCTATTTTCTCTTATTCCTTTGCTGATTCGAAGCAATTTAATGATGGAAGGTACTGAAGCAGGTGAAGGTACTGAAGCAGGTGAAGGCACTGAAGCCAACGATGATCTGTTTTTGCTGCAACTACTTGGCTTGAGAGTGGTGCATGATGAAACTGATCTATGTCTCGGTGTCTTATATCAGTCTATGACGAGCTCAAATAATTTAGTTTAATTAATTAATTATTTCTTTCAGGGCACTGGCTTCTTTACTGTGCTTTATTGGATCTTCTTTTGCCTTTCTACAGGATGCAAGGAAAAGATGTTTCCGACGACAATCCTTGTTCAATTTGGTCTTGTTATTGGTTCAGATAGGATATTTGTTATATGTTGCGAAGCTCAAGGAGAAGATCGAGTAGATGTTTAAAGGTCAAAAGGTATATGCCATGAGCTGAAACTGCTATTCAATTGTTCCATCACAACTTTCATTCAGTATACATTTCTATGTAAAGTGTGCCAGCCATGGAACATTAGGTACTTTTTATTTCCTTATCTTTTATTTGTTAGTGAGCTGCAGGAAGCGAAATGCCGCTGCAGCATGAACGCCGGAGCTGTGGCCAAGTATGGTAAGCAACATTCTACCTGCTATGTGTTTGTTAAAATGACTTTCCATAACTAGATGCAAAATCAGCCCTCTTGATTGAGAATACATGTCTGTGCCAGTTCATCCCTTCCAGCTCCCATTAACTATTATCTCCACCACATGCGAAGGTGGCCTTTGTGAGGAGGCTGACGCAGTATGAACCAGGAAAAAGGTCAACCCTGCGAGTAATGCTGCTCACATCTTCAATCCTGTCGTTTCAATCCTAATTTAGCTGTTTGCTAATACTGATTTTTATCCCTATATTTTTTGTTCCACTTAGCAATTGTTGGTGAGTCATCATCGCCGTCATCTTTCTTTCAAGAAATGGCTTAACATGTTATTCCCATCTAACATTTGATGGAATTTGGTTTGGTGGTAAGAAATTCAGAAAATTAAAATATCAGGTACTTCGATTTCTGTTGTGTTTCTTTGGGTTCTTCACTTTTCTATTTGAATAATTCACTAACATAGTTTTCTATTTGCAGTTGCTGCACCCTTATAAAATCAGGGAGACCGATAGCTGGTAGGAGAGATTTAGCTGGAAGGAATCATGACCTCTTTTGTCCAGAGCATTTCAGGTATGCTTGATTCATCCAAACCTGTGTCATATTATTTCATCCTAATTTAGCTGGAAGCAATCAGTTGCATCTTGTGCCACCAGTTAATCGTTTAGCCTCTGATGAAGGCCAACTGAATATTGTGTCATCCAGCAATGGCAATTCAATTATGCACCAAGTTGATGTCACTATATTTTGAAGGTTAGTTTATGCAATGATTTTGAGCCCTGAATATTGTGGTGGCATCCTTCTTTTGACCTCACGCATTTAGTCCCACTACCATAATCCAGCTTCTAGAAGGATGTGTGTTCTTATAGATTTGTCAGCTGCTAGAAATTCGAAGCTAATAGCTCAATCCGAGATGGTATGCTTGCATGTCTTCTATCAAAACACCAGTTTTTTGTTTCAAGAAACTACATATCAATTTAGTCGATAAATTTAGCAAACTGTGAGTTAAGTGAGTTTTGTTTGGAATGTACAGGGTAGCATTCTCCAAATGACAGAACAACAAAAGGAATCTCTGCAACTACCCTTCTTCATGGAAGTTTTCATGATTGTTGTGTGGTGCATTTGGAATGATTTCTTGGATTTTCAATGACACACTCCCATTGTGGGCTTCTTGGAAGGCTTCCTTCTCCACTGAAGTTAAACTTCATTTGCATGGAAAATCATGTACTCCATTTTTTTCTTAGTTTTGTACCCCTCCTTGTCACTATGCTCATGTTTAGTGGCTCTTGGCTAACCGCTTTGTAAGTGTCACACTGTACTTCCCTGTTTTGTTTTAATAATATTTGGTGTTGTGCTATGACATTTTGCTCCACATTTTCCTGCAAAGAAAAAGTTTCATCTATTAAATTGACAATTTGTTGTTGCATGCACATTCTTGAAATGTCGCCAGTAAGCGTTAAGCACGGGCACTATACTAGTTAATATCTAATTAGTGGATTATAATTAAATACAGTAGAATAGTACCATTACATTTATTATCAAACAATATTTCTTATACTAATTGTTTTCTGAAATTTGTATATACGATGGTAAAAAGGAGAGCAAAAATAACATTTTTATTAAGCAGCTGTTTCATCCTTGGCAAATTCTCCATTACTCTTGGGCCACGAAACAAATAAATAGCTATAAGCGCCGCTATAGCGCCGCCATTTGAAACACCGCACACTATTGTCAATTTCCACGCTATTGGCGCTATAAGCGCGATATTGCGCCGCTAAAAGCGCGCTATTTCCATGCTATTGGCGCTATATCGCGCTATTTTTTATTGGGGGCTATAGTGGCAAAGCAGCGGTGGTGGTGGTAGATAGCATAGTTGCCGCTATAAGCGGCGCTATAGCGACGCAATAGCGGCGAATAGCGTCCAAAAAAGTCCAACGCTATTTTCCATAGCCCGCGATAAAAAACATGGCTCTTGGGGTGTCATTTGTCAGGCCTAAAAGCAACGGACAAGTCTGGAACCAACAGCTTATCAGTGTCTCTACACTGAATAGAGCTGCAAGGGGGATGGGTTGGGGCGCTCCTAATCCTGACCCTGCGCTCCACTCATATTTAGTTGATGGTCAGGGTCGACCCTGCGCTCCTAATCGCGACCATGCGGAGCACCGCGGTTCGAACCGCTCGGCATCGTATTCGTCCGTGCGTCCGCCGCATCGTATTCGTCCGTCGTGGTGGGTGACTGGGCCTCCGGGTGCATGGCTGCAGCATCTCTTCTCTTACTATCGAATCCAAAGCTCAAGCTCGGGCAGGAGAGCGTGGCCACGTCGCCCGCTTTTCCCAGCCGTCCGATCGGGGCGCGCTGAACGGTTCAGATCGTCACGAGCCCCGGTCATTTTACAAAAACGTCCTCGACCTTTAGCGAAATCACTCTTCAGTCCTCCCTTCCTCTCTCTTTTCTTCTTCCTCTCTCCCTCGCGGCGGTGCACCGCCCACTCCCTCGGCGGCGCCCACCGGACGGGCACCGAGCGGGGCGGGCGACGGTGACGGCGCCGCGACCACCGACGCTTGCGGCGCTGGCGCTGGGCGCCCCCCCCCGCCCTCGGCGAGACCGCGCTCCTCCACGCCGTCGGCGACCTCGCCCCGGCGCGGTCGCCTCGGCCGGTCGGTCCAGCACGTCGCGGAGCCCTCGGGCCCGCGCGACCCGTGGCGGCTCGGCCACACCGGAGCGGGCGGCGGGGCGCAAGCACGGCAAATACATCCATCCGGTCGCGATCATGCACGTGCGAGGCTTGAACCACCGGCTACGCACCACTCCACGGCACGGCGGCGCGCCCGTGCGCCTCGCCGAGGGTACCCACCGGCCATCCGCAATCCACCTCAAGAAATCAAGGTCGGGACCGGTGGTGGCGTTGAACATATTTGGGCTTCGAGCTCGATATCGACAACGTCCACAATATGTTCGATGAAATCCCAGAAGGATGAGAGAGCCCGCGGCGCGAGTGCGATGCTGCGGCGATGCGGCGCGCCGAGGGTCTGGTCCACTAGCACGTGCCAGCGCAAGGTCTCTCAACCGCCATCCGTGGCTCTCACCTGTCTCCGACTTCCGCCTTGAGGCCGTCCTCCCCGTAGCCGTGGCTAACTGGTCATCGGCGCCGCAGCCACGACCGCGAACAGCAGCGTGCAGACCTCTCCAGCGCGCTGCCTCCGATCTTCCCGAACCGGCGACACCACCGACCAGACTCTGGATTCGATGTTATCATGCATGGCGTACAGGAGTTGTTCGATGGAATGCCCATGAGATAAACAAAGGGTACTTGCTTGTATGGCCGTACTTGCTTAGCTTGGCTGTTTCATACATGCATGCTGTATGCTCATAGTGTGGCCAAGCCGAAGATAATTGATGACTTCACGGAGCAGATATGCAGATTTGGCACCTGCCAGCGAGCAAATGCAGCCGTCTTTGTTGCTCGATAAGAAATAAGATTTTGCAAAGAAAAAGTCTTCAGCATTAAGCTACAGGTTTGTTCCTTTGATTATTTAATTTCATTTGCATCCTTGTATTGTTTCAACAATTTCCTAAATCTAACTCCCTGCTCTTACACTTCCCATATGCTTGCATGAGCTACATATAGCATCTAACATTTCAGGATCAAATATTGTGCGTTACCGTGTAATATTCGGGGAAAAAGAAACGTGAGACCGACGGTACTTGCCTTTGATGTGAGTTTTTTTCACCCTTTTTTTGGGTCGATAGAGCTAAAGACCACAAATATTTTGTTTGCATTTTCAAGCTTCAAAGCAAATAAGTTTAGATGCAACATCTGGACCTGCCCCAACTCTTGTAGGCCATATTCACCTGTGCAGAGATATTATATTGCAGCACATGGTAATAGTCAATTTCCCAAATGTTTTTCCTTACTACCTTCAACTTAATATGCCATTGGCATCTACGGTGGATTAGATTTTGAATGCTTCAAATCAATGTGCATAAAAACCTTTTGAACCAAGCAGTGTGCAAGGGCAAGTAGTTCTAACGAACAAATAACAACAAAATATTTCTTTGTCTCTGCAAGGTATAAACAGAGGCAATCTTTAAGTCTGTCGACCATGTGCGAGTGAACCATGTTTATTAATCTGTACTACAAAGGATGGAAGTCACTTTGCTCCTTTGTGTGTCTTTTGTTTGTACGCATTTTTGTTCAGCTTATTAAATGTCAATACTCAACGACCTCTGCATCTCTTACTACAATCTATCAACTATATGAAAGAATTTCCAATTTCAGATCGTATTTCTTCCTCTGCTAAATCACTATTCTAGAATCTCATTGCGTACACAGCAGTGGCAAATTCATAAATAAAAAAACATTTGTACAGTCAATTGTAGAATACCTACACTAGAAATTTTTTTTTTTTTTTTTTAGGGGCGGCAAAAAGCTTTGCCGCGATTTCTATTAGACGATAAAGAAAGGCAAGTGCCGGCCCGGTTTTTTTGACCTGAAACCAGGCGTAAAAAACCATACAAATGTGGAGGGTACCCTACTCCCGCCCGCACACCTAGGTACCAAATCTACTCAACTTGCGCCACAACTAGCGCCCACTCAACTCCACAACTAAGAACTACTAAACAACTCGACTAGCAAAACAAACCGGATGGAGAACAAGGATATACAATAAGCCCCCCTCGGTTGGATTGGGTCCTCAACACGAGGTTCCATCACGCCTCTCGGTCGGATTGGGGACGTCGGCGCGAGCCAAACACGAAGAAAGGCACAAAACCAAGAAGAAAAACACAACACTCGCAACACGAATACAACACTAGAAATTACTACATGTTTTTCTCCTACTGATACAGGTTCAGAATTAACTTCAGTGAGCATTGTGGATAGCTAGAGACATTCATCCAGCAGGGCGCAGCAAAGCTGCGCCTGTTTTCTAGTTCACATTTAAACGGACTCATTTGTGACGAGCACAGGCAGGTCAAGAAGAGGCCAACTTAAATAATAATGATGCTATCAATATTCAGAACGACATTTTTTTCTGTGGCACTGAAAAAAGAAAAGGGAATACAAGCACCGTCAGGTATTGTATACAACAGCATTGCCTGACAAAGTCAGATGGAGACCAAACTAGCACTGTTTTTGCCTGACAAACAAAAGATCTGTACTAGACAAATAGAGATACAAAATGGATTACAGAAATACTCCTACATATGTTTGAACCAACCCAAGACACCCTCCCTGCCTGCAGTAACGGTGGTAAGAAGACAACTAGAGCAGAAGTGTACAATAGTTTAGCATCCTAAAATCTGAATACAATGATTATTCAGGAACTAGTAAATCTGATTCAGACTTCCCCCTTTGCACACAAGACAACTAGAGCAGAAGTGTACAACAACATATGTAGTTTATAGCATCCTAAAATCCCAATACTTCATCCAAGGGAGCTTCATCCCTGTCAAAGAAACGAATTTGAAGAGACATTATTTCACACTTAACTGAATGTTAAAGCTTTCATTCAAATAACCATTCAGTATCCAAAAATGCATAAAGAAGGCATGGTTTTAGAAAGTAGCACAGGCTGTTTCAGAAATAACAACTCGTTCTATTTTTAGTCCAATTTTTTACACAAGCTACGGCTTGTACTACCAACTCTGTACAAACTTATCAGCTCTGAAATGGCTCAATTTACATGAAGAGACAGATATGCTCTTTGACATACTAATAATAGAAAACATAACTGAAAGTAGACAGCTACTTCCGATGTTCTAGTTTAGATAATGTACTAAACTGGCAGTAGCTGGCAGTAACCTAGCAAACGGAGGCTTATCTCTGTGTTGGCGAACGACTATGACAGGAGAACAAAGTAACTGAATGGCCACAAATCACATGTTCACTCAAAAGAAGAGGTATCCCTCTCTAGTCTCCCTATGGAATGCAATCAGTTAATTTTTCTGAATACCAATTATTCAGACTATGAATAAATTGTGGAGAGGCCTGGTTACTGATTAGAAACTAGCCACAGCTCATAACTGACAGAGTAACAGATGTAGATATCACAGATTCCATCAACAAAGACAAACAACTGTGACCAACAATGACAAGGACCAGCTCTAGATTTCTGGCTCCTCAGTCAAGCATCTTTTGGTTCAAAAGCAAACATGCCCATGCGTGAAACAGGACATAACACTTCTTGTGCAGTCTAGAAATTACACAGAAAGGGGCAAAACATATGTACTCCCTCCAGTTTGGTATTAGAAGTCGTTTAGGATAGCGATACTGTCTCCAAAACACAACTTTGACCTCTTGTTATTATAAAAATATTTATGGAAATGTGATATAGTATTTTTTAAGACAAATCTATTCATATAATTTTCACATTTGCAAACTCAACAACTTAAAAGTTATTTATGATTTAATTATATTCCCAATGTTTGACCCAAACTTTGTCCAAAATGACTTCTAATACCAAACCGGAGGGAGTACAATAATATTCTCCACGTGCAATTTCAGAAATATCTTACCGACAACCTTAACACCCATTTATTAAACAAACCACCTATTCTTTATGGCTAGTCCAAACAGTGTTCCACAATTTGCAGGCAGATATAGATTTTGGTATACACTAATATTTACATTTGAGTGAATTTCATTGGCGGTCCCTAAATTATTCTCATTTGTGTCATCTAGGTCCCCAAACTATAAAAGTGTACCTCTAGGTCCCCAAACTATTTTAGTCTTGTGTCATCTAGGTCTCAAAACTATTCCAGTTGTGTCATCTAAGTCCTCATACTATTTGTTAAGTGGACTGCAAATTATCATTAATTCTTAAATCAATTAAAATCTCTAACTTATATAATTTTAGATAATTCCTTAATTATATAATTAATAACTGAAATCACTAATAGTGGACTGAATCACTAACTTATATAATTATATAGATAATTCATTAATTCTTGAATCAATCGAAATCTCTAAATGAAATCACTAACTAGGCTATCCTACTCCTTTGCTTTCACATCCTACTCCTTTGCTTTCACATTTCATTGCAAAATACCACCTAGGCACTGCACTGGGACTGAAGGACATCCTACTCCTTTGCTTTCACATTTCATTATTGTAACTCGGTGCCCTTCCAACACTATTAGTGAAAAGCAAGGTAAACCATTAGAATGTAAGTAACCAGGAAGCAAGCTAACCAGCAGAGCCAAAAAGGAACAAATTAAACAAGGATAAGTGGTGTCCTAGTGGGTTAAGGAAACAAAGCTGCCCCCAATCGAAAGGCTCGAACCAGAAAGCTGATATGAGCATTACAAACGTGGTTACCTGTAAGTACAGTTTTCCAACTATTTATTAGCGTGTAGCTTATATATAAAGTGTAGACAGCAAATGATACACATGGGTAGGTACAGAAAATGAATCAAAGAAGGAAGCCAATAATAGCTACAGTTCAGAAATCAGAGAAATAAGCAAACAAAAGTACACTGATACTGAAGAAGGCCTATGTAATAGATTACCTTGCTAGAAAGTCCAACCATCTTTGTGTTGCTCTGAAATCTATTGAAATGTAGCATGCCGTCTTCAAAGTCACTGCAACTATTGCAAGACAACTGGATTGTGAGAACTACTACTACTTTCAAAATATGATGAGGTGAGGGTTATAGCCTACGATACAAAGTAGCCTACGAAACTGAGCCCACTCTACATGGAGGTTCTACTACCATGCTATAGGGTGGAGTTTTATACGTTGATTAGCAGTAATAACATGGGAGCATGGAGTAATCCTGTGCCTGAAGCAGGATTGGTGTAGGCAGTCTGAGCATAATTATACAAATATTGTACACAACAATGTTCATTTTCCCACAGATAAAACCTGTTATCGCAGGTGTGGAGTAATAAAGGGCCAGACAGATAGGTACATAGCTGGTAATACTACACAGGCTATCCTAAGTAAGCATAGTCGAAGTAAGAACATAATAAGTAGGCATAGAGTGAAGCAACGAAGCATGTGAAGAAGCTGATACGTGTTTTCTACTACCTAGGATTGATCTTTTTTTCAGCAAGGATGCTCTGATCATGCACCCAAAAAAAGACTCTGGTTTGCAAATAGCTATCGGGAAAAATAATAGCTGTAGTGCATCAAACTCATGTCGACAAGATTAGTTAAAACATGGATGGATCAAAGTGATTCTTTACTGCAGCAAAAGAAAAACTTAAATATTTAAGTCACTTGGAAACGTATAAACTGAATACATATCCTCAACGGGGGATGCTGTATATGAACTGTCATAAGGTATAGCTGGTCAGGTGCTGACACAACAGCACAAGGGGGATGGGTACATGGCACCACTGCCTTAACAGCTGACAGCAGGCTGAGAAGGTAGTAGCAAAAACATCAACTGAAAGCAAAGCACTGTACAAATATTTTTTTTTGAACAAAAACTCTTGTATGCATGTTTGGAAGTGGCATAGCACAACAATAAGAAAAAAAAAAGACAATTGTCTGTATTAGGATGGGAGCAATAGATTTTTTTTTTTTTTTGAACTACAGTAACTCAGATGCTATTCCTTGTGCATATTATTTTTCTAACTCTGGAAGCTGCTGCAGGTATGTCCTTTCTAACTAACAGTAGATTGGGATAAGGGATTCACTTACATGGGTGTAATATGGAAAAAAAAAAAACAAAGTGGGATAGAGCACTATTATTATCCTGCTTTATCAGGTGCAGCCATTTTGGAGATTATGGCCTTACCTAATCAGCATGTGTGGAACCCATGTATTATATTATTCATTAGGCATTAATATTTCTAGCCTGGACACCCAATCTGTAGATAGCATCAGTAAATTCTATAGTATTATAGGAATGCAAATAGAATACATATAGATTAAAAAAATATACTATACATCTAACAGGCTCATATCTTATATCTAGAGCACGCGGCATCATTTTATAAAAAAAGTTGTAGCTATACAAATAGGAAGAGAACAGTTTTAGTCTGAACTTAGTAAGTATGTTCTGGCTCAGGTTTTGGCTTGCTAAATAAGACGATAGAATCAACTAACAGACGAAAAGAAAATTGCTACAATAGCACATATCAGAGGGGGAAACGACCTCAGACAGAAGAATTAAACCAAAAGAACAGAACGTGAACTACTTCATATGTAGTTGTCACCTTCAGGAGAAAGGAGAAACATAAACAGAGCCACATGTGGTAGCAGTAGAAACTGTCATTCGTGGACAGCCAACCCATTAGCAGCAGCTACAAATTATATACAGAGTGGAAAAGTTACCATTTACATATCTGAACAGAGTTGCATACATATCTGAACAGAGTTGCATATCAAAAACCTTTGTCCAGGAATAAGCCCACAAAGATCAGATGACCCCCATTGTTAGAGTATAGATCTGCAAAACTATACACGTGTGCTGTAATCACCTCCAGGTACCACTGCATAAGGAATGCAGGTTAGCCTAAGGATACTAATAAAACAGCACACAGAGCATGATAGACAAAGTAGGTGCGGCTGTGATCGAAGAGAGCACACAGAGCATATTGTTGTATAACGTGTAAGCACACCAAACTCAAAATGAATACGAAAACAATGAAGGCGCATTTCGAAGCTTCACCTGCCAATTGAGGCCATGGTAAATCTTTTTTTCACGTCTTGGATTTGTAGAGAGAAGATGGAGCGCCACAGGAAGGTCCCTGTTCTTCCCCAAACAAGAACCCCAGAAAACAGAATCCCCAAATATCAGTGCATCCCTAATAACATTCTACCCCAAACAAGAACCCTAGAAATCAGAATGCCCAAATATTAGTGCATCCCCTAACCGTAAGGTAAAGAGATTCGGCCATTTACTTACAGTAAGACGCTGAGGGACCAGTCGACGTGGATGGGCTCCCCTTGGAGGAAGTCGTAGACGATTAGAGGTTTTCAATGTCTCTTCTCTATACAGTCAAGGGTACCCATGAAACCAGTTCATCTCATCAAGCAATTCATGATCAAGCAACTTAATGCCTTAATCAAGCAACTAGTTACTTGGCTGCATGTCTTTGGCCTGTTCCAGAAGCTGTGAAATTCATATATTGTCAAGGAAACAAAACTAATTTCTGCAATATGTAATTGAAAATCATCCAATGGAAATAACAAAGATGGCAGTAAAAAGGATGTGAGGCCACATGCGGTGCATATAACATTACTGAGTCGAACACTAACAAAAGTTGCTTACAGATTTGTTCTCCAACCGAGTACTCCATTCCTGTTTTATTAGTACTCCATTCCTGTTTTATTTCAGAAATGAATATTCAAAAGATTACCGCAGGGATTTTGGAGTCACCTAGCTAATAACATCTGTTCAACATTAGTGATCTTTTAACTCAGAAACCAACTATGATCATCGATGTACATTTGTTCTCTACCCTCACAACTTCAGCTCAATCTGTGTGACAAACGACCTCTAGATTTGGAAACGTCAAGGGAAGACCTCTTGATCTGATTCATTGTCATCCTTAGACACATCGGCCCCTCTCACTTCCCGAACTCTCTTAAGTGGTGATGGAATAAATCTGGATATTAAATCCCTGACATGTTTCGCAATCATCACTAGTTTCATTTCAGCACCACGTCCCAGAGGCATGACAATCCTGCACCACAATGCCCAACGACCGCTCATCCATTGCAAATACAGGGGCAGCAAACAAACGGTTGGACTTGTTTCTGGTCTTCTCCTTGTAAGGACACGCAACCAGGAAATAATTATCTGAAGCTCTGAGGGACTTATCATACCGCGTGAGATATGATTCCAGAGATGGTAATGTCACAAAGGTTGTGATCCGACAGGAATCGATTGGTGTAACCGGTGGAAACATCAGGCACCTTGATAGGGTAATTTTTTTCTTCTGCTTCCATAAATTGAATAGTCTGACACTCAGCAGGCTCTGTTCTGAGAATGCAATAGGGTGCTTTTATGATTAAGACTGATGCATTGAGCTGAACTTTGTTCCAGAAGCACACCTTAACATTATCTTTCCTTCCTTCAACAAACTTCGACTGTGTGAAGATGAATGTACTTGCTTTGTTCACTGCTGCAACAAACCCACTGCAAAAATCAGTGCCTTTCTGCTCTCCAACTATCACCAAGGACCTGATTACTGCATCTTCAACCCGCTGGTCATCTTTCCTTGACATGTTTCCTCCCTAGGCAGAATTTAGTTAATAAAATCAGTACAAAAAAACGCAATAAAACACTTATTAACCCCATATCTAGACAATCAATAATGCACAGATGCTTTCCTGCAATCATTTAAAGAAATATGACAGCCATTTTGGCTAACTGAACCTTTATTTCCATCATAAAAGAACGGTAACATTACAGGGTGAATGATGGAGAGAACAAAAAGGAGTTGTTGAAAAGGAAACTGTACAAGAACTAATAAGGGAGGCAAAATGTAAATTTTACATAAAGCAAAAAAAAACTACTCCATTCATGTAGCACTTCCTCGTGTAACAAAAGGATGAGATCATCATGACAACACCGATAATTTTTATCATTGGACTCCTTGTGCCTGAAAACATTGAGAGTTTATGCACTTATATATTCCCAAAAGTATTCCATCCATTTCAAAATGTAGGTTGTTTTGACTTTTTAAATACATATATTTTACTATGCATCTAAATATAAGGTTATATCTAGATACACAACAAAATCCATATATATAAAAAAAATCTAAACAACGTACATTTTGGAATGGAGGGACTACAAATCAGTAGGTGTTGCAAATTTGTTACTAGCTTTGAACAAAGAGGGCCGGGCGGGTCACACCGCGTGGTCGATGAGCAAGACTCCAATATAAAGAAACCACCAGCTGTGTGAAATGTTCCCAAATAAGAGGGGCGAAGCCATCCACCTTATGCTCCATAGATAGCAAGGTCATCAATTTCAGCAAATTCCTGAGCAGCAACATGAGAGAGCCAGGAATGTAGAGAGATTTACCTGCGTTTGACCGAGCCCGAGGAGGAGTGGGAAGCTGGATGGAGGTCAGATACTGGCGCTGCAGTCGATTGGGATTTTGCCTGTTCTGTTCAGCACAAGTTTGAGGTCTCGACGCGGCATCCAGGAGCTCCCCGCCGAGGTCTCGATGCCTGTTCTGTTCAGCAGCAGACGAGATCCCTGGGCGGATCGACAAGGTAGTAGAGGTCGCAGGAGACGAAGGCGCGCCCACACCGCAGCCGTGCCCGCGCCGCCGCCGTAGTTCGCTTTCCGGAGACAGCCGCCGCCGCCGCAGCCACTGCTAGGGTTTAGGGAAATCTAGAGGGAAAGAAGAGGGTATCAGGAAGGGGAAGGGGAAGGAGAGCGAAGGAGAAGATGGGGAGCAGATCGAGCACCTGGATATGGATTTGCTTGGACGGCGGCGGCGGCGGCACCGAGCTGGCGGCGGCGTTCTTCACTTCGCGTCAGGTCGCGCGAGATGGTGGGAGCACGGGAGAACACACGACCCGACCCGCGGCCTAGACGGCGTAGGAGGTTTGGGCCTTGGGGCCTCTTGGCCGGATGTAGTCTGCACCGTCGGCTAACCTAGGAGGCGGAAAAGTCCAATTTTTGCTCCCAACTATCGGGCCAGTGAATCGATTTTCCTCCTCAATCAAAACCCGACGAAACACCTCCTCCAACTATCAATACCGTTTAGCTTTCCTCCCTCGGCTGTTTTGCGGTGGTTTAAGTGACGTGTCAATGTGGGCCCCACACGAGGAGCGAGAAAGAGAGAGAGAGCACCGGTCCCGACGGAGTGGCGGAGAGCTCAGCGCGGGGCGGCGCCGCTCCCCGACGCCGCCACGGCCACGACGACGCCGGCGTCCCACGCCGACAATGAGCCGCTACGGCCGGGAGCTTCGCGCCCGCGCCATGGAGCACCGGCAGCCGCGAGGAGCCCTCGCCACCACGGCACCACGGCCGGGCCGAAAGAGAGCGCGGGCGAGGCGAGCAGAGCTCCCTGGGCGGTGCGGCGGCTTCGGCGGAAGAGGAAGACGGTAGCCACGCAGACCGCGCCGCCGACTTCGCCGTGCCGAAGCAGCCGTGCCGTCGCGGCCAAGCGCTTCGCCGACATCTTCTTCTTGCCGGGGGCCGCCACGCGCACACCACGCCGCTTCGCTGGCGCCGCGCCGCTACCAGCTTTATCCGGCCCGGCGCCGCTGCTCCGACGCCTGCGCCGCGCGGCTCGCGTCCTCGCACGCTCCGCTGCCCGCGCTGACAAGGCTGGCTGGCGGCGACGCGCTTTACGCCACCCGCGGGCGGCGAAGCCGCCGCCCCGCCCTCCTTCACCGTCCGTCCCTCCACGGCAAGGCGCGCGGCCCCGAAGCGGTTCGCTCCGTCCGGCCACCGTCACGCCATGCGCCTCGCCGCTTCGCCGGCCGACGCGGCGGCGTCGAGCTCAAGCGCCACCGTGCGAACTTCGCGCGGCCGGCGCGGTAGCCGCCGGTTCCGGTGGAGAGAAACGACGCTAACGGGCTCAAGTGACGCGCAAGGACGGGCGGAGCCGGCTGCGCGAGCAATTTGACGGAGAGGAGAGGTGGTGGCGAATTTCGCCGGCAATCCGGAAGGCGACCAATGCTGCACATGCCTTCCCGCCGACCTCTCCATGTGGTGGCGAATTTCGCGGCGGCGTGGGGTGGGGCAGGTCGGATGCGGCGGAGGCTCGCCGGCCGTGGTGGCGGGGCTCCTCGGCGGCGGCGGTGCTCCTCGGCCCAGGCCATGGACGGCGCGGCGGCGGGGCTCCTGCGGCCGCCATGGCGGCCTCACACATGGCGCGGATAGGGCTCGGGCGCGGCCAGTCGGAAGCTCTCCGGAAAGAAAGCGGCCATGGCGGGCGGGCACACGACGGCGAGGTCGGGGTACAGCCGCAGCGGCCCGGGGCGGGGGCGAAGCTCCGCGGAGGGCAAGGCCGACGACGGGCGGGAGCGGGCGGCAGCGCCCACCGGTGCTCTCTCTCTCTCTTTCTCTCCTCCTCTCGTGGGGCCCACATTGACACGTCCACTTAAACCACCGGCAAAACAGCCGAGGGAGGAAAGCTAAACGGTATTGATAGTTGGAGGAGGTGTTTCGTCCGGTTTTTTGGTTGAGGGAGGAAAATTCGACTACGCCGATAGTTGGGGAGCAAAATCGACTTTTTCCCCTAGGAGGCACATGCCGACACGCGAGGCTGCTAGAGGCCCGGCCCAGCCTGCACAGGCGAATCACTAGTCCACGAGAGAAGGCTGAATTAATCAAGCCCATTAAGAAAATATGAAATATCATTGGTGTGAATACTACAGTAGAATTATGTGCTCTCGACGAATTTAGGGATAAAGTAACACTGAAATATACGAAAGCACAGCAATGTTGTACTGAGGTAAAATGGTTTTAGGAAAAACATGGGTTGAACATAGCTTGAAAGTTTTGTATAGTAAAATAAGATTTAAAACAATTACTCCATATGTCCTGCAATGAATGAGCAGCATTTGAATGTCTCCCTTCACACCCTATGCTACGCATCTAGTCCTCTTTTTGTCCATGTTCATACAATCACCGATGTACCTGCCCCAAAGATATGTTCACCTTTTTTAAGAACGAGGGAGTACTCATAAAACGATTGAAAGCTAGAATTAGGAATTGCTGAACATGTATTTTTGTTAATCTTACCAAAAATCATGAATTTTTGATGGAGTGTTTTTGAACTTTTAGAGAGATACTCTAATAGCTTATAGGAAGAAAACATTAAAAGGATGCCATGGAAACCTGGTGCAGCTACATACGCAAGCAGAGGTTTTTGGATACGACATACGAACGCCTAGGTCAAAGCCGTGGTCAGAGCACACGAGGATTTCGTTTTTGAACGTGCAAAATGGTCGATCTGTGGCGTCACTGCCGTGCTGCAGCGGCTCGTCGACTACTGAGCTAGTTCTCTGACCCGTTGCCGGACCATTTGGCTCTCTGAATTGAACGTTGCTGAGCAGAGAGTACAACTTCCTAGAGTGCCACAAGTCCTAAACTGACGTGACGACGCATTGTGGAATGTGGTGCTTCATTTCAAATCCGTACGCCACGATATGGACTGAAAGAGGTCTTTTTCGGATCTATTCCTTCAAATCTAAGAAAAGTAGCTTAAAACCGTTGAAAATAGGCCATATGCCTCAGCAGGCTGTACATCGCAAGCTATTAGAGGTCAGCTTAGGTTTGTACCTTAACCTCAGGAAATAGAGAACTCTAGATCGTCGCAAAAGGAAAAAGGACTCCTGCTGCTGCGTTTGTACCTTAACGTGTGGATCAGCGGAGTGGAGGCTCAAGTCCACTCGTTCTCTACTTCGGGTCACAAAAAAGACTTCCCTCCACACACTTATTTTTTCACCTTCGTGTTGCCCTTGTTACTAGAATGAGTTATTTTAGGGACGAAGGAAGTACATAATAGTACTTGTGACATTAGTTTACATGTAGCATACGCACTCGCTTGGTTGAAAAATATAATTCTTGTTTTTTGGAGTTAGAATTTTCAGATTGATCAAATAATATAAAAGTATTAATACTCATACATAAATAAGTATTATTAGATTAATTATAAAAAATTATAGTAAAAGAATTTAACTGATTCTAAGTATAAATTGCATTAATTTCTTCTTTTGGGACCTCCTCCCTAAAAATAGATGATTTTATAAGATTCACATTTTTTTTTGCTAAAACACTTGCATTCTATTTTTCAATGCACCTTTGTTTTGTCACAATATATCTCTTAAGGGGTATTTTAGTAGTTTTTTTTTTTCCTTCAACCGTTGGTCTGTGTGAGAGATTTTAAAAAGTCATGTCATACAAAACATTCCTCTATGACTTCCTCTTCTTCCTGAGCCGTGGGGATTTATATAGCCAGCGCGCAGAGTCCAGTTTTTCCGAAGCCACCTTCCCGGGCAGGCAGTTTTCTAGCCACATGTTGCTGTGGGGCCCTCCCTCTCCATGCAAACATCCAGAGCGTGGCCAGCGGCTCCTTTCATAAATCCAATCCCTAAACACTGAATACTAAATCTAATACCTAAAGATTAAACACTAAAATGTAAGCTATAATCCCTAATCCCTAAACACTAAATCTAATCTCTAAACACTAAACTATAATCTATAATCTCTAAACACGAAACACTAAATCTAATCTCTAAATACTAAACCTTAAACTATAATTCATAATCCCTAATCCCTACTAAACACTAAAATCTAAACCTATCTCTAACCCCCATAAACACTAATCTTTAAGATTTGTAGGAGTTTATTCATTGTGTGTGGCTGAATAGGGGATGTTGCACGAATCTCAAAGTAAAACACTTGCATTCTATTTTTCAATGCACCTTATTTTTGTCACAATATATCTCTTAAGGGATATTTTAGTAGTTTTTTTTTTCCTTCAACCGTTGGTCTGTGTGAGAGATTTGAAAAAGTCATGTCATACAAAACATTCCTCTATGACTTCCTCTTCTTCCTCGTGTGATCGAGCTTGGTCGGGGTGGGTGTTATTACTGTGTGGTTGTTTCAAACTCCTGATTTTTGCTTAATGAAATAAGTGCTAAAGCACGTTCTCCAAAAAAAAAAAAAAAAAAAAAAAAATGATGAAGAAATTATAGAGGATTATTCATCTCTTCTTTGAAAAAGAAGTGTATTATAATGTGATGATTAGAAATATATGCAAATATGACCTTTAAAAATAAAAAGTATATTATATATGTATGAAAATACAAATTAACCTCATGTATTGCACCTGAAACAAGTCACGTATACAAGAGGCCAGTTTCATGCACTACTGGTTGCTACCTTACACTCCTACAACTTTTACCAACTATTTTGTCTCTCGAATAAACTTTATTGGCCAGCTATTACAAGCACTACGCAAACCTTAGTAATAATTTGCATATTAGAAATAAAAAGAACAAAAGAAACCCGTCGAATGATATTAAACCCGGCCGTTAATAATCAGTTATTCACTAGTCCAGGCTGTACTACAGCAGTCCTGTTTCCAGTTCCAGCATGCATGTAAGAGCCGATGATCGACATATATATAGGACTACAGTATATAATTTGAAGCCTCCCTCAGTGAATTCTGAAACTAGCACAGGGTGACAGAGGGATCGGCGCGGCCGGCCTGTTAGGCGCCTAGCTAATGGCCGTCGCCTGGGCTCGGGCCCTGGTTCTTGATCCCGCCGAGCATGTCGACGTTCATCGCCATGTGGCCTGCAGCACCGCCGTCACGCTGCTCGTCCGCTGTCCCGACCACCACCGTCTGGATGATGTAACCCACCGCCGCCGGCGCCGACAACTCCACCGTATGCTGCTGCGCACCATCTCCCTCTGCCGACGACGACACCTTCAGCGGCCTACTGGCATCCGCGACGGTCGCCGCGAGCAACAGGAGGCACGTCGCGAGGAGCAGGAAAACGACGGCGGCCGCCGGTGCCGCCCGCTTCACGATGCTGAAGTTGGTGGCCATTCTCTCTTGCCGTCGATCGACGGATCAGTCGAGGAACGAACGCTACTCTCTGCCTCGATCGGACACTACTAGCACGCACACACTGCAGAGTGCAGACGACGACCGTGTGTCTGGTTTGATTTGCACCCGAGCCGTGGCGTTTTATATAGCCAGCGGGCAGGGCCTGCCGGCCTGCCCGGTAGCGTAGGTATGCGTGGTACTTGGGCTCCTGGCAGTAGGCATTGACCAAACGGGCGGCGGCCCGGCCGTCATCACCGGTGGAGTCTTTGGAAATCGGCAGCAGCTCAGCTAGCATCCCGGGCCGGTGACCTGACGACCAGCAGAGGAGGAAGCGTCGTGGAAAAGACGACACGGGGGCAGCTGGCGACGACGTACGAGGTCGCCGTGCCCGTGCACGCACAAAGCTCGTTCTTCCCGGCCGCGCGGTTGGAAGTTGGGGCGTGGGAAGTTAGAACCGCGATCGAGAAAATCCGCGGTCCCGAGTGTGGACTTTGAAAATGCAGACGGCCGGACGGCCGGGGCGCCGACGCAAAGAGGTGGATGACGACGACTGCTCGACGAGGCACAGACCAATGCAAACTAAAACTCGCTCTCAGTTTGGTTAGTGGCGTGGCGTGGCCTCCGGCCGGCCGGTCTCCCAGCTGCATTTCCCGGTGAAAATCTGTTAGAAAGGAGAGATCGCTACGTAGAGAGGACGTACAGAGGTAGTAGGCTGGACGGATCGATGCGTAGACGATTGTAGGTGGCGAGGGAGAGAGCGAGAGCGACAGAAAAGCCCACGCGCGCCAAGTCAGCGCCAGAGCGCGGGAATCAGTGGCGAAGCTACGTCCGGACCGGCCGGGGCGTCGTATGCTGACGACGTGACGCGTGTGGCGTGCGAGCCAATTCTGACTCGTTGGTTGCTGGTCTCTTCTTCGCCCGCGTCACTATAGCTCACCAGATACAATGCCTCAGCAAGCTAGTCAGCAATTCCATTTATCAAAGACATCAACACCCGGTTGTTGGTCTTCTTGCTGCGTAGCAAATTAAAACCCAGCGCTTGAATGTTTAATTGGGAGCTCATCCGATCCTATTCGTCCCCGGCGTACAAATCAGATAAACATGACCGTGCGTGGCAAATTAAAGTGGGATAGACATGATAGACCTTGTTTGATTCCAAATAAGTTGGTGACTTACTCCTAAGTTAAGTGACTTAAAATCAGTGATAAGTTATTATGATTGTATAGTTGTAAATGACTTATAAGTCGTTGTATGCATACAAAAGGGGTGACTTATAAGTTTTAAGTAGGAGTGTACCAACTTATTGTTTATAGGTTACATGACTTAATAAGTAATTAAATAACTATTGTTTGACAAAATAAATCACTTATTTCACTTTTTGACTTATCAGTTGGTGACTTATTTGGAACCAAACAGGACTTTAATCTGTTAATTTCTTAGAGCTTGTAAAATTCTTTAGAGCTTGTATGATCTCAAATAAAAATCTATAGAGTTGAATACGAGTGTGTAGCCAAATTTATCTGAGATTCAACTTAATACACATGTTCAATTCTTTAGAGCTTGTTTGGCTACGTTCATATTCACGTCGATCCACGTGTATTGAAGTGTGTTAATTGGGATGGAAATCTGTTAATTTTCCATCAGTTGATGGAACGTCTACGGTTGGTGACTTACTCCTATAAGTTAAGCGACTTAAAATGAGTAATAAGTTATGATTGTATAGTTGCAAATGACTTATAACACTAGTACCGAAATGATTTTGCGAGACACTGGAAAATCTTTTCCGTGGCGGCGTTTTTGCCGCCACGGTTAATAATGGCTTGATTAACCGTGGCGGGCATTTTTCTTATTATGCGTGACGGGCAATTTTGCCCGCCACGTAAAATCGATTTACCGTGACGGGCGTTTATAAGGCGCCCGTCACGCAAAATAGAGGAATTTTCCGTGGCGGGCGCTTTAAAACGGCCCGTCACGCAAAATAACCTGAGGCCCGCGACGAAGTCCAAACCCACACTCGCTATCGGGCCATATATATTAGAGGACACTAGGGTTTCCATCCTCACCTCCCATCCTCTCTCAGGCAGTCACTCGATCTCTCTCTCTCCCGTCCTCACCTCCCCACACTCGATCTCTCTCCCTCCCCATCCTCTCGCGAGCCCGCGCTCCCTCCCTCCTCCCCCCACCGCGCCTCTCCTGGGCCGGTCCTCTCCCTCCTCCCCCCCACCGCGCCTCGGCTCCTCTCCCTCCTCCCCACCCCGCCTCCTCGGGTCCTCTCCCTCCTCCATGGCGGGGCGCGTGGTCCTCTCCCTCCTCCGGTCCTCCCCCTCCTCCACGGCGACTCCGGCCCGGGCGGTCATCTCTGTGGAGGCGGATCCGCGCCGCCACGTCCTCTCCAAATGGCGGCGGATCCGACCACCACACGGCGGATCCAGCGAGCAAGACCTTCCGGCGGCGGATCCGGCGGGTCGGGGCTTCCGGCGGCGGCGGCGGGCTACGGCGGTGGATCCAGCGGTCGGGGCTTCCACCGGGCGGATCCAGCGGTGTGGCGCGCGCGGATCCGCGACGGCCCCTTCCTCCTCAAGACGACGACGGCGGCGGCGGCCCCTTCCTCCCTCGCGGCGCGGCGACGGCGGCGATAGCGGCGGATCGAGCGGGAGCCGCGCGAGGGCGGCGCGGTGGATCCGATGGCTGCGCGGGCGGATCCAGCCGCGGCGGCGGAGGATCGGGCGGCGGCGGGGTCGGGGGCCCGCACCTAGGCCCGGATCGAGGCCCGCCCGGGCTTTTTTTTTTTTATTTTTTTCGATTAACCGTGGCGGTGCCGCCACGAGTGTTCCTCCATTTACCGTGACCTCTCGTCACCGACGGGCGTGCTTGCTCGCCACCAAAAATCTAAAACGCCCGCCACTAAAAACTATTTCGGTACTAGTGTAAGTCGTTGTATGCATACACAAGGGGTGACTTATAAGTTTTAAGTAGGGGTGTACCAACTTATTGTTTATAATTTACATGACTTAATAAGTAATTAACTGTTATTTGGCAAAATAAATCACTTATTTCACTTTTTGACTTATTTGGAACCAAACAGAGCTTTAATCTGTTAATTTCTTAGAGCTTGTAAAATTCTTAGAGCTTGTATGATCTCAAATAAAAATCTTTAGAGTTGAATACGAGTGTGTAGCCAAATCTATCTAAGATTCAACTTAATACACATGTTAAATTCTTTAGAGCTTGTTTGGCTACGTTCATATTCACGTCAATCCACGTGTCTTGAAGTGTGTTAATTGGGATGGAGGAAATCTGTTAATTTTCCATCAGGTGATGGAACGTCTACGGTTGTGGATAAAAGGATCGATCAACACTCTCGAGACTTGGCTACTACGACGTACTCCCTCCATATTGAAATAGAAGACGTTTAGGACAGCGACACGGTCTCCAAAACACTACTTTGACTTCTTTTTTCTATAAAAAAATATTTATTGGAAAGTTATATATGTATATTTTTATGAAAGTAATTTTCAAGATAAATCTATTTATATGATTTTCACATTTCTAAACTCAATGACTTAAAAATTATTCACCATTTATATTCCCAATGTTTGACCCAATCCTTTTCCAAAAACGTCTTCTATTTCAATACGGAGGGAGTATACTATATAGAGCTAGTAGTATCAATAATGAGATCACTGGAGTAAATTAGCTTTGCATGGCCGGAGACTTGACAGGGTTTCCCACTCTCATCAGGTGGTCGGCACGCAGATGAAGCACACTGCAGTCACATCACACGTCATGTTTTCCGCACTCACCTAGTCACCTTGCTCAGTCATATATTTTGGTAGTGGAGGAGGCGGTAGGATCGCTTCACACGATACGCAAATTAGGCTATACCCGCCGAGCAGGATTGTGTGCTGCTCATGCATATTGCGCCATGCATGGAGCGTCATTGTCGAAGCTCCGTGCCTCACAAGAGATATACATACCGATGTTGGATGATTCAATGGATCATCACTATGCTGACTTTCTGCGAATGTTGGAATACTAAGACATTTTCCCGCTTGGAAATTTGGATTGATAAGATGAGAGGTTGGTACTTTGTTCCCCAGGAGGTCTTTGTTATAACACTGTTGAGTGCACTCTGACCATATTTTGTTAGGCTCGTATACATGCAAACTCCCACGGTTAGAAGATGTTTAGGACAGTAAGGCGGTCTTCAAAACACAACTTTTCTATAAAAATTTATTGAAAAGTTATATATGTATATATTTTTATGAAAGTAGACAACTTTATTGATATAGTTTTCACATTTCCAAACTCAAACGACTTAAAAATTATTCATGATTTATATTCTCAATGTTTGACCAAAATCTTGTTCAAAATATGTCTTTTGAATGCGCTACAGAGGGAGTATTATATCTATATGAATACATTAGTGAAACTATAATAAATTAGAGGAAGGTGCACTTCTCTTGTAGGTGTAAAATTTAAGCCGTAACCATGGTCGAAATTTTAATTATAGTAGTGACTTTTTAAAATTTAAGCCACTTAGCTTCGCCACTATGTACAGTATATGGGTTGAACCGAAACACACGGACCAACATAGACCAACTAGGCTAGTACAATATGAAGCAAATTTGGCCCAACAATAGCCCAATATTAAAATGGTATGGTACAACAAAGCACACGCAACAAAACTAAGTATGGTTGGGAAGGAATTCGACCCAACAACATGAAGTGATGGGAGGTGATTGGACTGTGTTGCTACTATTCGATTGGTCGATTAATTAGCGATGATTCACGAGACTTGTAGGGGGATTCACTCATTCCATGTTGTTTTCACTAGGGACACTTTGTCAAGAACCATACCGGCGAGGAGGCACGACCTGATGATCGTCCGGCAACAGGTGACGGGCTACAGCAAGTTGGCTAAGTGAGACTTGTGTTCGTGGTCGTTTTGTGTTTGGGCCTGAGGCCGTTTCGTGTCTGGGCCCGAGGCCATGTAATGGAGTCGGAGTCGGCCCACGGCCCGTCGAGTTGGCTGATATAGCCAGCGTCGTCGTATGGAGTCGGTATCGAACAACAGAACAGTTTCCCTATAACCGCTCATCTTAATTCGAATTCGTCCTCGTTCTTCGTCTGTTCTCATTCGTTCCCCATTATCGTGCTAATTCTACCCCAAATTCTAGTTCCAGTCCACAAATCCGTCGCGATTCCAACCCGGAACGTGACAATTGGTATCAACTCCCTTCGATTAGGACCGGTGTCTGATTCGGTTCGTGTTCGTCGCTCTAGCGCCCGCGAAATCAACGAAGGTGCAAGCTCAAATGGCGGCGATGATGGAGGATTTGGCGACCAAGTTCGACGAGGTCTCGAAGATCCTCGACCCCGTCGTGGATCTGGCCAAGGAGTTGACCGGCTTTCGCGAGATGATGAAGCAGACGCTCGATGCCGTCCTCGGCGTCAGCACCCAGCAGGCGGCAGCCGACTCGCTGCTCACCGATTTGCGCGACAGGACGGAGGTGGCGGAGTCGACGATCCGCGGGTCCTCCAGCGACATCGACCGGCTCGTCAGGCGTATGGACTCCTTGAGCGCCCCGCTGAAATCTCATGTTTGGTTTTGGAAATTGATGACACACTTGTGGACTAATCCTTTGCTCTAAGTGTTGACTGTGAGATAGGATTAGGTGGATGACAAGGAGCATGATGATCATGAACATGGACAAAGACGGTGGACATGATGGATCGTCAAGCTCGGTGATCGGCTTGAGAGGAACCCGGGAGATCAAGGCAAAGGTATCTTGATAGGGTTTTCCTTTGGTGATCAAGACACGATAGAGCGTGTGATCACATTATAGGATAGATAGCCGACTATCAAGAGGGAATGCCGCGACAATCCTTTGGTGAAGTGCTTCTAGGTCCAATTGACTTGCATATTGCATTTAGGACATGAGAGCACTAACTTCGATCTTGCCTAACTTATCGACGTGCTAACATTGGTGATAACGTGGTCATCTTGGACGTGTTGGCAACCCATGGCAAGAGGCGAAGCAAGTTTGAAGCAAAGAGCAAAGAAAAAGATGAAGATGCTGCTGAGAAAAGGTGACCGGACGCACGGTCTCCTGACCAGACGCACGCACCGGTGGCTCCCGGCCGTGGCGTCCCGATCAAAAATAACGAAAAGGTGTAAATCGGTTCTCGAGCCGGGACGGCCGCAAGGCATTTGCTCGGCCGTGGAAGAGAAGTGGCGGCGGCGCCCGGGATTGGGGAGGATGTCGGCCGCCGCTCCCCCATTTATACGCCGCGGCGCTAGGGGCTGCGGATGGGACGGACGGCGGGATCTTCGAGGCGCCGCTAGGGACGCGTGGCGGCCATCCGGCGACACGGACGCCGAGGGGAGCAGGTGGGCGCGTGCGCCGCACGCGATCCCGGGCGGGCGGCGGCTTGGGAACGCCGGCGGGGCCAAAGCGTGCTCGCCCTAGGGTTAGGCGCTGCAACGCCCGGTTGGGCCTTTGGGCTGGCTCGTGGGTCGGTGAGGAGAGGAGGTGAGCCGGGCTGCGCAAGGGAGGAGAGAGGAAACAACCGGGCCGGGCTGCCGCTGCGCGCATAGGCCAAGCAGAGAGGGCCTACTGGGCTGGTTTGAGAGAGAGGGGAGAAAGGAAAAGATGAAGCTTTTCTTTTATATTGTGACAAGAATTAAAGGGAGATTCAAATGAAATTGATACGAGCTCGAGAAGGGTTTGAAATAAATTCACAAAGACGTTTGGCGGGAATTTTCACCAAGGACAATGAGAAGGTTGCCACGAATTTGTGATTCTAATCCATCGAACTTGATTAGATCCAAACGAGGTTGAGAGAGGAGCATCTAGCTGTCGCCAACACGTTTTGGAAGGAGATCCGATAAACCAAAAGGGGTTGAGTCCGCGCTATGGCTTGGCATAGGCGACGTTGGCTAGTCGTGGTCTCTATTGGCTGGCGGTCAACGTAGGATATGGGCTACCGCTGATCGCATGGTAAGGCGCCTAGGGCTGGTCGAGACAGGTCACATGGGACTATGGCTGGCCGGGCAAGGCTACGAGTGGCCGTGCAAGGTTACGATGAGCTAGAGAAGGTCATTGCTAGCTATGAATGGATGAATAGGGAAATGGCCAGGAGGTAGCTACAACGGTTGGTCAGATCGAGGGCGTTGGCATGGCTCATCTTGTCGACGGAGACGTCTCGTCGTTGCAGTCTTCGGAGATCATAAGGGATAGATAAGGAAGGGATATTCCATTTAAGATCCAAGAGATATGAGAGATAATCCGAGGACGATTGGGAAGAGTTCAGAGGAGACAAGAGAAGCTCGAGAGAAGCTTAGGAGAGACTACGAGAATCGACATGGGAGTTGGGAAGGATTTAAATTGAGGCATGAGATATCTCCAAAAATTATTAGGAGAATTTTTGGAGAGAGGAGAGAGGAGTTGCTACGGTTTGTGCACTCCGACACAAAACCCTAACTCAACTACAAAGCTCCAAAAATCACGCTACAAACAATTCTATATGTATGCAACGTCTTACTAGTAGGTCCACTTACGTTTGACCTAGCAACTACATGATTCAAGCATTGCGGGGAAATTTTTTTAAAAGTTCATAAATTTGGCTTCCCAAAAATCCGAGGTTGTTACAATTAGGTGTATGACAAGGAGCATGATGATCATGAACGTGGACAAAGACGGTGGACATGATGGATCGTCAAGCTCGGTGATCGGCTTGAGAGGAACTCGGGAGATCAAGGCAAAGGTATCTTGATAGGGTTTTTCTTTGGTGATCAAGACACGATAGAGCGTGTGATCACATTATAGGATAGATAGCCGACTATCAAGAGGGAATGCCGCGACAATCCTTTGGTGAAGTGCTTCTAGGTCCAATTGACTTGCATATTGCATTTAGGACATGAGAGCACTAACTTCGATCTTGCCTAACTTATCGACGTGCTAACATTGGTGATAACGTGGTCATCTTGGATGTGTTGGCAACCCATGGCAAGAGGCGAAGCAAGTTTGAAGCAAAGAGCAAAGAAAAAGATGAAGATGTTTGCTTGAAAAAGGTGACCGGGCGCGACGCACCGGTGGCTCCGGCCGGGCGTCCGATCAAAATAACGAAAAGGGTGTAAATCGGTTCTCGAGCCGGACGCTGGACCGGACCCCCCACCGAAGCTGCGACCGGACGCTACGGAGGAGGGCGCCCGGTGTGGGCCAGCCTTGTCGGTAGCGGCCGGAGCGATGGCCCTGGACGCTTGACCGGACCCGCCGGTGGTTCCGGGCGGTGCGTCCGGTCACCCCGCAGAGAGCAAATTTTTTAGAGCAACGGCTCTATTTCGAGGGAAGCTCTATATATACTTGGATGGCCGGTTCTTGGAGCTCTCTCTTGCACATTTGAACACTCTAACTTGCTTGTGAGCATTTGAGACTCCTCTCCACTCATCTCTCCATCCATAACTCGAATTCTTGGTGAGATTGAGAGTGATAGAAGTGCATTGCATTGGTGGTTGCATCTAGAGGCACTTCATCCTTGGAGAAGCCGCGGGATTCTTGTTTTCTTGGGAATTTGCCCGGTTCCCTAGAGGCTTGGAGCAAGAGGCGGTGTTGAGCTCAAGTGGAGCTTGTTTGAGGCCACACTGGTGGTGATTGTGAGGGGTCGTTCCTTACCCCGCGGGAGATTCGCGAAAGGAGCACTAGTGGATTGCTCGTGGCTTGTTGGACCCTCTCTTGTGATCGTTTGCTTGAGCTCCCATAGGGGATTTGGCACCGGCCATTAAGCTTAGCATACGTCAAGTGACTGTGTCGCCATAACGGGGACTTAGCGTGCCGGCAAGCATGTGAACCTCGGTGAAAAATCATCGTGTCATTGTTCTTGCTCGTTGGAGATTTCTTGTACACGGTGATTGGCCACAACCTCTACTCGACAACGGTGGTATTGTATTCGAGCACCTCTTTGCATTTACTTGGTAGTATTTCTTGCTAGGGTGCTTAGCTTGTTAGGTTGAGTAGCTAGTTTGTTTAGCTTAGCCTTGTTAGCTCCTAGAGGTAGAATTGGTTAGAATTGCTTGTTCACCTAGGAGTAAACTAGCGACATAGCCCTTGTTGTGATTAGAGACAATAGAATTATCTTGTGGCTTGCATAGCTAGTTTGTAGCATTGCTTATATTAGCTTCGCCATCTTGTTGTCTAACCCGGGTGCTTAATGTTGTTGCAAGATTTTTTAATAGGCTATTCACCCCCCTCTAGCCATTAGGACCTTTCAAGTGGTATCAGAGCGAGGCACCGTATTTGTGAGGCTTAACATCCTACGGTGACAAAATGGCAATGATATTTCATGTCAACAACACCAAGAAGGCGCCACCTTTCAATGGCACCAACTTTGCCTATTGGAAGGTGAAGATGACCGCACACCTCAAGTCAATCAATAGAGAAGTGTGGCTTGTGACCGAGAACAAGTTTGAGGTGGCCAAACCAAATGAGCCAACCACGGCCGAAGAGAAGAAGTTGTATGCAAATGATGTGGCCGTGAGTGCTTTTAATGAGGCATTCAATGATAGAGTGTTTGAACAAGTCAAGTCACTCACCATTGCTCATGAGATTTGGAAGAAGCTAGAAGAGTGCTATGAGGGCACCGAAGGCGTCAAGCAAGCAAAGGCCTACATCAAGTTTGAGCAATTCAATAGCTTCAAGATGGAGGAAGATGAGACCGTGCCGGAGATGTTTCACCGCATGCAAGTGTTGGTGAATGATCTCAATGCTCTAGGAGAAGAGATCAAGGACAAGACCTTCAATATGAAGTTCTTGAGATGTTTGCCCGAGCGGTTTGGGATGTTCATCACCGTGCTAGTGAGGTCAAACTTGAAGGATTTGACTCCCAACCAATTGCTTGATGAGGTGATGACCGATGATTCATATAGAGATGACAAGAAGAAGCAAGAACTCATCAATAAGGCAAGCAAGAAGGCCAAGGATGGCAAGAATGAAGGCAACATGACATGCTTTCGTTGCCATGATGATTGTCACTTGATTGCCGAGTGCCCATATGATAGTGATGATGAGAAGGGCATCAAGAAGGTAAGAAAGAAGAATGATGCCAAGAATGAGAAGGAGAAGAAGCCTAAGAAGAAGAATGAGTCACATGTGGCTATGTGGGATAGTGATGGCTCATCCTCTTCAAGTGATGAAGAAGAGAAGAAGAAGAACAAGAAGAAGAGACAAGCTCACCTTGCTATGCATGACAAGATCTCCCTCTTCGACACTCCTTCCTCATGCTTCATGGCTAAGGCCACCAAGGTACAATCTATCACTAAAGATGATGATGATGATGATAGTGATTGTGATGGTGAGGAACTAACTCAAACTAGGGAGGAATTGCAAAGCATGTTTGATGAGTGTGTTGTCATGTTCAAGCAAAGTAGAAAGGAATGCAAGGGCTTGCATAAGGAAACAAAGAGCCTTAAGCAAGAACTTGATGAGCTTCGGGCATCTTATGAGAGTCTAAAGGAAGACCATAAGAAGCTTGAGAAAACTCATTCTAAGTTAGAGAAAGCTCATTCCTCTCTACTTGATGAGCACAAGTTGTGCTTAGTTGTTGAGAATGTTGATACATGCAATGCAAGTATCATGTGTGATATCCTTGTTGATGAATCAACCCCCAAGTGTGAGACCTCCACTAGCCCTATCACTAGCACATCCATCTCTAGTGAGGATAATGACAACCCTATGCTTATCCATGAGAATGCTTGTTTAAAGAGGGAAGTAAAGGAGCTCAATCACTCCTTGGCTAAGGCCTATGGTGGTGAGGACCGCTTGCTTATGTGCTTGGGTAGCCAAAGGGCATCCTTGTATAAGGAGGGCTTAGGCTATATCCCCAAGAAAGACAAGGCCGCCTATGTGACTCATAAGACTCATTTTGTGAAGAGCAATGGTAGCTATTACAAAGCTTGCAAGCGAGTTGGTCATGTGGAGCAAAAGTACATGAACAAGAGGACCAATGTTTCTTCCATCAAGTTTGATAATTCATATATGCTTGTGAAGAAGAACAATGGTGTTCGTGCTAGGTACATTGGTACACCATGGATGGGCTCAAAGAAGAAAGCTATTTGGGTACCAAAGGCCTTGGTGACTAACCTTGAAGGACCCAAGCAACATTGGGTACCTAAGAAGAATTGATCTTATTTTATAGGTCAATTATCGTGCCGGAGGAGAGCATTGGATAATGGATAGTGGGTGCACTCAACACATGACCGGGGATTCTCATATGTTCAAGTCAATTAGCATCAAGGGCATTGGTGAATATGAGTCAATCACTTTTGGCAATGACAAGAAAGGCAATGTGTTGGGGCTAGACAAGATTGCTATCACTCAAGAGAAAAGCTTGTCAAAGGTGTTACTAGTTGATCATCTTGATTACAACCTATTATCGGTTTCTCAACTTTATGAGCATGGCTATAAATGCATATTCACAAGTCAAGAAGTTGAAGTGGTTAGTGGTGATGGTGCAAATATGATCTTCAAGGGATTTAGATATGGTGATCTCTACCTTGTTGACTTCAACTCAAAAGAAGCCAAGTTGACAACATGTTTACTCTCAAAGGCTAGCAAAGGGTGGTTGTGGCATAGAAGGCTTGGTCATGTTGGGATGAAGCAATTGAACAAGTTGATGAAGCATGACTTGGTTAGAGGTTTGAATGATGTGAAGTTTGAGAAAGACAAACCTTGTGGAGCATGTCAAGCCGGCAAGCAACATGGTAATGCATATCCAACCAAGAGCACAATGAGTACAAGCAAGGCATTTGAGTTACTACACATGGACTTGTTTGGGCCAACATCATACTCTAGCATTGGTGGCAACAAGTATGGTTTTGTCATAGTTGATGACTACACTAGATATACATGGGTGTTCTTTTTGCATGACAAGAATAATGTATTTGAGCTTTTCAAGACTCTTGTCAAGAGGGTTCAAAATGAGTTTGAGACATCCATCAAGAAGATTAGGAGTGACAATGGAAGTGAATTCAAGAATACAAGAATTGAAGAATTGTGTGATGAGCTTGGAATTGGACATCAATTCTCACCAACCTACACTCCTCAATCCAATGGTGTAGTTGAGAGGAAGAATAGAACCTTGATTGAAATGACAAGATCAATGCTTAGTGAGTACAATGTTAGCCATTCTTTTTGGGCCGAAACAATCAACACGGCTTGCTATTGTAGCAACCGTCTCTATTGCCATGGGATGCTTGGCAAGACACCCTATGAGTTGCTAAATGGAAGAAAGCCCAACATTGGTTATTTTGGAGTCTTTGGATGCAAATGCTACATTCTCAAGAAAGGCACAAGATTGGACAAGTTTGAAAAGAAATGTGATGAAGGATTCTTAGTTGGATATTCAACCACAAGCAAAGCATATAGAGTTTGGAACTTGGGTAGTGGCAAGCTTGAAGAAGTTCATGATGTTGAATTTGATGAAACCCAAGGCTCTCAAAATGAAGTTGAAAATCATGATGATGTGAGTGGTTCCAACTTGGAGAATGCAATGAGGAACATGGATATTGGTGACATTCGGCCAAGGCAAGTTGATGATGATGATGACACTCCATTGCCTACCACTACAATTGAGATCAATGCAAATGAAGCAAGCTCTAGTGGTACTCAAGGTGAAGATCAAGAGCAACAAGCTAGTCCAACTTCTCATCCTAGTCATCAAGTGCAAGTGATGCAACCATCCAACATTGCAAGGGATCACCCAATTGATCAAATTGTCGGTGACATCAATAGTAGAGTGGTTACTAGAAGAAGATTAGTATCCTTTTGTGCTCACCATGCCTTTGTAGCACAAGAAGAACCGGAGAACATTGAAAATACACTAAAGAAGGAAGATTGGATCAATGCCATGCATGAAGAGTTGAACAACTTCAAGAGAAATGATGTATGGGAATTGGTGGAAAGGCCAAAGGACTGTAATGTGATTGGAACCAAGTGGGTCTTCAAGAATAAGCAAGATCAAGATAGAATTGTTGTGAGAAACAAGGCAAGGCTAGTAGCTCAAGGGTACACTCAAGTTGAGGGTCTTGACTTTGGAGAGACCCTATGCACCGGTTGCTAGACTTGAAGCAATTAGAATCTTGCTTGCCTATGCATGTGCACATGACATCAAGCTTTATCAAATGGATGTGAAAAGTGCATTCTTGAATGGCTTCATCAATGAGTTGGTGTATGTGGAGCAACCACCGGGATTTGAAGATGACAAGTATCCCAACCATGTCTACAAGTTAAAGAAAGCATTGTATGGTTTGAAGCAAGCACCAAAAGCATGGTATGAGAGGTTGAGAGATTTTCTCCTCTCTAAAGGGTTCAAGATGGGCAAGGTGGACACCACTCTCTTCACCAAGAAGATTGGCAAAGACTTGTTTGTGTTGCAAATCTATGTTGATGACATTATCTTTGGGTCAACCAACCAAGAGTTTTATGAAGAGTTTGCTAAAATAATGGCCAATGAGTTTGAAATGTCAATGCTTGGAGAGCTCACATTCTTTCTTGGACTTCAAATCAAGCAATTAAAGAATGGCACATTCATTAGTCCAGGCAAGTACATCAAGGATATGATCAAGAAGTTTGATCTACAAGATGCCAAGTCAATGTCCACACCAATGGCAACCAATGGAAGCCTAGACCCCGATCCAAGTGGCAACATGGTTGAGCAAAAGAAGTATAGGTCTATGATTGGGAGCTTGCTCTATGCAACCGCATCAAGACCGGACATAGCATTTAGTGTGGGCATGTGTACTAGATATCAATCCGATCCAAGAGAGAGTCACCTCAAGGCAACAAAGAGAATTGTGAGGTACTTGAAGGGCACACAAGATGTTGGACTATGGTATCCAAAGGGATCCAAGTTTGATTTGATTGGATATTCGGATTCCGACTATGGAGGGTACAAGATCAATAGAATGAGCACAAGTGGCACATGTCAATTCCTTGGAAGGTCACTAGTATCATGGTCTTCAAAGAAGCAAAATAGTGTTGCTCTTTCAACCGCCGAAGCCGAATACATTAGTGCGGGAAGTTGTTGCACTCAATTGCTTTGGATGAGGTCAACATTAAAGGATTTTGGATTATAATTTGACAAAGTCCCATTGTATTGTGACAATGAAAGTACAAGGAAGATGACCCAAAATCCGGTTCAACATCCAAGAACAAAGCACATTGATATAAGACACCACTTCATAAGAGATCATCAACAAAAGGGTGACATTTGTATCATGGGCATTGGCACCGAAGATCAACTAGCCGACATATTCACCAAGCCACTTGATAAAAAGAGGTTTTGCATGCTAAAGGGAGAATTGAACATTATTGACTTCTCCAACTTGAGTTGATGCACCCCACTTATATGACATGCCTCTCCTTCGACAAACCCCAAGGTAAAAGTTGGTTGTCATGGCATTCATATTTGCTAAGGACTTGTTAGTACATCTAGACATCTTGCATGCTTATTAGGCTCATTCATGGAAAATAAAATGCTTTCAATGTATGTGTGGCACCACTATTGCTTTGATTGGTTCTATGAACTAGTGGTGGCATATGACATGTTTATGTGCTTACAATCCCAGTGTCTACTCTAGAAAAAGCGCTATTGATGTGTATTCTAACATGGTGCAAGATAACCCTTATGTATATGAGGTGTGAAAAAGCTTGTCCTTGGTTCAAACTTGAATACATGGAAAGGCAAGTGATCTAGATGAGACCACATGTGATACTTTGATTGACTTGATTTCTCTCATTTACACCTTTTTGGTGATTGTTGACAAAGGGGGAGAAATAAGTCACAAAGATGTTGGAAAGGATCACACAAATAGGGGGAGCAAGCTCATAGACTATTTGTGCATTTGTATGTGCATGATCATAATGAGATGTTGCATTGGCAATCTAAATTCAATATTCATGATTGCTTGGTGTATGCTAGTTTTTAAAAATTGATTGGTGATTGACCAACTAGCATGCATAGGATGTATCTAGATAAAGCTCACATTTTTAGCCTATAATGTTGATCTCATGGGGTATGTTGAGTTTTGATGATTGTCTAGTTACATTGGTGCTAAGGACTCCAATGGTTTCACGCTTCAAAGGTCCGAATTCTAGAACCTTAGCATCTCTTTTTGGTATTAGTATCTCTCCCTAAGTTTTCTATCCAACATATGTGCCAACTTGATCCAAACACATGGAAGCACATATGTAGGGGGAGCTACTACTACCAAAACCGAACCTTAAAATATTTGTCCAATCCTTGATTCATGATCAAAATGCTATGGGCAAGCAATTCAAGTTCAATTGAATTTTATTTCAAATCTTTGTGAGTTTGGTTGTCATCAATTACCAAAAAGGGGAGATTGAAATCTCATGTTTAGTTTTGGAAATTGATGACACACTTGTGGACTAATCCTTTGCTCTAAGTGTTGACTATGAGATAGGATTAGTGTAACATCCCCGATTTTCCACGAAGGGAAAATACACAGAATTAAATAATAATATGAAAGTACCACAAGATAACTCCATCACATTATTATTTACAGTTAATATCATAGTCAAGCTTCGCACAAATACAAGAATACAAGATTATACAACTCTCGGGGACTCACCTATTACACGATTAACCTAGCGGAAGCGTAACTTCGGGATCTCGGGGGTAGACGTAGCACGTCGGCGAGTGAAGGCTCCTCCTTCACGGACTTTTATCAGAGTCGGCGTAGAGATTGGCGGAATCAAAACATCTTCTTCAATCCAAGCTTGAGCGTAGGCACGAGACCACCTAATCCTTCTATTTATCATGAGACGGGTAATCACACACCGCCCGGTATGTGCGTGTCATGGTCGGCACCGAATGAGCTTTGGTGGAAAACAGAAAATAAGGGATCCGCGATCCTAGTACTTGGTTGTGGTTTGCATCCTTAGCGCATGCGAAGTAGCAAGTAATAAATAATATTATTATTCACATTTTAACTCATTCCCACATCACCCCAAAGTCCAACTCATCTCAACACATGTCTCAACACAGCTCACAAAATCACACATAGGTCGACAAGACAAAGACACACGCTCCCGTGCCTTGCCTAACCGGGCTCCCACCCTCCGGGCTCTCACCCGTAGCACACTCACCACCACACCACACTCGAGGTAAGGAAAGAAAACACCCTCTCTACTCGGAAGAGAAAGACCCGGGAAAAACCTGTCAAAAGACCGGCCAAGCAGTCAGGGAGGTTCCGGCAATAGGCCGGGGGTTACCTTTAGCGAGTCCAGTCTAGACAGGTCCTAGCCCGAAAGCCGGACTATACGTATAGATTTACAACTCTGCAGAGCGTGTACTCAAGACCACACGGTCGCCATCATCGGCATAGCAAGTGCCTAGGCCGACATGCGGAGACCTCCTAATCCGACGATGCCACCCAACCACTCAGCTCTGAGAAGCCCCGGAGTACCACCAGGACGCTGAGACTGTAAGAACAGGATCGAGCTCTGACTCCGACTACACTGCTGTCTCGGGAGGGTGTGAGTCCTGGCCACCCCTACCTCCCTATAAACTATCCGCTATCCTCCAAGAAGGTATGGCACCGCCTGACCAAAAGGGGCAATCCGCAACCCGCCCATAACGTAAGACATGAGGTGAGCACCAATTTCCCAGATCCCAAGTCCTCGAAGACAATAAGTCCTTAGGTAATGACCAAGCAAGACACCTTCACACTCCCTTTCCGGTCTTCGTCCCATCACAAGAGTCGAAGACCGGATCTCCGTATCCGCATACGCTTACCGCCATAGGTAGGATAGAAATGGGGACGCCTGATATCCCCTCTAAGATCGGTCTCGCGACTCGTCGTAGATCCTGCTTGGTCGACTCGACCCTCACCACACACCCAAGTCTAGACAGAAACTCACCCCCCAGATAGCACAAGTCACCGGGCACCGAAGTCGCCCGACACCATACTCAACGCCCGGCACATATATCCCGGTTCACATATATAAACACGTAAGTGAGGTATAGCCACAAAGTGGCAAGTGCAAGCAAGCAGGTAGAAAATATATAAGTGCGAGCGCAAGCTGGATAATTGTGGTGGATGGGTTTTAAGCATGGCATTCAAGGCTCAGGCAAAAGCATGCATTATACTAGCAAAGGAATAAAATGAAGCGCTAGCATATCTATTTGCAATATGTCTAAATAGGATTCTCTAAAATAAAGTGCTGCCATGACACCTGCGATGTCGAGGAAGTAGTGGTACTAGTCTTCATCGGCGGGGTGGTCATCCAACGGGACCTCCTCCAGGGTCAACTCCTCTCCATGGTCCTGTTGTCCTCCTTGCTCTCCTCCTCCATCGAGCTCCGGTCCAAGCTAACCTCGAAGAATCTACCTCGCGAGACTACACGCGACAAGAGAGCAATCAATCAAAATAAAGGCGACAGGACTTAAAAGGACTACGACACTGAAAGAACATGAAAGGGGTCGGCTGAGCCCTCTCGGCGTATATCCGATCCTTGGACTAAAGAGATATGAGTGGTTGTTTGCGAAGTATGAGCTCCAGTCGTAGCCTAGCTCGTATGTCATCGGTCGATCGCGTCGACCTATACGGCTTGAGTAGATGGCATAGACCTTAGCTCATCCTGCACAAACACCACTACATGTTAACTTTCGATCCACACATCATTTAAATTGACGGGAACCGAAAAGGAGCAGCAAGGGTAATTCCGGTCTCCCCTAATCCGAACGCCATTATAATTGACGAGAATTAAGAGAGGGTGGAACGGGGAAAGAAGGGAAGGAGCGACACGCAAGAAGCCAAGTGCTTAATCCATTTGCAGGGTACCAAGACCAAGGTGCTTGAATTGCACTAAGAGGGGTCTATTAGGTACAAGCATGCAAGGGTTTAAGCACGAAAGAAACCAAGGGAGACGCGGCATTCACACTTCTTTAACCCACTCGTCATAGCAACAACGGGAATTAAAGGAGTGGAATAAAGATTTGCAAATAAACGCCACACAAGCGAGAGCTCAATCAACGCCTTACTATAGATCGACGAGGATTGAGGCAAAAGACGAGAAGAAACAGGATCCGCACTCCTTCGTCCGACTCGCCATAGAACGGCGATGGTTGGGAGAGAAGAGACACGGTCCAACGATCCAAACCCACTCGTAGGGCACCACGACCGTGCATCTAACAGCACAAGGCTATTCCAACGGTTCATCGTAGTGCGGTGGTCACCACTAGATCCGATGAAATGCTAAGGTCGTTGCGGTACAAGCATACGAGAAGGTGAGGATAAACACTGCGAAAAGAAGGTATAAACCCGACGGCCATGGAAGGGCCATGAGCTTCACCTAGGCGAGTTGGCATCCGTTGCAACACGAAGGTTAACTCATAATTCGTATCCCACATAACTCGGTCATTGTGGACTCAAGGTGTGCGGGTAATAACCGCGTTGAGCTTGACATCGATATCAAGTCCACAATGACCTTGTTCGTGAGACGAGAGCACGAGTTAACGACCGAGGTACGACGGAGGCAACTAAACACGAGGGAACGAGTTACGCTCGGCGTCACGGCCACGGCGGGGTGAACCCACGACCGAAACGTTCGAACGAAGTACGATCCACTCAGCCGGCTCGACGGCACGGCACACAGGCAAACATCAACACAAAGATGACTCACAGACCAAGCCAACAAACGACACATAGACATGGAGTAGCACATTCCATAGCGACAAAGGGATAGAGAAAGATTTAATTTAATCATGCATATCAAGGTAGACAAGTAGCAAGATAGATTGGGCAAAATGAGATAAATGTATTGATAAGTATGAGTATCAAGATAGATCATTTACATAAGACATGTCACAAGAGTAGGAAAGATAATATTAAAAGGAGGTTGTCGGCGACGTCCAGGACGGCGTCAACAAGGTTCAAGGGCCAACCTTGGAGCACAGGATTTCAGTGGCATGGCCCGACTGGCTGTTGGTTGACTATAGCTTCTTGCCGTGGCTGGGGCCTCGATTAAATAGCATGGCATGGTCCAGCCTTCCTGCAGTAGTGAAACAGCGGCACGAAGGCTGATTTTAGACAGGGTCGGCAGCAAGATCATGTTTAGGTGGACAAAAAAAAGGGCAAGGTCTGGTCTTAGCAGCATACCATCGAGTTGTTGCTGTTCTCCAGCAAGGACAGCAAGGCGGCAACTTGCTACTAGCCCGCTGTTTTCCTGCAGCAGTGCAAACCTCGGCACAAGGGCCGGTTTCAGAAAACAGTGGTCGATTCATGGGTACAACAGATACGCAAGGATTGAGGTTGATAGCTCACCATTCGGTGAAGGCGTGGTGCTGCTGGACATGGCTCCGGCATGGCTGCTGCTCTCCTACAGCAGTGAATACAGAGGCACGAAGGCCACACATCAGAAAAGGCACCAGCATGATCAGGCATTGGAAGAGAAAGGCAAGGCCTTAGAGATTTGGAGGCTCACCGACGAGATGCTGCTACTCAAGCAAGAGTGGTAGGACAGCAGCGCTGTTGTTGTTTCCCTACACAAGAGATACACAACAGCACCAAGGCTGGGGTCAGGCACAATGACAAGGTGTTCAAGAAAACAGTAAGCTTGTGGTGCTGAGCTCACCAACGATGGTTAGGAGATGGCGTTGCTGCTCTGCTCATGGAGGAACGGCGACGAGGCGGTGGCTGCTGCTCCAGCGAGGTGGAAGGCAGCAGCTTACTGCTGGCCGGTTGCTTCCCCCCTACAGCAGTGAGGAAATTCTCGGCACGAAGGCCGGACTTATTACATCATTGGCAAGGCAGAGAAAAGAGGGGGCTTTGGTCCTGGGAGCTCACCGGTCCTTGGTGTCCAGCAAGGTCGACGTTCCATGGCAGTGGCATGGTTGTGCTCCCTCGCAGCACAGGGATGAAGGTGGTCATGGGCAACGATGTGCACAGGCACCTGCAAGGCAAAGGGCTCACGTGGTTCCCTGCAGCAGTGGAGAGCATGGCACAAGTGTGGGTTTCCGGTGTGTACATCAACATGGAGAGAAGAAAAGGTAGAAGCTTGGGCAAGGGGCTCACCGGCTGCAACTGACGAGCAGGGCAAGAATGTTGTGGTCGGCTCGGTCGCGTCTCGGCGGCCGATGCGGAGCTCCAGCTCGGCGAGGGGGCAAGGCGCTGCAGCTCTGGAGGCTTGCCGCAATCAGCATGATGGCGAGACACGGCGAACGCGTGCGCCATCGAGGACGCGACGGTGGTCGCGCGCGCAGCGTGGCGGGCGACGTGGTTCGGCTCGCGGATGCTGCGGCGCCGACGCCGGTGGTCCAGGGCGCCGAGGTGCGCGCGGCTGCCGCGCGGCGCGCGTGGGTTTGTCACGGACGGCGCCACGGACGCCGCGGTGTCGGGTCGCGGTGATGCCGGGCGCTGCCACGGCGACGGGCAGGCTCGGCATGGCGAGGCAGACTGGCGTCGGCCTCCGCTTGGCTCGGTCCATGGGAGACGAAGCGCCGCCGCGTGGCGCTGGCTTGACAGCGGCGCGACGGCGGATCTAGCACGGCGGGCTCCTGCACGCGCCGACGATGCAGACGACGGTGGCTCGGGCGGCGAGGCGCCGGGCGTGGCGCTGTGCAGACCGGGACGGCATCGGCGTGGCGTGCCGCTGACGCTGACGACGAGCGCACGCCCGGGCGGCGCGACGATGCGGTGCTCGACTTCGGCGCGGGAGCAAGGCACCGCGCTAGCTCGACGGCGAGGCACGGCGTCCGCGGACGTGGCTCGGCGGGGCTGGTGGCGCGCGACGCTGCGGGCGACGCGGCACGGCGAACTTCGAGGCAGCGCGTCGGCTTGCGCGGCTCCGCTTGTCGGCGGACGACGCCGTGGCGTGGGCGGCCGGGCAAGGCCGCTGCTCGCTGTGGAAGAGAAGTGGCGGCGGCGCCCGGGAATTGGGGAGGATGTCGGCCGCCGCTCCCCATTTATACGCGCGGCGCTAGGGCTGCGGATGGGACGGACGGCGGGATCTTCGGGAGGCGCGCTAGGGACGCTGCGGGCGCCATCCGACGACACGGACGCCGAGGGAGCAGGTGGGCGCGCGGCGTCGCACGCGATCCCGGGCGGCGGCGGCTTGGGAACGCCGGGCAGCCCGCCGCGTGCTCGCCCTAGGGTTAGGCGCTGCAACGCCCGGTTGGCCTGGGGCTCGTGGGTCGGTGAGGAGAGGAGGTGAGCTGGGCTGCGCAAGGGAGGCGAGGAACAGCTGGGCCGGGCTGCTGCTGCGCGCATAGGCCAAGCAGAGAGGCCGGCTGGGCTGGTTTGAGAGAGAGGGGAGAAAGGAAAAGATGAAGCTTTTCTTTTATATTGTGACAAGAATTAAAGGGAGATTCAAATGAAATTGATACGAGCTCGAGAAGGGTTTGAAATAAATTCACAAAGACGTTTGGCGGGAATTTTCACCAAGGACAATGAGAAGGTTGCCACGAATTTGTGATTCTAATCCATCGAACTTGATTAGATCCAAACGAGGTTGAGAGAGGAGCATCTAGCTGTCGCCAACACGTTTTGGAAGGAGATCCGATAAACCAAAAGGGGTTGAGTCTGCTATGGCTTGGCATAGGCGACGTTGGCTAGTCGTGGTCTCTATTGGCTGGCCGGTCAACGTAGGATATGGGCTACCGTTGATCAGGCATGGTAAGGCAGCTAGGGCTGGTCAGACAGGGTCACATGGGACTATGGCTGGCCGGGCAAGGCTACGAGTGGCCAGGCAAGGTTACGATGAGCTAGAGAAGGTCATTGCTAGCTATGAATGGATGAATAGGGAAATGGCCAGGAGGTAGCTACAACGGTTGGTCAGATCGAGGGCGTTGGCATGGCTCATCTTGTCGACGGAGACGTCTCGTCGTTGCAGTCTTCGGAGATCATAAGGGATAGATAAGGAAGGGATATTCCATTTAAGATCCAAGAGATATGAGAGATAATCCGAGGACGATTGGGAAGAGTTCAGAGGAGACAAGAGAAGCTCGAGAGAAGCTTAGGAGAGACTACGAGAATCGACATGGGAGTTGGGAAGGATTTAAATTGAGGCATGAGATATCTCCAAAAATTATTAGGAGAATTTTTGGAGAGAGGAGAGAGGAGTTGCTACGGATTTGTGCACTCCGACACAAAACCCTAACTCAACTACAAAGCTCCAGCAATCTGCTACAAACAATTCTATATGTATGCAACGTCTTACTAGTAGGTCCACTTACGTTTGACCTAGCAACTACATGATTCAAGCATTGCAGGAAATTTTTTTTAAAAAGTTCATAAATTTGGCTTCCCAAAAATCCAGGTTGTTACAATTAGGTGTATGACAAGGAGCATGATGATCATGAACGTGGACAAAGACGGTGGACATGATGGATCGTCAAGCTCGGTGATCGGCTTGAGAGGAACCCGGGAGATCAAGGCAAAGGTATCTTGATAGGGTTTTTCTTTGGTGATCAAGACACGATAGAGCGTGTGATCACATTATAGGATAGATAGCCGACTATCAAGAGGGAATGCCGCGACAATCCTTTGGTGAAGTGCTTCTAGGTCCAATTGACTTGCATATTGCATTTAGGACATGAGAGCACTAACTTCGATCTTGCCTAACTTATCGACGTGCTAACATTGGTGATAACGTGGTCATCTTGGACGTGTTGGCAACCCATGGCAAGAGGCGAAGCAAGTTTGAAGCAAAGAGCAAAGAAAAAGATGAAGATGTTTGGCGAAAAAGGTGACCGGACGCGACGGTCTCCCGACGACCGCACGCGACGCGCCGGTGGCTCTCGGCCGTATGTCCGATCAAAATAACGAAAAGGGTGTAAATCGGTTCTCGAGCCGGAAGTTGGACCGGACCACACTGACCGAAAGCCGCGACCGGACGCCAGCAGAGGAGGGCGCCACCGTGGCCCCAGCCTTGTCGGTAGCGACCGGAAGCAGTGACCGGACGCTTGACCGGACCCGCTGGTGGTTCCGGTCGGTGCGTCCGGTCACCCCGCAGAGAGCAAATTTTTTAGAGCAACGGCTCTATTTCGAGGGGAGCTCTATATATACTTGGATGGCCGGTTCTTGGAGCTCTCTCTTGCACATTTGAACACTCTAACTTGCTTGTGAGCATTTGAGACTCCTCTCCACTCATCTCTCCATCCATAACTCGAATTCTTGGTGAGATTGAGAGTGATAGAAGTGCATTGCATTGGTGGTTGCATCTAGAGGCACTTCATCCTTGGAGAAGCCACGGGATTCTTGTTTTCTTGGGAATTTGCCCGGTTCCCTAGCGGCTTGGAGCAAGAGGCGGTGTTGAGCTCAAGTGGAGCTTGTTTGAGGCCACACCGGTGGTGATTGTGAGGGGTTGTTCCTTACCCCGCGGGAGATTCGCGAAAGGAGCACTAGTGGATTGCTCGTGGCTTGTTGGACCCTCTCTTGTGATCGTTTGCTTGAGCTCCCATAGGGGATTTGGCACCGGCCATTAAGCTTAGCATACGTCAAGTGAGTGTGTCGCCACAACGGGGACTTAGCGTGCCGGCAAGCACGTGAACCTCGGTGAAAAATCATCGTGTTATTGTTCTTGCTCGTTGGAGATTTCTTGTACACAGTGATTGGCCACAACCTCTACTCGACAACGGTGGTATTGTATTCGAGCACCTCTTTGCATTTACTTGGTAGTATTTCTTGCTAGGGTGCTTAGCTTGTTAGGTTGAGTAGCTAGTTTGTTTAGCTTAGCCTTGTTAGCTCCTAGAGGTAGAATTGGTTAGAATTGCTTGTTCACCTAGGAGTAAACTAGCGACATAGCCCTTATTGTGATTAGAGACAATAGAATTGTCTTGTGGCTTGCATAGCTAGTTTGTAGCATTGCTTATATTAGCTTCACCATCTTGTTGTCTAACCCGGGTGCTTAGTGTTGTTGCAAGATTTTTTAATAGGCTATTCACCCCCCTCTAGCCATTAGGACCTTTCACCCGCTTCCCAACCTCGGCGTTCTCGGCGGAGCTCCGGTTCTACCTACTGCTCAGGGTGGCGCACCGCCCGTCTTGCCCACCCTAGTCGGACAGCCTCCACCTCGGGGGCTCGACCTCAATGTTGTGCCTGCGTCGTCGCCTCCATCATCGGCGATGCCCGCGGCGCAACCCAATGGGAGTGGCGAACGCTGCGGCGGGTTTCGTGAAACCCGGCCGCATAACTTCGATGGCGGTACGTGTGCTGATTCTCACTTTGATCCATCATTGCGTCCACCCCCGTTTCCCAAACTAGAGTTCCCCAAATTCGATGGATCAAACCCACGTTTATGGATGGATCATTGTTTGATGTATTTCGAGGTCTATGCCGTACATGACTCTCTGAAGACTCGTTTCGCCGCTCTGAATTTTGTGGGTGCTGCGAAGACCTGGTTGCATACTCTGGAACACCATGGTCGTGTGGTGGTGTGGGAGGATTTGTGTGCCAAGGTGCTGCAGAAGTTTGACAAGGATCAGTACCCGCTCGTGCTCAAGCAATTCGAGTCTATCGTGCAGAAGGGCACCGTTGATGAGTACACCTGGCCGAGTTCGAACAAGGTGCTCATAATCTCCTGCTTTACAATGCTAACTATGATGAGACCTACTTTGTCACTCGTTATATGGCTGGTTTGAGAGAAGACATTCGTGCTAGTCTGGTGTTGACACCTGTTATAGTATAATATTAATAGTCAATTAAACATGAAATAAGGACGTAAAATGAATATCAACATAGACTAGGGGTCTAACTAACATAATTCCACGAGCTTTGGTGATTTATATCTTTTCAGGGACTTAACAGATAAACACCGAGAAGAATGGAGAAAGTTCCAGAATATATCTCACATACGATGACAAGACTTAACCGTGAAGTAACTCAACTTGAATTGTGGACTAAAACATTCTAGAAGACACCAGGAAGGACCTGACAGCATGGGCCTACCATGGCCTGGCGGCCGCCAGTGAGGATTAGGCCGGCCGCCAGGTGGGTCCCACTTGTCGGTCTCATCTTCCTAGGTCGGTTTCAAACCGACTTTGAGGTTGTATCTACACCGTTGCCAAGGTCGGTTTGATCCAAGGGTTCACGTTCATCGCCAATGCCTATATAAGAAGACCCCCTGACCCCAGGGTTAAACCCTAATTCATTCTATCTCATTCTATTCATTATATCTCAGTTGTAGAGGTGTCCCAATGTAAGGATAACCTCTCTCTGGGATTAGTGAATTAAAAGTAGATTAGAAGAATATTAGTCATGTAATTAGAGATAGATTAGCCATGTAATTAGAACTAGATTAGATCTAACTTAGATCTAATCAAGAGTAAAGGGGAGTGGAGCTATGCTCCTGTTCTGGAGATGTCTTCAGAGTATGGTATGTCTTTGTATCTTCTCTACAAGACTTATGATTCATATATTTATCTTCTCTATTCACTTCCATGCTTTTCATATTTGGTTAAGTATAGTTGTTATGCTTTTGCATGGGATCTCCGCCGTATTGAGTGCTCTAGTTATTCTAGGTAGCTAGAGTAGTAATCGATAGTGTAGACTTGGTGTCTAGGCTATTGGTTACCCGAGGTTGCTTAAAACCTACGGATAGTTGTGGTAGCCCTGGGGGACAAACCTGTCGGGCCTTTGTAGTCCACCACGTATGGGTTGGTGTTTCAGAGAGCTTTAGGCACCTTCTCCCAACTACCTTCTTCCCGTCTTTCTCGAGTTGGAAAGGAACTGTTGCTCCAAAGTGCATTAGTGTAATTGCTATCATAGAACCTAAGTAATAGAGAAGTACCCGGGAACCTTGATCTCTCCCTTTGACCTCTTGGTTAGTTTAGTTATTCTTTGATATCTTAGGTAGATTATTATTTTATGCTTTAATATTTACTTATCCTTTAACAATTACCCCCTCACTATAGTCTAGTGGTTTGCTAAGTTAGTAGATACATGATTGTGACTTACTAGAATTCTTTAGCCAAAGTTTCCCTGTGGATACGATACTCTAGAATACTCATCCTAGGGAAAAGCTACAATGGTAGGTGTTACGTAAACTTGCGTAATCCTTCATATTCTTTTAGCACTTAACAAATGCCAACATCCGGTGTTGCATAGACCAGATTACTGCGATCTGACCCGGTTGCCTTGCCTTGATCCAAGAGGTGGAATTAGCCAAACTAAAAGGGAAAAGTGGTTGGAGAGATTATTCCAAGGGAAACACCAAAAGTTATGAGAAAGTCAAGCATTCTGACCCTATCAAGCCTATGGTTCCTGATACTGAAGATAAGTTGGCTGCTCTGAAACAATTCAGAAGGAAAAATGGCCTCTGTTTCAAGTGTGGATCCAAGTGGACTAAGGAACATAAGTGTCCAGAGCATGTTCCTATTCATGTTATGGAGGAGTTACTGGATGCTCTAGAAGAGGAGGATTATTCTTTTCCTGATCAAGATGCTGATGTGCAGGAAGACACTGTAATGGCAGTGGAGCAACAGTCTGTTGGCAATTCTGTTAGAAGAAGGACAATGAAGCTCTGTGGATTGATTGGCAAGAGGGAAGTGCTAGTACTGGTTGACTCAGGAAGCGTGGGGTCATTTGTCAGCTCCTCTCTGGCAAAACTGTTGCAGTTACCTACTACATCTTGCAAACCCACAAGTTTTGTAGCTGCTGATGGGGGTACTATGGTGTGTGATCAGCAGATCCTGGATCTGACTTGGTCTATTCAGGGGCACTCTTTTGTTTCTACTGTGGGTATTCTACCATTGAAATGCTTTGACATGGTAATTGGTGAGGATTGGCTGGAGGAGTGTAGCCCCATGTGGGTACATTGGGGTAAAAAGCTCATGAGAGTGACTTACAAAGGCAAGAGGATTGAAATAGCAGGAATTCAGTCCAAGGATACATCTTGTGCACTTATTTCTGGTAAAGGCTTGCAATCTCTTCTAAATAAGGATGTTGTGCAGCTTTGTGTCCAAGTTAAGTGGAGTAATGATGATGATCATGGTGTTGGGCAAGAGGAAGGCATTTTTTCATTGGATCCATCACTCTCTGCAGATGTTCCACGATGCATTGCAACTCTTGTTGCAGGAGTACTCTAACTTGTTCCAACAAACTGCAAAGATTACCACCACCAAGACCATTTGATCACAGTATTGAGTTGTTGCCTGGTGCCAAACCGGTCAACATTAGGCCTTACAAATATTCTCCAGCACAAAAGGATGAGATTGAGAAGCAGTTAAAGGAAATGTTGCAAAGTAGGATCATAAAACCCAGTCAAAGCCCATATGCCTCACCAATTTTGCTTGTGAAGAAAAAGGATAGTTCATGGAGGTTCTGTGTGGATTATAGACACCTCAATGCTCAGACAGTCAAAAATAAACATCCTATGCCTGTGGTAGATGAGCTTATTGATGAGTTGGCAGGAGCTAAATGGTTTACCAAGCTGGATTTCAGAGCTGGTTACCATCATATCTGCATAAATCCCTCTGACACTCACAAGACTGCATTCAAGACACATAGTGGCCTGTATGAATTTCTGGTCATGGCATTTGGACTTACCAATGCACCAGCCACCTTTCAGAGTGTTATGAATCTCATATTTGCATCTCTGCTGAGAAAGGGCTTATTAGTGTTCATGGATAATATTTTAATCTATTCCAAAACCTTGGAAGAGCATCTAGGGTTGCTCAATGAGGTGTTTAAGATACTTGAGGCAAAGATCGGTTTTTTATATAAAATTATCCAAGTGTTCCTTTTCTCAAAATGCTATTGAATATCTTGGGCATGTGATTTCTGGGGAAGGTGTGGCCACGGACAAATCTAAAGTGGTGGCTGTGGAACAGTGGCCTGTACCAAAAGGCTTGAAGGAGTTGAGGGGCTTCCTTGGCTTGACAGGTTATTACAGGAAATTCATCAGGCATTATGGGCTGATCAGTAAATGCCTCACTGAGTTATTGAAGAAGGGAGTTCCATTTGTGTGGACTGTGCAACACCAGAGTGCTTTTGAGCAGTTAAAGTTTGCTCTGGTCACTGCTCCTGTGCTGGCCATCCCTGACTTCACTAAAACCTTTGTGTTGGAAACTGATGCCAGTGATGTGTGGTTTGGAGCAGTTCTGTTACAAGATTCTCATCCTGTAGCTTTCTTAAGCAAGGCAGTCTGTCCTAAGAATCAAGGCTTGTCCACCTACGAGAAGGAGTGAATGGCTATTTTGTTAGCTGTGGAAAAATGGAGATCTTATTTGCAGCATGCCCCTTTTGTTATTAAAACTGATCACAAAAGTCTTCTGCATCCCAGTGAACAGAGAATCACCTCCAGATTGCAACAGAAAGCTCTATTGAAGCTCATGGACCTGGAATTCAAAATCATCTATAAGCAAGGTACCTCTAATCTGGCTGCAGATGCATTGTCCAGATGCTATTCCCCACCATCTGTACATGCTATGTCCTTCTGTAATACTGATTGGTTGGATAAAGTTAAATTGGGCTATCAAGATGATCCTGATGCTCTTAAGATCCTAGATTTCCCAACTGGAGATTTCTCTGTGACTGATGAAGTGATTAGGCATCAAGGAAGAGTGTGGCTGGGTTCTAATGCCTTGGCTATAGACCATGTCTTACAAGCTGTGCACAGCTCTGGAGTTGGGGGACACTCTGGGTTTCAGGCTACATATTACAGAGTGAGAAATTTATTCTGCTGGCCTAACATGAAGAAGGATCTATAGATTTGTGCATGAATGCCAAATCTGCCAGCAAGCCAAAATGGAACATGTCAAGAAACCTGGGCTGCTTCAACCACTGGAGATTCCAACTCAGGCCTGGCAAGTGGTCTGTATGGATTTTATTGAAGGGTTACCAAGATCCAACAGTATGATACCATTACGTAGTTATAGACAAGTTTACCAAGTATGCTCATTTCCTGGCATTATCCCATCCATTCTCTGCACTTGATGTGGCTCAAGCATATCTGGATCATGTGTATTCTCATCATGGTTTTCCCAAGAAAATTGTGTCTGATAAAGATAGAATCTTCACAAGCAAAGTTTGGAAAAAGTTGTTCAACCTGTCTGACACACAGTTATTGATGAGTTCATCTTACCATCCTGAATCGATGGCGATCCGAAAAGACCGAATCGGTGCTGGAGAATTACTTGAGGTGTTTGATCAACTCTTGTCCTAAGCAGTGTGGCATAAGTGGTTGTCAGTGGCTCAGTTATGGTATTATACTTGTTATCATTCAGCACTTGGCCGTTCCCCATTTGAAGTGCTCTATAGTTACCCTCCTCCTCACTTTGGACTGTCTAATGAGGTGCAGTTGCACTCTGCTGATTTGGAGCAATGGTTAATTGAAAGGAATTTGCTCTCGGATGTCATCCAACACCATTTGCATCGTGCACAGCAAAGGATGAAAGGCCAGGCTGACAAGGGCCGCAGTGAGCGTACTTTTCAAGTAGGTGACAAGGTCTTCCTCCGACTGCAACCGTATATTCATCGTCTTTGCTCCTCGCAAATGTCGAAGCTCTCTTATCGTTGGTATGGACCATTTTCTGGCCTACAAGCTTGACTTGCCAGCTCACTGCAAAATCCATCCAGTGGTCCATGTGTCTCAGTTGAAACGCCATATTCCTCAGTATGCAAGATTGGAAGATGATATTTCAGAGATTCCCTTGGACCCGACTGTCAATGTATCACCTCTGTGTTTCAGTACTGACAGGATGAAGCATATGGGCTCTTCTACTGTGCATCAGATTTTGGTGACTTGGGACGGCTTACCGTTGTACTTGAAGACTTGGGAAGAAGCTGAAGACCTCAAGCGGCGTTTCCCAGCTAGCCCAGCTTGGGGGCAAGCTGGCTTTCGAGGGGGAGGCAATGTCAAGAACCGTACCGGCGAGGAGGCACGACCTGATGATCGTCCGAAGAACAGGTGGACGGGCTACGACAAGTTGGCTAAGTGAGACTTGTGTTCGTGGTCGTTTTGTGTTTGGGCCCGAGGCCGTTTAGTGTGTCGGGCCCGAGGCCATGTAATGGAGTCAGAGTTGTCCCACAGCCCGTCGAGTTAGCAGATATAGCCAGCGTCGTCATATGGAGTCGGTATCAAACAACAGAACAGTTTCCCTGTAACCGCTCATCTTAATTCGATTTCGTCGTCGTTCTTCGTCTGTTCTCGTTCGTTCCCCATTATCGTGCTAATTCTACCCCAAATTCCAGTTCCAGTCCACAAATCCGTCGCGATTCCAACCCGGAACGTGACACACTTGCTGATTGTAGTAGTGTTTCCTCTCAAGAGAGAGATGGATCGAACTTCGGTTCATGGCACTTTTGTTTAGGGAAAATATGCATTTCATTGGGAGAAAAATGATCTCGTAGTAAGAGAATAATAGCCGGTTGGTCAACTTTCACAAACGTATATGGACCAATTGAAGGATTTACAAACTTTGTCGAGCCTGATCCCTGAATTTTGTCGTACCAATGCAACCTAGCAAAACTAAAACACAATTCAATACTAGCCATTTTAGCTCTGCTGAGCCCTAGTTTCTATAGATATGGAGTTTTCTGGGGTTTTTTTCGAACAAGGGGCTTCCCCATTTCCATTACTTAAAACGGAAATACAGCAGAGTTTAAGAGTTCTCAGGCAACAACTAAGATAAGTTCAGAAACATAAAAGTCATGGGGGACACGTTAACCCCAAGCTACTACAGACCAAACTTAGCAAAAAGTTTAACAAAGTTATTAACATCGCCCTGCAGCTCCTGGATGGATACAGACTTGGCTTGCTACTCTTCAGCTTTTGCAGCACCATTGCCTGAGAAGATGGAGTTTTCTGGTGTAGACTTGAAGCTAAAATGTTCCAAAATATATGGATAGATGGATAGTTTTGTGGGGCATTATTGCATTGTTTTTTTTAGAGGGTTTAGCACCAAATTTGGAGGAGAGGCCCACAGAAGCAACAACTGATCTAAAATCCACTTTTGTTCCCCCTCTTGCCCTAGTGTAAGTCATATTGTTGCTTTGTGGGCCTTTTTATTCCTTCATTTGGCATGGCTTGTAGTGGCGGTGCTAGATAAAATTTGAGGGAGTGCGCTTGCCTCATGGATGTGTAGATTTTTATTAAGAAGGTGCAAATATGGTGAAAAACTAAATGATATCACTGTTTTTGTAGATTTTTGTGGGTACAGATGCACCCACTATTGACTATATAGATCCCTCCCCTGATGGCTTGATGAAACTTCGTTGGAGAAGCTAGTTCAGATGCCCTACCAAATAGGCCCTTCCTTGAAAAGAAATTGTGAAAAAATGATACTTCATGCGCAACACTCACAAGTAATCATGGTGTGTGTGGGCCTGCAAATATCCTTTTTTCATTTCTGATAAGTCATCCTATATTTTCCTTACTTAAATGCTATAAGAAAACAGCCATCACCAAATCATAAATAAGAAATAAAGCATGTGGGCCGAAATTCAGATTAAAAAAAAAAACAGATACTCTTCGAAAATAATGAGAACATGAAGAATGCAATATTTGCAAGCTAATAGTCTTCATCATTACCTGTAGGAAGGGTGACAAATAAATTCCACAAATAAAACATATAGAAATTATGATATTTTAGATAAGTTGTTAGCACTAAAAAGACGTTATTGCTATTGTAGTCTCCATCTTCCTTTCAGTTGTCTTGAGAAACTATAGACAACAGGAATCACACAAAATGATTTTTTTTTTGGGCAAACCAAAAGCCGAACTAATCTATTTGAAGGCAGCCTAAAAAGGTTTCTTTCCTTTTTTTATTTTCTTAGAAATGGAATGCTCGCTATACCGGCCTCATCAAACACCCACTTAAATTTGAAATGAGTAAGCTGAGCTTTTGTAAGTAAATATATATGCATATTAATTTGACTAAGTGGTGGTCAAAACTTAGGCCTGCTTGTTTGACTTCTTTTTTTCGTTTAGTCCTAGGACTTCCTAGGACATTTGAAAAAAAGTGCCCAATGGCGAATCTAGAAAATAAAGTTATCGGGGTCATCACTAGAGAAAGCTGGTGCAATATGATGTTTTCTTAGAGTCATGAACTAATTAAAGCCTTGATCTATAAAGGATTAACAAAACCATCGGGGTCGGCGGACCCGGTAACATACAGTAGATTCGCCCCTAAAAAGTGCCTCGAGGTACTTCTACAAAAAAAAGAGTAAAAAAATCCTCTGTTTGGTTTCTCATGGACAGAAAAAACTCACTCAAACCTAACAACACCTTACTTGGTGGACCTTTTTCTAACAAAAAAAGGTACGTTGTTCCTTTTACAAAAAAAGGCAGAGAGGGAGTTACATGTTGGTGCAACTAATTAATTTATCTCTCCTTACTACCCATATTGGCGTCGATGTAGCTCTTGTCATCTAATGAAATAATAAAGGAAAACAAAAAGGATAGATCATACTTTCAATTAGCATAACACATGTGAATTTTAGATCATGTGTTCCATGCATATATATATTCCTATTAATTCACAATTAAGTTGCTTGCAATATATGTTTCGTCTAACATGAAAATCTTATAGACAGTACCTCTTTAAGACAATGCTATATGTGCTGGTATGAACTAGAAATTTGATGAACACTGGTTCAACACTTCTCCCTCCATTCCAAATCAAAACGTAAAGTAATTTGATGTGCACATGATGGTATTTAACCTATAAACTTGGTCAAAGTAAAAGAAGTTAGTACGACTTAAGAAACTATTATATATTTAATCGGAGTAGTAATGAAACCATGGATATCGGAAATTCCACACCGAAAAACCTTCAAAGAAAAAAACTAAATCCAAAAATATCATATCTTTTTGTCTTCTGACAACGACGTATCGATCATATTTGTGGATATAGGTAAAAGAAGCAAGAAACTGCTCATACCAAATGCTATATATGTTAAAATTAATGAAGAACAGTGGATAAGAATCTCGAAGAGATTTGTGGCATTAACCTTGATCCTGTGTATCTCTGTTCAGTGTCAATTTATTCATAATTGTCTGCAGAAATAGCTACTAGCCTTGATGAAAAATAATGCCAACGACATAGACGGAGTGATGCTGACCTGCGTGCCTTGAATCACCCTTTATTATTAGGGCAGTGAAAGGAAGAGATCAGGCAAATATATTGGAGGAAGAGATATTGGCGCGGCTCAATCAGATACTGGTTTTACAGCTGTTGTAAAACCTATCATCGGATTGAACCTCACCAATATCGCTCTTTCCATTGATCAAACATATATCCATGCAGATCATGCATGGACCAAGCTGCTCTCGTCTGGTTGCAGCTAGCAGCCTTGGTGACATATCGGAGTAGGTTTTCCTCCCTCTCATCTCACCTACAGCTAATTTGACATGGGAGAATCCTGAAATTAAGAGTAGATCAAACTCAACACATATAGTAGATCATATTTGATACATGTATATGCAACAAGAAAGATATTCACTTACCAGATAGTGATCATCCGATGCCGCCCTTCGTAGATCAGATCGAAGCGAATGCATCTTAGAAACCAAACGGCAGGTAGTAGCAGTAAACAACAAAAGAAACTTTGAAAGTCTCCGAGTATTGCTAGGGTTAGAAGCGTATCATGAAACTCCTTTGCAAATGGTGATCTTACAGATCGCCGGCCGGGCCGATATTGCTGCTATTGAGAGGTTAGCCATGCAGGAACTTATGACGCAGGCCAGCCAGAAGGCCAAGAACACAGTGATGAAGTAATTTTATGGCAAAACAGAAGAATGGAGACGAAGGAAAAGGTCGGGCGCAAATTGGAGGGGACCTAGCTACCATGCGATGGGTTTTTATGCTCAGGCTCCATGAGGGAGGGTAGTGAGCAGAATGATGAACAAGGGCAGATGAAAAGATATAGTACACAAGTGTTTCGTCTCTCTCTCTCTCTCTCATTACACAGTTGCATGCATGCATGGTCGGTATAGAATAGTGGCATAGTGGGGTAGGTCGAGCGTTTTGCGGATGAATATATGACCACTCGTGCTCTTCCTTCAGTTAGTAACTGCAACAATTATCAGAAATTTGGCAGATGTTTTGTTACACACACTAATTTGGCAGATCTTTGAAGGAGTACGAGTTAGTAACTGCAACAACAAAAGGCTATTCTTTTGCTACATTAATTTAATTATATTCTGCACAGATCGATCGGTTGAAATTATTGGTTGTTATCGTTGGATACGCAGAATTAATGTGTTTCAGAGAGAGATACAGACAGCAGAGCAGCAGGAAGAGGGAGGAAGACGACGAGGAAGGTCAAGGAGACGTAGCTAGGTGGGCAGCATTCATCGGGAGCAGGAGCGCAGAATGTGTGTGCCTAGAAAGAAGCCTGGGAGGCCCGTACAAAAGGCTTGGAGTTTCTTAATCGGGAGCACCTTGCACGTAAATCTGTCTGCAATCTGAAGCCCAGTTTCTTAATCGCGAACGAGCTCCTTTTCTTAATTAATTAACCATCCAATGCAACTCTATCTGTGAGCGTGTGTGTGTGCGGCCGGCGTGAGAAGAACGAAAGAAAGGCGGCCGGCCGGCCGGGCAGCAACAGAGCAGCTGGCGGGCAATCAGAACACCTGCTACAAAGCGGGGACAGCGGCGCCAAAGCGGCTCTGCCGTGACACCGGCGCAGGGGACACGCCCAGCATAGGGTTGCTCTACCTCATCTCGTCTTTCCCTATCATCATAATAATACTGGTTTTCTTTTTCGCATCCCTTCAATTCGGTCGTCTCTTCCTTCCTTCCTTGTGCACCATTGCATATGTGCATCATCTTTGATCTATCTTCCTGCAGAGGCTGCAGCAGCCAGCAGCTGCATCCATCCATAGTAGTATTATCGAAAGCGTCTTCAGTTTACTACCATGAATCATTATCGAACCACTCCCTACGTCCCACGTCCCAAATTAATTGTCGTTTTCGGTTTCCGTGCTAAAATTTTAACTTGATTTTTAGCAAATATGTGCAATATTTATTTATTCAAATAAATTGGTTAAAAAGCTAGTTTAAAAATCTATCCAACGATACTAATTATGAACCATAAATATTAATATTTTTAATTAAATATATACTTAGTCAAAGTTGTTGATTGAGAAGCGAAAACGATTATTATTTTGGGATGGATGAGGTATTCTAGTAGCTATGTATACTCCCTCCATCCCACAAATATTTGCATGTCTCGTTTCCGAGGAGTCAAACTTTTTAAATTTGACTACGGGAGTATATATATAGAAAATAACATCAATACTTATATTTCAAAATATTTCAAAATATTTGTTATTACGAAAGTATGTTCCAATGTCAATATAATGATACTTGTTACACATCGTAATCATGATTATTTTTGTATGTACACTAAGGCCGGTCTCGGTGGAGAGTTTCACCTCCCGGTTTCCAAGATGTGAAACTTTGACATAAAAATAGACTTCTCCCTCAATGCATAGTTTCATTGCACAGTTTCATAGGCTCAAGGGTCCCACAACCTCTCTCTCATTGCATGCGTTGGAAACGTGTGAACATGTGAAACAAGGACAAAAGGTTTCACCATGGTGAAACTCTTTCCTTCTATCTCCTAGGAGTTTCATGCAAAAAGTGAAATTTTGCTGATGTGGCGCTGCATTTAATGTGCATGAAACCTCCATTGAGACTGACCTAAGTGAATGTTAGAAAGGTTTGACTTCTCGAGAAGCGAGATGTGTGAATATTTATGAGACAGAGGGAGTACTCTCCAATGCATTACATATAGCTAGGTAGCAGGTCAATTACTTTTGAATTGAGCATGGGTTTCAAACTGAAGTGAGTGGACCAGCTCGTGAGCTTCCCATATATGATTATTATGATATGTGGTTCCACGCAGACAAAGCGCAAAAGGGAGAAAAGGAATATTGCTAGAGCTAGACTGGTTGAGGTGATGATAGTTGATAGGAGGCCGGGGTTCAGGTGGCGTGCCACGCCCTCACTAATCAGATTCCCACGCGCTAACCCAACAAAATCATCCCCTCCCCACACCTTTTTTACCCCTCCGGCCGGGTGAAACTAAACAACCATCCATCCATCCATCCATCCATCCATCGCAGGGTATATGTACCTGCGGTCAAACTGGCCGGGGTTAGTTATTAACGACACAACGGCATGCTTATAGCCCTACGAATCATGATGCCGTATGTATATGTAGCAGGCTCTGATGGGTACTGTATATATGTACGTACTATACATTGTTCTTGCACACACAAAAATATGTTTATATATATGTATATCTCATCTCAATAACTGAAGGGACGACGGATGATGAGCTTGCTAACTAGTGGGTGCATGTAATCATGGCGTGGACGAGCGAGGAGGGGAGGGCACATGCAGAAAGGAGACACCCCTCGCATGTTTCGCTCCTGGCCGGCATGAGCGGCCGTGGAAACCGGCCGGCGTTGCCTTGTGTAGCCCGCCCCGGCCGGCCGGCCCAGTTCTTCTGCACATGCGTGGAGACACTTATTATACGCATGCCCAAGATGAGTACGCGTAGCTTTCTCCCACGCCAAAATACTACGCGGATCGGAATTATGCCCCCGTCCCCCGCGCCACGCCATCATGCTTGGATTCCTCCTGCCGCGCGCCCTAGCTTCCCCGGCCGGCCGCCACGGCCGGCCGGCGGCGGCGCCAACAACGTACGCGGCCAGGGTGGCGCCGGCCGCATCAGCCCTGATGAGCGGACTGTGGACTGGCGACCACGGAAAGGTTACGCGCCTGGAAAAAATATACGTATCTTTGATGGGCTCAAATACAGTAGGTAACAAAGTGTGTGTCCATCGTGATATGATTGATTTGGCTATACAGCCCAGCCCAGTCTTCACGCACCTACACCTGACTGAAGACAAATATGGGCCGGGATAAGTGCACTTGGGCTGGTGAGAGGGACCAGAGACAAAACATAGAATTTGAATGTTTGCCAATCAGTTGCTCAAATTTTTTTTTTGGCCAATCATAATAACAAATAAAGTTCCAACCTTCCTAAAAAAAAAGAGGTCAGTCTCAGAGAACAACTTCAACAGAATCCTTCCCTTGTTATTACTTGCACGGATTTTATTGCTGCACTATCGTTGGACCATTTTCTAAAACAAATGTTATAGTTGGATATGGGGAACCATGGTGTGACCTTTTTTAGGGGCCGACTAGTAATAGAATAGATTCACACCACTTATATCTAGAAAATGATAATAATAATGGAATGGACATACTGAACTAGATTTCCTTTTTAGATTTTTTCCGCTTCTTTTTCTCGTTTCCTGTTTCATGTGAAGTTCTTTTTCTGATAATTGTTTGATTTAGTTTTTTTCCTTGTTTTGAAGAAGTTATTTTTCATGAAAAGCTGCTTGTTACCTGATAATTTGTTTTTAATGAATAAATCTCAACAAAAATAGATTTCTTTTAAAGTTTTAATAGAAACTTCTCTTAAGAAGTTAATATGAAAAGTTATACATAAAATTGTTTGAGGAAATTGTACTATGTGTATCAATTCTAGGAAGTCCCTTGTTTTCTGAAACGCAACAGCAGGAGCTCTGCCTTTCAATTAAGATGGAAAGAGAGTTTATGTACAGATAGGAAGTCCCTTGTTGTGTGAACTAGTTTATACTAGCATCAAACTAACAAATACGTGTCTCGTTCCCTTGTCCCTCCTCCACTATCCCTCCTACGGGAGGCAATGATTCAAATTTAAAAGATTTTATAACTTGCATTGCGTGTTTCCAAATTAAACTAAAATGTAATATAAATCGTTGATGTTCGTAGTTTTTAATTTGGTCAAATCTTGTTTTGTGACAGGAGAGAGAGAGAGTATAATGTTTCAAAGGATCAGAATTTCACAGCACACTTGGTGATTAATAAGCGTTAACCGATCTTACCATACACACTACTACTAGTTAACAAGGAACAATCAATGCAACAACGAAACAAACATACAAGTCCCATCTGCTTCGACCGGTCAAGATCACGAATTGACACCGAGAGATCTATCCGTTCGTAAACACCGTCTAGACTCCATCCCCTTCAATCAATCTTCATGGGGTCAGCTTTCAGTGGCCGACGACGATGAGCTGGTCGTCGTTGGGCACGTCGGGGTCGTTGTAGTCGCCACCGTCGTCGCTGTTGGGCGCGGCGGCGGGCGCCGCGAGCGTGACGCTGGACCCTTCCTCCTCCTGGTTCTCCGGGTCGTGCACGGCGCCGACGCGGCACGCCTTGTCGTTGGTGGCGCCGGCCACGCACTTGGCCTTGGCGGCGCCCGACGACACCGCCGCCGCGGACTGCTGCGGAGCGGGCGTCGCGCTGGCGGCGTCGGACGGCCGCAGCTGGAGCAGCGCGCACGCCAGCACCAGCACCAGCACCACCACCCAGGCGCGCACCGGCGCCGCCGCCGCCATTGTTGGTTGGTTGCTCATGGTCGACCACGTACGCCGACCCGGCGGAGAAATAACAACAACAAGAATTAATCAAGAATGTGGGAACGAACGAGCGAGAACGATGGCAGGAGCGGCGTTGGGAATTAATGAGAGGGCGGCATTAGCAGGTGATTTAAGGACAGGTTGGTCTGCGAGGCTCAAGAGCTAATGTTGCTCTTGCCAATTTGTGGATGGTGGCCCTCGTTTTGAGGGAGAAACAGATGGACGGCAGCAGCCTCTCTAGCTACCTCGCTAATTTTAGCTGCGCCAGGGGAAAAATGCAACAGATTTATATATTTTCCTCAACTTCATACTTTGCTGAATATCTACAAGACTTGAAGACATACCACATGACTGCAATTAGAACGGCGAAAGCTAGCTGAAACCTTTTCAGCAAGGAGAAAGCTAAATTTCGACCGGGCATTTAATTAGAGATCCGTGCATGTGTCAGTTGTATTTTTGGAACGGTTCTCTTCTCTTTCGATCTTCCAATGCAAATGGCAACCTTCTACTAGCATTGATGATCAGAGATTGCAGCTCACTAGATTTTGCTCGATAGCAAACGAGCCAGTGCGGCTGTTGGTGCCGTGGAGCTGAACCCCGTTGTGGAGCAACAATCAGCACCGCCCACTTATTCTGTTGCGGTGGACACTGTGGTTTCCTCTACTCAACTCCGGCGGAGTAGAAGAAACGCGTTGAAGGCGGATGAGCACACCCTTTGCAAGACTGAAAAGATGGCGATGAAAAAGAACCTTGAGACTCCAGGTAACTCTTTTGCCAGTTTTTCAGCTTCTGCTATTTCTTCTAAACTTGGTAGGGTAGGCATCAACCTTTCTTCTTCTGATATTATTGCTATTAAAAATCTAGAAGTTGATAGATTAGTTCTCTCTGCTAATTCAAAGAAAGCAAATCCTAGAGTTAATAATTTTAATAGCGATGATGAAAAAAAAGAGAACGTCTGGATGCAGTTCTCGACCACATTTGTGGGAATTTTAAGGAGAATTTGCAAGCGGATAACGATCATATTATAGATCTTTCCCCTGTCGGGCGTAAGAAAAAATTTATTAAGAACAAGCTCCCTAAAAAGCCAAAAACTCCTTCCAAGATAAATTTAAAATGAAAGGAGTTTTTACTGGAATAGCAGAGGTCTTGCGGACTTGGCTAAACACAGATTTCTGTCCGAACTAGTTAAAGAGGAGCAAATTAATTTTATTGCTCTCTCTGAGACTGGTGTTGACACTTGTTATCATATAAAATTTTTAATTAATTAAACATGAGAAAGGGGTATAAATAATAATAACAACCTAGAATAGGGTGTCACTAACATAATTCCATCAGTTTTGGTAAAGTTGTGATTTGCGGGGACTTAACGAGAAAATCAGCAGAGATGACGTGGCATACGGTGGCGACGTAACGCAAGCGCAATCCAACTCGAAACAAGTCTAGAAGGCTTCGGATTAATCCCGACGTGAACTAACTTCGGAACCAAGAAATACATCATCTAGAAGACTCGAGAACACGCGACGCCTTACGGGACCCGGAGGGGAGCACCCCCGGGCCGATCGGCCCAATAGTTAGGCCGATCGGCCCCCAGCGCCGACTACGCTCTGCGCCGGGGAAGCTTCCTCCACCGCCTCTAAGACTCGATCTAAACCGGTTGATTTGAGTCGGTTTGATCCGAGGGCGACGGTAGAAGTGCGGGATTGATTCAAGGTTAATACCACATCGCCTAATGAAGATGGAGAGACAGACGAAGACCGATATATTAGGACCCCTAGACCCCCCCCTTCTTAGATCATCAAGTTCTATAACAAAGATATTTCTAATTAAAATACCAAGTCATATTCAACGCTAGAGAAACATCGCTTTCGGAAGAGTAGCAATCAAGATTAGAACTAGTAGGAAGGGAGAAATCCGCTCCGGATCGTCGGAGGCCAGCTCAAGATCAGGCCTCGTTCTTGTAAGTTCTTCATTGTAAGTAGTTTTCAAGTTCCAGACACATGCTTAATATGAATATCTTGATCATGTTTATATTTGAGATTATTTGTTCTAGTATTTACTTTAATTACACATTTAGCATAGTTGAATTACTGTTATGTTCATGCATGGATTCGTATAGCGCTCATCATCTAGATCGGAAGGTGAGTGGTAGAGATGATGTAATCATGGTGATTAGATCTTATTTACCGCGTTTGCACCCTATGTGCCGGGTCGTGTGGTAGATCGTGGTGGTGACAGCACCATTGAGTCCTTTGCAATCCACCCCCGTATGTAGGCCTAGCGGATGTTAGATTTCGGGTTGTTCTAAGTTTCGGCCTTAGTCTTCACGGATTACGTCCTCATTTCTGGGATTTAATTAGTCTTTCTTCGATGATTGTTATTTGTATTGCATAATTAGGTAGATCCTAACATTTAGTTTAGAGTTACATATTGGAGTTTCTAATGCTAGCTAGCCTATGAATTGCTATCGTCCATTGTTAGACACTTTCTCGCCAACCAACGTGATTTTTGGTCAAATCTGTTTATCTAGAACTTTATCATTATCTTTACTATGAACTTTGATCCTTGCTTAAGTAATTGATGAGATTAATGCTGATGTCTTGCACATGAGAGATGGTTAGATTAAGATCTATGCTTAGTTAATTCAAGATAACAGACTTCTTTCCCTGTGGTAGAATATAAATTCAAGACACAGTTATTACTCCCGGTTAAAATGCTACAATGGTATATATTCATATCTGTAAACTTTGGATACCCGATTATAATTGTTTATTTACTTATTAAGAAGTTATCAAGGCATAGTACGAATATTATATTCCTTGCATATTAGTAGTTTAACTATAGGGATGACAACCTTTTTCGGATATGCTATGAACTGCAATGAATATTTCTTTTAAGTTTTATCTGAAGCAACATCGATATTCTTTCTAGATGCCATTACTAGTTAGTGACATTAGAAATACCAACAAGCATTTTTAGCCGCGTTCTTGGGAAAGAAAGTCTATAGCCCAATAAAATAAAAACACATAGGATTAACATGCATGCATCTCTCATACGCATCGATTAATTTTATCAATTGCTTAAACAAGTATACCCCCTGTTATTATTCTTCCTATCTATTTCGGGTAATATATGAATAGGAATCTTCCCGGAAACTTCATTTCGGACCCAAAAGAAAAACTTTTGAAGGAGGCAAGATCCAAGTTGAAATCTCAACCCAAGAACACTACCTCGGAAGACTCCTCCACTTTGTGCGTAGCTTAGCACCAATTTTTGAAGACATGGCAAACAAGACCCTTCGCGAATACTGCACCGACTACGGCCAACATCCGCCTTTGGACCGACGGTCGATGTGGGAGACAAAGCTTTTGAGCTCAAGCCTGCACTCATCAACATGGTACAAGCTAGCCAATTACGTGGAAAAGCTCATGAAGATGCCAATGCTCACCTACAATACTTCTTAGAGATTTGTGGCACCTTCACTATCAAAGATGTCTCAAGTGATGCAATCCTACTTCGTCTCTTCCCATTCTCACTCTTGGGACGAGCGAAGCAGTGGTTCTACGCCAACAAAGACAAACTCACTACTTGGGCACTTTGCTCTACTGCCTTCCTGGCAAAATTCTTCCCTATAGGCAAAACCAACGCCTTTACGAGGGAAAATCTCAAGCTTTCAAGAAGAACACGACGAATCTGTTCCGCAGGCGTGGGAACGCTTTCAAGACTACATCACGAGAATGCCCACACCATGGAATGGAGAACTGGTTACTCATGCGGACCTTCTACCACGGGCTTAACAAAGAACACCCGTGAGACCATGGACGCCTTCTGGCGGAGGTGCTTTCCTATCACTTACACCGAACCAAACTCTCACGACCTTGTGGAAAAGATGGCATCAAACCAAGCTTGGAATGAGGACCGTCAACCCCGCAAGAAAGAGAGAGGAATGCACCAGCTGAAAGAGGTAGATATGCTGTCTGCCAAAATGGACTTAATTATGAAGAAGCTTGAAGACAAAGCTCCCGAGAAGAAGGAAGTCATGCAACTCTTCGATTCCCGCATGACATGTGAAGAATGTGGCAACACTGGACACTCGGGCAGCCACTGTCCCGAGCTAGAAGAGGACGTGAACTACATCAACAATAACAACAACCAAAGTATCGTCCTCCGAATCAACAATGGAGTCAACGAGACCCAACTACCAAGGTAATTATTCAGGTAACTATCAAGGTAATAACTCTTTCAATAATTTCCCACCTTTAAGAGAGTTAGTACAAAACCAAGGTAGACTTATGGATAATCTATCTAAGAAGTTAGCTTCCAATGATAAAATGCTAGAAACTATTAGTACTAAAATGGAAAGCTTTTCTTCTCGCAATAAAGAACCAAAGATAGCTTTAATAAAATGATAGAATCACAATTATCCCAGTGGCTTTATCTGTTCCTATGCCTAACCTGTAAGATTCGGGTCAACCGGAAGAATTAGAATCTGCAAATCTTGTCGATATTTACTATGCAGGTATGCGGACCACCTACTCAGACAAGAAATTCAATTGTGTCGACTGGGGAATGCCCGCTAAGAAAGAAGATCCGGGAAGACCGGTCGTCACCATCAACATAGGCGCCGCACCTACGACGCACTCATCGACTTCGGCTCAAGTGTCAACATCATGCCTAAGGTAAACCTTGAGCGGTTCGAAATTAGTATACACAACCATGTGCCTACAACTTGCGATCAATCGTTATGCTACCCCGAGGGTATTCTAGAGGGCGTATGCCTTTACATCGGTAAGCTATACGTGGCCACCGACTTCGTGGTCCTGGATATGGGTAAAGGTAAGAACGCCCGATCATTACGGGCCGCCCTTTCTGGCTACCACTAAGGCAATCATCTACGCCGACACCGCGAAGATCGTCTTCACGATTAATGGACAGAGGGAGAGATTCAACTGCAAACACAAGACCTTAGCTCCCCCACGCTCCAACCGTACCACTACCGTACCACGAAGTACACATACCAGCTGTCGAGAAGAGGATAAAAAGAAGAAGCAGGAACAAGAACAATCGTCAACCTCGACCACACGTAGAACGAGTCTTGATGATCAATCAAGTCAACTCAGCACGCAAGACTCGGCGCAATCAACCACCAGTAGAGAAGCTAGACGACCCTGGAGTTCCGGCAATCCACTGCTCCATTAATCAATGGAACTTCTATACAACCGTCTGCGACACGGGATCAGGCATCAACCTAATGTCAAAGGTAACGTATAAATTAATCTATGGTAATCTGCCTTTGTGTTCCACCTATGTACTCTGCGGTGGCGGATCAAACACACCGATTCCTAAGGTATTGTGCGAAACGTACCGGTCAAGATCAAAGACAGCTATGTCCTCACTGACTTCTTAGTCATGGACACGGGAGACGAAGAACAAGATCCTCCCATAATACTTGGAAGGCCGTTCCTGAATACTACAAGAGCAATCATTTACATCAGGACGGGCGAAATCCAGTTCCATATTCAAGGTAAAAAGGTGCGCTGCTTCTTTAATACTTATACTAACTATGAACAGCCCCGAAGAAGGACCAAGAGCCAGAAGCGTCTCCAAAGACTACAAAGGAAGCTGGACTCAAAGATGGAGCACATTGAGAGGATAGAAAAAGACATCCAAGAAAAGTACACTCAGCTCCTACCAATCTTGAATGATGCACCAACTACACCGGAGAGGTCTCCACCAAAGAAGCAATCTTGGAAGAAGAAAGAAGCTGCTAAGAAGAGCAACAAGAATACACCTTCGGAGACCCAACCAAATGCCGGCATCAACAAATGAACAATCGACTTCTGCGGCTACTTCGTCTACGCCCACCTACGAGATCATTGAAGGAACCATACCAGGTACAACATTTATACGGGGGCCCATAGACGACACCACGCCATGGGAGTAAGTGCTCTCTAAACTCTTGCCGAGAGGTAACTTCGGTATTATTTGCATCTTTAATTTTCTCGCACAAAGATATTTCAATTAGCATGTTTACTTTAGCATATTTATTTCCTAAACCTGCATTAGAAAAATCCCAAAAATATGTTTCTTTGCATGTGCATCGATCTCTTAAGCCCCATGCAAGCACACCTTGCTGTGGTGGCATAAAAATATATAAAAATATAAAAATATTGCATTCATATGTTTTTGCATTATCATCCCTATTGCATAGAAAACCCAAAAATATGTGGGCACATGAAGGTCCACACCTTTTATATAAAAAAACCAAAAAACGTGAGCACATGAAGGCTCACATTAACATCCTAGAATTTGTTCCTTCGGGTATGTCGCGAAATTAATATTAACAGGGAGAACATTAAAAGGAGACCCCGAAAGAGGAGCGATTCCAAGGATGAACGAAAAGGACTACTTCAAGATCTAGCTTGGGGAGAGCACCCCATTTATCATGATAAGTATTACTACCCTATGTCTTTAAATTTTAGCTAGTTATATTTGCTTAGAGCTAATGAGTCTTATTTAATGTGTCTTAGTTAAAGAGTCTTAGTGTTAAAGAGTCAAATAAATAAAGTGCTAGAACTTGTTAGACTACTTTCTTCCTATTAATTATGATCTTGATAATATGTGCTAAGGAAATGATGAATAGTTGCTCCGTCTTAATACCTCTTAAAAAAGTACTTACACTTTGGACTTAGATTCTCCCTGAAGCTTTAAATGTTTAATTTGCTCTAAACCCAACACACATGGGAAGCACATGCTTGATCTCGAGTCTTAGCATTAAAAGATAATAGTGCATAAAAAGTTGAGCTACTGTTTATCATATTCTTAGAGATACTTGACTCCTGGTTTTTATCTTTAAAAATTATAAAATTACATGATGAGTCCTTAGTTATGACCCTTAAGAGTATTCCATCAAGATCATCCCACTCCACCAATATGCTTTTGCTTTTAACTCGAAGTACGCATCCCCATATTTCACTTAGCCGTTAGCCATAAAAATATTTAATAGAGCTCTTGCAATCTTTAGATATGTCTCTCTCAATGTTTTATATAGGCTGGGCTACATTCGAAAAAAAAAAAAAAAAAAAAAAAGAGAAAGTAGAAAAGAAAAAGTGAGACGAGAGAGGAGAGTAACGGACAAAAAGTCATACTAGGCGAGAAGGGCCTACCTCCCTAATAATAAAAAATAATAAATTTAGAGATGAATAATGGACACGGGTCCGAGGGTGAGCAGGGCCCACATCTCTAAGGAGAGAGAAAAAAATGGACACAAGTTCGAGGGAAAAGCCCACCTCTCCAAGAATGGACAGCCCGGATCCTAGCAATTTTTAGAAAGAGGGATATAGACTAGAGATGCTTGAGAAGAAAAAAATACTAGAAAAAGGCTAAAGGCTATTTACTACCTTTCATCCTCATCCACTTCACCACTATCATCCCACTATGTATGTCCTACCACTTGTGTAACTCCACTACGTACCATCTACTTAAGGGGGTCATACATAGGATCTCTGAGTTTTCTTTTGAAAAATATTGCAAAACCCCAGGATGATAGTTGATCAAAGAATTTGAGACATGGTACTTAACTTGATTGTTTTATCTTGCTTATGATTCGTGAAAAGGCTACGCCCCATGGTAAAATGTAAGAGTAATCTGGTCAAGAGGAGAATTTATTTTTTATAAACACAAAGACTTTTGAGGTATGAAAGCGTAGTAGCAACTCCTGATCCTACTATAGCATGTAGCTTTGCTAGGGACTAGCAAAGGGTAAGCTTGGGGGAGTTTGTTGACACTTGTTATCATATAAAATTTTTAATTAATTAAACATGAGAAAGGGGTATAAATAATAATAACAACCTAGAATAGGGTGTCACTAACATAATTCCATCAGTTTTGGTAAAGTTGTGATTTGCAGGGACTTAACAGAAAATCAGCAGAGATGACGTGGCATACGGCCGACGTAACGCAACGCAATCCAACTCCGAAACAAGTCTAGAAGGCTTCGGATTAATCCCGACGTGAACTAACCCGAACCAAGAAATACATCATCTAGAAGACTCGAACACGCGACGCACGACGGGACCCGGAGGGAGCACCCACCGGCCGATCGGCCCAATAGTTAGGCCGATCGGCCCCCTGGCGCCGACTCGCTGCGCTTCGGGAAGCTTCCTCCACCGCCTCTAAGACTCGATCTAAACCGGTTGATTTGAGTCGGTTTGATCCGAGGGCGACGGTAGAAGTGCGGGATTGATTCAAGGTTAATACCACATCGCCTAATGAAGATGGAGAGACAGACGAAGACCGATATATTAGGACCCCTAGACCCCCTTCTTAGATCATCAAGTTCTATAACAAAGATATTTCTAATTAAAATACCAAGTCATATTCAACGCTAGAGAAACATCGCTTTCGGAAGAGTAGCAATCAAGATTAGAACTAGTAGGAAGGGAGAAATCCGCTCCGGATCGTCGGAGGCCAGCTCAAGATCAGGGCCTCGTTCTTGTAAGTTCTTCATTGTAAGTAGTTTTCAAGTTCCAGACACATGCTTAATATGAATATCTTGATCATGTTTATATTTGAGATTATTTGTTCTAGTATTTACTTTAATTACACATTTAGCATAGTTGAATTACTGTTATGTTCATGCATGGATTCGTATAGCGCTCATCATCTAGATCGGAAGGTGAGTGGTAGAGATGATGTAATCATGGTGATTAGATCTTATTTACCGCGTTTGCACCCTATGTGCCGGGTCGTGTGGTAGATCGTGGTGGTGACAAACCATTGAGTCCTTTGCAATCCACCCCCCGTATGTAGGCCTAGCGGATGTTAGATTTCGGGTTGTTCTAAGTTTCGGCCTTAGTCTTCACGGATTCTGTCCTCATTTCTGGATTTAATTAGTCTTTCTTCGATGATTGTTATTTGTATTGCATAATTAGGTAGATCCTAACATTTAGTTTAGAGTTACATATTGGAGTTTCTAATGCTAGCTAGCCTATGAATTGCTATCGTCCATTGTTAGACACTTTCTCGCCAACCAACGTGATTTTTGGTCAAATCTGTTTATCTAGAACTTTATCATTATCTTTACTATGAACTTTGATCCTTGCTTAAGTAATTGATGAGATTAATGCTGATGTCTTGCACATGAGAGATGGTTAGATTAAGATCTATGCTTAGTTAATTCAAGATAACAGACTTCTTTCCCTGTGGTAGAATATAAATTCAAGACCTGGTTATTACTCCCGGTTTAAAATGCTACAATGGTATATATTCATATCTCGTGCGCTTGCGGATACCCAGCTATAATTGTTTATTTACTTATTAAGAAGTTATCAAGGCATAGTACGAATATTATATTCCTTGCATATTAGTAGTTTAACTATAGGGATGACAACCTTTTCGTCATATGCTATGAACTGCAATGAATATTTCTTTTAAGTTTTATCTCGAAGCAACATCCGATATTCTTTCTAGATGCCATTACTAGTTAGTGACATTAGAAATACCAACAAGCATTTTTGGCGCCGTTCTTGGGGAAAAAGAAAGTCTATAGCCCAATAAAATAAAAACACATAGGATTAACATGCATGCATCTCTCATACGCATCAGATTAATTTTATCAATTGCTTAAACAAGTATACCCCTGTTATTATTCTTCCTATCTATTTCGGGGTAATATATGAATAGGAATCTTCCTGGAAACTTCATTTCGGACCCAAAAGAAAAACTTTTGAAGGAGGCAAGATCCAAGTTGAAATCTCAACCCAAGAACACTACCTCGGAAGACTCCTCCACTGTGCGTAGCTTAGCACCAATTTTTGAAGACATGGCAAACAAGACCCTTCGCGAATACTCTGCACCGACTACGGCCAACATCCGCACTGGACCGACAGTCGATGTGGGAGACAAAGCTTTTGAGCTCAAGCCTGCACTCATCAACATGGTACAAGCTAGCCAATTCTGTGGAAAAGCTCATGAAGATGCCAATGCTCACCTACAATACTTCTTAGAGATTTGTGGCACCTTCACTATCAAAGATGTCTCAAGTGATGCAATCCTACTTCGTCTCTTCCCATTCTCACTCTTGGGACGAGCGAAGCAAAGGGGTTCTACGCCAACAAAGACAAACTCACTACTTGGGCACTTTGCTCTACTTGCCTTCCCCGGCAAAATTCTTCCCTATAGGCAAAACCAACGCCTTACGAGGGAAAATCTCAAGCTTTCAAAGAAGAACACGACGAATCTGCTCCAGGCGTGGGAACGCTTTCAAGACTACATCACGTAATGCCCACACCATGGAATGGAGAACTGGTTACTCATGCGGACCTTCTACCACGGGCTTAACAAAGAACACCCGTGAGACCATGGACGCCGCCAGCTGCTTTGAGGTGCTTTCCTATCACTTACACCGAACCAAGCTACCGACCTTGTGGAAAAGATGGCATCAAACCAAGCTTGGAATGAGGACCGTCAACCCCGCAAGAAAGAGAGAGGAATGCACCAAATGAAAGAGGTAGATATGCCGTCTCCGCCAAAATGGACTTAATTATGAAGAAGCTTGAAGACAAAGCTCCCGAGAAGAAGGAAGTCATGCAACTCTTCGATTCCCGCATGACATGTGAAGAATGTGGCAACACTCGACACTCGGGCAGCCACCGTCCCCGAGCTAGAAGAGGACGTGAACTACATCAACAATAACAACAACCAATGTCGTCCTCTCCGAATCAACAATGGAGTCAACAGAGACCCAACTACCAAGGTAATTATTCGGGTAACTATCAAGGTAATAACTCTTTCAATAATTTCCCACCTTTAAGAGAGTTAGTACAAAACCAAGGTAGACTTATGGATAATCTATCTAAGAAGTTAGCTTCCAATGATAAAATGCTAGAAACTATTAGTACTAAAATGGAAAGCTTTTCTTACGCAATAAAGAACCAAAGATAGCTTTAATAAAATGATAGAATCACAATTATCCCAGCTGGGGCTTTATCTGTTCCTATGCCTAACCCAGTAAGATTCCGGGTCAACCTAAGAATTAGAATCTGCAAATCTTGTCGATATTTACTATGCGGTATGCGGACCACCTACTCGGACAAGAAATTCAATTGTGTCGACCGGGAATGCCCGCTAAGAAAGAAGATCCGGGAAGACCGGTCGTCACCATCAACATAGGCGCCGCACCTCGACGACGCACTCATCGACTTCGGCTCAAGTGTCAACATCATGCCTAAGGTAAACCTTGAGCCGATTTCAGAATTAGTATACACAACCATGTGCCTACAACTTGCGAGATCAATCGTTATGCTACCCCGAGGGTATTCTAGAGGGCGTATGCCTTTACATCGGTAAGCTATACGTGGCCACCGACTTCGTGGTCCCGGATATGGGTAAAGGTAAGAACGCCCGATCATTACAGGGCCGCCCTTTCTGGCTACCACTAAGGCAATCATCTACGCCGACACCGCGAAGATCGTCTTCACGCTTAATGGACGTAGGGAGAGATTCAACCGCAAACACAAGACCTTAGCTCCCCCGCTCCAACCGTACCACTACCGTACCACAAGTACACATACCACCATCGAGAAGAGGATAAAAAGAAGAAGCGGAACAAGAACAATCGTCAACCTCGACCACACGTAGAACGAGTCTTGATGATCAATCAAGTCAACTCAAAGACGCAAGACTCGGCGCAATCAACCACCACCAGAGAGAAGCTAGACGACCACGGAGTTCCGGCAATCCACCGCTCCATTAATCAATGGAACTTATACAACCGTCTCTGCGACACGGGATCGCATCAACCTAATGTCAAAGGTAACGTATAAATTAATCTATGGTAATCCGCCTTTGTGTTCCACCTATGTACTCACTGCAGTGGGCGGATCAAACACACCGATTCCCGGAAGGTATTGTGCGAAACGTGCGGTCAAGATCAAAGACACTATGTCCTCACCGACTTCTTAGTCATGGACACGGGAGACGAAGAACAAGATCCTCCCATAATACTTGGAAGGCCGTTCACGAATACTACAAGAGCAATCATTTACATCGGGGCGGGCGAAAATCCAGTTCCATATTCAAGGTAAAAAGGTGCTGCTTCTTTTTAATACTTATACTAACTATGAACAGCCCCAAGAAGGACCAAGAGCCGAAGCGTCTCCAAAGACTACAAAGGAAGCTGGACTCAAAGATGGAGCACATTGAGAGGATAGAAAAAGACATCCAAGAAAAGTACACTCGGCTCCTACCAATCTTGAATGATGCACCAACTACACCGGAGAGGTCTCCACCAAAGAAGCAATCTTGGAAGAAGAAAGAAGTCGCTAAGAAGAGCAACAAGAATACACCTTCGGAGACCCAACCAAATAGGCATCAACAAATGAACAATCGACTTCATGCGGCTACTTCGTCTCACGCCCACCTACGAGATCATTGAAGGAACCATACCAGGTACAACATTTATACGGGGGGCCCATAGGCGACACCACGCCATGGGAGTAAGTGCTCTCTAAACTCTTGCCGAGAGGTAACTCGGTATTTATTTGCATCTTTAATTTTCTCGCACAAAGATATTTCAATTAGCATGTTTACTTTAGCATATTTATTTCCTAAACCTGCATTAGAAAAATCCCAAAAATATGTTTGCTTTGCATGTGCATCGGTCTCTTAAGCCCCATGCAAGCACACCTTGCTGTGGTGGCATAAAAATATATAAAAATATAAAAATATTGCATTCATATGTTTTTGCATTATCATCCCTATTGCATAGAAAACCCAAAAATATGTGGGCACATGAAGGTCCACACCTTTTATATAAAAAACCAAAAAGACGTGAGCACATGAAGGCTCACATTAACATCCTAGAATTTGTTCCTTCGGGTATGTGCGAAATTAATATTAACAGGGAGAACATTAAAAGGAGACCCCGAAAGAGGAGCAGATTCCAAGGATGAACGAAAAGGACTACTTCAAGATCTAGCTTGGGGAGAGCACCCCATTTATCATGATAAGTATTACTACCCTATGTCTTTAAATTTTAGCTAGTTATATTTGCTTAGAGCTAATGAGTCTTATTTAATGTGTCTTAGTTAAAGAGTCTTAGTGTTAAAGAGTCAAATAAATAAAGTGCTAGAACTTGTTAGACTACTTTCTTCCTATTAATTATGATCTTGATAATATGTGCTAAGGAAATGATGAATAGTTGCTCCGTCTTAATACCTCTTAAAAAGTACTTACACTTTGGACTTAGATTCTCCCGAAGCTTTAAATGTTTAATTTGCTCTAAACCCAACACCTGTGGGAAGCACATGCTTGATCTGAGTCTTAGCATTAAAAGATAATAGTGCATAAAAAAAGTTGAGCTACTGTTTTATCATATTCTTAGAGATACTTGACTCCTGGTTTTTATCTTTAAAAATTATAAAATTACATGATGAGTCCTTAGTTATGACCCTTAAGAGTATTCCATCAAGATCATCCCACTCCACCAATATCTTTGCTTTTAACTCGGAAGTACGCATCCCCATATTTCACTTAGCCGTTAGCCATAAAAATATTTAATAGAGCTCTTGCAATCTTTAGATATGTCTCTCTCAATGTTTTATATAGGCTTTGGGCTACATTCGAAAAAAAAAAAAAAAAAAAGAGAGAAGTAGAAAAAAAAAAAAGTGAGAGAGAGGGAGAGTAACGGACAAAAAAGTCATACTAGGCGAGAAGGGCCTACCTCCCTAATAATAAAAAAAATAATAAATTTAGAGATGAATAATGGACACGGGTCCGAGGGTGAGCAGGGGCCCACATCTCTAAGGAGAGAGAAAAATGGACACAAGTTCAGGGGAAAAGCCCACCTCTCCAAGAATGGACAGCCCGGATCCTAGCAATTTTTAGAAAGAGGGATATAGACTAGAGATGCTTGAGAAGAAAAATACTAGAAAAAGGCTAAAGGCTATTTACTACCTTTCATCCTCATCCACTTCACCACTATCATCCCACTATGTATGTCCTACCACTTGTGTAACTCCACTACGTACCATCTACTTAAGGGGGTCATACATAGGATCTCCGAGTTTTTTCTTTTGAAAAATATTGCAAAACCCCAGGATGATAGTTGATCAAAGAATTTGAGACATGGTACTTAACTTGATTGTTTTATCTTGCTTATGATTCGTGAAAAGGCTACGCCCCATGGTAAAATGTAAGAGTAATCTGGTCAAGAGGAGAATTTATTTTTTAAAAACACAGTACTTTTTGAGGTATGAAAGCGTAGTAGCAACTCCTGATCCTACTATAGCATGTAGCTTTGCTAGGGACTAGCAAAGGGTAAGCTTGGGGGAGTTTGTTGACACTTGTTATCATATAAAATTTTTAATTAATTAAACATGAGAAAGGGGTATAAATAATAATAACAACCTAGAATAGGGTGTCACTAACATAATTCCATCAGTTTTGGTAAAGTTGTGATTTGCAGGGACTTAACAGAAAATCAGCAGAGATGACGTGGCATACGGCCGACGTAACGCAACGCAATCCAACTCCGAAACAAGTCTAGAAGGCTTCGGATTAATCCCGACGTGAACTAACTTCGAACCAAGAAATACATCATCTAGAAGACTCGAAACACGCGACGCACGACGGGACCCGAGAGGGAGCACCCCCTGGGCCGATCGGCCCAATAGTTAGGCCGATCGGCCCCCCCAGGGCGCCGACTCTGCTCTGCTTCGGGAAGCTTCCTCCACCGCCTCTAAGACTCGATCTAAACCGGTTGATTTGAGTCGGTTTGATCCGAGGGCGACGGTAGAAGTGCGGGATTGATTCAAGGTTAATACCACATCGCCTAATGAAGATGGAGAGACAGACGAAGACCGATATATTAGGACCCCTAGACCCCCCTTCTTAGATCATCAAGTTCTATAACAAAGATATTTCTAATTAAAATACCAAGTCATATTCAACGCTAGAGAAACATCGCTTTCGGAAGAGTAGCAATCAAGATTAGAACTAGTAGGAAGGGAGAAATCCGCTCCGGATCGTCGGAGGCCAGCAAGATCGGGCCTCGTTCTTGTAAGTTCTTCATTGTAAGTAGTTTTCAAGTTCCGCACACATGCTTAATATGAATATCTTGATCATGTTTATATTTGAGATTATTTGTTCTAGTATTTACTTTAATTACACATTTAGCATAGTTGAATTACTGTTATGTTCATGCATGGATTCGTATAGCGCTCATCATCTAGATCGGAAGGTGAGTGGTAGAGATGATGTAATCATGGTGATTAGATCTTATTTACCTGCGTTTGCACCCTATGTGCCGGGTCGTGTGGTAGATCGTGGTGGTGACAGCACCATTGAGTCCTTTGCAATCCACCCCCCGTATGTAGGCCTAGCGGTCGTGACTCTTTTCCGGATCATGTTCTCAAAAACCTTTGTGGAGGGCGTGACTTTCTTTGGCATGCTATGCCTCCTCATGGTAGATCCGGTGGTATTTTACTGGGAGCTGACTTGTCAATTTTTGACATTGGAGCCATCGACGAAGGTGATTTCTATGTGAAATTCACCTTACGTTATAAAACAAATGACTTCAAATTTGCCCTTTATTCTATTTATGGGGCCAGCACAATATCAAAATAAGAGTGCTTTTCTCGCGGAGTTAGCTAATACGTGCTCCAAAGAAAATCTCCCATATGTTATTGGTGGGGATTTTAATATTATGAGGAATCCTGATGATAAAAGTTGTGGGGACTTTGACCCTAAATGGCCGAATATTTTTAATGCGGTCATTGAATCCCTTGATCTTAGAGAAATCAAAATGTCGGGCCGCCAATATACTTGGGCTGGTCCAGGGGATAATCCAACTTTTGAAAAGCTCGACCGTGTCTTAGTTAGTACAGATTGGGAGCATCAGTTCCCACTTACCGTTGTGGAGCCCAGAGATAGGAATATTTCCGACCATACGCCGCTGGTTATTAACACTGGTGCTTCTACACACCAGACCAGTAGTAGACCATTCAGATTTGAAAGAGGATGGTTACTAAGGGATGGATTTTATGATTTGGTTGCTAATGTTTGGCAATCTGAAACCTCGGGATCCAACCCTTTAGAGCGTTGGCAAGCTAAAATTCGTAAACTAAGACAATATCTTAGAGGGTGGGCTGCAAATTCTGCAGGTACCTATAAGAAAGAGAAGAAAACCCTCTTAGCTCTATTAGACGGGCTGGATAAAAAAGCGGAGATTGGTTCTCTATCAGATCAAGAAATCAATCTCAAGCAATACCTAAAAGAGCGTTTAGTTTCTCTTTTGAGGGAAGAGGAACTAAAGTGGTATGAGAGAGCCAAGATTAAATCCTTATTAGAGGGAGATGGAAATACCAGGTTCTTTCACTTAGTGGCTAATGGGAAACACCGAAAACAACACATTTTTAGACTTGAAAATGAGCAAGGTGTTGTTACCGGCGATGACTGTCTCAAAAGCCACATTACAAGTTATTATAAAAATCTTTTCGGTCCACCGGAGCAAACCGATGTAACTTTGTTGGAAGATCAAATTATAGATATTCCACAAGTTACCGCGGAGGAGAATGACATCCTTATTGCTGACTTCACTGAATCTGAAGTGAGGGAGGCCATCTTCCAGATGGAACATAATAAAGCTCCTGGACCGGACGGTTTTCCTGCAGAATTCTATCACGTTTTTTGGGAGGTGATTAAGGTTGACCTTATGGCCATCTTCCATGATTTCTTTAACGAAAGGCTTGACCTTTTTAGCCTCAATTCTGGAATAATATCACTAATTCCTAAAACCCAAAACGCTACTACTATTCAGCAGTATAGACCAACTTGTGTCCTTAATGTTAGTTTCAAAATTTTTCCCAAAGTGGGAACTAACAGACTGAATAAAGTGGCTAATACTATGGTGAGTCCTACTCAGACGGCTTTCATGCCTGGGCGGAATATTATGGAAGGAGTAGTTATTCTACATGAAACTATCCATGAATTGCATACCAGGAAGAGGAATGGCATCATTCTCAAAATTGATTTTGAAAAGGCCTATGACAAGGTCAAATGGTCCTTCCTACAACAATCTCTACGCATGAAGGGATTCTCACCCAAATGGTGTAGATGGGTACGTAACATGGTCACGGGGGCGAGCGTGTAGGGGTTAAAGTCAATGATGATATAGGCCCCTACTTCCAGACCAAACGTGGCCTTAGACAGGGAGATCCCATGTCACCTATTCTATTTAACATCGTTGCTGATATGCTAGCTCTTCTTATTAATAGAGCAAAGAACGATGGACAAATAAGAGGGATTATCCCAAATCTAATTGATGATGGTCTATCCATCTTACAATATCTTGATGATACCATTATCTTTTTAGACCATGACCCGGAGCAAGCAAAAAATTTAAAACTCTTGCTCTGCGTGTTTGAACAATTATCCGGTTTAAAAATTAATTTCCACAAAAGTGAAATCTTACATTATGGTGCGCGCCAAAGAGATGGAACATTATTATACAACACTCTTTGGATGCAATATGAGGGACATACCCTTTCGGATATTTGGGTATACCAATGCACCATAGACAACTCCTAAATTCTGAATGGAGAAAAGTGGAAGAACGCTTGAACGTAAACTTTCTTGTTGGAAAGCAAAATACCTATCCTATGGGGGGAGACTTGTTTTGTTAAACTCGTCCCGAGTAGTCTCCCAATGTTCATGATGTCCTTTTTCGAGATCCCAAAAGGGGTTCTCAAGAATCTAGATAAATATAGATCAAGATTCTTCGGCAAGGGTCTGAGAAAAACATAAATATAGACTCGCTAAATGGGACATCCTATGTCGCCCTAAGGATCAAGGAGGTCTTGGAATTATAGATTTATATATTCGAGAACAAATGTTTATTGGCCAAATGGATTGTTAATCTTATTAACACCGATGGCACCTGGCTATCCTTGCTAAGGAATAAATATTTAAATTCTAAGACTCTAACCCAAGTATCGACCAAACCCACTGACTCTCATTTTTGGAGATGACTCATGCATATTAAAGATGAGGTGATTTCTAATGGCTGTTTTCTGATTAAGGATGGCACCAAGACAAGGTTACGGGATGATACTTGGTTAGGTGATAAGCCCCTCAAACTAAAATACCCGAGCTTATATAATATAGCCGGGATCGACATGCAACGGTTTTGAAAGTTATATCCTCTAATCCTCCCAATATTCTATTTAGGAGATCTTTAGTGGATAATAACCTAGTTGAGTGGCTTAACTTAGTAGCTCGGGTTTCTAATGTGGCTTTGGTGGATGGCAAAGACTATTTTAAATGGCTCTTGTCGAGGTCCGGTATTCTCCGTTCGGTCTATGTATCTCCATGCTATTGATGAAAATCCACCTTTTCAACATAAGAGAATCTGGAAATGGAAAATACCTCTAAAAATCAAAATCTTCCTCTGGTTTATCCAACGAGGTGTCATTTTGACAAAAGACAACCTTGTCAGGAAAAATTGGAAAGGGAGTCAGAAATGTGAGTGTTGTAACAATAATGAAACTATCCAACACCTATTTTTTTATTGCCCTTTTACCAAGATGATTTGGAGGATCATTTTCTATGCTACTAATCTTACCCAACCTGTTTCGGTTAACCATATGTTTGGTACTTGGCTTAATAATCAACATCAAAAATCTAAGCCTCTGATCTGGGTGGTGTAGCTGCCTTACTGCGGGCCGTCTGGAGATGTCGCAATGACACGAATTTTAAAAAATTGAAATCTAACTCCATTATACAAGTTATCTTCAGGGGAGCGTATTGGGTGCGCTTCTGGGCCCAATTACAGCATGCTGAGCAAGCAAAGGACGCCCTGATTGCATTGAGCAAACAATTGGCGATGGTTGCATTAGAAATTTCCAATAGGGGATGGAAGCATTTATTCCGTTTGCTTTAGTTCCTAGGTCTATGTTTCAGACACCCGGCTTGCGGTCGGTTTTTAATTTCAAAAACTCTGTAATAAGTGGTTGTGTACATTCCTGGATGTAGAGGCCGGATTGTATTATCCATTATCTAAAAAAAAAAAGCAATCGAGCCAGCAATCATAGAGGGAAAGCCCTCGGCTCTATACAAGCCAGCTGCCACCCACTGCCACTCAGGTCTACCGGTCTTAATTTCTCTCTAATGTTAAGACCTCGATCTTTAGTATAGCTCTAATTGTACAGTGGCCAAAACAATTCTAGCTGTGATATATGTTTCTGATGGAGCTGGTGTAAACTAGATTGTTTTGTCAGAAAAATGTTTGGTTGAACAGCTTGGCTAGGTCATGAATGGCCGAGCGAGGACAAATGTCTAATAATAAAAAACGTGATAGGCTGGGGGGAGGCCCCAACCGTATTTCACTAAGAAAAAAAAAAGATTTTTCACGAAATCCTACAACGCTAGCTACCTCAGCGAGAGGATTTTTTTTTAGACCACACTGTTGCTCATTTTTCATTAATAAGATTAATAAAAGTTAAACAAAGTCACAGCCTTAGTAACCACTACCAAAGCGAGGCCTACCGCTACTGGATACACTGATATTACATTGACTTCCGTCGAGGCCAGGAACTCTGTTACCAGCCGCACACTAGGCCGCCGCCTCCTTCATTGAGAGGATTTTTTTTTTACCTTTAGCCTGAAAGTTTGCTCCCACGGGAATTTGCCAATTGAGCTAGAGTCCTTCGACAGATGTCTAATAATATACCCCCTTGTTTTCTGAATTCGTGTAATGCATGGCTCAGTATATATGTTTACTGATATTTCAATATGTGAATGTCGTCTGCCACATGGCTCTCTGTTGAGAAAGAAGCTAGGTCGTCAGCTAGCTTTCTCCTTTATTTCCCATTATTCTTCTTCGGTCATGAAATTTCGCACCAAACGACGAAACCACAACTATGAGTGTGCGCACTACTATATGCTTCGATGAAGCAGCCTCTCATCGACAGACAACCATGGGGATGGCATGGGCACTTACTATCGCCGTATGACATGACCTCATTCCCCAGCACGGTTGTCAGTCCAATCGTGCACCCGCTCTAGCTACCATTGACTCCATATGCATAGCTTGATTTTTCAACGCGCAGTACACACGCCTCAGCATCATGTGGACATGATCGACATTCAGGCCATGGTATTGAGTCGAAAAAAAAAAAGGCCATGCATGGCGGATGGATGCCGTTGCCGGCCGTGTAGTAGTGGTGGATCAGTGCGTGTGGAAACGCAAATCCTGCTTGCTTCCGTCGTTAGGATCGTACTAAACTGGAAACAGCACAATCAAAGCCGCGTCGGGGACGCGAAACCGATCGACACCCACCGCCGTGTCTCCTGCATGCTCACCGCTCACGCATGCAGTTGGTGCCGCGCCGCACGGCACGTTCACGTACACGCACACGCTGCATCCATCATCGATCGAGACCGTTGTTGCTCATGCTCCTCCTCACTTCGCTTGGACTACTAGTTGGTGGGGGCTAATCTCAATCTGATCGACGCGTGCGCTGCTCTGGATTTGATGTGGTTGTCCAAAAAGACTCTCAAAAAGACTCTCTGGAGGGATTTTTTTTTAATAGTCCTTGGGACTAAAAAGTCCTAGGACAGTCTGATCGATGCGCTGCTCTGGAAGATGTGGTTGCTTGCCGCCTTACCGGTGTCGATGATCCATGTCACTGCCAACTTAGCCTGGGGAAGGGATGCATGTGGTGGATGCATGTATCGATCAATCGGGCAAAGCAATCAAGGCATGCATGGGAGGCGCATGAAAGCCGTCACGAAAGCGACGGCTCCAAATTTGCTTGGCAAGTTGGGTGATATCTGAAGAAACCAGAGATTCTGTACTGCATATATATACCGGATATATATATATGGTGGTCCAGTTTAGTATAGAGAAGCTAAAAGACGTAGTTATGGGCCATTTCATAATTTAGGCATTAATTTGATTGTTTCGTTGTTATAAAAAAAAGATTGTTTCGTACTTTCGTTAGACTATTTTCATAACGGTAAAAATGGATATAGGTTTTTAAAAATAAAATATATCCAATGGTTATTTCTTGTGACGATGACTATTTGGTAGAATTGATGCTTGGTTGTTTCTACTTTTTAAATTTCTTTTTTTTTTTACGATCGGGGATATAACCCGTGTTTCATTAAGAGGAGTGAATTACAAATTAGCTATTAGCTATGAGAGAACCCCATAGCGCAAATTACACACCACCAAGATAACAGCGAGTAATCTGAAATAAACATAAAAACAATAAAGATGCGAACAGAGCGACCGCCCTCAACACCTAAAACCTACATACTCCCTCTGTCCCTAAAAGAACGTCACCGTGGGATGTGTGTCATAAGTTTGACTCAATTTGTAGAAAATACGTGCAACATTTAAATTTTTAAATAAATTTGTTAAAAAACTAGACTCGAAGATCTTTCCGACGATGCTAATTACTTAGCACAAATGTTTTTATATTTTAATATATAATTGATGGCATTTGTGTCTCGAGAAATGCGGTGACAATCTTTTAGGGACGGAGGAAGTATGTGCCAGCAGTACAACATCGCCATGATCGTGCACACAGAAGACCGTCCAACAACAACGACGGCAAAACATCATCCAACGAACTATACACCGACAAAGCATTTGCCCACAAACCAACCAACAACAATCACTCTTGATAGTACAACAGCCACCCAGTAGTAGGCTGATTTCACGGCGGCAAAGCATCGCCAGCGAACCATACGGCGACAAAGCATCCGCCCACAACCAACCAACGGCCATCACTCTTGGCAACACAACAGCCGTCCGAGAGGAGGCCGACGACACGGCGGCAAAGCATTTGCCAACGAACCATAGTGATACTTAGGCAGACAGGTCAAGAGTTGCATGACACACCACTGCGAATGGAAATGAAGCGCAACAGGCACATAGAGGGACCCCTGAGGACCCGGTGGTAGGACGACCAATTCTTCAGCGACAACTTGAGGAAGGGGAGGATGCCCATAGAATCAACTATGGTAACGTTGTCGCTGGCCTTGGAGGCGTCCAAGGCAGGGCTTTTGCCCAGAATCTGCCGTGGAGGCAAAGGAGCATTTGGCTCACAAAATGACGCCTCTAGGAAGGTATATGGCGGCAGCACGTCGCATCCACCAAACAACCGTCGGATTGGGCTTTCGCCTGGAGCTTCATGCCGGCCTCCGCCACTAGACCACCAACCTGCCAACTGTTGGCCCCTCGGCCAAGCGAAGCACCAGGTCGCAGCACCCGAGAGGAGCCGGGACCAAGACCGTGGAGTCATCGATGAGCACGTCCTCCAACCAACTAGCAATGGCCACGTGGGGACAGATCCGGACCCGAACGGGCGGATCCAGCCCGGCCACTCGCCGAGCACGAGCTACGAGAGGCAAAAGACCGGGGGTGGCGCCGGCACCCATGGCGCGGACGACTCGCCCGTTGTGAGGCTGGCAAATCAGGTACGCCCTTCCCGTCGGGTTTGCCGCCTTGCCCACCACCTAGCGACCGCGACATCTGGGGCTTCACACCTGGCAGCGCCCGAACAACAAGAGCACCGAGCCATAACAGGAGTCGCCGGGTCCAGCCGCCCGAGACACATATCGGAATGCCAGCGCCGGAGAAGCCGCGGCGATGGCCGGAGATGGAGGGGCCTACCGCTTTGCGCGCGGATCCGGGGAGGTGCAAGATCCGCCCCCTAGGAGCACGGACCCGCCGTGCCGGCCGGCCATCCCGCCGGAAACTTGCCGGAGAAGACAAGTGGGGGGGTGGAGGGCTCTTTGGCCGGGGGGGCTGTCCTCCTTGAGGGGATGGTGGCCTGCGACAAAAACCCATTTTTGGGGGCCGCGCGGCGCCGCCGCCGCCCAAGCGGGGTCGGCGACATCAGCCGAAAAAAGGTGGGGCGGGAGGCCCCCGAGTCGCCCGGTTGGAGAATTTGGGGTCGGGAAAGTTTTTGAAATTTCTCATATTGTCCAGTTTGGTGTGTTCATTACTTTTGAGGATATCGTTCTCATCGATATCGCTGCAATCGACTTTTATCGTTTTTGAAATTACCGAAATACCGGTGTTGTATTCGTTTTAAACAATATCATATCGATTTCGTTTTCGAGAACAAAAAAAATGAAAATGAAAGTGACTTGGCATCCTAATTATTGTTTCCGACCGTTTCCATCCCTACATTGGACCCTCTAATGGTAATGTAAGATTGTAAACAAAACCGAACCTTTTGGCCCGAAACTATGTTTTGCATTCATCTAACGAACGCTAGTAGCACCGAAGTCCAACCGCTAGTCTTCTGTCTTCCACCATTGGCGGCCCTACTGATCGAGGTGTGGTCGTGTGGGATTACCTCCCTTTTCCTCTTCGGAGCGGCCAATGAAGCAGGATCTCACCATCCAACAAAGTGTCGGACCGATCATGCGTCCCTCGACGTAACTTTGAAAGCCCCACTGGTTTTGTACCAGTACGCGCTCGTCACTCGTCAGCCCCCACCGCCGGCGGCCTCTGCTATTTAATGAGCAAGCACCACCAGTCACCAGCAAACGCCCGCAGGCAGGCCGCGCAGCTAGCTAGTTACCTGCAGTCCGCAGAGCACACATCCATCCACCTCGCTCCGCCGCAACAATGGCGTCGCGAGCCAGCGTGCCGCTGCAGCAGCAGGCGGCGTTGCTCCTGCTGTCCTTCTGCATCTTTTCCGTCGCCGACGCCCGAGCCAACCCATCGTCATCGGGCGCCGGCGACCCGAATGTGACGGTGCCGGCGGTGATCGTGTTCGGCGACTCGACAGTGGACACGGGCAACAACAACGTGATCGGGACGCTCCTCAAGAGCGACTTCCCGCCGTACGGGCGCGACATGGCCGGCGGTGCGCGACCCACGGGGCGGTTCTGCAACGGCCGCCTGCCGCCGGACTTCATCTCCGAGGCGCTCGGCCTGCCGCCGCTCGTCCCGGCTTACCTCGACCCCGCCTACGGCATCGAGGACTTCGCGCACGGCGTCTGCTTCGCCTCCGCTGGCACCGGACTCGATAACAAGACCGCCGGCGTCCTGGTACGTACGCCTCAGCTCGCTACCCAATCAGATGGATGCCTTACTTGCTGCTTAATTAGTTAATTACTGGACCACACAACACAGTTGCCACGATTAAAACTAGATTATATACTACTAGCAAGTAGCAATTATAAAAAAAATAGAAACAACCCTGCCATTTCGGTTTCGGCCGAGAGATCAGAGATCCTTGCGCTGTGCACAGCAAGATTGCAAAACCTTTTGTGGCAGGAAGAGAGCAGCCGGGGAGAAGATTCCATGATCCGCTGCAGCAGAGCTGCAAACGGCAGCCGATCGAGTAGTTAAGCTTCCCTTTCGTCAGCTTGTTGAGAGGAAGTCGCTGATGAAGCAGTGGTGTTGCAGTGTGGAGTACACAGCATGCAGCAGCTCCCCGGCCGGAATTGAAGGCGCTCGATCGATCGGGCTGACGGATGGTTGATGGACGCTAGCTGCGGCGGTGCGGCCAGTGTTTAAGGCGCTGGGGGACATACCAACGCTGCATTTGTTTTTCAGTCTCGATTCTTCTCAAGACATGGAGCGTTTGAAAACTTGAATACTCCTTGACTACAAGTGCACGGACGATCACATTAGGGTTGAGAGAATTATTTGATGGCCAACTAATGCTCCTTGTCACTCTCCTCTGCTAGTAGTAGTACTATCATGTATGGAGCTTTGCTAATGCGTGACGCATCATCCGGTAGCTGTTTTTGGTCTGCAACAGCCATGTTCCCTAATGTTTCTTCCTTCCTCTTGGCAACCAACTGCAGAGGCATTAAAACCTCCGCATTTAGTGCGTCGAATTCGAATGGTTGCGTTGCCGGCATTGCTTTCACTTTCTTTCAGGCTGTGTGTCACCCGTCATGAACTCCGATCCAGTGTAGCACGGTTGGTTGGCAGACGCATAGGGGCACTGCCATCTTCACTGTTCATGCCTTCGTCGCTGTGTTGCCTTCTGTTCAAGCTCTCACCTCCTGAAGATCTGACCTGAATTGAAGAATCTACTTAACTTTTGGAAGGTCCTCCTACGTACTAGTACCCCCAAAAAAAAAAAATGAAAATTTACAAAGAGAAGCGGAAGAATACAAAGATCAACGAAGAAGCCAGCGCATAGGCGCCGTGCAACTTTGGTGGTAAATGGTCTTGTTTCCAATAACTTACAACACAATAGTAAGGATTGGTAAATGGGTTTCCCTTAAATGAATTCTCTCCCTTCCATTAGTTTCTAGTACTGACATATACTCCGTAATCACGTGCTCAAGAAGTTATGGAACAGTTCATCGCTGCTCAATTTAAATTCAGCTACAGCTAGAGGACTAGTAGCACACACAACATGTTTGCTAAAGCTGCAGTTATTGGTGGTGGGCACTTGGGAATTTGTTGTGGTGTTTCCTGTGGAATTATATAGAGTAACTATAGTAGTACACACACCAATACAAATCTTGCTGATTATATTGGTCCCCAACCATTCGGATAAAACGCGTATGTAATGGGGAGCATTCAAGCTCTGCATCTAGCAATCCATCTACCACAGAGGACAATCGATCGCCATGTATGTACACTGTCCACAGATCGATCAGGACCCGAGCTAAAATCTATCTATTCATTGCTGCAATCAATTTCAATTCTGATCTTACTTACACAATTGCACTACACCGATCGATCGATCATGGTTGAGGGCTTGAATCTGACTGCTAAACAAAATCTTTCTGGTTTGATCTTCTTCCCCGGGTCCGGCCGGCCGGTCGGTTGAACGACGACGACGGTACTGAAGTCAGTGATCCCACTGTGGAAGGAGGTGGAGTACTTCAAGGAGTACAAGCGTCGTCTCCGTCGTCACGTCGGGCACGCCATGGCGCGGAGCATCGTCTCCGACGCGCTATACGTGGTGAGCATCGGCACCAACGACTTCCTGGAGAACTACTTCCTGCTGGTGACGGGTCGGTTCGCCGAGTTCACGGTGGCCGAGTTCGAGGACTTTCTGGTGGCGCAGGCGGAGTGGTTCCTGGCCGAGATCCACGCGCTGGGCGCACGCCGGGTCACCTTCGCCGGCCTCAGCCCCATCGGTTGCCTGCCGCTGGAGCGCACGCTCAACACGCTCCGCGGTGGGTGCGTCGAGGAGTACAACCAGGTGGCACGGGACTACAACGCCAAGCTGCTCGACATGCTTCGCCGGCTCATGGCGGCGCGGCCGGGGCTCAAGGTCGCGTACATCGACGTGTACAAGAACATGCTCGACCTCATCACCAACCCTTCCACGCTGGGTGAGCTGGGCTAGTAGTGTACATTGATAGATCTCCAATGTACGTCGTTGCTCATGGCATGGCATGGCATGGCAGGGCTGGAGAACGTGGCGGAGGGGTGCTGCGCGACGGGGAAGGTGGAGATGTCCTACCTGTGCAACGACCAGAGCCCCCACACATGCGACGACGCGGACAAGTACTTCTTCTGGGACTCGTTCCACCCCACACAGAAGGTGAACCAGTTCTTCGCCAAGAAGACGCTGGACCTGTGCTACCAGGAGCTCCTGTGACCGATGCCTAGAAATGTTGCTACTGATCAATCAATCAATCAATCATCGTGTATAGCATATATAGCATTGGATTGTCGACAACGACTCCATGTACTGTATGTAGCATGGTTGCTCTCTGTCATGCGCCGATTCTTTAATGATCATCAGATCATCAGAGAGATAAAATTTACACATTTGATCGAGAGTTACAATTGGTTCCGGCCGGACATCTTTTATGCCATTTGTTTGTGACAGATAGATCGATATATATATATACTACTGACTGCTAGTAGTAGTTCCTAACAGTAACAGGCTCTTGTTGGAATGTATGATCGATTAAACAGAGCAGAAACAAACAGCAGCAGCAATTCAGTTTCAGTTACGGATGGATGGAGATGGATCACGCATGCACCGGTATGGACAAGTTGTTGGTGATGCAGCCCATCCTGAAGATCTTGGCCATGGAGCGCCAGAGCCTGAGGTCCTGGTGCGCCGTCACCGGCATCCCCTCCTTGACGCAGTGGTCGTACTTCTCCAGCACCGACACAATGTAGCTGAACTCCGGCCGCCGCGCCGGGTTCGCCGACCAGCACTTCTTGATCAGGTTGTTGAGCACCGGCGGGCACGAGTTGGACAGCGGCGGCCGCAGGTTCTGAATTGATCAGTCAGGAATGTAATCAGCAATCACAAAATTAAGTCAAGAGATTTTTCAGGTCACTGACAAGGAAACGAACCCAAATTAAAACACCAACCAACCTTCTCTGAGGCGGCGTACGCTGCCTGCACGGGCGTCATGCCCTGGAACGGGAGGAGGCAGGTGGTGAGCTCCCAGAGCACGATGCCGAAGCTGTACACGTCCACCTTGCGTGTGTATGGCTTCTCCTTGGTCATCTCCGGCGCCATCCACCGGTAGGTGCCCTTGTTGCCCTTGGTTGCCTGGCACTTGGTCTCCAGGCACGAGGTGCCGAAGTCGGCCACCTTGACGCGCATCTCGTCGTTGAGCAGCAGGTTCTGTGACTTGAGGTCCCGGTGGATGACGCCCTGCGCGTGCAGGTACTCCATGCCCCGCGAGATGTCCAGCGCCAGCTTCAGGATCGTCTCCGGCGACAGCGAGTAGGGGTCCTTCTTGTTGAGGTACATCCGCAGCGTGCCCTGGGACATGTACTCGGTGATGATGCAGTACACCGGCGGCTTCTTGCACGCCGCGATGAACTGCACGATGTTGGGGTGGTAGAGCCGGGAGAGGAAGGCCACCTCCGAGTTGAACTGCTCCTCGAGCTCCGCGCGCCGAGCCTCGTCGCGCTCAGGGATGCGCACCATCTTCACCGCCACCGCGCGCTGCTTGTAGATGCCACGGTAGATGCGGCTGTTGGCCCCCGACGCGAACTTGTTGCCGATGAAGAGCTGGGACAGGTCCGCCATCCACTCCTCCCGCCGCCCGCTGCCGCCGCCCTCGCCGGCGCCGGGACCCTGCAGCACCGTGTCCAGAAGCATGGACCACGACTCCATGCTGTCCCACCGCTTCTTCTCCATGTCGTCCGCCTCGGCCGGGTGCTGCCACGGACTCTTCCCGCGCCCCGACGTCGACGGGGACGCCGCGAACAGGCTCGCCGCGAACGGCAGCGACGGGCCCCGGCGCGGAGACACCGCCGTCTGCTGCTGGTCCGCCGCGTCCCCGCCGCCGCCGCCGAACGGCCGCGGCAGACGGAAGCACGAGAGCATGTGGGGCGCCAGCTGGATCAAGATTCGCGGCACGACGTCGTCGCACACGGCATGCCGGCCGGCGACGTACGGTATGCTCTGCTAAGTGCTTGCTACCAACACGATCGACGACGAAGGTGCGACACGCCGGACGACGCCCGCGCCACCGCCACAGGCATTGCTCGCCGCGCTACCACCACCGCCGCCGCCGCCGCCGCCACACTCCCGATGCTTAATTACAGGTACGGTCACACCAAATTAAAGCAAAGTATCTTCACCACGCATCAATCAACACGCTAAACAAGATCCCAAACTCCCTCGCCGATGCAAGCAACGCCCAGCGTGCTGCCGGGTAGCTACCCTATCCACAAAGCACGCATGCGCGCGGCACGGACCAAGCAAGCTGCTAGCTAGTTCTCCGACCTAGCTTCTTCCTCCTCGAGTCCGGCTTCTTCTCTCTGGGCTCTGGCACCCTTGAGAGAAGAGAAAGCGCTGGCTGGTGTTGTTGACTCGAGACCAGCAGATCGCGGGCGAGGATAGGCCGGAGGATGGTGGAGAGAGTAAAGAAAGGTGCATGCTCAAGGATGTCTCGTGAAGATGCAGTTCAGAAAAGAGCCGCACCTTTTCGGCCGGCGTCTCTTCCAGCGAGCGCCTGGACATGGATCGATCTCTGCTTCTCATCTGATCGCCCCCAGCTTCCGCGGCACATGATAGAGAGAGATATCTCCAATTCAACGGAAAAACAAAGTGCCGGGGAAAATCTGCAATGGAAAAAGGGAGAAGAAAAGCTTGCGATGACATGACATGACCTGCAGCGAGACGCTAAGCATAAACTGCGCGCGCTCTAGTTGCGCACTTGCGCTTTCACCCGGTCGGCGTGGAGGGAGGAGTGCTTTGTGTGGCAAAGAGATCGACGTGCCGTCGATCGTATGGCATCAGCGAATGCGTCATATTGTCCCCTGATTTAAATAGCGGGCTAAGCCATTTAGCGGCAGCCTCCCCAAAAGGCTATTTAGGCTATAGCGAGTATGATAGCGATATTTAATCATTTAAGCGGTAAGAAAAATATGCCAAACATTATATAATTTTACACATAATAAAGATAAAAACATAGATAGTTCAAAGTCTTACTAATACATTACATCAAAGTAGTTTGTAGTTCATACATCGCATAGAGAAATACATGAGTTCTAATACCTTGAGATGAGATTTGGGTCTGCCGATCAATTTAGGCCAATGGAAATCAGCCCAATATCTTATAAGCGCGCTGCAGTTTAAATACTTTTAGCGCGCTATTAGCAGCTAATAGCGGCAAATAGCGTTTAAGCGCTAAAATGGCAATAAACTTAGCGTTACCCTGCCATATTTATTTAGCGCTATAGCGGACGCGCTATTTAAAACAGGGATATTGTCATATCTCGGCAAAGGTGCAGGGCGGCAAACGCCAAATGGCTATTTCATTCAAGGGCCGAACGATGATGTTCTGGGTCGATTTTGAAGGTTCGAATCTAGCCCAACACAGTGATGTGGACTTTTGTAACGTGTGACACTAGTATATGTGGCCCAACAATAATAAAGTACCCAAAACATAGTTTTTGGCATCGATTCTTGGCCTAAAATTCCCTCTAGGAAGAAAAGTATGTTGTGGCCTCAGTGGGTAACACAGTGATCAGCAGCAATGGAGCATCCTGATATTCTCTGGAAAACAAAAGGACAATGGTTGTCATGCCGTTTTTCTTCTTTCATAATACAGACATTCAACTTATTTGGCTCAAATAATTGCTGTAAAAATTGGGCTGGTGGCGGATCTAACGATGTCTGCTGGTGGCGGATCTCCATCCATGGTAAAGGGAAGGCGGTGAGACGAGGGAAGGATGGGCAGGGACCTGAGATCGCCGGTGGTGGAATGGCGGCGCGCGGCAGCGGCTCGCGCGGCCTCTGGTGCGACTTCTTCCTAAGTACGTGAAAGAAACTCACGTAATGGTCAAGTACCGATTAGATGCTATTTTTACAGAAGGGCAAATCAGTAAATATGGGAAATACATGTATTTAGATTTCTAAATGAATTAAAATGTTTAAAATCATATGTATTCTGAAGTGTTAATGTTTGGAGTCATATTTTAGCGAAGCGAATGTTAGGAATCATATTTTTGCGAAAACACTTGTTTGGAGTCATATAATAGCAATTATCTCCACTAAGGTAGTTATGATATACAATGTTGTATCATTTATCTCTTTTGTCCGTAATAATGTTTCATTTAGTTTGCACAAGTTATCGTTGTCAAGTGACAACATTACTAGCACTTTGGATCTGCCCTTGGGCATCGCCACCTCGACTGGCTGGCACTAAACAATGCCCACCCTATGCTACACAGATATGCGTGCCCATGGCAGATGCTATCAAGAATAGTGTGCCCATACGAATGAGGCGATGGCTCAGTGGTGGGAGTTGCTCCATGGGCTATGTTTTCCCCCTATTTCTTTGCAGGCTCAAGGCGAATGATCCACAACAGTAAAGGTCTCTTACCCGTCACGCTTGGAGTTTGATGATCTTTTAAGTACCCACGTGTGTCTTTAGGTATACGTGTCATAGGCTTTGCTTGTGTTCAGTGTGTGTGCCTGTGTGAGTGTGGTTTGTGGTGTGAGTTTGTATGCAAGTTATACTACAACGTATCTATACTTGAAGTATTGAGGCAAAAATAACAAAGAATCGTGTGTCCACTTCTTGTTGTTGCCTAGTGTCGTGCTTAATCATTATGAGTCGATTTCTCCGTGTTTTTTTTTGTTACTTGATCATATTTCGTTCGCTGACGTCGAATGCCAATGCTGGTAAGATTTCTAAGGGACTGTTTGAATGGAGGGACTAGAGACTAGAGACTAACAGAGACTAAAAATTAATCCCTAGCTCCTCCTAAGAGTCAAATTGGGACTAATTGAGACTAAAAATTAGTTCCTAGTCCCATATGTTTGGTTATTTAGGGACTAAATAAGACTAAAAATTAGTCCTAGTCTCTAGTCTCATGGGAACCAAACAGGCCCTAAGTTGCCACAGAATACAACCATCAAGCATTAGGTGGGTAGTGAGGGTACTGGACGAACATGCGGGTGCCGGGACGACGCCTGCTGAAACCGGAAATGTCACTTGCTGAAACCGGAATCGTGTGTCAGCTTCTTGTTGTTGCCTAGTTGTCATGCTTAATCTTGTGAGTCGAGTCGTTGACGTTGAATGCCAATGCTGACTATTTACTAGATGCTAATTTGCAATTTCCATTTATTTTTTCTTATTTTTGCCGTGGTAAGATATCTAAATCGCCACAGAATGCAACCAACAAGCATTAGATGGTGAGGGTACTGGACGAACATGCGGGTGCCGGGACGCCTGCTGAAATGTCACTCGCTGAAACAGCGCAAGACGCCAGTGTGAACTCGCCAGTGCCATTGTCACTTGCTCGCCCGATCGATTCGGTGTTTCAGCGGGCGGCCCCGCGATCGCGAGTCACCTGTGATCTCCGAAAGCGACGAAACGTTCCGTCACCGCGTCACGAGACGTCCCCGCCCTCATTCCTATTCCTTCCGGCGCCGGCAGCATCTCCACCGTCCGCCCAACTGTCGGCAGCAGCGGCCGGCGTCCACGTGCGTCGCCGGGAGGCTTATCTGGCGGCGACACGTCTGCCGGCGCGCATCGTGCGAGGACTGGCCGGCCGGCCTCGCGCGGGCAGCTTTGCCGCCGGCCGGCCGCCAATGGCGTCGTTGTCTGGCCCTCCTCCTCCTCCACTTGCCACTTGGATGGAGATCAAGCGCATCGGCGCGGTAATCCGGTCGATTAAAAGCGTGCAATTTGTGCAAGTGCTCTCACGTCACTATCTCGTGGAAACCACGAAAACCGGCCAAATTATACCCCCGATTCTGCCCGGAGAGAGGAGCTGCTGTAGTATATGTTACACACTGCCTGACACGGAGAAAATCTGAGTTCTTATCGATTCGTGGATTTGATTGATTTTGGCGCTGTTTCAACGGAAAGATTCAGTATTCAGAAGTAGCCACGCCAAAAGAGCTTTTTTACCCGAACTGATGACAGCGACTAAAACCTCAATGATCTCCGACGTCAGCACGGCCGGCGTGTGCCACCGCGCCACGTACGCGCCGCACGCCGGCAGACGAGCTGGTCAGCTGGAGAAGGAACGCCAGCGCGCGCCGGGTGGCATGGCTTGGCTGCCTTGCCTGGCTGCCATCATCCTTAGTTTTACCGCCACTTCCGACCCTCTAGTACTCGGCCACCAGCGACCTGGATCTAGTATTCAAATCCCAGCTTTGTACTGAATGAGTTGGCCATGATCGATCGATGCCATCCATCCGGCCGCTCGTGCCGAATTCGCGATCAAGCAAACGCGACGCGACGCTTAGCCGGCGGCTCCGCGAGCACTGTGACCTGCTGCAGTGCTCCCTACTCTGTTCTTGATAAGACGATCACGACACCACCTTGCGCCCTAAAGCAGCCAGCAGCCCTGAGCTAGCTAGTAGCCGCCGAGTCGGCGAGTCAGAGTGGATCGGATTGGACTCTTCTTCTCCTTGTCCTCCTTGCCGCTTCTTCCACTTCTTGGTTCGGGGTCCGCGATCGAGATCGTCGAGCCCGTGCGTGTCGCCGTGCGGTGCGGCTTCTTTCGGTTACGATACGACCCGCGATGCACCAGATTGGGAGCGGGATGTACGTGTCCGGCCCGGCGCCGGACAGGAAGCGGGAGCGGCGTCTGTCGTCGGGGTCAGCCGCCACGCCGCCGTACACAGGCGGTGACCCGGCGCGCTCGGGCGAGCTCGGCCGGATGTTCGACATCGCCGCGTCACAGTCGCAGGCGCCGTCGCCGGCCTCCTCCTCGCGCCGGAGCTCGGGCCCGCTGCACCGGCCCTCGCCGTCGCCGGCGTCAGGCCCGCTGTCGCAGCTCGCGCACCAGCCGGGGCTCCTCGTCGGCCCGTCCCCGTCCCCCGCGCCCTCACCGTCGACGTCGTCCAGGAAGGGAAGCAACAGCAGCAGGAGGAGGAAGGAGGCGTTAGCGGCGGCGGGGACGGCCGCCGTGGCGGCGCCAGCGCGCGGGAGGGTGAGGCTCGGCGTCCCGTTCGCGTGCTACGTGGTGGTGGCTGTGGCATCCACGGCCGCGCTCGGCGCTGGGGTCTTCTGCCTCGTGTCGTGGGGCCGGTGGGAGGTCCTCGCCGCGACGGGCGGCGTGGTGGCCGTCGTCACGGCCTTGTTCGCGTCCAACGCGTGGCGCACGGCGGCCGAGGCCGAGAGGTTCTTCCGCCGGTTCCCCGACACCGTGTTCGACGACCACGGCGGCGGGGACATGCCCGTCGGCGAGCTTGTCAAGATCACCGGGGTGAGCTCAATCAATCAATCAATCAATCTCCGAATCAAAATCAATCAGCTACTATTGCCTTCCATTCTTGCTTCACTGTTACCAAATCCGTTACCTGACGTACGTACGACTCTGCTGTCGCTAACAATTGCATTGGTATTCTCCAAAGTCCAAGCATGCCAAGTAGGAGTTGTAAAAAATTGCATTTGTGCAGTTCTGAACGTGCCTAAGATCCCTGTACAAGTTCCTAACTGTTTTTCTTTTTTTGTCGGTCAAAATTGTTGCTTCGACTAGTTTATGCGTCTAAGAATGTCAATCAATTCAAAACTGATGATTAGTCTCATGTACTTATGTTCAAGGTCAATGGCTTTGATTGAGGGAGTTAAGCTACCAAACGACTTTTGCTTCACCAAAGCAATGCATGTGTTGCTTTAACCTGTTATTACTTCTCCAAAGCAGAGTCTGCATACTCTAATCTGCTTGGCATGCTCTGTTCACTATAATCTGCTTGGAATGCTCTGTTCTAACCTGACCGCCGTGTCCTGCTTCCTGCAGCAAGTTACCTGCGGTCGCCACCCGCTGGTTGCCAATTTTCACAACGCCGTCCGGTGCGTGTTCACGTCCGTTCAGCTGTACGAACGCCGCCGGTGGTGCTGCTGCTGCCGCCGGCGGTGGCAACTCAGACACTCTGAGGTCAGGTCTTGTTATTACTAGCACCTGATGGAATATGGTTCGCAGTCCAAGTGAAGTGGCACCTGATGTCTGTTTGTGTTTGTTGGCATCCGCTTTGGCAGGCACGGGCGACAAACTTCTACATCTCTGACAGGAACTCGGGGAGGAGATTCTATGTGCGTGCCGGCGAAGGCGCCGTGATCACTCCGATGATCAAATACAAAACCATTAGCTTTGACAGTGACAAGAAAGACACCTCACAAAACTTGAAAAACTGGATGGCAGCCAACGAGTTGTCTTCCAACGGAGATTTGCGTGTTAATGAAGGGTAAGATTCTTCAGACACATTTGCACTAATAGATTTTTTTTTTTCGAAGTTTGCACTTCCATCTTGTGCTTTTCATTCCAGGCTACTTCTTGTAGTTATATGTGTTTTAAAAACAAAACCTACGCAATACAAAGTGTATAGAAATGAAATGGTTGTTACATGTATATTGACTTGTGGAAGACGTGGCGCTTAAAATTATCTATTTACTCGTAGATTGTACACTTGTTCCTTTTGGTTCCCACTGAAAAACAATTCCTTCGTCATTCCACTGTTCCTCCCCTATCACCTAAGGTAATCTCAGTCAATTTGAGATTCAACTAGACTATCACAATTTACAGCTGCCAATCACATAAACTCTACCGACTGATCACAAATTCACAATATATCTAGGTAGAAAGACGAAATTGGTTTGCTCAAATATCCCACTAAACTTTGCACATTCGTTTGTAATTATTTCAAGTTGGTCACTTGATCTCTAATTTTTCAAGCTCTCCATAGAATCCACGACCTAGAACAAAGGAAATTTATAGACGAGAGAAGTCGAGACCTGTGTGTCATAGTAATGATGTGAGGCTGGCTAATTTTCCTGCAAACACAAGAAAGTCATGATGTTTATTTTTCTCTCCAAAATTATCATTGCGTTGCCTTCACGGTTAAAGCACCATTGTTCACTAAGATTGCAACAAAATTTGTTAGGTTAATCAGAGAAGGAGACACAGCAAGTGTGATAGGCATCCTGAAGAAGCACCATGCCTGTGACATCGTCGATGCACCGGCCGGTGTGGTGACCACCGGATGCCAGCTGACCCGGTGTATGTTCCCTGTCTTCATTGAGGGGCTCATACTGATTGGAGATGAAGACCCTGATGAGGCTGTATATATGGTCTGAACTATGTAGATACATAAATAAATACATACATACATACACTAATGTAGAATACACGCCCTGTCTATCGCGGAAGAGGAGTTTTAGTATCTTCCACTAAGGGTTTCCGATAAAAAGGATTTACTACTTACGCAGCTGATAGAGATCCAATGATTGTAAATTAAAGTGTTATTCGTAGGTTGTCAGCAGCATAATGTGTTTTATGTGTTTCTTTTGAAGAGGACTACTCATTTGTTTGTTGGCTAAGGCTTGATGGTAATGTGCCATGCTTCTTTTTAAATTCTGGACTAATCATTTTTTTTTTGTTGTCGCAACTATTGTTTTTCCTGATTTGAAATAGGTTGGAGCCTTTTCATTCTTGCAACAACAGAAAGGTAATGGCACCAATTTTTCACTTTTTATATTTAGATGTGTAGCAAAATGAGTGTACCAAAACACTCAAAGCGACTTATAATTTAGACATGAGGGAGTACTAACTAGCAATGTATTTTTAATAATAAAATTATTAACTAGCAATGTAGTCTCTGCAAAATTAGTTTTTTATCGTAACATTTGGTTTTATTTAACTTGAAAACATTCTTTATTGTACTGCCCTCTCAATGTGACTATTTTTTAATCTCTTTCTTGGAATAAAAGCTATTGCCGTCTCCCTCATATTTTTTTCCCCATCCCTATCTCATATGTGCAATTTCTCATGGTGCCAAATCAACATACTAGGTAGCCTTCATTTTTCTTTTTGTGAGCTCCATTATTCCTTAATAAAACTGGTCCAAGTCTCCTAGAAATTTTTGAGTTCCTTAGCACTTATTAATTCAATTTTGAGATCGACCTACACATTTTACTGTAAATTTGTAGTTGCTTTTTTATCCATAAAATTTAGCTGGATTTATTGCAATGCTGCTTATGTTTGCGCGGCCCGCGGCCCATTAGTGCTTCAAGCAGCCGCACATGCATCAAACCTTTGAAGGTCCAGCCCGTCCAGGTGACAATTTTTTCTGCGCGGCCCATGCGAGAAGTGTACAGTGCGGACACGTTTGCTGCCCTGCACCGGTTACTGCCCGGTCTTCAAGCCCACAACGATTTACAGCGCTAAGAGATTACGTTTCTCAAGCCCACAACGATTTACAGCACTCAGAGATAAGGCTTTAGCATCGACGATTCGTCGGTCTACACACACGGACACACCATCATTTTGTCCTCGCTCCACTCCGATAACCTTCATCGAATCCGCCATTTCCGGTGAAGCACAACCAAACAGAAGGACGCAATCGGTTTGCTTGCAACAGGTATGGTGGAAATGGTTTCTATATACGTTGCCATTCCCTTTAGATGAAGCAAACAATACCCATGGAAAAGGAGAACAAACGACAATAATCATCAAGGTTTCGAGGAAGATTGGAGCCTTCCGAGAACTGAAAAAAAAAATCTGTAACTCAGGTCGTCTTTGGTTTCAGGGATTTTTTTTATTAGAACTTATAAAAATCTTAAAAGTCCCTAGTAAACCAACCAGAAGATCTTGAGTCTTTTGCTAAAAGTCTCTAAAAATACCTACTTAAGGGTTTTTTATTATTATTATCAAAAGTTCTAGGACTAAGAAACAAACAGAGCTGAGTCGGTGTGGAATTATGGATGTCAGGAGCTATTATGTCTAATGATTAGGACCGAAGGCCATAGTTTCCCATATTGTTCAACTGTAGGGGCACACTTAGATTGAATTAGATAGAAACTTATTAGGATTTAGTTTCATGTTATGATTTTTGGACTTGATAAAATCAGGATATTATTATACAAGTTTTTCTTTTAATCGATATTATGTTAATAAATTTAGTGGCAAAAATATTTATTTCTCGGTCAAAGTTTTCGGGACCAAAGCTATATATGGCCATGTTTTATTCTTTTTTTTCTTAGGGCCATTTGAAAGACTGCCCTTGTTTTTTGAGGTCTAATTGCTCGTTGCCCCCCCTTTTTTTTTAACTTTGCATGTTTGCTCCTATTTTTAGTGTTCTAATTGCATGGCTGCCCTTAAAAACATGCAATTCAAGCTCAAAACAGGAGAAAACAAGGGCAACCATGCAATTGAAAGACTAAAAACAGGGAAGAAATATGTAAAGTTAAAAAATAAGAGCAAACGAGCAATTAGACTTTAAAACAAGGACAATCTAGCATTTTTTCCCTTTTTCTTATTGTTATTATTCATCTGCCTGTTTTCTATTTTCATATTCATGTTTAATTGAATGTAAAAATAACAGAATGGAAACATGTTCAATTGAACGTGAAAAAAAATAAAAAGAAAACACACAATTAAACCTAAACTAGAACCAAAAAATAAAGAAAAGAAATTAGACACAATTGAAAAAATAGTCAGAAAAGGACATCCAAAAAGGAAAAATGCAGAACATTTCGTTGTTGACGAGGACACGGCTCTCGTTTCTGATGCCCTATCATTTGTGATGTGCTACAAGGCCTCTATGGGAGTGTTTGTGAGGGTGGCTGTGGGTGGCTGTGGCTGACTCAGCCCGTCCAACATGCCTAGCCAGCAACTGATCTTGTTTGCGTCCATTGTAGCAAATGGAGTAGGCCCAACTCAGCTGGTCTTCGCCAACCAACATCCAGCCAGGCTAAAGGGCCAAGTACCACCAACTACCAAACCAAGATTATGTTTGGTTGGTGACTAAGGCCGGCGTGGCCCATAGTCAGGAAGAAGAAACAGTGAGCGTTGGGATATTCCAGGCAAGATCCTGATGAGCATCCACCGATGTAAACTGTCTCACCTTCGCTAAACCTCTCAGTTTGTAAGTGCATACGTATACATATAGGATGATGAATATACGTGTACAGATACATGGACCTAATCACGGAAAAACGCACCGCGGAAGGTAGAGCCTTGGAGCTTGCATATGATATTTTTGTCGTGTACTAGCTGATTATTGTGTTTGGAGAGAGAGACTTAATGTCATGCACACAAAGGCAGTGAGGGACCAGTAGATTTAGGCCTAGTATTCAGTAGGCATGGCGGTGCAGACAGTGACTTCACTGGAGATTTGGTTAAGAAAAGGAGCACTGGAGGTATGCCATTTTTTATGAATGAAAACCTTCTAAAAAACTTAGTGCTCGCAATAGGAGAAATCAGTGGTATTGTCATCATGCATGTGAAGCTGCCTACTGTGTCACGCACATAAAGGAAGTGAGACAGATACTAACGTATCTCAATGGAACAATAGACTTAGGCCTAGCTAGTATACACTCAGCATGGTGGTGGAAAAGTGTTATTAGTGGGCTACAATGATAGCGACTTGGATGGAGATTTGGTACAGAGAAGGAGCACTCGCGAGGTTTGTGATTTTATCTCAATGAAAACCTGATAACTTAATGCTCACAAAATCGTAAAATAGTGGCATATGTCATCATGTGAAGCTGAGTTTATGCCAACAATAGCAGCAACGATGGAAGCACTTTGGCTCACAAATTGTTGAGTGAGTTTTGAAATCAATCAACAAAGGCAAAACACTGCATGTTGACAACAATTCTACAACAGGCCCTGATGAAGAAGAAATCTGGTACTCGATTGCCATAGCAAACGCTTAGATGATACCGAGTACCATTTCATGCAGCTGGTGAGCTCATTCACGTGGGCGTCAACCGCCTGCTGCATGCGGCTGCAGGAAGAACGTGGGCATCAACCGCCTGGGCAAGGACGGTCAAAAGAGAGTTTGCAGTGGCATACAGTTCATGAACATCATATGCATGCTTCTCCCATGAACCAACTGACAACTCCCACTTCTAGTTCAGTTGACCAATGCAAGATGTGTGTTCCCCTTGATTCACCAAATATATATATATGCACTGCTGCTCAATTGCTCATACCGTAGTGGACTGACCCTTTACCTCTCTCTCTTTCAGTATTAGCCCAATATTCACCATGGAGGTTGGACGTTCTTTCACCGTGCTCCTCCTCCTCCTGGCGGCGCTTATGCTCGCCGCCAGCAGCACTACCGCTGCAGCGGCAGTGCACCGTCGCCAGCCGCCCACCGCCGGGAGCTACAAGCTCATCACCGTTGAGACCAGTCGCGGTGACAAGGTCAAGTTAGCCATGAGGGCCGGCGACTCGCCCATCGCCGGCTTCGCCAATGGGAAAAACGAGTGGTTCGCCATACAAGGAAGCGAGGACCTCATGGAGCCCCTGCGCAACAAGTACGGCGGTGACATCCCCGGCCACGGCCTAGTCAATCTGCTGGGTGCGATGCTCAACAAGAATGCCACATCGTAGGGCATCTGCTGTTGCTATGCTAGCCCACTACACATGAATCGTGTAGCCAGCCAGTCACCGTGTGGCATCTGTTCGTGCGTGTGTAAGCTGTTAGCTGTTTATTTATTTTTTTCTTTGAACTTTTTAGTCTGCTTGTACGTCTTCTTTCATGCTGAATCTTATCCAAGTGCGTTCAACTGCTGTTTGTGTTGAGATCTAGAGATTGGTGGCACCAAGAAAGAATTCTCTTTTATTTATTATAGAACCTTGGCGAAGCTAGAGTGTAAAATGAGGGGTACTATATCATATATAGCCTGTCCTTATTTGTTTTAGGAATGGTTCATGTAGCCAATCATTTTCCCCCCTTTTTTTTTGCTGCAATGTAGTTGTCGAACCATCCCTAGACTTGGTAAATTACCATATTATACAAGCAATCACCTATGGAAATCATATTTTTAGTGGATTATATTATATGAACCCCTAAAAATAGCTATCAACCATCTATAAATTTACAAGTTTTTAATCATGTTTGACGAACACAAACTTTATATAAAAATTTCAAGATGTCGACAAGTTCTAGAACTATTTGTAGTTGATAACACTTTTATTTGAGATTGTATGGAAGTTGAAATCTCCATGGCCCTCGATGGCCATATCCTCCACGGAGACGGGAGTCCTGCGTGCGATAGGTCCGGCACTGCGGCCGGTACAACACAGCCACAAGCATGTTTGCATGGTTGATGCCCAGCTGAAGGCTTGCAGCTAGTAGATGCACTTTTTTCCTCTACTACTACCAGTTTGTTGTGGCTTATAGATAGATGGTCAAGAAATGGTACAGTACTTCTGCGATCGAGCAACGTGAATGAGCTCAACGGCATCGGCAAGCGAGCAGTAGTCTCATGTACAAACCGACCTCGCTCTCTCTCTCCAACCGTCTTCTGCACAGAGCATATGGACGGTCAAAAGAGATATATGCTCTGGCAGTTCATGAATGCGTCGATCTTTTACATAGCGCGTGTGTTTTTTTTTAATTACACAGTACAACGCAGACGCTCAACACGAACGCACACTCACCCCTATGAATACACGTACGTAAACCCTACCCTTATAAGCACCTTCGAAGGACTGAGCCGACAAATTTTGAAGTTCCGAAGTCACCACTGGCGTCTCGCTATCGACGGGGATGTCGCCTACCACTTAATGCACAACGCCGGAAAATTCTGAAATAAATCCAGGATAAAGTGTCGCACCCAGGATTTGAACCCTGGGTGGGAGCCCCCCAACCAATGGCCTTTGCCATTGTACCGTGAGCCCCTTTAAATAGCGGGTGTGTTTAGATGCCCAAATTTTGGGCAAAATTTTGGAGACATGTCACATCGAAGACTGTAGCATGTTTCGTTTGTTTGTGGTAAATATTATCCTACCATGGGGTAACTAGGCTTAAAAGAATCGTCTCGCAATGTACATCTAAACTGTGTAATTAGTTTATTTTTTTACCTACATTTCATACTCCGGACATGTGTATTTTAGTGCATTTAATGCTTCGATGCTTCGATGTGATAGTTCTGTCTTATCAGTATTCAATATAGTTTTTTTGAAAGCGGGACTTCACCCGTCTTGCATTAAGAGAAAAAGACTAAAGATAGGCCGGAGCACCGAAACAGAGTGCTCGACAAGTAATCCTAGGATTACCCGCGTTGCCCCCGACGCACGAAACAAACAATCAACAACAAGAATACATGGGGAGGGGGAGAGAGGACCCAACACCAATTCCTAACCGACTAGACCTGCATAAGAGAAAAAAGCTACACAAAGGTTGCCTGCTCAGAGGACGAAACCGCGGTGGCAAAGCATCCACCAAGAAACCATCGGCAACTCCAACAGCAACCAGGAGGTCGCTGTGAGTCGAGTGAACAATCGGCACTCCAACCGTCACTGTGAGCCAGGCGAGCCATCGACACTCCAACAGCAAAACCCGTAGTCACCGTGAGCCGGGCGAGATCATCGACACTCCAACAAAGGGGCGGGAAGGCACTGCGTGAGCCGAGCGAGAGAACCATCGGCACTCCAACAGCGACCAGGTAGCCGCTGTGAGCCGAGCAAGCAACTGCGGCGGCAACGTCGACTAAGACAGGACAAACCTAAGCGAAGGAAAATAAAACACATACAGGTCGGGCACAGAGAGGACCGACTCTAGCGAGCTAAACGGGGTAACTGCAGCAGTGCTCAAGCGTAGCCTTCAGGAAGGGCCTCGACGTCTGCAAACGTCGACCACGCAGGAGGGAGCACCAAAGATCTTTCAACCCATCTTGCAAGAATAGCCGCAACTCCACGACGACGACACCAGGAAGACCAAGGCTCAATCACTGACAGGGTATTCACCATGGAGGACGGTCGACGTTCTTGTTCCATCACACTACTCTTCCTCGCGCTTATGCTCGCTGCCAGCAGCACTTCCGCTGCAGCTGCATGATAAAAACAAAATAGTGCTAATATCGTCGGCAAAACAGTAATGACGTCAAGTATTTATGACATCACAATGACAATATGGTAAATGGCCTAACATAATGAATAAATCAACAAGGTTTACTAAATTTTTCACATTTGAAGGCATATGGCCCAATGAAATGAACTGGAATATACTTGCTGCATTTGTGTTAAGGTTGCATTGGCCGCAGTTGAAAACTGATCCGTCCTGTCTCTACAGCAAAGCATGCATTGCGCTAGGAAGAACGTGGTAGGAACGTGGGCGCCAGAAGCTGCCTGACCAAGGACGGTCAACAGAGCCGCTTGCAGTGCCATATTCACCCATCATCCTGTCTATCCCAAGATTCCCAACTGGTGCCTCCATTCCGTCCAGCAATCCACCATTGTCCGGCCATTGGAGATGGAGCCTCGTTCTCTTTCAGTGGCAGTAGTATTCCTCGTCGCCCTCATCCTGGCTCTGCTGCCCAGAAACAGAAACCCCGATCGACCACCAGTCAAAGCCAAGACCAAGAGCCGAAAAAGCAAAACGCGGCGGCCGGCCGGAGCTGATCGTCCTCGACATGGTGGGTGGCGGCGGCGACAAGATCTCCCTGGCCGTGCAGCCCCACGACATCTCCCTCGCCGGCTTCCCAACGGGAGTCACCACTGGTACACCTTCCCGGGCTAGGCTACGAGCACCTGATCATCAACGGCACGACGCTCCCGTTCGGCAACAGCTACCGCGACCTCATCGGCGGGCTGGCCCACCTACCGAGCCTGCCGCTGGGGCGGGAGCCCGCACTGCGCGCCATCGACGCCATCTCCGCGTGCGACGACCCGGCCAGCGCTGATGACGACATCAAGCGTCGGCTGGGCTGGCCACGCTCACGGTGACCAGCTGCGAGACGCAGCGGCTGAAGCCCGTCAGTGACACGGTCGCCGACGGCTGGGAGAGCGGCGACGCTCGCCTCACCGAGCAGCATCTCCGGTACATCGGGCACTGGGACACCATCTGCTTTCAGATCCTTCGCGCGGACAAGACGGGCGAGTGGCACGGGCCCTTCACTGAGCTGCTCAAGAAGAGCGCCAACATTCATAGCAACGAGGAGGCGCTTGCCGTGGTTGGTGTGATTGCCAGACCCACCTTGGCTCAGGTTCTCATGGCGCATGCTCGTAGTGCCTCACCGGCTCAGCGTAGCTCACTAATCTGGCAATCTTCAGTTCTTAACTTTTTTTTTTTTTTTTTGAGAATGATCTTCAGTTCTTAACTGCTACCTGCTTCTCAGAATAATAGGCTTCGTTCTGACCTACAATCTTCAGTAGCGAATCTTTTTGCTATTTTAACAGTTTTTTTAAACTAATTACAGGATTAACACGGGTTGTTTTTATTTTTTCAAGAATAGCACATTTGGTGGCGCGCTTTGGCAAAGCGCCACAAATCACCAATGGGCGCCATGCGGCGGCGCTCAAACCACCGCGCACGCCGGGCACCCGCCCGGCCGGGCACGAGCGGCGTGGCGCCTTGTGGCGCCGTTGGCAAAAAGCGCCACAAGGCCGCATAGAGCCCGATGTTAATCGGTGAATTCACACTTGCATGCCAATATGTAGTGAAGGTTGGGGAAGGACCGGTTGCGCGTCGGGCTCTATGCAGCCTTGTGGCGCCTTTGCCAACGGCGCCACAAGGCCTGCCACGTCAGCTCCCAAGCCGGGCGGCGGTGCCAAATGGGGCCTTGAGGCGCCGCCATGCATGGCGCCTCACAATGCATTTGTGGTGCCTTTGGCAAAGCGCCACCAAATGTGCTATTCTTGAAAAATAAAAACAACTCGTGTTAATCCTGTAATTAGTTTTAAAAAACTGTTAAATTAGCAAAAAGATTCTCAGTAGCTTCCTTGCTTTTTTTAATCAGTCTCGTTTTTTTTTTTTTTTTTTTTTTTTTTTTTGCGACTTTGTTTCGTGTTTGTTTTAGTGTAGTCCAATTCCATGTTTCCAGCTCTACACTGCTTGTTTATTGAAAGGTTTCTGCAGTACTTGTTTGGTTATGGCTTAATGAAATCTTAGATTGCGCTTTGAGTTCATCGGCTGACTACCGCTTTCTCCGTCAAGGTACCAAAAACTGTCAGGAAAAAAAAAATCACCTAACGAGTACCGTAGGGAGCAAACCGAGAACAGAGATTGTAAGCGCTTGGAAACAAACTTCTTCACATGCATCAAAACAGTGATCTTACGTTCTCAAAATACAGCTCTTTGACTTTGACATCCTTTTTCATAAGCAAGGAAATGAATGAAAAAAAAATTGTACTAAAGAATCATGCATTTTCATACTCTACCAATTGAGTTACATCTCTGTATTTTTGCCTTTTTTTTTTTTTTCCCCTTTTGGGCTTTATAGCCTTGTATCCTGCTCCCCCTGTACAGCTTCCTCCTCTCTGCTCTTTTCTGGGTCTTTGCTCCCCTCTATAGGTTCTTTTCAGATTTTAGCCTAGCAGTTAGCTTAGTTTTTAGTTCCTTGTTGTTGCCTGTTTGTACAGTTTTTTTCCTCGATAATAAAAAATACAGGTAGGGTGCTCCCCTGCTTTCCCTTCAAAGAAAAAGAACCGTGCATTCAATTAAAGTTTTTTTTAGGAAGGGATCAGATTTCATTAACATATAACCTCTTTTACAATCAAGACCTCAACATAAAGTAAGATTACATTGAAGTACGCCACTAGATCTCTACCCTTCGTCTTCCTTTCAACCGGCGCCGTCCGCTAGTGGTAGCACCAACGACCGGAAAGACGATCCCACCGAGCGGAAAACAGATCCAATCCCTCCTCAAATAGCTGAGAAGGGAAACCTTCAATTAAAGTTGAAAAGCCATGCTTAAACATGTTGTTATCCTAGACTAGTGTAGGGAAAAATCTGACCTCCATCATGGTACCGTGGCTTGAGACTTGAGTTGAAACAATTGTCACTACTATTTAATTAAAGTTTGTCACTACTATTTAATTAAAGTTGGAAAGCCATCTTTAAACATGTTATCCTGCACTAGCGCAGGGAAAATATGACCTCCATCGTGTTGCCACGGCTTGAGTTGAAAAAATTGTCACTACTACAAAATTAATTTCACAAGACACACCCCAAAGATTAACTGTGGTGGGCGCCCCGTTTGCATGTCAGGATTAATGCCCTATTAACAGTGGCGAGCTTTTTTATTTTTCAAGAGGACACTTTTGGCGGCCTCAGAAAATTGATTAACCGAGGAGGACAACTTAAAAATACATGTCTCGGTTAATATTCCGCCATGGCTAATTGATTAACCGAGGCGAGCAACTTTAAAAGTCCATCACAGAAACAATTATGGGCCCAGGCAGCCAATATCCCGCTCCCAATATATAAGGAAGACGAAACCCTAGGACCCAAATCAACTCTCTCTTTTCCCACTGAGCAGCAGCAGCCGTGTAGCACCATGCTTCCCCCACAGCGCGACACACCGAGCCCTTCCCTCTCTCCCCGAGCCGAGTGGTTCCCTCCTCCTTCTCTCCCACGCGGTGGCCGCCGGCTCCTACCTCTGCCAAGCGGCGCCCTCCCACGATATTCTCTCTCTCTCTCTCTCTCTCTCTCTCTCTCTCTCTCTCTCTCTCTCTCTCTCTCTCTCCCAGCCCTCCTTGTACTAGATGGAGGAGGCACGCATGTAGTGGGGTGCAGTGGGTCATGCGCCCTTGACTGATAGTGGAGTGTGCGGTGGTGTGCAGTGGATGGAGGCAGTGGACGCCTAGTGACAGCCAGATCTAGGTCAAGCTCGGTGGATGCGGGTGGAATCCAGGTAGCGACCAGATCCGGCTTCTTCCTTCCTTCATCCAATGCGGCGGCGAGGAGCCACGCCCAGATCCGACAGGTAACACCCCGATCTGGTGGATGGGCACGTCAGCGGGCACGACCCGGGGAGAGGCTCGTCGACACCCTAGATCTAGTGGAGGGGCACGATGATGAATCCATGGTGGGGCAGATCCTCGTCGTGGTGGCCCACCCACATCGGTGTCACACGGGGAGCACGAATCGAGGGTGGACCTATATTGCAATGGAATTAGCAAGAGTTGGAGATCCATTACAATAGTTAGTAACAACTAAACCATACAATTAGTGTTGTTAATTATAAAAGCACCCGGCGTCAGACCAATTAACAGCTCATCAATCCATGGCACAGCTGGCTACATGGTACAATTAAAGAAATTAGGTAAGGAAGAACATGTTGATGTTCTTGGAGAAAGTGAGAAACTGAAAAAGTAAAAGAACCAAAACTAAAAGAACTTGTCATGTTTATTATTAGAGTAGAGATAGTACTTCTACGTATATCTTTTTCAGTTGGGTTAGAACTAGAATTATTAATCAACTTACCCAAAATCATAGAAATCTATTTAGATTAGGATTCATAACTTGTAACATACGTTGAAAATAGATGAAACATGTATAACCATTGCAACATCCCAAACTATTTTTACGACTTCTATATGAAACACTTACAACATACTTCTAAAACATCTAAAACACTTGAAATATATGCCTGCAACATGCGTTTTTTCACAATTCTTCTTCCGTACAACATAGACCAGAGCGATGGAACAGTCGATTCTGTCTAGCTAGCAGCCATAGATGTTGCGCGGCATGGCAGCAGCCAGCTGCACCTGGGCTCGGCCAACAACGATCTTTTGGCCACCTAGCCACACGCTAGGCCAATTCCTGTGTGCGTGTGGCTGCTGTTGGGTTGGCCTAGCTAGAGAGTGGCAATGGTGGTGAGGAGACACAAAAGTAGAGAAACGGAGCAGGGGTGTGCACAAGAAGGAGTAGGGGCGCGATCAGAATGAGGAGTGGTTGGCGTGGGTGGGAAGCATGATGGGCGGGGCTAGGAGTGAGCGGTGCGGGTAGGGCCGGTCCCAGGTGGTGGCAGGGTGTGTGACGCCTGAGGGCCCAGGCCGGGGAGGGGTCTCGAGCCCATGTATGCACCCCCCATACCGTATTATCTATGAGAAGCCAGCCGATCATCTACAACTGTTTTCTTTTCTACGAGGCCAGCCCAAGAAGGAGTGGCAAGCAAAGCAACTAGATCGTTGTCCCCTTTGGCTCTTTGTCTCTTTGTTTCTCACGGTTAGGACTCCACGAGGCAACTAGATCGCCGCCGCCCGCCCGCTGCAAAATACTGAGTCCGCAACTAGCGATCTCAACGTCTCGAGCGGCAAGGCAAAATAGAAACGCCAGATCATGATTTGTGATGGCCAACGGCGCCTTGCCGATGTTCAATCCTTCACGATGAGAACGGGGAACGACACACGACGGCGACGATTAGGAAGGGCGCAAGGCTCCGTGACGACAACAACTTCTTGGTTCTATATTCTTCCGTTCTTGCATTTTGCCCTTCTTGTGAATTTTTTTGAATCGCAGTACCGTCATTAATGATTCTGCGTCAAGAAATGCCCGACGAAGTATCTTTTAATAAGAAACGATGGATATATTCTTCTTTAAGGTAATCATATTAGTTCTACAAGTACAAATATATTGTTTTTTTATGTACATTATTTCTCGATAATTATCATACATGCTATGTTAAAATATATTATAAGATATATATAGTCTAGAGGTCCTTCCCAACGAATTCGCCAGAGGTCGTCAAAATCACAGGACAAACACTGGGCGCGGGATGGGGCGCTGCGAGAAAAGCACATCCACAGCAAGGCGGAATGGGTACGTGTCATCCGGATGGACCCCGCGTCCTATCGTTATTGTTAGAGAAGATTGATGGGGTTGTATATGCATGTGATACATGGTAAATTTTATTTCCCTGAAGTCGAGCTGAGAAGAAGCTCAAGGGTCTAAATAAATTGTAGAATAATATGTGCATAATCGTAGGTCATTACATGTGCATATTCCAACAAAATATAATGAAATCTCCCGCTCGATCACCCTGTTCTCTTTCACCTTCACTCACGTAACAAGCAACTGATGAAAGAACACGCTCATAGCCTGATAAAACAGGTCACGGGTAACGAGATGCATGTGTGTCTTTGGCAGGTGGGGGAAGGAAGCATCCAAACATCTGCACATCACAACACAAAGGAGTGTAGCATTGATCAGTGAAATGGCCCGTATACCATACCATACCACCTGATCGTTAGTTATCAGTGTGTACCTACCTTGCTCACGAAAGGGGTCTTTTGATGGTGGCGCCTCAACGCGGCGCCCTCCGGCGGCGACGGCATGCGCGGCACAGCGGGCACCCCGGACCTGGCCACGTCCCGGTTCCGCTTCACGTTCTCGAACACCACCGTGAACCCCTGCCCGGCCGACGCGGCGGTCTGCTCGTCCCACACGCCGAACTTGGGCACCGCCGGCCGCTGGCGATTCTGTCGTCACACGCGCAGACAGATGGAGACACCATCAACAATCACACACGCCCGCGGAGGATCTAATAAGCTGATCGGTTTGAGACTCACCGTCTGCGGCGACGGCGAGGCGGACCGCGCCCGGGGACCCGGCGTTGCGTGGTGGTGCTGCCTCTGCGCGTGCGACGCTCGGTTGTCGTGGCCGTAGCCGTGCGCGGACGGGTGTTGCTGCTGGTGTCCACCGCCGTGGTGATGGTCGCGGTGGCCGCCACGGTGATGGGGCTGCTGCTGCTGTTGCTGTTGCTGCTGCGGCTGTGGTTGCGGCTGCGGCTGCGGCTGCGGGCTCGCGCGTTGTTCACGGTACTGGTAGTACTGCGGCGGCGGCGCGAACTTGCTCTGGTATGCGGCGCCGCCCGGATCGGAAGCCGTGCTGCCGCTGCTCTCCGTTCGCCGGTGGTGGCTCTGCCCGTGGTGCCGCCTCGTCGTCGGCTCGTGGTGGCCTCCCCGGGTGGCCGGCCTCGACGACGACGACGGCGCAGGGACTCTCATCATGGGCCCTTCCTCCGGGTCGTTGGGGTTGTGTGGCCGGTGCAGCGGCGGCGCCGTGGCGCCCTTGTTCTCGCGGACCTTGTTGAAGTAGACCGTGTACCCGACATCGTCGTTGTCCCAGCTGCCGAACTTCGGCACCGTGGGTCGTTTCTGCAACAAAGCAAAAGTACGTCCAGGATCGGAATGAACAACCAAAGTTTTCAGGTGCCAGCCAATGCAAGGAATGGTGAACATATTTTTTTTTTTTTTTTTTTTGAGGAGAATGCTGAATATATTATATTATTCTGTGGAAGATTTTGCAATTGAGAACGGTGACAGTCAACCGGCCAATGTTAGGCGCCGACCAGTCGGCGCTGAAGGTCGCGCGCCCGACCAGGTCGTGGTGGGCCGGCCCAGCACGATGGTGTCCCAATAGCCCAGCATCGTCGTCTTCAACCTCGCGCGATCTCACCGTCAACCTCGCCCCGTCGCTTTAGGGCCGCCGCCGCTGCCGCGCTTTAGGGTTCCGCGCTCTCCGACGTTAGGGTTCCGCGACCTCCCCTCCCCTCCATTCCTCCCCGGCTATAGAATGAGCCCGGCCGGCCCAACGCCGCGGCGCGTCGACACACGCGGCGGGGGGGGAGCTCCGGCCGTGGCAGGACTCATCCGCCGGGTATGGGTAGGCGGCGGGGAACGGGAGGTCGTCATGGCTGCTGGGTTCGAGCTCGGACGGGCGCGGCCATGGCGTCGGTCGGTTAGGGTTAGGGAGAAGAAAAAAAGGGGGAGGGAGGGAGACGTCGCCGCCGGCGCCCTAGGGCTCGCCAGACGCCGGCGGCGGGGGCAGCGGCGAGGGAGCTGGGCCATTAGGCGGGCCGCTAGCTGGGCCGGCCTGGTTGGCGTGGCCGAACAGGTCGGGCGCCTAGCACGCCCCCATCAACCCTTCCCTACTAAAATTCAGATAAGCGGGTTGGCTTGTAGTCCAATGGTAGGACGGTCCAATGGGGGACGCTACCCACCGGGTTCAAATCCTGGTGCTCGCACCTTTCCCAGGATTTTCCCAAGGATTTACCGGCGTTATGCATTAAGTGGTAGCGGCGTTCCCGTCGGCGACGAGGCGCCTATGGTGACTTCGAGAATCTCCAGATCTGCCGGCTACCCAGTCCTTCGGAGGTGCTCATAGGGGTAGGGTTTGCGTGCGTGTGTTCATAGGGGGTGAGTGTGCGTGCGTGTTGTGAGCGTCTGCGTTATCTTGTGTAATTCTCAAAAAAAAAAAATACTAAAATTCAGATAAAAGAGGCCCAATATTGTATCCGGGTCAAGGCCAAGACTTCTTGCTAAATATTCAGTTTTACAGCTGTGGTTGATTGGCTAGCGCTGTAAGTGAAAACAACGTGCCTCCCAGTAGGAAACGGAACCGTGGGCTATATGCTTGTCTAAACAATGCTAAGAAGAAATACTTGTTCAATCAAGGGTGTCTACATAGTTGTATACGTATTGTTTAAGAGTAGACTCACTATCCATAGAACGTGCACGGATCTTCAACCAGGAGGCAAAACCATATATTTGGACGGTCGGTCGCCCATCTCATCATGTTCATCCCAAAAAGTATGAACATATAATTCCGTGTTTTTTAGGTGAAATGAATCTAGCTGCACATAAGACATGAGTCGTTTTTTTTATTACGATAAGGAAAAATTCCATTGATACTAAAGCAAGTTACATCCTCATTTGTGCCTGTACGTATATCCTCTTGCAACGTCGGTTTTATTGAAACGGTTACATAATTTGCTGCATCATGTTGCTATCCATGAATTGCTGTATCAACAAATTAGCATCAACCAAAATCTCAGCCAGCCAGAAATTAGCCCTGCCAGAAATGATCCAGCGAACAGCGTGTTCATGGCCAGCTTAAAGCTACAATAAACGGTTCAGGCTGACGACCCTGCTGTCTATGCCAAGAAACTGTAATCATTCTAAATTATTCCAAATTAAGTTGAGAGAGAGGCGCAACATGAACACGAATGAAACGTCGTTAATTATATCCTGAAATTAAATCTTTTCTTACATATGCATAGAAATATTCATACTAGAAACGCCCAAATAATATGCATGGTGGGATGTATAATCAATTCGGCACACAAAAAAGAACACAAAGATTATTCATAGCTGAGCAAAAACATGGTTATGTGACGTTTACATTGAAAGAGAAATTAAACCAGACAGCATGGGAGAAGACTCACGGCCATGCACGCCCGGAGAGGAACCAGACAAACCACCTGGACGGCGATGGTGATGTCGGCGGCGAGGTCTTGATCTGCCGGTGGTCTCTTCGCACCCTTCCCCCTGCAGAGAGGAGAGAGAAAGAGGCAGAAACGGCTGGCCCAAGGTAGGGGATGAGAGAAGGCTAGCTGCTGCAGCCAAAATTTGGCAATCGTCTAATAAAAGGTGGATACTGCGGAAGGGAAGGCAAGGGAAGGGAAGGAAGAAGCTGCAAAATAGTGGCAGCCCGATTCGGCAATGTTCTTTTATAGACGAGACGGCAAAACACGACCGGGGCAAGAGAGTAGCAAAGGTGGCGTGGCGTGGTGTGTATACACACACATTCCTACGATCCTACCTACCAAAACCGAGTTGCCTCTCCGCGGTCTCCAGGTCTTCCTTCTTGCCGTTGCATTCTGACCACGTCTCGGCAGAATCGTCGATCGCTGGCCTGGCCTGGCTTCTTTCTGCTGGATCTATCGGCTGGAGACGTCTGACAGACTGGTCAATGCGTGGGAAACGTTGTCTATGGTTTCTGAATGCACCTGTGTTATGTTTTGCCTGGTATACGTAACAGTCCCAGCAGCAACCAGGCCATGGTGGTGAGAGTTTTTAGTGTGCATCTGTACGCTTCTGATGGTTAGTTCAACCGCTGTTTTCACATTTCTTCCGACAATGAAACAGGGCGAGAAGGCACATTTGACATTTTCCCTTGCTTTCAAGCTTTTTTGAATTAAAAAATGTTTCTGAATTTGGAAAGCTAGGGAATCATTATACTTTTTGTCCAAACTACTATAGCCTTGAACGCCAAATGTTTCTGGGTTTGAATAGTCAAGCACTTCGGAGTGGCGATCGAGAGAAGCATTCGCATTGACAACAAGATATGTCAATATCTGAAAACACCAAGCCACAGGAGGTGAAGGCATAAGTATCAAACTCGTCATCGAGTGATGTAACCAAAATGATAACAAAATCCTAAACTTTTCCCCAACAGTCTCCCCCGCCGGTGTACTCTACCTTCCTTCCTTGTTTCCGATCGATTGAGCGAGTTGAAGAGAGTGGATTTTGCCGCAGCGAGCGGGGATCTAACGTTAGTACCAGCTCCATTCGGTTCAGCAGCGCATACTGGAGCCCTCCGCCGAGCACATCCATTTCATTCGGCGCCAGCGAGCTCGCGGAGTGATGGAGCCCAACGTCAAGCAAGCGTCTCCGCCTTGGAGGACTACTGCGCCGCCCAGTCGTAGGACGCGGTCAGGGTGGACGACTAGGGGTGCGGAGTGGATGTCCGTCTCACAGATCTGGCGCGGAAGGTGGAGGACCTCGAGCTCATCAGGCTGCTTGAGATGCGTGATGAGACGATCGATCCAGTGGAAGAGCTCAAGGCCGCGACTTCAGAGTTCATCGACTGGAGGCCGTGGATGGAGGCAGCGGTCGACGACGTTCGTCGGGATGTTCACATCCTTCAAGGTCGAGTTCCTCGCGCTTGCTGGAACGACTTTAGCCTTGCTTGCTCTGCTTTGTTGCCTTGGTCCATCAACACCAAGTCTCTACTCACACTTCACCAGCTTTGATTGTCCATTGTGTTCCATGCTTCTAGCTAGCCCTTCAGTCTTGCACATTATCCATCATAATCAACCCTTGTCATGATCTTCTTATCTTTCCATATAATGTCATCTGCCATATTCAATATGCTTATCCTATATATCTTGGTCACCTCATCTTCATCAACTCTTCACCATGCAAGTTGAGCACTTGCATCTTATGCACTAGTCATCTCTCCTCCATGGCCTTCATATTATGCTCAACCTAGCTTGGACTAATCAGTTGTTCATCTCACATGAAACCTCATTTGGCCACCTAAGGTTATCACTCAATTACCAAAATCAAATTGGGACTTTCGAAGATCTAGTGCGAGGAATTTTATTCTAGCCTGTCACTTCTTGGTGAAATGTTTTTTTGGTGTTAGCTCATGAGGCGCTTTGTACATGACTTTTCTTTTCTCTTTAAAATAAATATATGCAATTCTTATGCATGTTTTGGGAAGATATTAATAGAAAATCCAAATCGATATAGAAACATTCATGACCTTTGGGTGTAGCAACTGTAGCAAAGTGCGCATGGCAATGTCATTTTCGTATCAATAAATTTCTCTATGATATAGTCTTGAAATTCTTCAAACGTAGGAAAGGTTTTCCCTATGACATTTTTGTGAACTATTTATTCTTCAAACTCTTCCAACGAGGTGCTAAAGAACCACTACTGAAAATTTGATTTGATTTGATAAAAGCATATAAGTGAATCTTTGAACACAAAATGCCAACAACCGTTGGCATATATGTTAGTTAAATTTCCTATAGAAATAAGTTAGTTATACTGTAAAAAAGCATCAATAGAGACCGAGAATTGTTTTTCCACATAGATACAAAATAAACTAAAATATTCATATTTTGATAAAATTCTTAATTAAAGAAAAAAAAATCGTTTGTATGTTATTGCACAAATGCTATGAAATAATTTCCATGGACATATGATGTTAGGGCTCTCTTGTAAGAACGGTCTCAACAAACGTTTTGCCAATAAATAGGATGATGTTAGAGTTCTGTTTCATATTTTGATTGTCTCATCACAAAGTTAGCATATGCCACATAATATTATCCATGATATTATGAGTTTCCCACTTCACAACATGTAAAAAAAATTGTGAATGAATCTATAATCTTCTATAACTCTTATAAAGATAAACCCCCTTTGGATGATTTCTCTCTAATGCAAGGTGTCCACATCGTTCCCCACTAAGTGAATCCACTAGATGTTCTAACTTTTCATGCAAAGTGGCCACATGATTACCCACTAAGTCCATATCATCCCTTATTAATTACAAAAAAATGTACATAGTATACAAAACATCATATAGTAGTGCTATATATATATAAAAAAATATTTTTAAGAGAATCCTGCGGCATCCCGCGGGTATACTCCTAGTTATATATGTTTTGAAGGTCATGATTTGATAAACAAAGATATGCACATATAGCGGTCGTTGTCCATTCAAGTTTTGGCATAGAGTTAGAATGATCTTGACTAGTTCGAATAGATGCCAATTACACCATTATTATGGCCTGGGCACATGGTGTTAGTTGTAACTAGAAGGATTCCCTGCGCACCGCCAGCGGGTATGAAGTAAGAATATAAAAAGTTAGAATTTTAGTTGTTAAGAATTAGAAGATGTAAATGTATAGATGTATTAGCACAATGATCTTCCCTTACTGATAATGCATGATAGCAAAACAAATAGATATGCCCGAAGAGATGATACATGCACATGATCTTCTTGAAGGATTAATAATGAAGTTCTCATTTACAATGGATCATGGTCAATCTATTGATCACAACCTTTAGGAAAAAGTTTGTGAGAAGCTTGTATTCGTGCATGACAATATTCTGCATACGGTAGAAAAAAAACAACATTATTATCCATTCTCTCGAATCACACATGTAGTAGAAGGTGTGTATGCTCATCCAATCTAGTGAGTAATTAAATTCAGAGTTGGAGGTACATGCGAGTAGCATGGGAAAAACATGCATGCGCTTATCAAATGTAAATAAGAAAATTAAGAGATATGAGAGCCAGCTAGCTACCAAAGTGGAGGCCAACAGAATCGGCAGAGTCACAGAGATGAAGATGCAAGCTGGCAAGCGAGTTAGATGACACAAGTCTAAACTGTAAAATGATAGCAAGTGATTGTGCTACTGGTGTCCATGGCCTTGGCGAGTGGTGAGGCTTCTATGCCCGTGAAGCAATTTATAGGGAGTTAGATTAGGCAGAAGCTAAAAGGAAGGATTGCGGAGCTGTGTGGATGGATTGATTAGTGGTGGAGTAATAATGATCTACTGTGGCTAGTGGAAGACCAAGAAAAAAGATCCAACTTCTAGTAATGGAATAAAAGCAAGATATTATTTGAGGAAGCTCTCGTGACGATGATTGGATGTCTTTATTTGTTTTTTTCCACATCTAATATTGACATGAATTTTAAAGGTCACCTGCGATAGGAAGTGTGTGTGTGTGTGTGTGTGGGGGGTGGAGTTCGGTAACTGAAGACACCTGCGTTAGGAAGAGGGTGGAGCTATGTGGAGTTCGGTAACTAAAGATTGGATGATGTCATCGTATGACGTGGCACAAGGAGATTGTAGAGTATTTCCTATGTAGGGTTTATTCTTATAGGAGTATTAGGTGTCTAGGCAGAAAATAGAGCATTATAATAAGAGTTACTCTTGAATTCAATAGTTCCATTAGAATAAAGGAGCTACTAACATAAGCCAAACACATAGCAAAATTGTAATTTAGTGTAGCCCATTTCAAGACAAACAATGAACTTTTACTACTGCTATTAATTTCTACCACACATGATTATGATAAAATTTATTAATCACCATCGAATGGAAACATGAAGATCAACAAGAGCAGATGGGAACACTTGGTTCTCTCAAAAAGATCAACAAGAGCAGATGGGAACATGAAGATAATATGTTACTTCAAATGTACTAATAGCTCTTGTCTTTTGAGTTCTAATCACAAGAAAATTAAGTAAATAAGTCAACATTGCATATTAATACTAGAAAACCATGACACAACCACCAATCATGTGCAAACTAGAAGCCATGTGCAAACTAGATCAAGGCAGAGGGTGCATCGATCCCTAGAGCCTATATAGTAGCTAGCGCCACTGCTTCTACTTCAATGGAAGCCTAGTACTAGGAACACTTCTTCTTCACGTGCACGCTTTGACTCCATGAAGTGTGGGATATGGTGGCCATCATTCTCTCATCCCCTAGCACCAAGGGCTCAGTGAAGTTGGCTTAGCCTTTCCCCATCATAGTCCTTGTGTTGGTGTCATAAATGTATGGCACCTCCACGGAGGTCGCATACATCCAAATCCTTATGCCCTTGTTGGGTGACCGATTAGGGATTTTATACTTCTTGTGATGTGATCTCACACTATGGTATGAACACATCCTTTACCCTCACAACTATGATTGCCACCTTCATCTAACTAATAGTTTCAATTAAGGCCCCATCCATCAATATCCTCTCTCGCACACCGATGACACATGTGCTGCTTATTGTTGGCTTACCCAATCACAAGTGTAAGCGTATATACTCTAGAGACATGACAAGATTTTATGGACAATTCTTCTAGCTTGCTATTGGATAGTCACACCACAACTGGCACAAGACCCTTGTCATTCGAGACTTCTACCTCAACAAATTTTATACATAGTGGATGTGCAGTGATGCAACCAGGAATCCGGTTGCCTCCATCCGTTTTTCACTAGAGAGAGAGAGAGAGAGGGGAGGGAGAGTAAAATTCCTCATTATTTGTTCTTGAGGGAATCGAAGGACAATGTCATTAAATAGATCACTCTAAACATATTGATGCCGAGTTTCCTCCTTCTTTTAGCAAATAATCATTTCAGACATATGGAATTCATAGGTGCATATGGTGTAAATATCAAATCACCATCCTTAGAGACTCTTTACTCTTACCACCTTTGTCTCTCCATCAACACTATCATTTCCTCTCTTGTATCTATCATTGGTATTATGGTATGCGCTTGATCAAATCGGTATCCCCACAAAAAAATTACACAATTTCCTAATATGTGTGTATCTTTTTCATATCTCGATACAATAGGACAAATGAGCATCTTCACCTCACATATTGGCATGTACACCAAGTTTTTTTTTGGTAGCATGTCCTTTAGGAGAAACAACAATTTATTTTGAAATTCCTATCAACCTAACCATGAGTTGCCCTCAATCGTAGAAACTTTAGGTTCCTAATGAAGCACGTCCATTCCAAATTATAATGAGGATGCAGACGCGTGCGTGAAATATCGACGTATTTCTATAGTCTAGCAAACTTATTATCATCATTGTACTGTTTTTGCCCCTTAATATCCCACACCATCCATCAACGGCATATCTAACCCTAATATGGCCTCATTGTTGAGATCATGATCCATATCTTCCTCATCATGTTTGTTCCAATATCAAATTTTTTTTTAATCCATGCATCATCAAGTGCCTAAGCATTGTAAGGTTGTGGAAACTTCTTCTTCTTATTATTATTATAAAAATGAGGGCATGAACACTACAATATCATTTTACTAAGAACATTTATATATGTTGTCACACATCTACAGAAGACTCCAATCAGCTCAAGTACTCTAAACAATAATGGGTCCCAAGGTATATATATCACAATCCTGTGTGACCTCCACAAGTTTGTAGAAACATCATTCATACTTATAAATGGTTACTTATCGGAATTATGTGATTAGGCATGCAATTAATAATTTCATATAATTGCATTAAAATATATAGGAGGACTCATAGGAGATTGGGAAAAATATAGTACCATATCTTCAATTTATATGACTCCCTTCTACTAAGATTTGAGACAAACATGCAATATTATGACAATTGCATCTCAAAGCCAAAATAGGAGCAATAGAAGAGGAGAAAAGTGAAGAGGTAGGGAGTAATGGTAGAGGTGTTGATGACCTTTTGATGCTTGTGACTAATCCAACGACCAACTTAACAATGCCTTGGCCGAAATCGCTATTGTGTGTTTCCATGCAGTACGGATAATCTAGATGCATATGGATTACTTCAGGCTATCTTTCTTAATGGTGATAAAGATGTGTCATATGTACACATATTTATGGGGTCATTAGTTGTATGCCGTTTTCATATATAATAGTAGATATGGATAATTTCATAGAAAATTAAAACTATTTATTGTTGTCAATATAAAGATTTTCTCTACAAAATTGCATGATCAGTTGTTCTGTTTTTTTTTTTAGAATCTACTCCCTCCATCCCAATTTATAAGTCGTTTGACTTTTTGTCCCTAAGTTTGACCACTCGTCTTATTCAAAAAATTTGTGCAAATTTTTATTTCTTTTTCGTGGGTTGTTTTGTTAATATAAAATCTTCAAAAATAGCTTAAATTTGATGATATTTGCATAAATTTTTTTGAATAAGACGAGTGGTCAAACTTAAAGTTTAAAAAGTCAAACGACTTATAATTTGGAATGGAGGGAGTATAAGTTTTATTCATTTTCCTAGAGTATAACTTGAAAATGAGCATCGAGGTTCTGAAACAAGTCTCTAATAAGTAACCAGAAGTTATCACAAAATAAAAATTAAGTAACCATCAGGAGGGCTATCCTAGTTTATTAAACTTTTACTTTCAATAAGTAGCTAGGATGATCTACGCTAGACTACACTGAGATAACTTTAATCTTGTCATTGTTAGCCTACTCTTGAAACCTGGAATGAATCGACTCAAAATGATGGCATAATGGTGTACTATCTACCAAAGGTCATTTACTACAACATTAAAAGAAGTATATAATTGCCTGATATTAGAATTTTGTTTGGCACGACTCTAGTTCAAAGAATTTTTGGAAGTGAGCTATGGGCACATTTAATGAGTTCAGCTAAGCAAATTTGTTATTACTTTTGTTAAAACATTCATATCTAAACTATTTGAATCTACTTATTTTAGAACTCTAAAATCATTCTTGGATCTCAAAACCACAAATCAAAAAAACTTTATGTTGAGGACCCAAGTATATTATTAATTAGATCATGTCCATCGATCCATCACAGTACATAAAAGATAAAAGCAACACTAGCTAATCCATACAGAAACAAACATCAGGATCAGGAGTCGAATTACAGATAATATAGTTCTCAAAGGATCTAAGAACCAAGGACAAAAGATGGCCCATTTCACTGTGGTGCGGTCCCTCTTCAGCGCTGTGGCGAACTACTTCGGCTTCCATCAGATCCTTGAGAGCCTGAGTGGAGGCACCGCCGGACGCGCGCGCTCAGACGAGGTGGTTGAGCCGCCGTCGCAAGTGAGGCTAAGTTATCCTCGACCACGGGCTCACCATCAAAATCAGACTGGATGATGGTGACCAGCTTTGGCTCGGTGGCTGCCGAGGCATCGACAATCGCCTTGTTTTTCTTGTCAGAGCTACTCAGTGCGCTATTCGCTGCATAGGTGAGCATGGGCACCTCGGGCTCGAGGTCGATCATGGGAGCCATACCATAGAAGCCTGCGCCGTTGCCTTCACCGGCGGCGGCGAGCGCTGGACCTGCAGCTGGGCGGTACAAAAATTATCAGAATGGGCAAACATGGGCACTTCTCGGGATCAGGGCATATCATGGGAGCCATACCATAGAAGCCTGCGCCGTTGCTTCCACCGGCGACGGCGGCGAACGCTGGACCTGCAGCTGGACGGTACAAAAACTGTGAGAACGCCGGTGCGGCTCCACCATGGTACGTCACCGGGGGCGCCGCAAGGTGCGGGGCCAGAGCTAACTGCTGGACGACTGAGAACGCCTGATGCTGTGCTCCGCCGTCCACCGGCGCCGCAGGCGCCTGAGGTAGCGCCGGCTGTTGGCCGTACAACGGCGCACGACGCACGCGAGCGTGGCCCAGCAGCGGGCGCACACCGGCATGGGCGGCCGGCGCGCCGCCGCCTCCCCGCTGGAGCCGGCGCCGGCGCCCGGTGCTCTGGGAAGTTGGGCTTGGCCTTCTTCCCTTGCATGATCCTCGCGGCGGCATCGTAGGCATGTGCTGCCTCCTCGGCAGTCGCGTACGAGCCGAGCGACACCGGGCGGAGGCCCGCGGCGTCCATGATCTCGGCTACATACACGTCGCCCCGCCTCATAACGCCGCGGTACCTACGCACCGTCATCCTGGCCGCACCTCGCGCGTCTCGCTCCGCCCTCGCCGCGGCCGCCGCCTGCCTCGCCAGCTCGATCACGCCGCCTTGCATCGCCGCCGAACACACACTCTCTCTCTCCTCTCACTGCCTGCAATGACCACAGATGCACTGCCTCGCCCTCGCCTCTGCTAGCTGTACCGGCCGGATGTGCAGCGTGCTGATGCGGAGATGTGACAAAGGGTACACCTGCGGTTTCAATATTGGCTGTCACGGCTCACTGGACTGCACGCCGCCCACACGGCCGTTTCGGCGCGGCTGGCCTCGCGCGCGTTGCCCCTCCTGCCTTTCCGGCTTTCCGCTAGCTTTTTTATTTCTCTCCATTGTGCCTCCTTATGCGCGCGGCAGGCGTTCTCGGCCGCCATGGTTCCCCGGCCCACAAGACGCCAGCCGATCCAGCGTTGGGCTGCATCCTGCCGGGCTCGGCCGTTTTCAACTGCATGCAGACAGAGATGGTGACGCGATATCCTCCTGGCGCCGCGGCTTGCTTGCGTCGGTGGGTCATCGATCGGTGAGGAAAAAATGGCAATGCAGACGCATATATAGGTCCCCACCAACCCGGGTAAATATTTTTTAAAATAAATAAATCAATCAAGTGGTAATTAATAATATCATACATGGATATATGGATGGATGGATGATGAACAAACACATCTTGGTGATGGTTGAAGAAAAAAAAATGGAATATGAGGGAGGTTTGTTTGTGAGTTTTAGGGTTTTGGAGAAGGAAACATGCCTCCTAAGTATAAAGTCGGTGTACCTTATAGTTTCTTGTTGCATGAAGGTTATAAGACGACTGACTAAGTAATATGTGGTAATATGTTGAAACCGGCATATTTCTTGTCGTACACGTCAAAACAAGTCGTGAGGATGACGCTATGGACGTTCATGTCCTATACGACCTTTACACTCTATATATACTTCTAACCAGCTCTGAACGAGAGCACCCGCGGTGCTAGGTACTAGCTCGGTTTGATACAATCAATGCGCCCATCGTACCCGATTCGACACACACCAAGCATGGGTCGATGGAGACGCAGTTCCTTTGTATCGAACCTGCTCCGAAGGAGAAAACAAATTGTGCTCCCCCTCTCTCTCATCTCCTGCCGTTGACAGTCCCGCGCCACAGCATATATTAGGGAAGAGAGGGAGGCACACTGGAGCGTGGCTGTCCGCCACCGCGACCGGGGTGTGTGGTCGTCCACCCACCGTGAGTACGCTCGCCGCCTGTAGTGAGGAAGTCGTCGGCCCGTCGCATGTTGCCAAGCCGCATCGCCAAGCACGCAGACGGGGAAGGGTGGCGTCGGGCATGGAGGAAGAGGGGGTGGAGGAGAAGGAGCTCCGGGCCTGCACTTCCCTCGGGAGGAAGACGAGGACCTGTTGTCCATGGTGACACCCGCCCGGCATCCCGAAGTCGCCGCCGCCGCCACCAGCATCCCGCTGCCGCCTTGGAGAAAGATGAGCCCCACCACCAGCTACTGCCGAGCACTGCCCTCGGAGGACGAGCCCCGCCACCAGCTGCTGCTGCCGCCGCCTCTCACGGGCATCGTCGCGCGCTGACGGAAGGGAAGAAGAATGGGGAAAGGGTATGTGGGTCCTGCTATCAAGTTAGGTTCGATTACATTATGACCTGAGTACTATAACCCGTCAAATCATTGGTGGAGCTCCTCATCAAGTTGAACCCGGTATGTGGTTGATGTGAAGATGCTATATATCATACCATCTAAAAGCCACATCAAGTAAGAAGGACCCACATCAACTAAAGGAAACCGGTAAGGGTTAACAGTTGGCCCTCATAGTGTCGCATGAAGAAGGCAACAACCGTTGTATAGGAAAGTTGGGGAAAAAAAATATTCTTTTGGTTCCACTTGAAATTCCCATTCTCGGATGATTTTATGATGACGTTCATTAATGACATTATATCCGGAAGAGAAAAAATATAAAAATCTAATTTTAAAACATTTGCTTAAAGAATATACATATGCTTGACAGTGATGGATGGAAGGAGAAATAAATATAGCCCTGCTAGGCCCTATTCAGTTTGCTAAATCTGGCTAGGCTTGTCTTGTTTGAATTTTGGATGCAGATGATGGAAGCAAAATCAAAATTTGATGCTGAATTCATTTTGAATTTGAGGACAACTAGAGCAATGCCTCATGCATGCTATCAAAAGGTTGGACCATATTCTGTGAGTTTAGATAACATAATGTCACAATTAGACAATGGATGATATACCATAATCAATTTAGGTACCAATAATCGACTGTTATACCGTTTTAGGGTTTCCTAAATGGAGCTCTTTGTTTTGAAAGCCAATTATAATACCTTGATTAGTAATTAGTCTCTCTATCAAATTTACTTTGATGCTATTTTGCAAATACAAGAAATAGTTTTATGACAATCCACCTTATTCTTCCCAGTTGTAGTTCCAAAACGACTATATATGGAAATGCTTTCTTTAACAATGTTGATCTTTTTTGTCTCTTGTTGAAGTAAACATAATGAGATGACAAATTAAATAGCAATATGATTAACTGTACAAAATATATGTATGGTGACGAAACCGTATCGAATGGCCCTTCCTTACCACAACTTATTTTTTGTTTTTTTGCTCACAGCACACAAGATAACTGAAAACAAGTTACAAACTTCTACAGAACACTACATACTGACCCATGAAATCGGTCAGGACTCAGGAGGCATCACAAGTCCAGTTAAATCGATAATACATCACATTATTTTAGAATTTTGGAATAGAAAAACATACATAATCATTGCGGAGAGTAGACGGTAAATAAGATCACACGTCAAGTACTCGAAGGAACCGCATGAGATAATCGCAGTCAGCTTCTGCCTCCTTAGGCAGATCGCTTTGGAGCAGGAGCAGCAGATCCATGAGTGTGAGCTGAGGCACCGGAGAAGGTGGTGCAGCAGACATGGACGCACCGTCGTCGTCGGTGAAGTTATCCCGGCGACGGCCTGATCAACCACTCTAGTCGGCAACTCGTCGCGCTGCTTTTTTTTTTTGGTTTTTTAAGGAGATTAACTCTGCTATTCAGAAAGCAATAACTGGTTCTTACAAGCTGGGGTAGGGGCCGGTGCCTGCTGGACGGAGAACGCCTGAGGTCCTCCCCTAGTTGCGCGCAAAGCTACGCTAAGGTGAAGATTGAGCCTCACAGCTTCAGCCTTGAGCTTCAAGGATGAATTAATTCAAGCTGCGCAGTGTTTGTTGGAGGCGGCGGAGGCAGAGACGGAGCGGCGTCGCTTGTCGGCGGTGGTGGCCGGCGGCGGGTGAGGGTGGAAGAGGCGCTCCAGCTCCTGTTCGTCTTGGCGGAGGAGGCTGATGACAGGGACGACGGAGGAGGACTCGGTAGCAGGCTGAGGTGGGGACTGGAAGAGACGCTTCCTGCACAGCGCCGGTTGCCGCGGCGGCTTCTTGGGCGCCGGCGGGCACGTGGTGGGCTCCTTCAGGTAGGAGATCCCGCTCCCCGTCGGCGTCGCGTAACCATAGTCGTTGTCGTCAGCGCCGGGCACGACGGGGGGCGGCGCGGCGCAGGCCGGCGAGAAGGCCGGCACGGCCGGCTTGGAGAACTCGGGCGAAGTGGACATGGATGTCGCTCGCTGATGCAGATGTTGGCAAGGGCACACCTGCGTTCTTACTTCTTAATATAGGGCTCGTCGCGTGTGTGCCGAAGGCTGTCACTGGCTCACACCGCCCACTGTCGTTTAGGCTGGCCTCCCGTTGCCCCACGCCGTAGCGATTTGCCGTGCTTGCTTTTCGTGTGCCGAGGAGTTTTTCTCTCCGCCATGCCGTGCCTGGTTATGCGCGCGGCAGGCGTTCTCGGCCGCGACGGTTCCCGCAAGAGTCCAGCCGCATGGCCGCATCGTTGGGCTGCAACCTGCCGGCCTCGACGACCGTTTGCAACTCGATCTGCAAGCACGGTCAGAGATGCATGGTGACGAGATATCCTCGCGGGCGCCGCGGCTTTGCTTGCGTCGGCGGTCCTGGATCGGTGGGAAAGGAATGCAGGACCCCACCAACCCCCTTGGTTTTAAAAAAATGAAGTGGTAACCGTCATAGATGGATTCATGGATGATATAAACAAACATCTTGGTGACTGGTGAGAGATGAAGAAAAAATGGAATGTGTGAGACCGTGGGGATTGTTGTTTCTGAATTTTATTGTTTTGGAGAAGAAAACATACACCCCAAGTACGAGGTCGGTGTACCTTAATTTCTCATTGAATCAATGTAATTGTATTATATCACGATCGAGTAACGTGACGCGGTATATTGAAACTGGTTTGTGATGCTGTCCACGACAAAGCAAGTCGCGCACGAGGATGCTGCTGCAAATGTTCATGTTGTATATGGCCTTCACGCTCTATTATACTTCTAACCAGCTTTGAACAAACGCCTGGGTGCCACATCCGTCACTTTGCCTCTTCCCCCTTCCTTCGTTAAGCCTAGAAGAAAAAATCACCCAAATCTCTCCCCTTTGTGCTAGTCCGTTGCAATGTTGTTGCTGTCAACTTCATCGATTTCTATGATCTCCTATATATGGATGGAAGCATATCATCTAGGGCTAAAATCTCTACTACCACAAAAAGGGATCTTGATCTAGTATACTACAACAAAAACTATGTGAGGTTGAGGCTGCGCCCATATATATATTGTGGTTATGAAGAAGCGTCATACCATCCAAAAGCCACATGAGGCCGGTTGAGGAAGAAGTTCATGTTCCCAGCCTCATTTTTACGAAGAAGCGCCATATATATACCATCTAAGATCATCTGCAGCGGGTACTCTACGAGCTTCCTGGAGGAGCGCGATGGAGGAAATTTCTCTGCAGCGGGGAACGCTACGCCTCCGCTACGGTCCCGCTCGGCGCTAGCTTCCGCGAGACTGCCAGTACGTAGCGTGGCCACGCTAAACGTGCGCACATGAGAGAAAGGGGGGAGACAAAGCACCAGCAGTGGGCCCCACAGATAATACTAACTAAAAAAGGCTATAACTCACAAACTAAAAAACAAAATTAAAATCCGATTTTACCATTAAATTCGTTTCAATAAATCCTTCAAAACTAGATCTAACATGAATATATTTAGATAAAATTTTAAGTGGGTCCTACTTGATGGTTGTTGATATAGAGGAGATATAAAGGAGAGATGAGTGCGGAGAAAATACTGTAAAAGAAGGAATCTTGATGACTGGGGTGTATAGAGGGAGTAAATAGAGAAACATGAGTGCGGATAGTCTAAAAGCCACATTGGGTAAGAACTTGTTCTATTTTTGATTTGCTTAGTTTTCTTCTGTATCTTACATCTTAGTTAATTTAATGGTTTTCCATCTACCAAATAATTTTTACAAAAATTTTTGATCCACGTTTTCTTTAATTTGTATTAGAGAAATGTACAAAGTCTTGCCCTCATTTTGGGGTATATGCATGGTGGGGAGTATATACTGGTAAAGGGAAAGACCGTGGGTTGATTTCCTATAGGAATTTTTACACTTTCACCGTTTGTGATAAAAGATCGACCTAGCTTTCCTCCGTTTCTTAGGTACTCTTCTACTTTTTAACTGAATGCATGCATATATAGAGTCTTCTGATCTAAGGAAATAATTAATCATCGCTCTACTATATCTCTAAGACAAACCGTACGTCTATCTCTTTCTTATTGTTTCCCTTTCTTGTCTGGACTACAGTTCTCACGTTTCTCCTTCTCCAGCCATGAAAGAAAACTAATAAAGTAGCTTTGTTACGGAAAACAAGTGAAGAGCTAGTAACTGCCGCCAAACAATATAATAACAGGCTGGTAAAAATACATTGTGGACTAGTAGTACAAGTAATACTAGGAAGCACACAAGATAAGGGCATGGAAACTTGCCTTGATATTGTTGAACCGGTGAAGGCCATCACTATTTGTTTCCTTAAAAAAGAGGAGAAACATTTTTTTGAGTCCTACACATGCAATTCCCGTCATCATAAAATTCATCCGAACGGGAATTGCAATTTTTGCATGACAACTAGAGAAATGGCTCCAATATAAAAAGGTTAGAGCTTCTTATTTGAGAACTTGGCACCCCTAGCTAGTCCTTGACTTTAGCGACAGACAGGTCCACGAGCTTCTTCTGCCAATTGCCAGTGACCAAAACGACTACACTGGTAAACTTCTGCCACTACCAATTACAACTGCTCCTTGCCACTAGCAATCACCTATAACCTTTGTGTTGTGGATGGACCTCTCATGCCTCTATAATCGTTGTCACATTGAGAAACCACTATCGAAAGTTGAAGAACAACTAGAGGGTAGGGCCTCAAGCATCCAAAGAATGAACCCTCTTATTAGATGAACCCAATTCCCCCAACTGTAGAAGGAACACATGAGGTTCATGTGGTTCTTATATATGATAGTTGCTAGCAACCCCTTGACCACAGTTTCTGATGCCCATCGCCTTTGACCTTCCTCCAACGATCATTATAGTGGTGCAAAACAGAACATTTTAAATTAAGTTGCTGAGCCAGTAAAGCAAGGCCTCAGAAACAAAAGATTATTTAACCCTCTAATTTGAAGACTCAACACCCTCTACTCCAAAAGGAACATATGATGGCCTTTTCTACAAGTTGCTTGCAACATCCGATTAGGCTAGCAGTCTAATACTCATCTATCACAGCCTTTGACTTTGACGAGTATATGCTATCAACCATTGCCTTCGGCCATCAATGTTAATGGACTACCCAAAATTATTTTCATGGCAAAATGTGAGAACCACAAAAAGTGAGAACCACTTTGAAATATGAAATGGGACCATGGTACACAAAACACAAAATTCAACATATAGATCAACCAATATCACATGTCAATACAAATTGATTAGTACAAAAACATACATTGATGTATATCTTACATTCCATTTTTGGGAGGGCTACTAAGGATATACAATAATAGATGGCCTTGAAAATCACCTTCTTCCCCGAGTCCAACCACCATAGGACAACCATAACACCTCCATTATGGCATGTTAACTCCTTCACAAAACCAAGCTTACTGTTATTGCTTCCTCCCTCTCCAAAGCATGGCCTGAACTCCAAATTGTCATGCATGCTAGACCTAAAGTAGTTGTAGAATGGGAGGAGAAGAAGAGTCATGATGGTGATGGTTGGCACAGTAAATGCTAGACCAAGGCCTATTCGAACTAAGGCTATGATTAGTTTCACTCGTATAAGTAAGCTTGTTTGACATCAAATTAAAAAGAACAATAGGACCTACTTAGATCAGTTGGACATATACAAGATTACTTTAGTGAACATGTCGGCTATCCGATCTGATGTGCTAATGAATCTGATGTCCAGAAGTTTTGCTGCAACTTTTTCTCACACAAAATGATAGTCAATTTCAATGTGTTTTGTTCGAATGGAATACAGGATTGGCTGACAAATATGTGGCACCAATGTTATCACACTTGAGGGTGTGGAATACCAAATTCATCCAATAGTTTATGTACCCATATAACTTCTACTGTTGCATTAGCTAAAGATTCTACTGTTGCATTAGCTAAAGACTTGTACTCAGGTTCGGTACTAGAGAGAGATATTGTAGTTTGTCTTCTAGCACACCATGAGATCAAATTTCCCCAAGAAACACAACAAGCCCTCCTGTAGAGACCTTACGTCATCAAGACATCCAACCAATCTGCATCTGAAAGCACTAACTACCATGGAGTTAGACTTTGTAATTTTAATACCCAAACTGATAGTACTGTTTACATATCTCAAAATTCATTAATAGCCTCCCAATGCACAGTGGTTAGCGAGTGAAGAAAGTGACACAATTTGACTGCAAATGATAAATCCGGTCGTGTAAGTGTAAGGTATTGAAGTGCACCAACAATACTTCTATACCTTGTAGAGTCTTCAACTCGCAATTGAGTGCCACTTGTAATTGACAGTTTTTCAGTTGTACAAAGTGGTGTCTTCACACATTTACATAGTTGCATATTGACTCTTTGCAAGATTACAGAGGCATAGTGTTCTCGTGTCATTAGCAGTTCACTGTTTTAACTTGAAACTTGATTGCCCAAGAAATAATGCAAGCCCGACCAAGATTCTTGATGGCAAACTCCTTCTCTAGGTATTGAAGTAATGCATCCACTGCCTTTTGGGAAGAATTGGCCACTATAATGTGATCGACATACACAAGCATAAAAATCACATAATTTCACTTTTTATAAAAATATAAGGATGTGTCTACTTTAGAAGGAATGAATCCAAGACTACAATTTCTTGCATAGCCGAGAGTACCATGCCCAAGGCGCTTGTTTTAACCCATATAGAGCTTTAAGTTTGCACAAGTAGTGAGGCATGGTCTTGTCTTCATATCCATGTGGTTGCTTCATATACACTTCTTCAAGATAACCATGTAAGAAAGCATTTGTAACATCTAATTGCCTTAGGCACTAGTTTCTTGACATGGCAAGAGATAACACAAATCTAATTGAAGTTGCCTTGACAACAAGACTAAAAGTGTCTCCATAATCAATGCCATACCTTTGCTTAAAACCCTTTGCCACCAACTGAGCCTTATATATGTCAAATGTGCCATCTGATATCCTTTTATTTTATATACCCACTTGTAATCTATTACATTCTTGTTCTTTTGAGGTGTTACTAAATGCCAAGTTTTGCTCTTGTGTAATCGTCAAACTCGACATCCAAAGCATGTTTCTAGTTTTTATCAACTAAAGCATGTTTCAATGTGGGTGATTTTTTAGATGAGGCAGCTAACTGAGCATATCGAATTGTACCATCAGTGTATACATTGGGTTTACGTATCCCGTGTTGTAGACGAGTGTTGGGTCGATGAACACATGCCGCATGATTGGCGGATTCAAAAGATCCAGAAACTTGTTGTGAGTGGCGCAGGGGATCCCGTGCTAGTTCCTGGCTCGGCCATGTTACTTGGAGTGGCCACAGAAGATCCAGGTGGCGAGGTCACCAAGGGTGATCCACTCTTGTGTGCAGCACCTGCGCCCATAGCGTCCGCAGTGTTGCCAAGTCATTGTCCCCACCATCATCAGTAGCGCCCGCAACGCCAAGTGTAGAACACGAGGAGGATGTTGTCGCCTGCAACTGATCCACGTCGGATCTGTCGCTTGATCTGCCTACGGATGCAGGGAGATTGCCTCCGGGAGCTGTGCATGTCCTTGCCAAAAATGGAAGGGTAGAAGACAACATGAAATGATGCATGTTTTGAGTAAATTTTCCTCCGTTTTGCTCCAGAATTTCAATAGGTCTTGCATTCTCACCAACCATATTAGTGTGCAGCGAACCATTACCATTAGTATCAATAGTATTGTCATCCCCAGAAATAAAAGAAGGCTTTTGGAGGCTGGTTGGAAGGAGGAGTATTTTTATCTCAATCGAGCTCCTGTATTTGGGTGAAGTTTGGCAAAGGGATAAACATCCTCATCAAAGACAACGTCTCTTGAGATATAGATAGGTCCTCCAGCTACATCGAGGCACTTGAACCCTCTATGCATGTTACTATATCCATGAAAGACACACTCTTTAAAACAAAATTGTAGTTTGTGGGAATTATATGGACATAGGTTATGCCAACATGCGCAACCAAAGATGCAAAGTGTAAGATAATCTGGTTTTTGTTGGAAAAGGCATTCATGTGGGGTTTGATTTTGTACGAGTTTACTAGGAAGCCTATTAATTAGATATGTGATGGCGAGGAATGCCTCATCCCAAAAATTTGAGTGGTATGGAAGCATGTGCAAGTAAAGCTAATCTAACTTCTACTATATGGCGATGTTTTCTTTCAGTTGATCTGTTTTGCTGATGTGCATAAGGACATGATACGTGCGTTGAAAGAAAGCATTTAGTTTCTGATATTCGCCTCCCCAATGGGTTTGGATGGCAAGAATCTTTTTGTTAAATTGGCGTTCTACCATGGCTGAAAAATCATGGAATTTTAGAAACACTTCAGATTTGTGTCTCAATAAATAGTTCCATATAAATTTACTAAAATCATCAATAAAGCTATAGTAATTGTTTCACCCAACAAAGGTAGGAGTTGGTCCCCATACATCCAAAAAAACAAGTTCAAAAGGAGATGTTGAGATGCTTGTTGATGTAGGATATGGTAGTTGGTGGCTTTTTCCCTTTTTGACAAGCACCACAAATAGAATTTTTATTGAATTCAGAAATAAAAGGAATTTGATTCTTGCTAAGGACTTGATGCACTACTATAGAGGATGGATTGACCGAGGCGATTGTGCCACACCTAAATGACGAGGGCTTGATGGCGACATGTATTGCTTTATTCATTGAAGGTAGACTGGAAGGCAGCTTTCATGGATACAGACCGCCCTTGCATTCTCCTGTAAGCAGAGTTCTCTTCGTAACTTGGTCCTTGATCTAGAAATAACTTGGGTGATATTCAATAAATGCATTGTTATCGAATGCAAGACGATGAACAGAGCCTAGATTATTGTTACCTTGAGGAACCTAAAAATATTGTTTAAGAGAATATTGGGATTTGGGGTATGAACAAGACTATGACCTATTTGGGTGTTTCTCATACCCGCACCACTGGTCGTGTGAACTTGATCGTGCCATGATATGGCTCCTTCATGGTGAGTTTATCTAACTCGGTTGTGATATGATCGGTAGCACCAGTATTGGTGTACCAGTTCGTGTCAACGCAATAGGATGTAGTGGCAATTGAGGTTGATCTCCTTTGCTGGTGGTGGCCTGAAGGAAGTTTCAAATCGCTTGTAGCAGGGGTAGGCGTTGTGTCCCTCTTTGCCGCAAAGCTGACATGGGGCATCGTTATTGTCGTAGTTGCCGTAGCCATCACTACTACAAAAGGCCACTAAGAGGGTGCCTACCTTTTTGATTAGGGGCGGCTCATACTTTGAGCCGCCCCTAATGTATGCGAAAATATTGACAAACCGCCCCTAATGTGGACACATTAGGGCGCGGCCTTCTTACCGGCCGCCCCTTTGTTATCGGGGGCGGTTCAATCACCAACCGCCCCTATCGTGGTTCACAATAGGGGCGGATCTATATTGAGCCACCCCTACAAGGGTTGCCGAATTTTAAAATGAGACACTAAAAATTAAAATTTCGTAAACGACCTCGGACGGAATGTAGATCTCGAAAAGTTATGAAACTTTGTAGTTGACCACTTTTTAGTTCGAAATCATCTAGTCATGCAAAAGTCGTGTTCAAATGTCTCAAATTTGAAATTCAAATTTAAGTAAAATCCACTCGGACAGAAAAAAACTTCCTAAATATGATATTTAGATCTCGAAAAGTTATGAAACTTTGTAGTTGACCACTTTTTAGTTCGAAATCATCTAGTCATGCAAAAGGTGTGTTCAAATGTCTCAAATTTGAAATTCAAATTTAAATAACGACCTCGGACGGAAAAACTTCCTAAATATGAAATGTAGATCTCGAAAAGTTATGAAACTTTGTAGTTGACCACTTTTTAGTTCGAATCCGTTTAGGGCCTCAAATAGTCAATTTACACTCAGATTTGTATAATATATGAGGACGCGGAATGAAATAGGGACACATATAAGTGTGTAGCACAGTGGAAGGGAGGGTCACGCGCGAGCTCGATGTCGCGGGTTCGAATCTTGGATTTCGCAACATTTGCAAAAAGACTGAAAAAATCACCATGTGTAGAGGATGTGGGTGGCTGGCCGGTGGGGTCCTACCCCGTTTAAAAAAATATTTTGTTATTTTTTTTTTAAATTTTGAAAATACCGCCCCTAATGTGGAACCACATTAGGGGTGTTTTATTAGGGGCGGCTGGAGGAGCCACCCCTAATGTACATCTTTAGCCGCCCCTAATATGCCTGTTCTGTAGTAGTGCATCCTGTCGTGACCGTGGCCACCACCTCCTTGCATGAAGATCCCGTGGCCACCACCGCAAGTGGCGGAGTTGACCGAGGAGCTAGAATTGCCTCCGTCTTGAAGAGTGAGGCGTTGTTCCCAACTCACAAGTTGGGTGTAGAGTTCAGGGAGAGCCAATGACCCCCTTTGCGCCAAGAGGGAGGACACGACCGGATTATATTCGGAGTCAAGCCCCGCCAAGATGTAGGAGGCAATTTCGTCATCCTCCAATTTCTTTCCTACAGATGCCATGTCATCTGCAAGAGCCTTGATTTTGCGGAGAAATTCAGTGATGGTGGATCTCCCTTTATGCGCTTTGGCAATAGTCATGCGCGTGTTGATGATGCGCCCATGAGATTGTGAGGCAGTCATGTATTCAATTCCCTTCCAAATTTGGGCAGCGGTGGTGCATGTGGTGACCTGCGCTAAGACCTCCTTGGACAAGTAAGGAGATGAGATAAATCAAAACTTGTTGATCTTTGTCATACCAGACGTTGTAGTCCGGATTGGGAACAAGGTCGTCTAGCTTATCAGCAAACTCCGAGATCTTCTTGGCCGGCGGCTTGCTATCGGCATCAATGTGTGATGACCCAGTTGGTTGCCGCAAATTGCAGACAACACTTGCATACTCCAAGTATGAAGTTGCTCTTCCCCAATTTCTCTATCACAGGACTGCCGAAGAGGGAGAACGCCGGCAGTTTAGAGGAGGAAGCCATTGCGAATTTGCGGAAAGAAACTATGAACTAGCTCTGATTACCATGTGAAAGTGTGTGAAATGGTGTTAACGCGTGATGCCTGTCTAGGCCCCCCTCACGGTTGTGTGTTATATTATCTATATCTATACCTACTAATAAAGAGAGAAAATTTCTTGACCCTAAAATTTCCGTCTGCCTGCCCTGTCCGCGTGTATGGTCCACGCGCCTCCAAACATGAGTCCGCATCCTCAAACGTCTCTGCGTGCCACCGCTCACGAGTCCACCATGTCGCCGACGCAGCCCGCTTACGAGGGAGGGCTCCACGTAGAAGGTCGTGGTGGATTGAGTCTGTCTGTGGGCTTTACAGTTTATCTGCTGGGCTGTACTTTGTTGGGCCAGGACAGGAACGTACCGGGAAGGACACACGTACTGGATGGAGGCGCTGCCATATACGGAGGATAGAGGTGCTGCCATATACGGAGTATTTGTTTATTTTTCCCTATTGATTGTGGCCATATATGAACGTCTCATGAACAGCTGGACTGCACACAACAGCCCCAACGAGCAGCAACGCAGGTATGTGGCCATAATATGGGTACTTGGTACCCTATAATTTTTTCCATCCAATTACTATGCACACGGTCTTATTACAGAGTACTATTTAATTTATATATGTATGTAATATTATTAAAAGAGAAAAAACTAAAGACAAAAGCCATAATTGGTAAAGTATTCCATGCGTAACTTGAACTTATCACCATGCTCATATGAGCTATAATAGCACACGTCCAAACAAAATATAAAAGATTTCGATTTCAAAAAATGTTTGCAGTTTGCACATCCAATACAAAAGTATTCATTTACATTTATTTTTTCATTCCATTATTTTCACGTACACAACATATTTAAGAAAAGAATTAATAAATAGTAAAATTCATCTTTTCCGTTAGAGAAAATAACAGATGAATGAAAGAAAAATCACACGTAAAGCAACGCACGAGCATATTTCCTAGTAATAGTAAGGTGGGAAATGTCCCCACCGCGACTTACATTTGCCTAAATATAAATTACATTGACCAACATGCACACCACACACACACACACACGTATTCAACACATGCACAAGTCCAACGTAAATGTCTATCATCTAACAAGTCATGGTCTACACTTTAACAATAGAAACTTGATATTCTAATAATAACAATAGACACCTAATATTCTAACAAATAGGACCTACTTAGATTAGTTGGTCATATAATTTGATAGTATGGAGAAAAATGAAAGGTCAGTTTTGAATCACATAACGTCACAAATAGACGGTATATATGGATATACTAGTTAAATGCCCGTGCGTTGCTACGGGAACACAAATACCATGGTAACATATGTACAAGCGCAAGAAAGATTTAAATATGAAACATCGACTTTAATTATCCATAATGTAATAACCTGTACTGCAAAAGCGTGATGATGGAAACATTAAGATAATATTACATAAGTCTTTAAGAAAGCTACGTATTTAAAATATAACTCTAATGTTTTTGTTGGGCAACATGATCAACTTGTACTTGTGATTGTGAATTAGTCGCACTTTTCTTACCTGGTTCAAAACAAAGCGTCAAATGGATGAATCTACTGAAATCTAAACCAACGTTTTCATCCAAAAACATGTGTATATCAACAATTACCTCCACGAGTAGTGTTTGTCAAGTCCCTTAATGGTGTAGGACCATCACCATTTTCCATTTAGACTTATGTAGAAAAAAAAAAAAACTCCGCTTAACCACTGCATGAGGACGATATAAGTTAGCAAATAGGTGAAAGTACAAGAGAAAGCTATCCAGTTTGATTGGCAGGCTCGTATTATTTGGAACTCATGGATATAGACAGACTCAGGACCAATCAAAAAATAGATATCATTGTGTACAGATCTCCACCGCACATGCCAAACTGTCTCATCGTGTACCAAAGAAATAAAGACTGCCATGTAATTGATAAAGGGAAAAAAGAAAAGCACGATCACTACCATATTGTGTTTGGAATATATTTCAATCGACCGACGAACAATCATCACTTGCTATCTAAATTGTCGCAGTAAATTACACTACTGCATCATGCTCATAAAAGAAATAAATTACAAGGGATAAATATATGGTTTTTCAGTAAACTCACATTAGGATCATCTCCAAAGCCTCATGTTTTTAAGTGCAACAGACAACATAAAGGTGGATTGCGAAAAATTCCAGCCACTGAAATGTGCACACGTTCCTCCCCCCCTGCAGCGAAGCGAAGCGAGATGGCTGCTCGGCCTACCCGCTGGTGGTGGCCGTGCTGCGACGTGCCGGAGACCCACCGCCGCATCCTCGTCTCGCTGGGCTGCATCGTGAGCGAGATCGAGCCCATTTACCCGCCTGAGAACCAGACGCAGTTCGCCATGGCATACTATGTCATCGACTCATCAACTATTCCAAGCTTTGCATCTAGGAGGTACTGTACTGTCGTAACCAACACACCACTGCTGAAACTGAACTCATCCATGAACTGCTTTTGACCATTTTTGCCCATATAACTGTGATGGTGCTCACATGGGTTTCGATTAATTCGTGCAGTTTGTGGAGTACGTACGAGAGGATGGTGTACCTGGACGCGGACATCCAGGTTTTCGAGAACATCGATGAGCTGTTCGAGCTCGAGAAGGGCCACTTCGCTACGCGGTGATGGACTGCTTCTGCGAGAAGACGTAGAGCCACACCCCGCAGTCCAAGATCGGCTACTGCCAACAGTGCCCCGGACAAGGTGGCGTGGCCGACCGCCGAGCTTGGTGCTCCGCCGGCGCTCTACTTCAACGCCGGCATGTTCGTGCACGAGCCCAGCATGGCCACCGCCAAGGCACTCCTCGAGGGACAGGCAAAGCCGCACGTCCGGCGGGCGCGCGCGAGGGGCACGGCTGGGCTGGCTCCATCGAGTTCCATGACGTGTTGGAGTACGACTCCCGGCACCCGACCTGGCCTCGACGACGCCGATGCCCATGATCGAGACCTTCGCCGCCGAGGTGCGCACCCGGCCGCTCACAGCGACTCCTCCAGCGCCTGTCCGCTACCCACCGCCCGCGCCGTACCAGTGTTCGACCGCCTCAACCCCTTGGCCGCCACGGGCACAAGCTCGTCACGTGAAAGTGCGGCCGTGGTCACAGCAAAGCATAGGTAAAAGGTTGGGCCTCTGAGCGCTTACCGTGGTCGTGGGCGTCGTTGCGATCGTCGGTGCTGCTCGCGGTTCCCAGAATTCCGCTGCCGTCTGCTCGTCCGTTGAAACCGCCGCGAGATCAGTTTCGCTGGCCGCGCCGCTCGACTCGGTTGTTAGGGCTAGACGGATCTTTCCGGATGTTGTGGCGGTCGCGTCGCTGGGGGCCCGCCGCGCTGCCCGCTGAGGCTGCCGCGCTTCTCCGCGTCCTATCCCGCCGGCCGGGAGCCTTCCACGGGGACGCCGCGCTGCGCCTGCCGGAGTGCCAAGAGGCGCCCTCGCGGCGCTGCTGCACGTCCGATCCCGCCGGCCGGGAGCCTTCCACACGGGACGGCCGGCGCTTCCCCTGCCGGGCGTGCCGGTCGAGGCGAGATGGAGGCCCGCGGCTTGGGAGCGGTTGCAGCGGAGGGTGAAGGCGCCGAGGATGGCGAGGGCTAGGAGCGTCGCGGTAGAGCGAGGTGGAGCCTTGGAGGTGGGCGGCAGTTCCGCGTACGTAGGGATAGCTGGGTGTTCCGCGGATGGGATGGACGCGGGGGAGCGCGGTTAATAACGGGCGCGGGATTAGGCGCCGGGCAGACTCATTAGGGGAAAGGACGATTGCTTTTCCTTCTTTTTAGTAGTAAGATACACCGTACTCATTTTAGATAGCAAATCGACCGTTATACCTTTTTAGGTTTTCCTAAATAGAGGGGTACACAGTTAAATCCTCTTTGATAATTTTCAAACCAATTATAATACCTTGATTAGTAATTAGTCTTTCCATCAAACTTATTCTGATACACACATTAATCGTTGGATTTTGCAGTACAAGAATAGTCATTGATTATAATAATCAACTTTATTCTTGCAGTTGTGGTTCTGAAATGACTACGAAAATGTTCTCTAACTATGTTGATCTTGTCTCTTGAAGGAAAGATCTTCCAAATCTCCAAAATAAGTAACTAGCATAAACATAACGAGATGACAAATAAAATAGCAACATGATTAACAACAAAACAAAACACATGCATGATGCATATGTTAACGAAAGTTGAGGCCTGGAATTCTTCAGACTACGCCGTTCAGTGGAGCTCGGACTCCTTCGCACATGGTAGAAAGGAGCCCGAACTAGATGAAGCCATATCAAATAGGCCCTTCAGCCAACTCATTTTTGTTTCATGCTCACAGCACAGGAAACTGAAACAAAGTTACAAACTACTATAGAAGAATACAAACTGACCCAAAAGCAAACGGTCAGGATCGGAGGCATCACAAGCCCAGTTAAATCGATAATACATACAGACATTGTTTTCGAATTTGGGAATAGAAAAACATATGTAATCATCACGGTTACTAGACGGTAAATACAAGAGATCACATGCATGTCGAGTACTCAAAGGAACCGGATGAGATAATGGCAGTCGATTGGCAGCCCCTCCATCGGTGGCGCACCGTCGTCGGTGAAGTTATCCCCGACGACAGCCTGATCATCAACCACTCTGGTCTGCAACACCAGTAGCTCGCGCTGCTGGGTAAGGGCCGGTGCCGGTGCCGGTGCCTGCTGGACGGAAAACCCCTGATGCTGTGCTCCGCCGCCCACGGGAGCCGCAAGCGCTTGCGGCGGCTGCTGGCCGTACATCGGTGCACGACGCACGCGAGCGTGTCCCAGCAGCGGCCGCGGCGCACGACGCTTCCCTCGGTTGGCCCTCGCCGCTTCTGCCGCCTGCATCGTGAGAACCTGCCCAGGCCACAACCCCACAAATGCACTACCTCGCCTTCCTCTGTGCCCACCGGATGTGCAGAGGTCGCGTCGTTGTGGATGTGCCAAGGGTACACCTTCCGTTTTAATATAGGGCTCACTGCACGCCGCCCACGGCCCACTGGCCTTTCGATCGGCAGGCCTCGCGTTGCCGTGCTTGGTTCGTGGCTTTCCCTGGAGCTTTTCTCTTCGCCACGCCGTGCGCGCGCGCAGCAGGCATTCTCGGCCGCGACACGTTCCCCGGCAAGAGTCCAGCCACGCCCGCGTTGGGCTGCAACCTGCCGTTTGCAACTCTGCGTGCACGGTCAGAGATGAGATGGTGACGATATCCTCGCGGGTGCTGCGGCTTTTGCTTGCGTCGGTGGGAAGCAATGCAGGACCCCACCAGCTAGCCTAGTAAAAAAAGAAGATGTGGTAATTAATATTGTCATAGATGGATTCATGGATGATAAACATCTTGGTGACTGGTGAGAGATGAAGAAAAAACAGAATGTGTGAGACAGATTGAGAGAGAGTTGTGTATGTCAGTTTTAGGGTATGGGAGAAGAAAACATGCACCCCAAGTGCGAGTTTGGTCTGCCTTAATTTCTCATTGAATCAACGCTCAGGTAACATAATACGGTATGTTGGAACTGGTGTTTGATGTTATCCATGACAAAGCAAGTCATGAAGATGACACTACGGATACTCATGTCGTACCGTATATGGCCTTCACCCTCTATATATACTTCTGACCAGCTCTGAACAAACGCATCGACACCGCATCCACCTCTGTCTGCTGCCTCGCCTCTTCCCCCTTCCCTCGGTAAGCCTAGCCAAAAGAATCACCCGAATCTCTTCCTTTGTGCTGGACCGTCGCTATGTTGTTGCTCTAAAATTCATTGATTTCTATGATCTTTTGTTGAGGGAGGTAGTGTTAGACGTAGTCATGATCCGGTTCAGTGAACCACCTTGTAACTAGGAGTACTCGGTTGTGGGTTAGTTAGAGGAGATAAGAACAAGTTTGTTGTAATCCTATGACCATGTAAATGCCACCGCCGGGGGCTGTTCCCGTGCCAATATAACATGCAACCGAGAGGACCCAAGGGGTATCTCGTTCCCTCACTTCAGTTTACATGGTATCAGACGCCTAAACCTATCCTTACGGATTCCATTAGATCGATCCTCATGGCCACACCCTCCGACGCCGCCGCGTTCTCCTTCGGCTTCCTGCCGCCGGTGACGGAGAAACTCACCCGAGGCAACTACACCATGTGGTATGCCCAAGTCTCGTCCACCCTCCAGGGCGCCCAGCTCTGGAGTTTCACCAAATCCACCTCCAAACCTCCTGCCGAGTTCCTTCCCGAAGGCGCTTCTGATGCCGATGGCAAGAAGCCTGATCCGGTGCCCAATCCGGACTACGACAAGTGGTTTGCCAAGGACAGCCAGGTCCGGGCCTACCTCTTCACCTCCTTGTCCAAGGATGTGTTCTCCCAGGTGGTGAAATCAGCCACCGCAGCCGAGCTATGGGCTGCAATTCAAGGACTGCAGGCGTCGCAGTCCAGGGCGCGTGTCATGTCGACACGGATGGCGCTCTCCACCACTCGCAAGGGCTCCTCCACTGTGGCGGAGTACTTCACCAAGATGAAGGGGCTGGCCGATGATATGGCCTCGGCCGGCAAGAAACTTGACGATGATGAGATCGTCTCCTACATCCTCATGGGGCTGAGTGAGGAATACGACTCGGTGGTCACAAGTGTTGCCAATCGCGTCGAGCCCATCTCCCTTCAAGAACTCCAGTCTCAGCTGGTGAGCCATGAACAACGGCGTGAACTTCGCGAGGGCGGTGAATCTCATTCCGTCAACCTCGCTGCTAAGGGGGGTTGTGGTGCTGGCGCGCCCTCCAACACTTCGTCTGGCGGTGGTGGCCGCGGGCGTGGCAATTTTAGCCGCGGTGGTGGCCGCAATGGTGGTCGCGGCAACGGCGGCAACGGTGAGCGTGGCCGCAATTTTCTTCATGGTGTCCTTTGTCAGATCTGTGGCAAGGAAGGGCACATGGCGCATCGCTGCTTCAAGCGGTACAACGCCAATTTCAACGGGCCACCGCAGAAGAGTGCCTCCTCCGCCATGACTTCTTATGGAGTGGACACCAACTGGTATATGGATACCGGTGCCACTGACCATATCACCGGCGAGCTCGACAAGCTCTCCTTCCGTGACAAGTACAACGGTGCCGATCAGGTGCATGCTGCCAACGGGTCAGGTATGGATATCAACTATGTTGGTCATAGTGTTTTGCATACCCCGCATAGTCCACTTCATCTAAATAACATCCTACATGTTCCACAAGCCCACAAAAATCTTATTTCTGTGAATCGCCTAGCATGTGACAATAATGCTTTCCTAGAGTTTCACCCCAATGATTTTTTCATTAAGGAACAGGGGACCAAGAAAACTCTGCTGCACGGCAGATGTGAAGGAGGACTCTACCCCCTCAAGCCCGCTTCAAATAATCAAGCTCTTGGTGTGTTCAAGCCATCTGAGTCTGTGTGGCATGCTAGATTAGGGCATGCATCTCCTGCCGTCGTCCAGCAAGTCAATCATCATTCCAGTCTTCCTGCTAGCAAGTCCAATAAAGATGCCATCTGTGATGCGTGTCAACAAGGGAAGAGTCATCAACTTCCCTATCCCTGTTCCACAAGTGTCTCTGCTAGCCCATTAGATTTAATTTTCTCTGATGTATGGGGTCCTGCACCATCTTCGGTCGGGAAAGACAATTATTATGTTTCTTTTATTGATGATCACACCAAGTTTACTTGGATTTACCTCTTGCGTCATAAATCTGAGGTTTTTGCTCGCTTTCGAGATTTTCAGAGTCTAGTTGAGCGTCAATTTGGTCGCAAGATTTTAGCCGTACAATCTGATTGGGGTGGTGAATACCAGACTCTAAATTCATTCTTCAAACGCATAGGCATAGATCATCATATTTCTTGTCCCCATGCACATCAAAAAAATGGATCCGCTGAGCGAAAACATAGACATATAGTTGAGGTTGGGTTATCCCTCCTTGCTCACGCCTCAATGCCACTAAAATTCTGGAATGCCGCTTTCCAAACAGCCGTTTTTCTTATCAATAGGTTGCCTTCTCGAGTCATCAACAATGACACACCGTATGAGCGTCTCCTTGGCCACAAACCTGATTATTCCTTCCTACGTACCTTTGGATGTGCCTGTTGGCCAAACCTACGCCCCTACAACACAAAAAAACTTCAATTCCGTTCTAAACGGTGTGTTTTTCTAGGCTATAGTGACTCCCACAAAGGCTTTAAGTGCCTTGATCCCTCGGAAGACCGTGTCTATATTTCCAGAGATATTGTTTTTGATGAACATGTCTTTCCATCTGCTCAGCTTCGTCCTAACGCCGGTGCACTCCTTCGATCTGAAATTTCCTTCCTTTCTCCATCTCTCTTGCCATTCTCTTCCTTTGGGGATGCACAAATACATGATCAACGTAGTACTGATACTATATCTACTAACCCGTGTGCTAGCTCTCCGGTTCATTGTGAGTCTACAGGAACAAACCCTAGCAGATTTGGTGAAGAAACGATGGAGAATTCGTCGGCAGAAGATGTACCACGGCGGCCATATTTCATGTGCCCCCCGGCCGGGCACGGCACGGAGACCGGAGCTGATTTCCCTGCTGCGACCGGTGCTGCTGCAGGCGGATCAAGCTCGGGATCGGAGCCGGCCTCTCCAGCGCAGTCGGTGTCATCCACCGAATCGCCCAGCTCGGGATCTTCTACATCTAGTCTCCGCACCACTTCGCCTCCCACGCTGGGGGCCATAGAGCCGGCGCCACAACCCGATCCGGCGGGGCAGGCGGGGGCATCGATGGCGACAGGGGAGATCCTCCCCTCCGGATCTGCTACGCTTGGTGCGCCTGTGTCCTCTCCTGCGTCTCCGGTTCCTCAACGCCCGCAAACACGACTTCAAAGTGGTATTCGACAGCCGAAGCGGTACACTGATGGGACAGTACGTTGGGGGATGTCTGCTGTGACTGCTGAAGAACCATCTACGGTCAGCGAAGCTCTTCGCGATCCAAAGTGGAAGGGTGTCATGGATGTTGAGTACAAAGCTCTCATGGATAATGGAACTTGGCAGCTAGTTTCTCCACCACATGGCAAGAACATCATAGATTGCAAATGGGTATTCAAGGTGAAACGGAAGGCAGATGGTGCTGTGGATAGATACAAGGCACGTCTGGTGGCTAAGGGGTTTCGTCAGCGATATGGTATTGACTATGAAGACACCTTCAGCCCAGTGGTCAAAGCAGCAACAATTCGTCTCATTTTGTCCATTGCAGTTTCCAGAGGATGGTCCCTTCGCCAACTTGATGTTCAGAATGCGTTCTTGCATGGGTTCTTAGAAGAAGAAGTCTATATGCGGCAGCCTCCTGGCTTTGCTGACTCATCGAGGCCACATTTTGTGTGCAAGTTAAAAAAGGCTCTCTATGGACTCAAACAAGCGCCCCGAGCTTGGTATGCCAGGCTATGTGCCAAACTCATTGCTCTTGGCTTTACACCATCAAAGGTAGATACTTCGTTGTTCTATTACAGTCGTGGTGGTCACACAATTTTTGTGCTAGTTTATGTCGATGATATCATAGTGGCTAGCTCATCTCCTATGGCAACAACTGCATTGCTTAAAGATTTGGAGAAAGATTTTGCTCTCAAGGACCTTGGTGATCTTCACTACTTCCTTGGTATTGAAGTGACTCGCCTAGGCGATGGTCTCAAACTGTCTCAAGGGCGATATGCTGCTGATGTGGTTCAATGAGCTGGTATGGGCAGGTGCAAGGCTGTGGACACTCCACTCTCGGTGATTGACAAACTTAGTGTCACGATGGGTGATCCTCTTGGGGTTGATGATGCCACTCGGTGCAGAAGTGTTGTTGGGGCTCTTCAGTACCTGACACTAACCAGGCCTGATATTAGCTACTCGGTGAACAAGGTCTGTCAGTTCCTGCATGCTCCTACGACGATCCATTGGAGTGCTGTCAAACGAATTCTTCGGTATGTCCAAGGTACTCTTCAGCTTGGGATGCGAATCAGTCGGTCCGGCTCTACTCTTGTCAGTGCTTATTCAGATGCTGATTGGGCAGGGTGCCCAGATGACCGTAGATCAACCGGGGGATTTGCAGTCTTCTTTGGACCTAATTTGATCTCCTGGTGTGCTAAGAAGCAGCCTACAGTGTCACGGTCAAGCACAGAGGCCGAATATAAATCTTTAGCAAATGCTACAGCTGAGGTTATGTGGATTCAGAAACTTCTTGATGAATTGAGAATACAACATCCTCGGGCAGCTAGGCTTTGGTGTGACAACATTGGTGCTACTTATCTCTCTGCTAATCCAGTGTTTCATGCTCGCACAAAACACATTGAAATAGATTTTCACTTTGTGCGAGAAAGGGTTGCACAACGACTTCTTGACATTCGGTGGATACATACTGATGATCAATTAGCTGACGGATTCACTAAGCCAATTGCTGCAAATAGGATTCATAGATTTCGGTCCAATCTCAACCTAGTGGCCGGTTAAGATTGAGGGGGGGGTGTTAGACGTAGTCATGATCCGGTTCAGTGAACCACCTTGTAACTAGGAGTACTCGGTTGTGGGTTAGTTAGAGGAGATAAGAACAAGTTTGTTGTAACCCTATGACCATGTAAATGCCACCGCCGGGGGCTGTTCCCGTGCCAATATAACACGCAACCGAGAGGACCCAAGGGGTATCTCGTTCCCTCACTTCAGTTTACAGGTAGATGTAGCTAGTTAGAATCTCTGTCACCACAAAAGGAGATCTATCTGGTACTACCACCAGAACTATGGGAGGTTAATGATGTTCGTATTTCTAGCATGCCATGGTTAAAGCCACAGGAGATCGATGATGTTCATTTTTCTTTTTTCGAAATCACGCGTGTGCGTGTATTGCTTTAAGGGAAGTGGGAATAAATACACTAACTGGTTGGCCTAACAGCGAGCTGCCATAAGCCACATGAGTTGAACACTTACAAAGATCACCGACTTAAACAGTGGAGCTTAGATTGGTGTACTAAGGAATCAAACTAATGTGCGACTAATGTGACCTGCACGACTAATCAGACCTCATGCAATCCATCGAGCCCCACATAAGTCCTCGTCCAGTGAGCACTGTGCAAGGGGTACAATATGCACTCATTGATTCCCGCTTCGTAGTCAGGGCTAACTTGGCAAATGCTTCGTGGAACTTGATGGCGACAGTGGGGTTTGGCGTATTAGAATCCACCACGCTAGGCTCCCATTTGTTGAGGAGGACATGCTTCGCCAGCCTTTCCGGATTTGGATCACGGAGGGCGCTTTTGGCAGCTAGCCGGTTACTGTGTCATGGGGTCCGAGTTGTCATCACGGGTCCTATAAATCTAGAGCCGAGGAGTCCTGATAAGGGGATCTTCCAGCGGCAACATCAAGGAGTCGATGAATGCTATCACCAAGGCCGATTTAGGCGAACCGGCAACATGCGCGGGAGTTGACGTTGTTGTGGCAACCGTCACGCGCGTGGAGCCGCCGCATCCCCATCATCCGTCGTCCGCGCCTCAGCAGCGGGGACAACCCGTGGGGAGCCTGCTGTCGCGACGCCGTTGTCAACCTCCCTAGACGCCACCGCAGCGGGATCAGAGGCTCCTCGAGAGGTACGTAGTATCATGGAGTCGAGGAAGGCTGCCACCGAAGCAGTTGTGGATGTGCAAGTAACGGGTGTGCTCGGTGTCGGGTCCAGTGTTGCGTGCTCCTCGCCAGCCACCTTTGACATCTCAGCAACCAAAGAGGTAGACACACATGTGACGAAGGAGGCCACAAGCTCATCAAGCATTGGGTCCCACCGAGCGGTAGGCTCCGCACGGCACAAGCGCGAGCGGTCGGCGTAGCTCACAGTGAAATTGACCTTCTTCAGAGGCCTGGCGCCTCTTGCCAGCTACAACAATGTCGGCGCCGATGGGAGCAGACAGACAATCTGTCCGACGAAGAAAGTAGCCGCTTGTGGCCTGGATGCCCCATGGGCTCCCTGGTCATCGCCACAGCTGCCGACGTCGTGGTGATCTGGAAGGAGTAGACGTGGGCGTGGCTCTTGCGCACATGGAGGGGCGTTGGGGAGGACTACTGTGCATGTTCATTTTTCAAACCTCATGGTTATGAAGAAGCATCATACCGTCTAAAAGCTACATCGGGTAAGAACTAATTCGATTATTTTTTGTTATTTGCTTATTTTCTTATATGTATCTTAGATCTTTGTTGATTGATTGCCATTTTGCATCGACCAGATAATTTTGGCGAAATCACGAATCTCACTATTTTTTTCATCCGTTTCATTTTTATACTGAAAATCTGGCCCTCATTTGGAGGTATGGTGGGAAGTATACGGTTGAAGGTAAAGGGAAAGGCTATGTTTTTAACTGCTATAGGAAGTTTTTACATTTTGACCGTCGTGATAAAAGATAGATCTAGTGTTTGCCTATCATACTAGGATGGGATAGAGTAAATCGTCCCGATTCACAGCTAATTGAATACATCTAGACATAACTACATGGCACATTCAATCCCAGCGGGACGGAGGAATACTTCTGAACTAAGGAAACAATCATGGCTCTACATCTCTAAGACAAACCGTTTATCACTTCTTTTTTTTTTTTTGGAATAAAAACTGTCCGTCGCTTTCTTGTCCAGAGTTCTCACGTTTCTCTCCCTCCTCCCAAGAAAGAAAAAGTAATGTAACTTTCTGCAAGAAAACAAGGAAAAGCTAGCAACTGCTGCCAAACAATAAAACGCTTCTCAAAATACATTGTGGACTATCTAGTTGTACAAGTAACACTACAAAAAACTTGTTAATCTGTGACGCTCAATCCGTGGCGATGCCTGAAAACCATCATAGATAACTGTCACGAGATGCGCCTCTGTGGCGGTTATCTCGTGACGGTTTCCGGCATCGTCGAGGGATTGAGCGTCATAGATTAACAAGTTTTTTGTAGTGTAATAAGATTTGTAGGATAAGTAATACGGGGAATCACATAAGATAAGTAATGGCATGGAAACTTTCCTTGCTATTGTTAATTGGTGAAGGTCATCTCTATTTTTTTTTCTTCCCAAAAAAGATGTCACCTTATTTTTTTGGGTCCTATTTGCAATTCCCATTCGGATGAATTTTATGATGATGTTCATTAATAATTTTTTCTTCCAAAAAAAAAAAAAAAGATGTCACCTTATTTTTTTGGGTCCTACTTGCAATTCCCATTCGGGTGAATTTTATGATGATGTTCCTTAATAATTGAAATTATATCGGAAGAGAGAAATTTAAAAGAGAAATATAATTTAAAAATATTTCCTTATAAAAATATATATATGCTGGACATGGATGATGGATGGAGTAGCCCTAGGCCTATTTAGTTTTCTAAATTAAATCTCGCAAGAATTTAGGAACAAAATTCGGGGAGGCTAGACTTGGATTCTTTTGAATTGTGTATGCGAGTGGAAGCAAAATTAGAATTTGATGGTCAATTCAACTTGAATTGGTAGACAACTAGAGCAAGGCCTCCAGGGAAACTGAAACAAATAGGTCCTTGCTTCGGCCAACTCATTTTTGTCTTTGGCTCACAGCACACGCCGCGGTATAGCTACATACCGGCAGCTAGCCTGTCCGCACCACGAGCGCCTCACTCGGCCCTCGCCACGGCCGCAGCCTGCATCGCGACCTCGATCGATCACGCCGCCTTGCATCGTCGAACACACTCTGTGCATGCCCTGCCTCTCGCCTCCGTTGTGCCTGCTGGTTGTGTTGTGCAGCGCTTGCTGATGTCGATGTAACAAAGGTATTGGTGCACCTGCGGTTTTAGTACAGGGCTTGCGTTCGCGTCGCGTGTGTTGGCGTATGCCGAAGGCTGTCACCGGCTCACCGCACTGCAGGCCGCTCACTGGCGTTTCGGCTGGCCGCGTGTTGCCCCACGCCAGATCGATATCTTGCTTGGAGCCTTTTTCATGAGCTTTTCTCTCCGTTTGTGCCGTGCCTCGTTATACTCGCGACAGGCGTTCTCCTCTACGACGGTGCCTCCAGCCGAGCTCACATTGGGCTGCAACCTGCGGGCCTCGACCGTTTGCAACTCTACTGCACGGTCAACGTTGGTGAAGATATCACTAGTGGACTGGACTTTTTTTACTGCCGGCTCCAAAGCCATATCTAGTGGCGCGAAGTCCAACCGTTAGTGCTAAAGGCTAGTGATAAACATGAATTAGACTAGCGGTTATTTACCCGCCAGTGTTCTTAATTATTTTTTTTGTCGGCTATCCTGTACCACTGGCGAACAGATCACCGCGAGTGATAAGGATGTCTCTTCTGTCGGACATTAATACCATTGGCGGTTCTCTAGCCGACAGTATTAATATTATTTGTTCTATCGGTTTACAATAAGAGCCGATTGTAAAAAAACTTTTATCAGTAGCGTTTTTCTTAGAAAACCCGACGGTACTAAGACAATGCAGAGGCCCCCACAAACCACCCTGGTAAATAATAAACAAAGTGATAATTAATCTTGTTGAGGGAAGAAGAAGAAACATGGACTGTGTGAGACACTTAGAGGGGGAGTTAATTGTCTGTGAGTTTTAGGGTTTTGGAGAAGAAAACATGAATCCAAGTATGAGGTGGTTGTACATTAATTTCTCCTTGCATCACTGTAGTAGTTATTATATTATAATAACATGATCAAGTAGCATGTTGAAACCAGCCTATGATGCCATCCACGAGAAAGCAAGTTGTGAAGATGACGCTACGGATGTTCATGTCGTATATGGTCTTCACGCTCTATATCTACTTCTAACCAAGTGTGAACAAATGCATGGATGCCGCATCCTCTCTATATGCCGCCGCGCCTCTTCCCCCCCTTCACTATAAGCCTAGCCTAAAAAAAAAAAAAAAAAAAAAAAAAAAAAAAAAAAAAAAAAAAAAAACAATTCTCTTTCTTTGTGCTAGTCTGTCGCTATGTCTTTTTCTTAAATTCAACAATTTCTATGATCTCCTGTTGATGGAAGCAAATCATCTAGGACTAAAATATCTTACTACCAATACAGTTGGCGTCGACGTCCCCGATAAAGGTCATCTATACCATGCCCATCCTCGCCGGCGAGGCCCCTATGGTCATGCTCGCACCCGTGGCAGAGGAGGTCATGGCGCAGCCAATGCGGTTGCGGAAATAGAATCGTACCAAAACGTGGCGGCGATTGGGAGCGAGGCCGTGAGGGAGGCAAGGGCCATGCATCAGACGTGCGCGGTACACTTTCGGCAGGTGCGCGGTACACTCGGCGAGTGCGTGTACGACGGTGATGACACGTTGACACGTGGACCCTTCCAGCTGTTGGATTAGAGGGCCACTGTACGGTCATCACCGTTGGATGTGAGGAGAGCCCCATGCGATGCGTTGCCTTGGAGGACCCACCTGCCAGGTGGAGGGTCACACATCACCTGGCGCCGCTGCTCTCCCGCCGATACAATCCCTGGACAACAGATAGTAGAGGCAACGACTGGAAGGGGACGAAATGTTCTACCTAGTTTTGTTTGGCTGCACTTAGATCCGCCACATTTTTGTACCTCGTTCGGTTGGATGGGCTTGGGTGAAAGGGACTGGTGCTGGGCCGACAGACAAGGCCCAACAGTTCCCGACCGAACGACTCAAGATAAAACCCACGCCCGGCAACCACTTGACGCTCCCTCCCTCATTCATTCCACATAGCGCCACACGGCTGGGGTTTGCGATCCCTCACCACTTTCGATGTCGACTCCCCCAGCGGCGGCGGCCCCAAGCTGCGCTGCGAGATGACGTGGCCCTACCTTCTGCGCCCGAACTCCTGACCAACCTCTGCGGTGGTCGGGACCTCAGCTCCCCTCCCGGCACCCACCGCCATCGACGCCATACACCGGAAACCAACGGTACAAATCCCACGTCGCCCTTTGTTTAACCCGCCGCGGATCTCCCCCACCCCACCCCCACCCCCTCCCTCATCCCCGCTTCTTCTTGCGGTTTCAGCCGGCACCTTTGACAATGTCGCGGAATCGCTGCCGGGCGGCTGTTCTGCGCGGATCTGCTTCCCTGCGGGGGATCGCCGCCCGTCCTCGCCAGATCTGCCTCCTAGCTGCGGATCCGCCTCGACCCGCGGATCTGCTTCCCTGCGCAGGGATCCTTCGCCGTCCTCGACAGATCTGCCTCCTAGCTGCACGGATCCGCCTCCGACCCCGCCGCATCTGCTTCCCTGCAGGGATCCTTTGCCGTCCTCGATAGATCTGCCTCCTAGCTGCACGGATCCGCCTCCCTACGCTGCCCACACTGGCATCGTCCTCTACTTCATCCTGCTCTCCACATGAAGCCAGGTGCTACAAGCTCCGGTCAAAACACTGGTGGCGTTGTGCAAAGGTAAGTTCCCATTTCCTTCTACAAATCCATGGTTAGGTTAGCTTTTACACCATCTGGTTACGTTCCATTGAAAATGTTTTCTCTAAGATTTTGTCTCTTATAAAAGGAAAGATCTCCCAAATTCCCAAAATAAGTAACCAGCATAAACAATATGGTTAACTGTAAACAAAACACATGCATGGGTGACCAAACTTAAATCTGGATTCAAGACAAGCCCTGTTCAGTAGAAAGGACCCATATAGTTCGAAGGAGCCGTACGGGACCCTTACTTCTGCCAAGTTTTTTTTTTTTTTTTTGTTTTTTACTCTACACAGAAACTGCAACAAAGTTACTTAACACTGTAGAACAACACATGCTGACAAAAGCCCACGGTCAGCATTGAAGGATGCAGGGGAAACGTAGGAAAGTTTCCTACTTTTGTTTTTTTTTTCTTGCTCTGCACAGGGAAACTGCAACAAACTTACTTAGGCCCCCTTTGGTTGGCAGGGGAAACGTAGGAAAGTTGTAGGAATTGAAGGATGCAGGAAAGGAAAGGCAATCCATTCCATAGGAATGGTTCCGTACGTAGGAAAGTTGTAGGAAAAATAGGATCCCAGAAGCACGGCTTTCCTTTCTTTTCACAGTGGCATTTTCTTCCCTTTCCCTTCCCTCTCTCTGCTCCACTACCGGCCACCTCCATGCGCCGGCCAAATTCACCGTCACTGCTCCACCTCACCGCAATTCATCTTCCAGCCACGCTCGCTATCATCTTGCGCACCCGCTTGACCCACTCGCACCGTCCAATTTCACCGCAGCCAGCCGGGCGTTGTCGTCTTCTTCACGGACGGCAGCAGCACCGCTGTGAGCCTGTGACCGTGCTCGAGATGGACGCGGCGTGGTCTTCAGGAGAGAGAGAGGGGGAGAGCAAGCAAGCGCGAGTCACCGTCGCCGCCGGCGCCCGGCCGCGGCGGCTCGCCTGTTCGCGAGTCCTGGACCTCCGCGCTGCCCTCGCCGTTCCTGGACCTCGGGGTCGCGCTCTCCGCCGCGCACCCCCGGGAGGCCGCATACAAGGTGCTAGTTGCAGCCTCACTCACCGATGGCCCCAGCGGCGTACGGCGGCGGCCGGCGAGCACGGCGTTCGGCCCCGCGGATGGCAGCTCGTCCCCAGCACGGAGGTGGAGGTAGAGGAGCCGACGGCTACAGCGAGCACGGGCGAGCGCCGACAGTTTCCTGTGGTTTCCATGAGGTCGGGGCGGATGCTTCGTTCCCTGCGTGAACAGTGAGAACGAATCCTTTCCCCGTCGATTTCCTCCGGAAAATTTCCTTTGAAACCAAAGGCATGCTGACGTCATCAATCTCAATCCTATCCTATCCTATCCTCCATTTCACCCGCGATCCAAAGGCCCCCTTAACACTGCAGAACAACACATACTGACAAAAGCCCACGGTCAGAAGGCATCAAACAAGTCCAGTAAAATCGATAATACATACACATTGTTTTCGAATTTTGGAATAGAAAAACATACAAAATCATTACGGATAGTCGAAGACGGTAGATACTCGAAGGAACCACATGAGTTGGCAGTGGATCGGCAGCCCCTCGCGCGCTCCGCACCTGAGACGCAGCTTCTGCCTCCTGCGCCCCACCGGGGCCGCCGCGACCAGGCACACCTACTTGGAGCAGCAGATCCATCAGTGTGAGCCTAAGGCAGCGCCGGCTGTTGGCCGTTCCGTACAGCGGCGCACGACTCACTCGAGAGCGTGCCCCAGCAGCGGGAGCATCCCGGCATGGGCTGCCGGTGCTGGGCCTCGGGGAACTTCGGCTTGGCTTTTGTTCCCGTGCATGATCCTCGCGGCGGCGGCGTAGGCGTAAGCTGCAGCTCCTCGGCAGTCGCCTACGACCCGAGCCACACCGGGCGGAGGCCCGCGGCGTCCATGATCTCGGCGACGTACAAGTAACCACGCCTCATGACGCCGCGCGCGATACCAAAACACCGGCAGCCTGGCTGCATCACGCGCCTCTCGCTCGGACCTCACCGCGGCATGCAGCCGCCTGCATCGCGAGCTCGATCACGCCGCCTTGCATATCCTCGAACACGCTCTGTTCTCTCTCACTGCCTGCATGCACAGGGGGCGTTCACGGTCCCGTGTGTGCTCTGTGCTGAAGGATGTCACTCACTGCGCGCCGTCCATGCGTTTTCACTGGCCTCACGTTCACTGGCCTCACGTTGCTTGACGTGCTTGCTTCGTGCCTTTCTGCCAGCTTTTCTCTCCGTCTTGCTGAGTCCCGTTATGCGAGCGTTCACGGCCGCGAGCCCGCGACGGTTTGCTGTCCAGCTGGCCCGCATTGGGCTGCACCGGCCTGCCAGTGCCAGCCTCGGCCGTTTGCAACTCTGCACGTGCGGTCATAGATGATGACGATATCCTCGCGGGCGACGCGGCTCGCAAGCATACCATCTCTGACCGTGCATGTAGAGTTGCAAACGCCCGGTCAAGGCCGGCAGGTTGAAGGCTCAGTCTTGCGAGGAACCCACGCGCCCGAGGACGCCTGCCGCACGCATAACAAGTGACGGCACCACGGGGAGAAAAGCTCGCGGAAAGCCACGAAGCAAACTCACGGCAAGCTATATATAGATAATATGCCGTACGTGGAGCAACACAAGGCCTGCCGAAAGGCCAGTGAGCGGCGTGCTTTTCTGAGTGAGCGACAGCCTTCAGCAGACGCGACGGGAACACGAGACCTGTACTGAAACCGCAGGTGCCACATCCACATCAGCGAGCGCTGCAGCCACAGCCGCCACGCGCAGCAGAGGCGAGAGGTAGGGCATGCATAGCGTACGTGTTCGACGATGCAAGGCGGCGTCATAGAGCTCGCGATGTAGGCGGCGGCCACGGCAAGGGCCAAGCGAGGGGCCCGTGGTGTGGACAGGCCGCCGATGCATATAGGTACGTACCAGGCGTCAAGACTGAAGAGGCGGGGTGACGTGTACGTCGCCGTGATCATGGACGTCACGGGCCTCCGTCCTCGTGGCTCGGGTCGTACGAGACTGTTTAGGAGAGGCAGCGTATACGCGTACACCGCCGCCTCGAGGATCATGCACGGGAACCAGCCCAAGCCCAACTTCCCCGAGGCCCCGGCGCCCGCGGCGATGGCGGGGGTGGCGGCGGCGGCACGCCGGCCGCCCACGCCGGAGTGTGCTTGGTTGCGGCGGCCCGAGAGGGACGCAGTAACGAGGCAGAATGAAGCTACGTCATGAGGTCACAGGTGCCGAGGGGCTGCCTATCTCATGCGGTTCCTTCGAGTGCTCGAGATTTGATCTCTTATTTACCGTCTAGTAGTATCCGTAATAATTATATCTATTCCCTAATTCGAAACAATGTATATGTATTACACTCGTTTTAGTTTAACTGGACTTGTGACGTCGACCTCCTGAACGTTTGCTTGGGTCAGCATGTGCATGTATATTGTTCCAGTAGTTTATGTTTTGAATATCAAACTTTTTGTTTGAGCATTCGTGTTGTTCATTTTTTATACAAATAAATAAATATTAAATTATCTCTAATGATAAAACAGTCATAACAAAAAAATATTTATACAAACGAGCGGTCAAATAATAAGTCTAAAAAAACGACACTTCCAATGGGAATGGAAAGAGTACGTGGTTCAGTTCCTGTGCTATGAGCAAATGACAAAAATCAGTCGGCCGAAGTACGGTCCTATTTGTTTCGGTTCCCCTTTTTGATATTGGAGGCCTTGCTCTACTTGTGCTCTAGCTAATTCAAGTTGAATTGAGCATCAAATTCTGATTTCGCTTCCATTTGCATCCAAAATCAAAGAATCCAAGTCTAGCTTCCCCAAATTTTGCCCAAATTCTTGCAAGATTTGGGGGTTTTGAGACTACTCCGCTCCATGTTTTCGAGCTTTGCTCCACATTTTTAGCCAAACAATTTTAGCTCCATTCATTCAGTTCGAGAAAAAAGGTGGAGTTGTGTGAGAGCACCTAAAGAGGTGCTTCACATACTCCAGCTTTTTGTTGAGGTGCTTGACGATGGAGTTTGTGTAGCGAGCTATTACTCCATCCATCCATCCATGTTCAACGTGTATATATATGTATTAATAAGGAAATATTATTAAATTGTATTTATATTTTAATTTATCTTCTCATATAATGTCAATTCACTACCGGGTTCTGTGATTTCCGTCGATGCGCTCACGGGAAAGGATCCCCTTTCCCGTGAGCATCACAAAACCATCACGGGAAACAAAACACGCACGGGAAAATACCTTTCCCGTGAGTTATAGCTCACGGGAAAGCCCCCTTCTTTTTCCCGTGAGAAGGGGGGATCACGGAAAGGGAACCGCCGTGAGCCCCAGCGCCGCACCGTCCCCTCTATCCCCCCCTTTCCCATGAGCCGGCTTTCCGTGAGCTAAACAGTGGCCTCCCGTGAGCCAGCTTTCCCGTGGGCTAAACGATGGAGTTTGTGTAGCGAGCTATTACTCCATCCATCCATCCATGTTCAACGATATATATGTATTAATAAGGAAATATTATAAAATTGTATTTATATTTTAATTTATCTTCTCATATAATGTCAATTATTAATTAACATCATCATAAAATTCATCGGAATGGGAATTGCATATAGGACCCAAAAAATATGGTGACATCTTTTTTGGAGGGTAAAAAATAGGGATGACCTTCACCAATTCACAATAGCAAGGCAAGTTTAAATGGCATTAATTATATTCCGTGATTCTACGTTATTACTTGTACTATACAAATCTTACAACTAGTTCACAAAGTATTTTGAGAAGCCTTTTATTGTTTGGCGGCAGTTGCTAGCTTTACCCTTGTTTTCCGTAAGAAAGTTACTTCTACTTTTCTTTCATGGCCCTGGGGAGAAACGTGAGAACTCTGGACAAGATGGCGATGAACAGTTTTAACTTGTTATTAAAAAAAAGATAGCCACCAATCACCCTGGTAAATAATAAACAAAGTGGTAATTAATATTGGTGAGGGAAAGAAGAAGAAAAATGGAATGCGTGAGACACTTATTAGAGGGAGAGTTAATTGTATGTGAGTTTTAGGGTTTTGGAGAGAAAAAAAACATGCATCCCAAGTATGAGAGGTAGATGTACATTAATTTCTCGTTGCATCAATGCAGTAGTTATATTATGATACACTATCGAGTAGCATAATGTGGTATGTTGAAACCAGCCTATGATGTCTTCCACGACAAAGCAAGTCGTGAAGATGATGGTACGGATATTCATGTCTATATGGCGTTCACGTTCTACATATACTTCTAAACGACTCTGAAGTACAAATCTTCTATCTGTCGTCTTTCCTCTTTGCCCCTTCCCACTGTAAGCCTAGCAACAACCACCCCCAAAAAAAAAAAAAAAAAAAAAAAATCTCTTCCTTCATGCTGTTCCATCGCTATGTATTTTCTTTTAAATTCATCGATTTCTATGATCTCTTGTTGATGGAAGCAGAATTTGTGGAAGGAAGATGACCAATTCTCTTCCTTCATGGTAGTCCATCGCTATGTATTTTCTATGATCACCAAGCATGATCGCTATGGATTTTCTCTTAAATTCATCGATTTCCATCTAGGGCTGAATCTCTTACTACTAGTCTACCACAAAAGTGACTCACCTCGTTCGACTTTGGATGGGCTGGGCTAAAACTGGCTGGGGTTGGGCTGGTTTTGGCTAGGCTGATCAGCACACCCATTCGGCGCAAGGGCCCACCAGTTCCCCAAGACGCTCCCTCCACTTGATGCTAAAAGCCGCCAACCACCGCTTGACTCTCCCTCCCCCGATCCATTCCGCATCCCGCAACGCAGCTAGGGTTCGCGCTCCCTCACCGCCGACATTGTACCACCCCCCCCCCCCACAGTGGCGGCGGCCTTGGGCGCTGCAATCAAAGTGGCTCTCCCCCCCCCCCCCACTCCCACCCGCAACTCCTAACCAACCACCATGGCGACCGGGACCTCATCTTCCCTCCCGGCACCCACACGCCAACGACGTCGTACACCAAAAACCAAGGTACAAATCCCATGTCGCCGTTGTTCGACCCGCCCAGATCCCCCCCCTCCTCCCGTCATCCCCCTTCTTCTTGCAGTTGCAGCTGGCACCTACGACTATATATGTCGCCGGAATCAGCGCCGGCCTCCACCACTCGGCCTGTTAGCTCATTGGATCCGCCTTCTAGATGCATACATCCGCCTCCGACCTCATACCGTTTAAAAGACACATCGTGTAAGAACTCGTTCAAATCTTTTTTTTTTTTTTTCCTTAGTTTTCTTATAGATCTGGATCTTTGTTGTTTGATTGTGGTTTTCTGTCAACTCATATTTTTTGCAAATTGACGGACGTCCAGTAGTTTTTCTTGTCCATTTTATTTTTTCTAGGAAAACTGAACAAAGTCTATAATTTATGTGGGGTATAAGCTGGGGAGTATATACGGGAAGGTAAAAGGAAAGGCTTTTGTTTGATTTCCTATAGGAATTTTTTACCGTTTGTGACAAAAGATCGATCTAGCCTTTCCACTGTTTCTTAGGGATAGGCGTATTCACTACTCTACTTTTTAACTGAATGCATGCATAGAGTCTTCTTATCAAAGGAATTAAGGAAATAATCATGGCTCTACATCTCTAAGAAAAACCGTCTATCACTTTCTCTTGCCCAGAGTTCTCACGTTTCTCCCCTACTACCATGAAAGACAAATAAAGTAGCTTTCTTATGGAAAACAAGGGAAAAAACTAGCAACTGCCTCCAAAGAATAAAAGGCTGCTAAAACTACATTGTGGAGTAGTACTGTAGTAGTACAAGTATAACAAGATTATTAGTAGTAGGCGCCTACGGTGACTTCGAGAATCTCCGGATCTGCCGGCTGCCCAGTCCTTCGGAGGTGCTCATAGGGGTAGGGTTTTGCGTGCGTGTGTTTCATAGGGGTGAGTGTGCGTGCGTGTTGTGAGTGTCTGCGTTGTCTTGTGTCATTCTCAAAAAAAAAAAAAAAAAATAATAACTGGAAGCACACGATAAATGGCATATATATGGAAACTTGCCATGCTATTATGAATTGGTGAAGGTCATCCCTATTTTTTTCCTTAATAAGGAGGTCACCTTATTTTGGGTCCTATTTGCAAGAATTTTATGATGTTGTTCATTAATATATTGGAAAATAAATTATATTATAAATCTAATTTAAAAATACTTTCTTATAAAAATATATATATGCTGGATATTGATAGTAAAAATTATAGCCCGGCCCTATATTCAGTTTTGCAAGAATGGGGAACAAAATTTAGGGAATTAAGCTAGACTTCGCTTCTTTGAATTTTGGATGCAGATTGAAACAAAATTAGAATTTGATGCTCAATTCATATTGAAATCGAGGACAACACTAGAGCAAGCTCCAGTATCACGAGTCCCAAACACAAATTAATATGAAACGTTGTATATATCTCTAACATTATGTTTTGGGAGGGCACGGCCAAGGCCATGTAGTATTAGATGGCTTTGAAAAGAAAAAAAATCACCTTAGCTTATTCCCCAAGTCCGACGACATCACTGGCCAAACATAATACCTCCATTGTGGGCTTCTGGCATGTCGATCAACTCCTTCACAAAACCACTTAAAGATCTAGATTCAGGACACTCAACAAACTGTAGAAAGGGACCAGAGGTAGCTTAGACGAAATCATATCAAACAAGCCCTTACTTCAGCTAACTTTGTTTTGTTCTTTGCTCACATCACATGAAACTGAAACAAAGTTACAAACCAGCAGTGAACTAGTACAGAACAATACATACTGTCACACCCACGATCAGGAGGCATCACAAGTCCAGTAAAATCGATAATACATTCACAATGTTTTCGAATTTTGGAATAGAAAAGCATACATGCATAATAATACATCATTAAGGATAGTAGATACGGTAAATAAGATATCACATGTCTCGTACTCGACGGAACCGCATGAGACGCAGCTTCTGCTTCCTTACTGCGCCCAACCTGGGCCGCCGCGACGAGGCAGACCGACTTGGAGCAGCAGATCGAGCGTGAGCCGAGGCACTGGAGGAGGTGCAGCAGACGAGGACGCACCGTCGTCTGTGACGGTGAACATCCAGAAGTTATCCTCAACGACGGCCAGATCAGACACGCCGGCCTGCTGCGACACCGGGGGCTCGCGGTGCTGGGTAGGCCCGGCGACGCCAGCGGAAAGAAACTGCGAGGCATCGACGACGGGCTCGGTGCTGCTTAGTTGGGTGCTCGCCGGATTTGTGGGCGCCGCCATCGTCTGCACGTTCTGCGGTGTCAGGACATAGGCGCCCGGGTTAGAAGGAGAAGGATTGAAGACGACAGCGGCGCCACCATTGGCGGCTGCAGCAGCAGTGGCTTGATCTGCACGAAAGAAAAACTGTGTGAACGGCGGCAGTGCCACCGTGGGTTGTTGTTGCTGTTGGTGCGGGAGCAACGCCGCCGCCGGTGCTCCCTTCTCCTGACGCTGTGGCCCTTCTGCGGCCGCCGTTCCAGCCAGCAGCCAGTTGTCGAATGACGCCTGAGCCGCCACGCGCGCGGCACGATCGCGGCACGCAGGCCGCGCCGGCAGCGCGAGCACGAGCGCCGTGGACATCTCCTCCCGCGCCAGCACCGGCGCGGGGAAGTTGGGCCTGGCCTTGTGTCCGCGCGTCGCCCTCGCGGCAGCGTCATAGGCGTACGCTGCCTCCTCTGGAGTCGCATACGACCCGAGCCAAAGCTGGCGCCTGGTGTGGATGTTCCAGATCACGGCGTAGTACCGATCCTTGCGCTTGTGCACGCCGTTGTAGTTGTTCCGAACCCAGGGCGGCCGCATGGCCGCCACCTGCGCCGCTCGCTCGGTCCTCGCCGCAGCAGCTGCCCGCCTCGCGAGCTCGACGATGCCGTCGTTGCCGCCGCCTTGCATCCCTCCTCGATCGATCGCCCCCTCTGCCGGAATGCCGGATGGATATGCAGCGGCTGCAGGCTATGTGGAATCGTGGATGCGCTGCCAGGGACTAGAGTTCGTCTGCGTTTTTTAAAGGGTTCGCAAGGGCTCAAGCCACAGCCGGCGGCACGCCGCCGCTCCCTCGATCGCGTGTTTCGACTGCCCGTCCTGCGGATTAGCTCCATGCCAAATATGCCATATCGTAGCTTAGCATGCTTGACTGGAGCGTTACACGGCGACCTGCCTTTTCCTTGCATCGTGCCTAGTTTTTCGCGCGCTGGCGCGCAGGGCGTCCGGCGGGCTGTGTTCGCCGCGCCACCTTGCCGCTCCCGGCCCCGGTTCAGCCGAAACAATGCGTCCGTCCAGCTACGCACGCGATGCATTGAGCTGTAACTGCAACGGACTCGGCCGCGTCCGTCGAGCCAAAGGATAGTGACGATATCCATAAGATCGCAATTCGCAAACCAAAGGGCGCGTCTATACGTGACAATGTCCGGCGCCGCGGCTTTGCTTAACTTGCATCGATTCGTGTGGTCCTCGATCGGTTAGATGCAAGGCAACGTGCTGCACGCCATTTGTCTATTAGTTGCAAGCCCGCACACCAAACCGGCCGCCATGGCAACACTAGGTGAAATCTCTCGAGCGGTGATATATGCATGAAAAAAAAACTGGATAGATAGATGACAGCTTAATTGTTTGCACTGCTAGGGTTAGAAGCAGAAAATATTCTAATCATAATGTTTGTGTACATTTTAGAAGCGGTTGCATAATAGTCGTTTTCTAAGTGATGATGTGTGGTTTATTACGTTGAGAATGGTATATGATAGCGTTCACATGTGTGTGAGAGAGTGTGAATTTATGTCCATTATGGCTTTACGACATTCCTTCCTATATGTATTCGTCACCGAGTTCAAGTGATCGTGTTGATGTCTCTTTTCTTCTCTACACATGCCGCCTTGCCCTATGTCTATCTGTCAACTTCACCTAGCGCCCCCACACACACACACACACACACACGATGTGGTGTGGCCACGGACGGAGCTTGGTATGGTAAGGGGCGGAGCTAACATTAATGTGAAGGAGAGGGATGGATTTGGGGGTGACCAACAGTGGGTAACGGCACTGTGTGAGCACGACAACAAGCCACATGTGAGTGATGTATTGTCGCCTCAATATCTTGGAGTACAAAGGGCACTACATGGAAGCGAATAGAGAAGAGCGCAATAGGTGGGGCTCACAAAATGAAGCTCTGCTCGTGCTCTGTTTAATTCTTGCGGAATGAGATAGAGCGATACCAAACCAGGTCGAAATAACAAGCCAGTAACTATTCTTACGCCGCATCAGTTAAGAGCCTTTTAGATTCTATATATATATATATATATATATATATATATATATATATATATATATATATATATATATATATATATATATATATATATATATATTTTTAGTGAATCGATTTCTCTATATCTAGAAGTTGTTTATAGTTTTAGTTGGTTGTGGCCTTTGTGTACCAAATAAAATCTTGTGAAATCACGGCTATTTTTTTACACATGGATATTATAGATCTGCTAGCTCATTCTATTGTCTATTTTAGGAATTCTAACCTAGTTGTCCTTTCACCAGTTGTCTATTGTAGCAGAAAGATCTGGTTTCATCAATTGCCCACTTTTTTACTCAAGGCATGCATAGAAGCTGTGATGTAAAGCAAATAATCTTTTCCTCTACCTCTAGTAATTAGAAAAAAAAAAAGACTTTTCCTCTATCTCGAACAAACCGTCTAGCCATTTCTAGCTTCTGCAGTTTTCAAACGTTTCGTTTCCTCCGGCCAAAAGATACAAAAAATAATCATTTTTTCAAAGAAATTACTAAAAGCTACCAACCGGCTGCCATTAAAATCTTCTAAAAAAAAAAACATTTTAGGCGCCTTTTTTTTTTTGAGAAGGAACCTGCATTAATTTTGGTGCTTCACACCGACCCTTTTACAAACAGAAATCCTAAGAAAAGAAAAATTACAAAGAAGTACAAAACTCCTGTTCATCTTCCTCGAAGCCTTCAGAGATCCGTTCGTCACCGCCGTCGAAGCCGCTTCCCAATCGTCGTGGGGCACCAGAGCCAAACTCCACAAGGTGGAGGCCGCAGAGGAGGACTTACTTCTAGGCGAATCAGCCGAATAAACTGCCTCCCAGGCGCATCGGCCAACTCCCGTACCCATGACGCATCCTTCGATTCCACTGAGGACAAGTAACTCGAAAGCACAAGATGATGGTGAGGTATCTTCGTGCCTTCTTCCTATATATAATAATGGCTAGTATACGCGTTTGGGTTATGTGTATAGCAAAGACTAGAGAAAAAGATACGCAATGAATAATAGTGAACCCAATGGGTTTTTTTTGGACCTTTTTTTTTTCCCTTTCCCTTACATCCATAGTGATTTGTGAAGATTGATAAGTTTTTTAGAAGCTTTTAATGGAAGGCGGCTGGTAGCTAGCATTATTTTCTTTGGAGAAAATGATTATTACTAGCTTTTTTTCTATCTTTTGGTTAGAAGAAGAAAGGAAACGACAGAAAACTGCACAATCTAGAAACGGATAGAGGTTTGTTAGAGATGGAGGAAAAGATTAGTTGCTTTGCATCTCAGCCAATATGGATGCATTCAGTAAAGAGTGGACATCTCTGATGAAACCTTTCCTACAAAATGAAGAAAAAAGAACCTAGATCTTTTATTACAACCGATGAAAGGACAATTTCAACTACTCTCTCCGTTCTAAATTGTAGTTCACTTTGACTTTTCTAGATACATTGATTTTTTGCTATGCACCTAGGTATGCACTATGTCTATATACATAGTAAAAAAAAAAATCTAAAAAAGCCAAAGTGAACTACAATTTAGAACGGATGGAGTAGAATTAAGCCATATTATAGCTTCCTTTTCCTCTTCTTGGGTCCTAATTGATCATAGTTTGTGCACGGATTCCTAATATACAAGAGAATGTGCTAGTAGATCTATATTCAAATGTAAAAAGGAAATTAGCCTTGATTTCACAAGATTTTATTTGGTGGACGATAAAAACACAACCAGCCAACTTTAAACAACTTCTAGATATAGAGAAATTAAAAAATAACTGAAAAAAAGGCTCTTACCATATGTATGTGGCATATATAGATGATAGGATGCTTATTGACTCTGTTATTTCAACCTAGTCTGGTAGCGCTCTACTTTACTCCGCAAGATCTAAAATAGGGCAAGGGCTATACCTGAGCACAAAGCACGAGGCCCGGTGGCTTGACACGAGGCATGGGATTTTGGCTCGGCCGAAACACGGCACGGCCCGGTCGGAATCGTGCGCCTCGGCCGGCCCGAAGCATGTAGCAGGCCGTGCTTGGGCCGCTGCATCGATCCGATCCGCGCGGCACGGCCGGGCATGAAAAATCAACACCCGCACGGTATTGGCCAAGTGACACTAAGGCTTATACTAACAGCCCACAACTTCCCTGACACTAAGAGACAACCCAAGCTAATTTCCACCTTCCCTTCCTACCCCTGCCGCACAACCTCTCTTTCCCTCTCACTCTACGCTACATTCACCAGCGCCGCACTCCCGTCGCCGCAGCGCGCCACCTCCTTCCCAGCGAGGCACGGGAACTCGGCCCTACGACAGTAGCCACCTCCTCCTTCCCCAGCATGCCAGCACCACCAGCCATCTCCTCGCCCCCTCTTCCTCCGGTGTGGTCATGTGGAAGGTGGCGGCAGCAGCGGCACCCCTGCGCGGCCAGCGTCGAGTGGCGGCGGCGAGATTAATTTGAGCGGCGGCAGTGGCGGCCTCCCACGCTGCAGGCGACTAGCGGTAGCGTGGCCCACTGCGTTGCCGGCGTCAAGCCGCGGCCACCCACGCGACAGGATTCAAGCGGCGGCGGCATCAACGACGAGCCTCTCCTCCCCTCTCTCTGGGCCTTGGGCCGGCCTGAATGTATATATAGGAAGTGAATGTCGTAGCTTCAAACATAAATTTTGCACTCTCACACAAGTGAACGCGTACATCTCTCTCAGCATACTAATTAAACCGCACATCATCACATAGAAAACGGCAATTACATAACCACAAATGAAATGTACACAAACATCGTGATTACAATATTTGCTGGAATGCAAACAATTTAACCCTTGGAATGCAAACAATTTAAGCCTTCACTATCTGTCCTTTTTTCACTTTTCATCCATATATATATCAACCCTTACCAAGTAATTATAATTCTCACCATTTTATTTTTAGGATCGCTCAAGAGATTTCGCCTCGTGTTACCGTAGCCCGTTTGGTGTGGGCTTGAAACTAGACAAATGGCGTGCCGTGCATCACGTTGCCTTGCCAACAACCGATCGATCGAGCACCACCGATGCATGCAAGCAAAGCCGAGGCGGGCGACCATTATCATTTATCGCGTATATTGCCGTGCCCTTTGGTTTGCGGACACGGCCGATCGAGTCCGTTGCAGTTGCAGCGCAATGCAACACGCGCGCGGCAGGACGCGACGCACAGTGCGTCACGCACTCATTGAAAAGGCAGCAGCTTGCCGTAACGCTCGAGTCAAGCACGGTAAGTCATCCCGACCTCATTTTATTCCAAGCTGGAAATAATAAATCTAACAAGAGACTCAACAATAAACCAAGATTTATTTCAGACCAAAAACTAATTACAATAAAATAGACTCATGATAGATACAACAAGTGATCAGGATTTGATCCATGAGTTAAGAGGTGTGGAATTAATCCCGATTTCTTGTTGTACATACTAGGTAAATTCCTCGCGCGTTGCTTCGGGCATGCAAAAGTAAATTCAATGTCAGATTCCGGCTAGATTGGGCCGGAATTGACACCCGTTCGTCGACCGTTGGAGCTCCTGAGATGGCGTGCGGGGCTGCAGCTTCTCGCCGGTGGCGACGAGCAGCAGCTCGAGCAACGAGGTGGAGGGGAGGAGCCGTCGGGGAGGGAGGGACCGGCGGCGGCGGCGCCCATGGGCGCGGCGGCGGCGGCGGTGGGGGCGCGCGCGGCGCAGGGCAGGAGGCGGTGGCGGCGGCACACGGAGCTAGAAGGCGAAAAGATATTTTTTTATTTTGCTTGCTTATCCCCTAGATATTACATACCTCTTGCTTATATAGCCCGACTATCGGGACTTGTAATCTAAGCAATCTCTATAAGGTTTTCTTATACGATTGGAATACCTTTCACAAGCAATTCCTATTTTATTATTTCCTAATAAGGGTCTCCCTTATAGATGAGATAGCCCCTTGTACACCAAAAATTACCTAAGATAATCCTAACTTGAAAGTGAAGCAAACTCGAGTTGTACGGGAGAGGGAAGGCGGCGGCGGGGGCCGCCCCGCGCTGCCCGCGCCCCCGCCCCTCCCCGGGCCGGCGGCCGGCGCGTTTGGCCCACTTAGCCACTCTCGGCTGGCCCACTTCTGGTTCATGACATCTCCCCACCGTTCGACGAGGCGGCGCGGCCCACGTGCCGCTCAACCCACCACGTAGTGGCGAAGGGGCGCACCGATCGGGAGGTGACCACCCAGGCCCGGCGTAGAAAGTGAGAGGACCGCACTTGTCGTTGTCGCCGCTGCGCATTAATCGACGCCCTTGTCGGGCGAAGGAGAAGTCGAGGTGAAGGTCGCCGGCGTAGATGCTGAACTTGAAGCTCAGCGGAGGCTGCACGAAGGGACGTTCCGCCCATGCACGACGCATGACGGAGGCGCTGAGGGTCCCGGACAGCTCGATCATCTGGCGGGTCGGCGGAGGAGACGTGTAGGTGTAGGTCGTCGGCACTGTCACCTTAGCATGGAGCTGCCTGCAGTAGACGTGACGGAGCGACGTGGGCGGCGAGGAGGTGAAGTCGAGGAGGCAGCCGTATAGGAGGTCGCTGGGCGTGCTCACGGGCGGCCCCATGAAGATCTCTAGATTGGTTTTGGCTAATTAGTGACATCCTTAGGACTAATCTCTCTATGCTAAGTGTTTGTTTTAGTTGGAGATTGGTCAAGCCAAGGTTGGTGCATGATGGTCATGGTGGATGGATCGAGATGATTCAAATGATGATCAAGTGCATGACTTGGAGTAGATCGAGGATCAAAATGGGCTCAAGGCAAAGGTATATCCATAGGGCCATTTTAATTTTACACTCAAGACACCATAGAGGTTGTGAGTGATTATAGGATCGATAAGCCGTACTATAAAGAGGGGAAAACTATCGTACATATCGATCCTCATGTGCCTCTAGGTTCAAAATCATTTGCATGCATTCTAACCTAGAGAGCTAACTCCATACTTGATGGAAAATGTTTTCAAAATGCTAACACATGGTGTCAGGGTGTTCTTCGACGTGTCGGCAACAAGAATCAAGTGACGGAAGTCGGTTTGGAGCAAAGGCGAAGAAACGGTAACACAACGACGGAATTTCGCAGCTCAGGGGCGACCGGACGCGGTGACCGGACCCGCGACCGGAAGCATGCAGATCCGACCGGACGCTCCGGTGAGTGGTTCCGATCCGAATTTACAGAGCATGTTTTTGAGGTCTCGGCCGAGGATTGACGGGACGCATGCACCGGAAGCATGACCGGGCCGCATGATTCCCTGACCGGACGCATGCGAAGGGGTTCTATTTTTGGCTGGTTGGGTTTGTCGGTTCTGACCGGACTCATCGACCGGACTCATGCATGAGTCCGGTCGGCCGCGGCCCGGCCCGCCCGCAGAATTGCATGCTCCTCCCCAACGGCTCCATTTTTAGGTGGAGCCTATTTATACCCCTTTGGCCGGCCATGGGAGGTCTCTTGGACATTTGAAATCATTCCTAACACCTCTAGAGCTGAGCACTCATCCTCCTCCTCACTCCTTTGCTTAAGAACATCCATTATAGTGAGTTGAGATGATTTAAGTGCACTTTGCTTTGATCATTGCATCTAGTGGCGCTTGAGGATCGTTGTGAGCCGGTGGTTTTCTTGTTGCTCTTGGAGAGCACCACTCCTAGCCGGCTTGGTGATTGGTGGAGGCGTTGGCAAGAGAAGGTGTATGTTCTTGGCCACCTCCAGTGATTTGTGAGAGGATCACACACTCCTTGTCGAGAAGACAAAGTGTGAGTAATCTATTGCTCGTGTCTTGGGTACCTCTCATTTGCATTGGGTGCAAGAAGCCTAAAGGCAATTGGCTTGGAGTTAGCTCCACTTTGACCCACACGTGAGAAGGTCGGCACAACGGAGATTAGCTTGAGGGTGCTCAAGTGAACTTCAGGTTAAATCTCGTGTCTCCATTTGTCTCTCGGTGATTGGCTTCAATTTGGTAATCATATTGTTTCATCCTTGGTGATTGTTTTGACTAGCCTCGACATTGTGGTATATCACCTCTACACTCTTGCATTACTTTCATATATCTTGTGCTAGTGTAGCTTGAGTAGACTTGCTTAGTTGCTAGAGTAATTAGCTTGTTCAACTAGTGGTAAAGTAGTGACTTAGCCCTTGTGTGTGAATTAGAGACTATAGCAACTAGAATTGTCAATAGGAGGCTTGCCGACAAGTAGAGCTAGAGCAAACGCATTTACGCTTTGTTATTTACTAACAAGTTGCTCTAGTGAATTTGTAGAATTTTTATTAGGCAATTCACCCCCCTCTAGCCATTTAGGACCTTTCACCCCAGCTGCATCTCCTGCGTCCATGCTGCACCGACGGTGACGTTCCCAATGCGGAAGAAGACGTCGCCGTTGTTGTCGAAGAGGAGGACGGTGGCACCCTCGATCCGCTCATTGGGGCGTGGCTGGAGAAAAAGGATGCTTGCCGGAAATGCCTGATCCTCCCGAGGACGATTGGGGAGGTGGAAGCCCACTGCTACACCATGCAGCGGGACATTCTCCCCCAGCAGGAAGTCCTGGAGAAGCTCTGAAGAAGCGGGGATGTAGTAGCGGTGGAAGTACCTCACGATGCCATAGTGGAGGCTCCACTCTGGTGCTGTAGCCCGCAGCTCGATGGCGTTGGAGATGATCCCGAGCTCCTTGTTGGTTGTCGTGGCCTGGTGCAGCTCCGTGATCATGTCGTTCGATGTCAGGTCGTCGATGTCGTCCATAGCAACAGCGAGACGCTGCTGACCTGGTATACGGTCAACCAAGGCAGCCATGATGTCGTCGTCGATGTTGCCGGTGTAGCCGTGGTGGCCAGCCTTGCCAGCGCCGTTGCCGGCGCCCTGCTCGGCGTCGTCCGGCTCGTCGTCGTTGTAGCGGCGTGCGAGGTCGATGGCCTCCTCCATCGAACGGGGCTCGAACCACTGAGTGCCGTTCGCGGCGAGGTGCGCAGCCTTCGACGAAGAGGCTAACGCTGTGGCGTTGTCCCTCAAAATCCATGCGTGAAGCATAGACCTCGAAGGCGTCGATGTAGTCGTCCGTGTTGCCCCCTCGGGAGGGCGGCGCGTATGCCCCCATGACGTCTAGGTGTCGGGGCGGGCGAAGTGATGTCGCAGCGCCCGGTGAACTCGTCCCACTCGAAAGGGGGATTTCTTCTTGGACAAAGTCGATGTACCGCATCGCAAAAAGACCGGTAAGGTGGAAGGCAGGCGTAACTCACGTAGTAGTGCCGGGTCGATGTCAAGTTGAGCTCAAGAAGAGCTCCGACTTGCGAATCTAGAGGTCGGGGTCGCCGGTTCCGTCGAACTCCCCGACTTGCAGCGCGCGTGGCGTAGCGGGGAGGGTATGCCGCCGCTGGTGGCAGCACGGTCTTTGGCACCGCGGTGGCGCGTCAGCCGCGTGAGCGCCGTGGGTGGCGCCGGGAAGGGGCAGGGGCGCCGCGGGTGACGCCATCTCTGCCGGAGAGTCTGGCGCGGTCGCGGTGTCGGTGGAGAGGAGAGGGGCAGCCGGTCTTTGCGGTGTCGTCGAGGATGACGTCGATGACGGCCGGGTGCGCCATGTACAGCGTCATCTTCCTCCTCGAGCCGAAGGATGGCGCGGTCGGAGCCGACGCCGAGATCCGTGGCGGGGAGGGGGCGGCGCCGGGCTGCGCCCGGGCCCCTCGTGCCCGCCTGGGCGGCGGCCGGCCGCCGGGCTGTCCTCCCGGCCTTGGTCGCCGTGTTCGGGGGTCCTCGAGGTGATGCGGGACGTACTCCATGCGACGAAGACGAGCCTCCATGTCGTCGGCGCCCGGCTGATCCGGGCGCGATTGTCGTCGAGGAGCATCTTCAATGCCGGTGAATTCTTTCATCTCGGAAGCCATGGGTGGTGGGAATCGCCCCTGGTCTCCGGATACCAGTGCCGATTCCAGCTAGATTGGGCCGGAATTGACACCCGTTCATCGACCGTTGGAGCTCCCCGAGATGGCGTGACGGGGCTGCAGCTTCGCCCGGCGGCGACGCAGCGGCAGCTCGAGCAACGAGGTGGGAGGGGAGGAGCCGTCGGGGAGGAGGGAGGGGACCGGCGGGCGCGGCGCCGCTGGGCGCGGCGGCGGCGGGCGGCGGTGGGGCGCTTGGCGGCGCTGGCGGGGAGGCGGTGGCGGCGGCACCTGAGTCGAAAGGCGAAAGATATTTTTTATTTTGCTTGCTTATCCCCTAGTGATTACATGCCTCTTGCTTATATAGCCCGACTAGTGGGACTTGTAATCTAAGCAATCTCCATAAGGTTTCCTTATACGATTGGAATACCTTTGACAAGCAATTCCTATTTTATTATTTTCTAATAAGGGTCTCCCTTATAGATGAGATAGCCCCTTGCACACCAAAAAATTACCTAAGATAATCCTAACTTGAAAGCGAAAACAAACTCGAGTCGTCACGGGAGAGGGAAGGCGGCGGCGGGGGGGCCGGCCCCCCCTCGCAAGACGCCCCCCCCCCCCCTCCTCGGGGCCGGCGGCCGGGTGCGTTTGGCCCAATTAGCCACTCTCGGGCTGGCCCAATTCTGTTCATGACATTCAATCTAGCTAAAAGCAATTTAAAAATATTTTCAATAATGAACTAAAAGAAAAGACATCATCTTAATCTTGGATCTTCAACTTCAAAGAAAACATAGGCATGTAACTTGTGGAGGACAATTTTTGGAACTTAATGTACAACACCAAAAATATCAATTGGCGGTAGTGGCGGATCTAGAATTTCAATCATGGGGGTACGGACCAAAAAAATATAGTTCACCAACATGAACATGATATAAATGATGATATGATATATCGATAAATAGTTGCGATTGGAACTAGTTACATGTTTCCAACTTTGCATAATTCTAATACAAGTTTCTAGCTAAAGCTTCACACGTCGTTCCGCCATGGCTTGAAAACGTTTAATGATATCTCCATTGCTTACACGTCGAAAAAAGTCATGCTCAATAAATGTGACCAAACTATCATTTAAGTATTGATCACCCATCTTATTCCGAAGCCTGGTCTTCACATAGTTCATTGCTGAAAATACTCTCTCAACACTTGCAGTGGAAGGATGAGGACCAATTTCAGCAATAAATAAACAAGTTTAAAGTGATCATGCTTCTTTGTCCCAACTAGTTTGATGGAGAGCTCATTAAGATTCTTCACTTGTGTCATTACGCATGTCAACAATAAACATATTAAGTGGCAAAAGAAAGTTGGAGCAAATCTGTACTTGTAAAATCTTGAGGATAAAATTTTGCAAGTTTCAAAAGTTTATCCTCATGCACCTCGTTTGACGACCAATCGGAGATCGGCAATGAGTATATACATCAATACTTGTGGCTAATTGGGCCTAGAAAGTGTTGTTAGGCTGAGAATTTTTTTTGCAAAGCATATATACTTGATTTTTTTACAGAATTTTTGGGGGGGACAGTTGTACCCCCATGCACCTACTGTAGATCCGCCCCGATTGGCGGTAAGAATAGATTTGAGAAAGTACTAACCTGCTAATGATCCAACATACCTTCGATGTTTGTCTTCTAGTAATATATATAACTTCAAAAAAAAATCTAGACGCTACTGTCGTGGGAATTTAAGGTTAGTTTCTTAGTGATCATTTGATGATGGAAAAAAAAGATATAAACATGTGAGTTCACAAAAACCTTTTCTCAAGGATCAATAAAGCAATACCCGATGCGTTGCCACAAAAATTATTGATGGTTTGGAATAAGATTATTTATATAAAAGGATAAACAATTATAAGTTAATGTTAGTGGATGGTGTGGATTATAATTGCAAATGCTAGTTGACCATAAATGAGACGGTTAGTGGAATGATGAGGTGGATAGCTTGCATGTTGAGAGAATTAGCTAGTGGGGCTATTAGTGGAATGATGAGGTGGATAACTTGTATGAGAGAATTAGCTAGTGAGGTTTGTCTATATAGGTGTAGTAGATTATGAATATATTTTCTTGCAATTAATTTTTGGCTCGAATGAATCCCAGTCTCTTGTTAGATTTATTATTGCCGGCCTAGAATGAAACCATGTCCAACCGAACAAGGCCTAATGCTGTCTCCAACAATGCACCCAAAAAAAATAGACCCATTTAGTTGTTTAGGTCATGTACAGTAAACGTTTATATATGTAAAAAATTTCCATCTCCAACAGCGCATCCAAACCCATAGCAGACGGCAGCAGTTAGTTTACAAGAACTTTTCATCTAGACCCTTCAGATTTCAGAAATCAGCTAAGCCCAAATCTAATAAAACCTTCTCTCTAGCGTTTTTTCATCAGGAACCCCGAGAGTGAAACAAAATTGCTTTTTAATCCCTCTTCTTCATCTCGATGCAGGTTGGCCGTGAGCGCCACCGTGGGGTCGCCTCATGCGCCGTCGCGTTGCGCCCGCCCCTACCTCCATAGACAGCCTCCTCCTCCCTAGCCCTCCTCCTCTCCCTGCGGCCCGTCTTCGATGCATGCGGGCGGGACCGCCGTTGCTCGGGGAAGCCAGGCGCACTTCTCCCGTGCCGTCCGCTACGCCCACTGTGCTCGCTCTACTCCTTTGGCTTCCAGCGCGTCTCGCCATGGACCAACAATAGCTCTCGGCTACCACGGAAGATGGTGGCGGCGCGGTGGGAGAAGATCCGCGGCCGTCACCTACGTGGGCGAGATGCAAAGGGCTAGAGGGAGGACGCAAGTTTGCCAATCGCGGTGCCTCCGACGCAAAGTGCCTCCCGTGTTTGGCTACTCTGTTGGAGGGTGGATTTCGGCCGCAAAAGCACTGTCCACTACGCAATTTGAGGATGGGTCATGGTTTGCCAATGCTGTTGGAGATAGCCTAAGCTTTCATATTTGGCATTGAGGAGCTAATGCACAGGCCTGCCAGTCGAAATACGAGGTAGCGGCGCCGGCTGTGGCTTGAGAGAATGAGCCATATTTAAAAAAAAAATGCAAGTTCAACCCTGGCACATTCACATCGCCTGCAGCCGCTGCACATCCATCCATTAGGCCTAACACTATTCTATCTCTAGCATTCATTACTACTGAATTGATTTTGCATGTCATTTCACAAATCTTAACCGTAGCAGTTTTTTGTGCAAACCGGTACAATTAATGCCTCGATTAACTATGGCGGTTTAAAAAACCGCCACGCAAAATCTATTAACCATGACAGTTTTATAAAAAAAAAAATCTTCCACAAAAAATAGCCCTATTTAAACGAGATGGGATACTTATAAGGCCCACCTCGGTTAATATTCACAAGGCCCATGAAAAAGCCCATAACCCGTCCATAATTAGTTTATATATAAAGAGGAGTTAGGGTTTCACATCTTCACTCCAATTCTCCCTCACTACTTCATTTCTCTCGTCCACGAGCCCAACTCCTCCCTCCTCTCGTCCGCGAGCGCCGCCACTACTCCCATTCAAGAGCCCAACCTCCTCCTTCTCCTCCCCAGCCATGGCGGCGCCCTCCAGCCTCCTCCCTTCCGTCACTGGACCATGGTGGCGTGCCGGTTCCCGACGACGCTTGTCCCCACCCCTAGCACCGCGCTCGGTGCGCGGCGGCCCGGGGCTCTGGTGTACTCCCTCTCCCGTTCTAATTACTAGATGTTTTGGGGAAGGATGTGGTACGAGAAAGATTCTATTATCCGAAACGGAGGGATAGCAGATACATGCCACATGTTTCGAGGATGTTCATGTTTCTATAACCTCATGGCTACGACGAAGCCAGATACCGTTTACATGATATATCGGGTAAGAACTCATTCGAAACCTTTTTTATTTGCTCAATTTTTCTTATAGATCTGGGTTCTTAGTTGATTGACTATGGTTTTCCGTCAACCAACTTTTCTTCGTGAATTCGCGGAACCTTGGTAGTTTTTCTTGTCCGTTTTACGTTTTAGAAAACCGAACAAAGTATAGCCCTCATTTAGGGGGGGTATGGTGGGGAGTATATATGGCTAGGAAGGTAAAGGGAAAGGTTGTTATATAATTTGCTATAGGAATTTTGTACCGTTTCTAGATCTAGCTTTTCCGCTGTTTCTTAGGGAGGATGAGACTCGTTCACTACTATACTTTTTTGTTGTTAGAGTTGCTCTAAGGATATGATCATGACTCTACTCCCTCTGTCCTATTTTTAGTGTCGTTCTAGCTCTTTGCAAAAAATCTCACAAAGAGTGTCGTTCTACGCATCACGTAGGCCCTGCACCTAGTAAAGTTGTGTGCCCATCCTAATCCTGTTGGCCAGTTCTAGTCCACCCGTGATCTCCATCTGCCCATGGCTCCCTCAACTTCACCTCTCCAGCATGCACGCGGCCGCCCAAAGCTAGGATGTGTAGTTTACTGTGCTCTCTCCTTGGTCCCGGCGCCCATAGCCAGAATGACACTGATATTGGGATAGAGTGAGTACATCTCTACGGAAAACTGTCTATGACTTTCTTGTCCAGAGTTCTCACGTTTCTCCCCCTCCTACCATGAAAGACTTACAGAAAACAAGGAAAAAGCTAGCAAGTGCTGCCAAAGAAATTAAAGGTTGCTAAAAATACATTGTGGAGTAGTACACTGTAGTACGTAGTATACAAGTATAATAACAAAATTAGTAGTACAAGTAATAACTGGGAAGCACACAAGATAAATGGCATGGAAACTTGCCATGCTATTGTGAATTGCCCTGAAAACATACACCGGTGTTTATAAAAAAAACATTCTATTTTGGGAGAGCTAGTATTAGATGGCCTCCAAAATCACCTTGAATTTCCCCAAAGTCCGATCACCACCGGCCAAACATATATCTCCATTGTGGCATCTTAACCCCTTATAACCTCCCTCTCCAAGCACATGCATGGTGACAAAAACATTTAAAGATCTAGATTCATGACACTCCTCAACACACTAGCTGTAAAAAGGAACCAGAGCTAGACGAAACCATATCAAACAAGTCCTTACTTCAGCTAACTTTGTTTTGTTCTTTGCTCACAGCACAGGAAACTGAGGAAGCATCACAAGTCCAGTAAAATCGATCGATAATACCTTTTTTTTGCATTCGGTGCTCGTCGGATTGATGGGCGACATCTGCATGTTCTGCGGTGTCAAAACATAGACGCCCAGGTTGGAAGGAGAACGATTGATGACGACAGCGGCGCCGCCATTGGCGGCTACGGAAGCAGTGGCATGATCTGCAAGATAGAAAAACCGTGTGAACGGTGCCAGTGCCACACCGTGGGTTGTTGTTGCTGTTGGTGGGGAGCAACGCCGCCGCCGGCGCACCCTGCTGCTGATGCTGTGGCCCTTCTGCGGCCGTCATCCCAGCCAGCAGCCAGTTGTCGAAAGCCGCCTAACCCGCCACGTCCGCAGCACGATTGTGGCACGCGGGCCGCGCCGTGGACATCTCCTCCCGCGCCGGCGCGAGGAAGTTGGGCCTGGCCTTATGCCCGCGCGTCACCCTCGCGGCGCGTCGTACGCGTACGCTGCCTCCTCGGGAGTCGCGTACGACCCGAGTCAAAGCAGGCGCGCAGTGTGGACGTTCCAGATCACGGCGTAGTACCTGTCCTTGCGCTTGTGCACGCCATTGTAGTAGTTCGGCACCCAGGGCGGCCGCATCGCCGCCACCCGTGTCGCTCGCTCGGTCCTCGCCGCGACCGCCGCCCGCCTCGCAAGCTCAAAGATGCCGTCGTTGGCGCCGCCATGCATCCTCCTCGATCTGAACTCGCGCCTTATGCCAGAATGCCGGATGGATGTGCATTGGGCTCACGCGTTGCCACATCGCCTGCAGACGCTGCACATCCATCCATTCGACAGGGGCGAGCGATCGAGTTCAGATCAAGGGATGATGCTGCAAGGCGAGGCGACCACCGTGGCATTATCGAGGCGCGCCGAGCGCGGTGGCCGCGCCGAGGACCGAGTGGGCGGCCGGTGCGGAGCGGAACTACCACACAGCGTGCACTAGCGCAAAAACAGGTATGACTCTGTCATGTGGAGCATCCATATACCACGCGCCTCGCTGTGGCTCGGGTCATACGAGACCCCCGAGCAGGCCGCGTACGCGCACGACACGACGCCGCGATGAGGGTGACCCACGGGCACACTGGGCCAGGCCCGACTTCCCTGAGCTGTCCTTGGCGCGTGCAGCGCCTGCCGGAGGAGGCATCAACGGAGCTCATGCGCGCGCTGACGACACGTCGCCCGCCGCTCACGAGCCCCGCCGCTGCGAGCCTGCTCCTGTGGTGGCGGCTCACGCGTCCTTCAGACAACTAGCGGCGCCGGCAGCCGCAGCAGAGCCACAGCATGAATCAGCACAGCAGGGAGCATGCGCCGGCGGCGCCGTTGTTCCCGCGCCAACAACAATGATGCACGCTGCCACCGACACTGTGTTCGCTCAGTTTTTCCACCTTGCAGATCCCGCCAGACGTAGTGGCCACAAATGGTGGCGCCACTTTCGTCAATCCTTCCAACCTCAGAATTGCATGCCCGAACGTGCAGATGGCGCCCACAAACCCGGCGAGCAGTGCACTTAAGCAGCACCGAGCCCATCGTGCAAGAGCCCATCGTGCATGGCTTGCAGTTCCTTCCCGTTGCATACGGATTATAAAATACCAAAATGCCCCTCATTTACTACGTGCATGTAAAAGAAATTACATGCATGCTTATAAAATTTATTTGTAAAAATTTACTAAGTTGCCAAATAGACGGACCAAACTCAGATAGTACTCGTTTTTTTGCTCTGGCAAAGGTGTACTATACGCTTAGGTTTGCATACGGATATCCTATAGTATATATCTCATGTAATGCTCATGCAGAACTGATGATGATTTTGGCATGTATCAGGGAGACAGGGACATCTGGATAGCATGCTCCAGTGATGAACTGATGATACTAGAATATATGTTTGTTGCCCCTCTTAGCACTGGTACCCTGAAAAAAATAGCGCGCTATAGCGGCGAAATAGCGCCGCTATAGCGGCAAGAAGCAGTTGTAGCGATGCTGAATAGCGCGATATAGCGCGCTATAGCGCCAAATAGCGGCGCTATAGCATTTTCGTCAAGCTCCCGCTAAATTCTATAGCCCGCCACTTTTTTCATGGACTGGTACAAATAGATAATGTTACCATTTCGTCTAAAACATTCCTAGTGGTCTTGAACAGAACTCGGGGTCACAGAATTCTTGTGAAGTGAGATCAACGGCCTATATATATTCATTCTCATCATCAAAATGGCATGATTGTATTATGGTTATTCAATTCAATCCCACATTCAATACTTACAGGATCTACGGTGATAAATTATTTTTTCATGCTATACTTAGAAACGAAACTCCCATACACATAGCAGAGCCTGTTCTATAAATTACAAGTCAGTTTTCAAGCCAGAGACTCAGTGTCATTCAGAGGCCATCCCTACAGCTGCCCCCCACCCCACCTTTTCTTTGAAGCACACAAAATTATAGCTTATATATATCCTGCAGTCCCGTTCATGGTTTGACAGAAGAAGGTTCAGTTCTAGTGCCAAAAATCATAGTTCTCCATAGAGATGGCCCAAAGTCTCTACCTACTCTTCCTGATTCTTTTCATTGCCTTAAACCCACAAAGTGTTCTCTCATGGAGGATGCAGAATTCTACAAATGATATTAGTGATGATCAATGCCCCCCACAGCCCCACCCTTTAGGTATGTGCAAGGCACGAGTAGCAGCTTATGGCTATCCATGTGAAGAATATCATGTAACAACAGAGGATGGCTATATTCTTAGCTTAAAGAGGATCCCTCATGGTCTTTCTAATAATGCTACTAACTCAACTGAGGATACGAGGATACCAGTACTACTATTCCATGGGCTGCTGGTGGTAAGGACATTGTTCAACATAACACATGTGATCCATATTCTGTTCACAATTGAAAAACTGAATTTTCTGATTGGGCAGGATGGTTTCTGTTGGGTACTGAGTACACCAAAACAATCACTAGGCTTCCTTTTGGCTGATGGTGGGTACGATGTTTGGATCGCCAACACTCGTGGAACAAAGTCCAGTCGCAGACATACCACCCTCACCCCAGAAGACCCGGTTACGTTCGCATCTCAGGCTTGAATTTGATCAAGAAACAGTATGTCAAAATGTTTCACTAAAACAATACTGGTGCTCTTTGCAGGCATTTTGGGACTGGTCATGGGACCAACTTGCTGATTATGATCTTCCTGCTGTACTTCAGTTTGTCTCTAACCAAACAGGAGGCCAGAAAATCCACTATATTGGTCACTCCCTGGTAATCATGCATATGGCCTTATTATTTAGTATACCATCGACCTGGGGTCTTGGAACTGGGAGAACTGGAGAAGAAGCTGAAACTATTGCTCTTTTCTCTAGGGGACCTTGATTATGCTTGCAGCCCTCTCAGATCACAAGATAACAGACGTAGTGCGATCAGCCGCGTTGCTCTGCCCCATTGCTTATCTGAACAGGATGAAATCAAGGCTCATCTTGCTTGCAGCTCGAATCTTCCTTGCAGAAGTAAAGTAGTGTAGAACTAACCCCTTACTCTTACTGTTCATTAATTTGAAGGCCATGTTCAGTGTTTTTTTTATCTATGTTTCTGTATCACGCAGACAGTTCGCATGCTAGGTTATCACGAGTTCAATCCTCTTGGGTAGGCAATTCTACAACTCTCTGTGTTTCTTATCAGGAAGAAGATAAATGCACATAATACTAGCTCAAGCCTAGAAAGCTGATTGCTACAAATTTTTGTGCTGCATGACAGGCGAATTGCACAAGAATTGTTAGGACAAGTCTGCGTCGACCCAGATGTCGATTGTTATGATTTATTTTCAGCTGTAGCAGGTAACAGTGTTACCTCCACTTTAATTAATTAATTTACTCCTAACAATATGTATGATGCTAATGCTTGGCTGTGATCATACTAACTTTGGCTTTTATGAATTTGATTTGATTGATCTCCTGACGGAAGGACCGGACTGCTGCCTCAATGCTTCGACTACATGCATCTTCCTGCAGCACGGTCCACAATCAACCTCTGTCAAAAACATGATCCACATGTCACAGCGTAAAAATCTTTATCAGAAACAAAAGAATCTAACAATCTGTCGCCCAAACAAAGAGCCCAGCTTCATGCTTATGTAAAATTTATTTGTCTTGGCAAGTGGTCAGGAAACTAGCGATCAGAAAGTACGACTACGGAAGCGTGAAGGAGAACATGAAGCACTACAATCAGACACAGCCCCCGCAATACAACCTCTCGTCCATCCCGAGGCATGTCCCGTTGTTTCTCACCCATGGCGGCCAAGATTTCCTCGGCGACGTCTCTGACACCCGGCACCTCCTGCGGACGATCATCAGGCAGCATGATAGCGATGACATCGAGGTGCTGTACATGCCTGACTATGCGCACGGCGACTTTGTCATGGGCTACAACGCTCCACAACTCATATACAAGCCCATGGTGGAATTCTTCAAGCGTCACTGACAGCTTACTACGAACAGCAGCAATTTCAGGCCAACTTTCAGTATATCAAAGTTTGAGGTAAAACCTTAGTCTCTACCGGTGTGGAAGCAGGATTATCTTGCATCTGCTCTTATATATAGATGCATCTTGTAAGGCTATATATGCGACAGCAGTATTATATATTGCCGTAAGCAAATATAAAGTTCATGGCTTGTCAGACTCTGTTGAAATTGTGAAGAAAGAAATGTTTCAATTGAAAGCTTTTAAATTTTCTGAGTCATAGGAGAGTCTATTGGATCTCCTTTTTGTGTTATGCTTTAATTTCCTTCCCGATTTGTAGTCCAGTGTAGATTGCGTCTGACTTGCCGTATTAAATACCAGACGCTGCTAGACCAGGCCTCTAAACCAATTTGCTTATTTGTTCTGAAAATTTAGAGATTGGTACATGATTGGGCAGGGAGAGCAATTCAGCTCAGCTGCCCTAGTTTCCCCTGAGAAACCTGAATTCAGAAAACAGTATCGGAGTTTGCAGTGCAGCCACCAAACATGGAGCCTACGTGGCTACGTGATAGGATCATAGGATCCGTCTCGGTTCCAGCTCCTCGAGTCGGAATCCTTCTATGTCCTGACACCGATTCGGACTGCAAGCGAAGGCCCCAATAAAACCAGAGGAAAAGGTGCCCCGTTCCACAAACAGTCAGCGACGCCGATCGAAACCCACAAACTCCAGCGAGAGTGTAGTGAACCTTGCTCACTCATCGGCCGGCGAAAAGCGATCATGGGCCGGTTCACGTCAAAGCTGGTTCTGCTCGGGATCTTGCTCGCCATCCCGCTGCTCCTGCCGTGCACCGCCGTGGCCGCCGCAGCCAAGGCCATCGACGCATCGAACGGCCAGCGCCTGGAGCTGCCCGACGCGCTGGTCGGCCCCGAGAGCGTCGCGTTCGACGGCCACGGCGCCGGACCTTACGTCAGCATCTCCGACGGCCGCATCCTCAAGTATGGTGGCCAAGGAGCTGGCTGGAGCACGTTCACGTACAGCCCGAGCTACACCAAGAACAATCCACGGACCAACCAGGTCACCGTGCTCCAGTCAGGCGTGACCTACCCTAACGGCATCGCCATCAGCGAGGACAGGACCCACCTCATCGTCGCGCTCACCGGACCTTGCAAGCTGCTTAGGTATTGGATTCGTGGGCCCAATGCAAACACATCGGAGATTTTTGCAGACCTACCAGGATACCCAGACAACGTGAGACCCGATGGGAAGGGAGGCTATTGGGTTGCGCTGCATCGGGAGAAAAATGAGCTCCCGTATCCGCTTGGTGGGAACAAGCACTTGGTCGCTATCAGGATTGGTGCTCAAGGCGAAAAGCTTCAAGAAATGACAGGCCCTAAGAATGTTAGGCCAACCGAAGCGGTGGAAAGACAAGATGGCAAAATATATCTTGGATCCGTAGAGTTGTCTTACATTAGCATTGTTAGCACTTAGGATTATAGCTAAGGTTTAAGATTTAAGGATTTAACATGCTTTATTTATGTCGAGTACTACGTTATAGAACTTGTGTTCTTTTATGTTTGTCGTTATTACTAAATAAAAGTTTGCAGGTCATATATATATATGTATATACTATGTTAAATTGTCAATAATTTTGATACGTTGATCAATACCTACTTCAGCTCATCCGACCATACACATTTTGCTCTTGTTTTATATCTCGACTATAAGCTTGGATCGTGCACGCACGTATACGATGGATGCCAATATATAGTGCGTATCAAGTCTACAAACTAATTTTACCAAATAATAAAAGTATGAGCAATAGGTCAAAATTATATATTTGTTTTAGCAAACGAGCCGGCCTCCATTATTATATACTATCATAAGAGGTACAAACTCCTTCAGGAAGGGAAACAAACTACACATATCCGCCTACCAAAAACATTAACATAGCTTGTAACTAAACAATGGGCATCAAAGTTGAAGCCATCCATCCTGCTATTGATCTCTTGAATTATAGAGCCACGTACTCCGAAACCTTGTCCATGGATACTCCCTACCGTGTTAGCGCAATCGCTTGCCACCGTGTTAGCGCAGTCGCTAGTCTCCCCTTGCTCTTTCGGGTTACCGACTCCAAGTCATCCATGAATATCGCTCCACCGTGTTTTTTTTTTTTTATGTCTTCTCGGCATCAGGGTTTGTTGTATCTGAATTTGGTTTTTCTCCTCTTAATGAAATACGGGTGAACGGCCCGATCGAGAAAAATATCGCTCCACGGAGCTGTAAGTTGAGAAGGATAAGGATACGGGCTCTTGAATTGGCTCTGATGCACAGCCTGCCGGCGAGCGTACCAGATGGCCCAGAAACGAACCATTGTCTGACCTCATTGCTGGGCTGCCGGACGGATGGCATGTCACATGTGCATGGGCCTCTCGCCACATGCCCGTCATCCCAGCAGGGCCCAGGTCCAGGTGTTCTTCTGAACTGCCGTACCAGAACTTTTCTGACGGATGGCTTGATGAATGAATGAAGAAAAGAAGAATGGCCCGTGTCCTTTCCCTGAATTCCTTGTGGTGGTCGGATGCAGCCTGCCGCTGAGCTGGGGAGTGTGAACTGTTGCCATCAAACTTGAATGCTTGATGCGACCTGAGATATTTGGTGCCCGGAGGTCGTGGAGATGCTGCTTCGATCTGCTTGCAATAAATGTAGTTTCATAAATTTGACGACTTATCACTACTGATAATAATCGCGTTATGCTATTATTACAATTTCCCTTTGTACGCTGAATCATGTAACCAAAATTTTGTAACAAAAAAGTTTCATTCTATGCTCGAAACTCTGGAGAGAAAAGGCAGCAGAAGTGCTCCTCCTTTTGTGGCACCAAGAACTATTTTGCCCTACCTGCCATTTGGCTCTCCAAATCGAGCCATATGATAAGCTCGCCGATTTGTGTGGCTCTGCTCCTTTGCCGACAAAAGGAGTTATCTGTGCTATCTGACCGCCCAAAGCGGCAGGGAAATGGTTTTGATTAATTAATTGCTCCTCATTGAGACATCAGATTATCCTTCCTCCCTTAATAATGCCCTAGCCAATTCCTTTTCCTTTATTTTTCACGGAGTCAATTGGTTTCCGACAGGCCTTCCCGGCTACTTTTCTTTTGAAACGAAACGAAAATAATGCAATTACTAGTGATACATTTTTATCCATAAGTCCAGTCCCCTGGGCCTTGACAAGAGTTGTGGCCTCTCCTCACTTGAAAGAAAAAGGGGCCGTTCTGACGAGTTCGTGTCAAGCAATCGGCCCTTCAGAGTTTCGGCGGGGATAATGAACAGGTGTGTGTGGTGCCAACTCCTGATCCATTTGATAAGCACCACGCTCAGCTAGTACTGTCTGTATCTTCTTCTCTTTTTTTTCTGTTTGAGAATGCTAGTACTTTTTTTTTTATGCCTATCTGTACGTGGTGCAACATGCCTGATAAGCCAACGAACGAGAAAAGAAAACACCTGACATGACCTGGATCCCATGTTTCACGAATCAATCAAATTAATATGGGGAGGAGTAGCTGTCAAATTGGGACACAGCACGAAGCCACGAACACAAAAGGCATCGCGATCTCTTTACGGTTGCGTGCGGGCACTGCGGGCGGCGTATCCGTGACTCAGCACCGGCGTTGCGTCACTTTGCCGAGCTGTCAGCTTCAGAGCTCAGACCCAAGCATGAGGCCACCGGCAAAACGACGCCTCCGCCCGGCGACTGATAGAATCCGGACGCTGCCTTCCTATACCTGGACGAACCGCGGCGCGTGACGACACGTCGCGCCGCGTCGAGAACCTTGTTGTGCCGCGCGCGGCCGCACGGCCGGCCGGCCGGCTCCTGATTAGCGCGGGGGCTACTGGGCGAGGCAAGTGAAAAAATGCGGAGGGGGACCGGAGCCCGGCTAGCTGCCCGGATCACAGATTCACAGCACATCACATGATCGGTTGTGAATTTGTGATCGATCACCGGGTCTTGCTGCCTGACTGGCCGTGTTCTTCGCCGCACCGTCAGGTTGTCAGGTGCGGGAGTCGCGTTGATTCCGCCTGCAAGAAAATCATTAGTTTTTTTTAGTCCATCGTTCGTGATCGGGAGTTCGAGCGGTATCTGATCTCTCACGTACTAATCACGTTTTGGATACCACGAACCTCTGTAATCATTGGCCGAAATCATCGTATTCGGTGATGTGATGATGAGCAGTGGTACTGGAGAGAATCTGTGTCTGTGTCACGCACGCACGCAAGTAGGAGTACGTAGTATACTACTGATTGGAGGAGTCGTCGGCACACGGTCTGGACTCGTAAACTTCTGTACTCACGAAATCAGGACCACCGATTTGTCCCTCTATTTTTCCCGTGTTTGTGTTTTTTCCCCCTTCCTGAATTAATGGACGCCCTCTTTCGCTAGATTCTTCTCGATACGCCTGAGAACGGAACAAGTTCCACAATCGCACACGGTTATCATCATCATCATCAATCACTCTTTCCTTCCTGCAGCACGAACAGACGCGGTCAACAAGTTCCCCTTGGCACCGGCCAAGCGTTGACACGGACAGACGGGTCGCTTTCCGCGTCGCAGCAGGGCCGGTGTACAGGCGGCAGGCAGGCAGGCTGAAACTGAAAGGCAGCCGAAGCCGAGCCTCGCGAATCCGATGCCTTTGCCGCGACGACGCCTGACCTGACTTTGCTGAGCGCGCGCGCGAGGCCGGGAGAGGAGCCGTGCGCGATCGGTCTCCGTCCCCGCCGCGCCCGCGCTCGCTCCGCCCTGTCCGGGATGCCGTCGATCCGCCTGGTCCCGGCTGCCTGCGACGGGTCTGATAAGACTGATATGATACGTCGCTGCGCTTCTCTAACGCTTGGCCACAAATGATCTATCATCCCCGCAGGAAGTGTGTCAACATCGGATCGGCGGATGCCCGGAGACCCCCGGGGCCGGAAAAGCGGCTGCCTGGCTGCTGCCCGTGCCCACACTCCACAGGTTTGCTGACTGTGACGAAACTGACGGGGAGCGTCGGGCTCCGGCTCCATTGGCATGCAGAGTGGGGCAGTGTTGTTCAGTCACTGAGAATTGTCATGGCATCTCCGGCTGCAGTCTTCGATTTGAAGCCCATATTTGTCACGACCTTGGTCCAGGGCGTGATTGCTGGTGGAACTGGAAGGAATTCGGGAAGGAAGCACGAGAAAGGGTAACGAGAAAGCATGAACAGCAGATTTCAGCGAAGAGGAATGATTGATAGCTGTAGAAGTTCAGAGTTCAGAATTCGATAGCCTGCACTTGGCAGTTACAGGGGTATATATCCCAAAGCCACACTGGGCCGAGCATGAAAGAAACGATACACGGCCTCGGGCCCAATAACGAAAACGAATACATTCAGCCCGCCTTAGCCACTGATAGTAAGCTTTGCCGGACGCAAAACAGTGCCCTTCCTCTTGTGTTTCTTGACATTGCCCCCTCCAAAAGAACCGGCTTGCCCCCAAGCCGGACAATCAGGGAACCGACGACGAAGATCATGAACCTCCTCCCAGGTGGTCAGAGTAGAAGGCAAGGACTCCCATTGAACCAACACTTGAGCAACAGTAGAAGCTCCCAGACGACAAGTGCGAGTCTGAATAATATTCAGTGGACTGACACTCACCTCCGGATCAGTAGGTACCTGAGAAATGTCATCTTCCAAGCGCACTGATGGAGGCACATGGCGCTTGAGCTGTGAAACATGAATCACTGGGTGTATCCTACAGGCCGGTGGAAGCTCTAAGCGATATGCCACAGCACCAATCTTTTCAAGCACCTTGAATGGTCCATAGAACTTGAAACTCAGCTTGCGGTTGCTTCGAGGAGCCACTGAACTCTGCACATAAGGCTGAAGCTTGAGATAAACAAGATCCCCCACTTCGAACGTCCGTTCTGAACGCCCTTTGTCTGCATAAGATTTCATCCGAACTTTAGCACGCTGGAGATTATACTGAATCACATCAGAGAGCAGATTCCTTTCCAACAACCACTGTTCCAAATCTGGACAATGGAGCTGAGCTTCAGTGTTGAACCCAAACAAGCGTGGTGCACGGCCATAGAGAGCTTGGAAGGGTGACATATCAATAGCAGAATGGTAACTAGTGTTGTACCAGTGTTCAGCAACAGACAACCATTTATGCCACTTGCGAGGGCAAGCACTGACAGCACAACGCAGATAATTCTCAAGACATTGATTCAAACGTTCAGTTTGGCCATCTGTTTCAGGGTGGTAAGAAGAACTCATCAAGAGTTGGGAGTCAGAGAGTTTGAACAGCTCATCCCACACATCACTTGTGAAAATCCTGTCTCTATCGGAGACAATTCTGCCAGGCCATCCATGCAACTTGTACACATTATCAAGATAAGCTTGAGCCACAGTTAATGCAGAGAATGGATGGGACAATGGTATGAAATGACCATACTTTGTGAACTTGTCAACCACCACTAAAATAGTATCAAAGGAGTTGGACTTGGGCAAACCCTCCACAAAGTCCATGCACACCATCTCCCAAGCTTGGGTTGGAGTTTGGAGAGGTTGCAGCAACCCAGGGTGTTTCACATGCTCAGCTTTAGCTTGCTGACAAATGGAACATTCCTTAACAAACTGAGTAACAGCATTCTTCATACTTGGCCAGGAGAATAACTGTTTAATGCGATGATATGTGGCTAAAACACCAGAATGTCCCCCAACAGCAGAACAATGCACAGCCTGCAGAACATGCTGCTGAGCCAAAGAATTGGAACCCAACCAAACTCGACCTCTGTGCTTGATAAGACCCTCATTGGCTGTAAAATCCCCAGTTGGGTTCTGAAGAATCTCCATAGCTTTGGGGTCATCAACATATCCAAGTTTCACTTTGTCAACCCAATCAGCATTACAAAAGGAAACAGCCAACACTGACATATCAGAGGGACAACGAGACAAGGCATCAGCCACCTGATTCATGGGTCCCTGCTTGTACTGAATAGTGAATTGCAGGCCCATTAGCTTGATAAAGGCTTTTTGCTGAATCTTAGAAGTGAGCCTTTGTTCAGTCAAATGCAACAGACTCTGGTGGTCAGTTCTGATGACAAAAGGAGCATGCTGGAGATATGCCCTCCATTTATCCACAGCTAACACAATAGCCATACATTCCTTTTCATATGTGGATAGACCCTGATTTTTGGAGCACACAGCTTTACTGAGAAATGCAACTGGATGATCTTTTTGCAACAACACAGCTCCAAAGCCCACATCACTAGCATCTGTTTCCAACACAAATGGTTGAGAAAAATCAGGGATAACCAGTACAGGTGCAGCTACCATTGCCTGCTGCAATTGTTTGAATGATTCATCCACTGCAGATGTCCACACTTAAGGTACTCCCTTCTTCAACAGATTGGTCAAATTCTTGCTCATTAACCCATAATGCTTGATGAACTTTCTGTAATACCCTGTTAAGCCCAGAAATCCCCTAAGCTCCTTAGCATTCTTAGGAGTTGGCCAATTCAGTACTGCAGTTATCTTGCTTTGGTCAGTGGAAACACCAGCATGAGAAATCACATGACCAAGATACTCAATCTCCTGTTTGGCAAAGGTGCACTTGGATAGCTTGATAAAGAACTTATGGGATCTCAGAATTTCAAAGACCTGCTGCAACAGAAGGACATGTTCTTGAAGAGTGGATGAATAGATGAGGATATCATCCATGAAAACCACAACACCTTTCCTCAATAGAGAAGCAAAAATGAAGTTCATCACACTCTGAAAAGTTGCAGGAGCATTAGTCAAGCCAAAAGCCATCACCAGAAATTCAAAGAGTCCATTATGAGTCTTGAAGGCAGTTTTGAATGTATCTTCAGGGTGAATGCATATTTGGTGGTAGCCAGCCCTGAAGTCAAGCTTGGAAAACCACTTAGCACCAGCAAGTTCATCTATCAACTCATCCACCACAGGCATTGGGTGCTTATTTTTGACTGTTTGAGCATTCAAATGCCTGTAATCAACACAAAACCTCCAAGTGCCATCCTTTTTCTTAACCAACAAAACTGGAGAAGCATAAGGGCTAGTACTTGGTTTGATTATCCCATTCTTCAGCATCTCAGCAACTTGTTTTTCAATTTCATCCTTCTGGGCTGGTGAGTACTTATAAGGTCTGATGTTAATTGGAGGTGCACCTGGCAATAGATCAATGTGATGATCAAACTGTCTATGAGGGGGTAACTCAGTGGGTTCCTGAAACAGATCCTCAAAATTCTGAAGAACACACTTAATATCAGCAGGTATAGTTGTCCAGGAAGAATCACCCATCACAGTGTCTAAAGGCCCCTGAACTGTATTGACACCATGATCAGATTGATCTAGCAGTTTGATCTGAACACAGTACTGTATTGCATTCTGATTACACAAGCCTTGGAACACTTCTTCTGAAATAGCTTGACAATGGTCAGTAGGTTGCTTTAGACCAAACAACACCACTCTCTGGTCCTGATAATTGAACCTCATTACTTTCTTAGCCCAATGGACCCACATAGGACTACAATCTTCCAACCAGTCTTCTCCCAAGACCATGTCAAAACATTGCAGAGGTAACACTCCCACAGATGTAGAGAATTGGTAACCCTGAACCTTCCATGCAAGATTAGGCACATTAGCATTGCAAATCATGGGACTACCATCAGCAGCTATGAATGTGGATTGCTGACAAGCTTCAGTAGTCAACTGCAATGCCTGAACCAAATGAGTGCTTATGAAAGAAGATACACTACCAGAGTCAACCAATATCAGGACAGCTTTACCATTAATCTCTCCATACAGCTTCATAGTCTTTCTCCTGACAGGTCCAGCTTGACTCTGATGATTTATGGTCATGACAGCTTCAGTCAACACATCAGGGTCAGATTCAACCTCCTGCTCAATATCTGGATCCAAAGCATCCAACAACTCTTGTAAGACATGCAAGGAAACCTGTGCTGGGCATTTGTGACCCCTTTCCCATTTATTACCACACTTGAAGCACAAATTGTTCAATCTCCTGAATTGCTTGAGCTGTGCTAGTTTGTCTTCTGGAGGAGCACCAGTGAGCACTGTCTTGCCCTTATCAGCATCACCAACTCGATTTCTGTCAGTAAAAGGTTTGACAGGAAACTTTCCAGTCTTAGGTTTGAGCTTACTGATTTCATTCTCCTGCATCAAAGCTAAAGCACTAGCAGTATCCACAGTGGAAGGCCTGTGTAACACAATAGCTGAACGAATTTCTTCCTTCAACCCAGCCAAATACCGATTGACAAAGAAAGTTTCATCATAGTTAGCATTGTACAACAAGAGATTGTGTGCTGTTTGCTCAAATTGCAGAGTATACTCATCCACAGTCGAAGTCTGAACAACGGACTCAAACTGCTGAAGCACCAGAGGATACTGATCTCTATCAAATTTAGCCAGCACCAACTTACAGAGAGTGTCCCACTCCACAATCCTCTCTCGACGCTCAATCATGTGAAGCCAAGTCTTCGCAGAGCCAGTGAAATTGAGAGCAGCAAAACGGGTCTTCAAGGAAGTATGAACAGCATACACCTCGAAATACATAGCACAGTGATCCATCCATAAGCGGGGGCATGAACCATCAAATTTTGGGAACTCTAATTTCGGAAACGGTGGAGGACGCAGAGAGGGGTCATGAGATTGGTCAGTGTACGTACCATCCTGGAAGTTCTGCGGCCGGATTCCATGGAACCCGCCGCAGTGTTGGCCACTCCCGTTGGGTTGGGCCGCAGGCGTTCCCAGTGATGGAGAGGACGCCGCGGGCGCAACGTTGAGGTCGAGCCCCCGGGGTAGAGGCTGTTCGACTTGGGTGGACGCGACGGGCGGCGCGCCACCCTCAGCAGTCGGTAGCACAGGAACGCCACCAAGGACTCCGAGATTGGGATTCGGAGCAGTAATCGAGTCCATCCGCCGCACGAGGCGGTCGATGTCTCCGAAGACTCGCGGATCGTCGTCTCCGCCACCTCCGTGCGGTCGCGCAGGTCGACGAGCAATGAATCCGCCTTCGTTTGCTTGGAGCTGACGCCGAGCACCGCCTCCAGAGTTTGCTTCATCATCTCGCGAAACCCGGACATCTCCTTGACCAACTCCGCCACAGGATCGAGGCGCTTGGCCACCTCGTCGAACTTAGCCGCCAACTCGTCCATGGACGCCGCCATCTGCAACTGCGCCTTCGTCGACTTCGCAGGCGCCAGAGCGACTGCCCCACGTCAGCAGCGATTCCTTGTGCTCAAGCGAGGAAAGCAGATGCGGCGAGATTCCGCACCCGATTGCAACCCGCTCGCACAGATTGGGGCGTTGGATGGATTTATTGCAATCTACTCAAACAGTGATGAACTGCAAGCGGATTGACTAATCACCAGAGCCGTTTGCCTGCAATCGAAGCCACGATTTCTCCCCAAATCACAGGAGCTTGATACCAATTGTCACGACCTTGGTCCAGGGCGTGATTGCTGGTGGAACTGGAAGGAATTCGGGAAGGAAGCACGAGAAAGGGTAACGAGAAAGCATGAACAGCAGATTTCAGCGAAGAGGAATGATTGATAGCTGTAGAAGTTCGAGTTCAGAATTCGATAGCCTGCACTTGGCGATTCATAGGTATATATCCCAAAGCCACACTGGGCGAGCATGAAAGAAACGATACACGGCCTCGGGCCCAATAACGAAAACGAATACATTCAGCCCGCCTTAGCCACTGATAGTAAGCTTTGCCGGACGCAAAACAGTGCCCTTCCTCTTGTGTTTCTTGACAGTGTGTGAACTTAACGAGCCCGGCGGAGTCCCTGGCCCGGAGAACACAAACATTGCCCCCACGTCGCGCAGGCGCAGTCGTGTCAGCCGACAAATGTGTCACGACCCGGAAGCAGCAGGTGCCGTACGTTCAGATTGTGCACACGCCAGCACCCATGTTTACTAACCCACTCATTGGTGCCGGCGCCAGTGCTCTGAATAATGCTGGGGGGCATAGCGTAATGCACGCACGGGGCTTTTCAACTGAGATTCTAGGAACTGCAAATGTGAACGCCTCGCCGCGCTGGTCGTCTAGCTAGTCCGATCGATCCATCCGCCGCCGTGTCCTCCTTTGCCGGCTGCGGCAACCGACTGCGTTGCGTTACACAACACAACGTGACTAGCATCTCTTATCAAAAAAAAAAAAACGTGACTAGCATCATTCGCTTGACATCATCCATGACATGCATGCTGGTGCCGGCCGGGGGAGTGATGTCCCTGCGTGCGTTGGATTCATTTCCCTTGCAGCCACGGCACGGCGCCGATGCGGCAGGAATGCACGATGCAGCCCGAGGATTGGATGCTCTGCTGCTGCCTCTGCTGGCGCTGAGAGTTCGCCTCGCCTATTTGCTTCTCTATCGTGTAAAGGCCCATCGGCACGCTTTGACCAGAATCAAGCAGTACAAGAGTAGCAAGGCCCAGATCGCGCATCTTTGGGCCGGATTGGATGTGACATCAGGTTGAATCCATGCACGCACTAATCGGGCTCGGCCCATGAGTTTGCTATCTTCTACACTGTATATTTATTATTGGAAAAAGTCCACAATTACTCCTCCATGTTTCGCGAAAGTTTAATTACCTCCCTCATGTTAAAAACCAGACAAGCATCCTCCTTCATCTGTCCAAACCATGCAAATGACCCCCAAACATGGTTTGCGCTCTGGTTTTCGCACAGCTGGCAGCCACGTCAGCTGTGGGCCCCAAGCTGACTCAGCCACCCAACGCTCTGTTCTCGTCTCACATTTAGCTGAAAAATCGAGATGCCTTGGATGGAGAAAATCAGACGGCTCCTCGAGTCATTCTCATGTACGAGAGATGCTAGCAGATCAAGTCGCAACCTGTGGCCGCGCTCTACCATGGCAGGCGTTGGAGCTGAGGCCAGGTGGGCGCACATGCTCGTGGCCGCGTTTGACGACCTGCTGCTGTTGCACGGCGGCAGAGCCGCTACTATCACCGCGCTGCCGCCGCCGGCGACTCCTGCTTAGAGGTGTGTGCAGTCACAGCGGTAGCAAAGGTGGGCGCGACCGATTTGGACAACCTACTGCTGCATGGACAGCGCGGTGGAGATGCGAGCCCGCCACCGTTGCCTCCGTCGTCGGGTATGGGTAGCGTCTACTCGATAAACTAGGGAGAAGCCATGTTCACTTCACGCCTGAGCCAGAGCCGTGGTTGAGCCTCGTTTACGTGAGGATCCTCGTTTTATTCAGATTTAACTTTACATGTAGTTCAGGTGATGATGAAGAAGGGGCCCAGATATATAGGAAATTTAAAGATTTCAAGACACATCGTCTCATTCAAATGTCCTTGCTTCTTCTTGGTGCCTCCATTCTTGGCCGAAGCTGCAGTCCTCCCATGCTCATACACACAACAGTGCCGGTCCTGTGTTTTCTATGGCCTGGAGCGGCACACACAATCAGGCCCCCTACAAACGGTACAAACATCTTAATAACAATACTCTATGATTCTATATGGAAATGTTATAAATAAATACTTGCAATATTTTATAAAATAATTTATACTCACTAATTCAGTATCATTCGAAACCTCGTTTGATGTTGCATATGAACGGGCCTATTAAATTTAGGCTACAAGTAAAATTACTTACTCTCTCTATTTCAAATAATAAGACGTTTGACTATTTTAGATTTATTATACCTTTTGCTACGTCAAGCTACATGACATATGTAGAAAACAACAAATAATTTGGCTTGGAGAAAGTAACATCTACATTGCAACGGAGTCATTCAGCAATGGCTGTTGGATTCAGAAATCTCGAGAGGAGTTGTGGGCGTGCAAGATTCCAAGATTGTAATCGTTCTACTTATGGAGGAAAGCGTGGGTGGGCAGGTGGCTGCTGCTCACAGGTCTACGTTCAATAGTAGTACGTGTACAGACAACACATGGTCATGGTTGTTGGGGCTCTTTGACGTCGGAGGCTGGAGCGGCTGCCCACAACAGCAGGTTCTTTCTTCATCAGCTGTTAAACTATCAGCACCGCAGCAGCATCTCTCGCATGAGTTCGTGACGCCCGGAGCAGACAACAGAGGCATGAACACCACCGCCTGACCACCGCAGGTACCGGAGCGGCTGCACTGCCGGGAGGCCGGCGCCTTCCTGTGCCCCGGCAGCGACGCCCGGGCCCACAGTGCGAGCATGGCGCCGACGCAGTCACCTGCCGCACCGACGCCGCCGCGCTATGTGCTTCCTGCGACGCCGACATCCACTTGGCCAACCCGCTCGCGCGCCGCCGCAAGTCTTTCCCCGTCGCGCCCTTGTTCGGCGTGCTCGCTGAGCGGTGGTGCGGCACACTTCGAGGCGAGAGCAGAGTCTCTTTTCTTTTGTTGGGTGGCTGAGTCAGCATGTGGCCCACATCCGACATGGCTGCCAACAATGCTAAAACCGGACTCCAAACCAGCCAAAGGGCTCATCTGCATGGTTTGAATAGATGGAGCCATGGTTTGAATAGATGGAGGAGGGCGTTTGTCTGGTTTTCAAGATGAGGGAGGTAAATTAAACTTTAAGTGAAAGATGGAGGATGAATTGTGGACTTTTTCCTTTATTATTTGAGGATAATTGTGCACGCGCCCATGCGCACCGACCTGTCGCAATTCTATATACACATTTTCGAAATAAACATGAGAACTAAATACGTGTATTCTATTTAACCTTAAAAAACAGAGATCCTTGATTAGTGAAGAATTATCCAATCCGGAAAACCTAGAAGAATTGGGTGACTTAAATAATGATCAATATTTCAAAAAACTGGAACTGCTTAAAGAGTTTCAGAATCTGCTTGACATAGAAGAGGAGTACTGGCATTCTAGATCTCATCAACAATGGCTTTTGAAGGAGGATTGTAACACAAGTTATTTCCACAGAATTGCTAATGGTAGGCAAAGAAAAAATATGATAATTTCTCTGGAAAAAGATGGCAAAATAATTGAGGGGAATGACAACCTTCTCAGGCATGCTACTGAGTACTATTCTGACTTATTTGGTCCTAGTAAAGACCATAATATCCATATTGATCCTTCTATCTAGGAAGATTGTCCTAAAGTCTCTGATATGGATAATGATGACCTTTGTAAACCATTTACAGAAATTGAAATAAAAAATGCTCTATTCCAAATGGAGACCAATAAGGCAGCTGGACCTGACAAGATTCCAATTGAATTCTATCAAAAATGTTGGGATATCATCAAAACTGATATTATCCAACTGTTTGCCGACTTTCATAGTGGTAATGTGAACATAAGCAGAATTGACTATGGTGTGATCACTTTACTCCTAAAAATTAGTGATGCCTCAAGAATTCAACAGTTTAGACCTATTTGTCTACTGAATTGTTTATACAAGTTAATCACAAAATCTCTAACCTTGACACTTGAAAAGGTGGCATAAAGTTTAATCCATTCGAATCAAACCGCCTTCATGAAAGGTAGGAACATAACTAGTGTAATTTTGATATTGCATGAAATACTTCGTGAGACAAAAAAGAGAAAACAAATTGGTATTGTACTAAAATTATACTTCGAGAAGGCTTATGATAAAGTCAAATGGAATTTTTGTTTGAATGTTTGTCAGCCAGAGGTTTTTCTGATCAATGGTGCAGTTGGATAAAACAAGTGGTCACTTGGGGCATAGTGAGTGTTAAATTAAATAACCTCATTGGCCCTTACATTAAAAGCTTTAAAGGGGTGAGACAGGGGTGATCCCCTATCACCCATTTTGTTCAATTTTGTGGTTGATGGTCCGACTAGGTGATTGTAAAGGCTCAAAGGACTAATAGAATTTGTGGATTAGTTGATTGTATATTTGAAAAGGGTATTTTTGTTTTACAATATGGAGATGACACTATAATATGTCTTAAACATGATGTGGATGGAGCCAGGAATTTAAAACTACTTCTATACATGTATGAGCTAATGGCAGGTCTTAAGATAAAATTCTTAAAGAGTGAAATCATAACAATTAATGATGGTGGACACTTTGGGCGCATTTATGCTTTGAAATTTTCACTTGTCAAGTGGGTTTCCCAATCAAATATCTTGGTGTCCCCGTGAGTCCTAGTAGACTACATATAGCTAATTGGGTACCTTTGTTAGAAAAAAGTCAAAAAAAAGTTGGAAGGCTAGAGGAAATTCTATGTCTATAGCTGCAAGGAAAACCCTTATTGACTCCAAAATTTTCCAATACACCAATGTATCAATTGTCTATATACTGTCTCCCAAATCCATTGTGTCCGGCTTGGATAAAATTAGAAGAACTTTTTTTGGCAGGTGGTCGAACAAAAAGAAAGTATCATCTGATTAGATGGACCAAAATTTGTAAACATAAAAAGAAAGGAGGGCTTGGTATCAAAGACATTAAAAGATGAATGTTAGCCTTTTATGCAAATGGCTATGGAAATTGGATACAGAATGTGGTACTTGGCAGGAAATGATCAAATACAAGCAGGTTACACAACGGTAGGGAAACGGTGCACGCGCATCTGACACATCGACATGCCCTGCCACCTATACATTTTACATTTTACCCCTTACACTAGATTTCTTCCCTTGGCGTCCTTGTATGTGCCCCTTGGACTATAAATGGGGCAACTTAGCCATTGGAGGGGATCATGAACAACCGCATAATCTCACCACAAACACAACAGAGACCTGGGAGCTCACTTCCCTCTCTCGACCAAGCTAGTACCACCCCTCTACGAGCGTTTGAGCTTGGATAGTGACTCAGACTGGACTAGGGTGCCCGATTGCCCTGAACCAGTATACATCGCTTGTCATTGTCCCTTGAGATAGGCCACCGGAGCACACACTTGCCAGACGATTACTGTGACCGTGGTTTAGAACCACGACAGATTGGTTGTGCATTCTTGAAAAATCTTTGTTAGTGCCTGTATATGATGAACCTGACAAGATTTCTTGGAAATATGGTACTAAAGCTTCCTTTTTTGTCAAGACAGTGTACAATGCCATGACCAATCATGATGCCGGCACATATCACAAAAAGATTTGGAAGTGCAAACTCCCCGAGAAAATCAAAATATTTATGTGGTTTGTTACGAATAATGCAATTCTTACGGGGATAATATGAAAAAGAGAAATTGGCCTGGTAATCCAAGATGTTGTTTTTGTAACTCAGATGAAACAGTTGATCACTTGTTATTTCAATGTAATACATCTAAGGTTGTATGGGCCACTTTTGCAACCTATTTTGGTGCTAATGATATACCAAAAAACACTAATCAAGCATGGAAGTGGTGTGACAAATGGTTGACTCATGCAAAAAAGTTTTATACTTTGGGAATAGTCGCAATATGTTGGGCCATATGGAAGGCTAGAAACAAAATGTGCTTTGAAAAAAAAAAAACCAGCAACACCACTATCCATTGTATGTCATGCATGTGCCCGCATGTGTTACTGGGTGGCGTTATATGCATGTTTGGACAAAGCGATGATTGAAGATGCTATCAACAAGACAATGGAATTTGCCATCAAACTACCGTCAAACAAGCAGAAGCAGGGGAAACCAAAGCTGTAGGGAAACCAGCCCGATGATCAAGACCTGAGTTGATGCTCGTGCTCGGTGGATCTTCTTGCAAGGAACTGCGCAAAGTCTTGAAGCTAGTTCTGATAGTGTTTTTGACATGTCTTTAGTCCATTCTTTTGCTACTTCGTGTTTCAGCTTGTCTGATGCTGAGCAATGGTTACTCTTTAAGTCTAGTTAAACTGCTCTCGCGCCGCCGCCCCAACCCCTAGGGCCGCCGCCGCCGGCTCCCGCTTTCCACCACCGCTGGTCCCCCTCCCTTCTCCTCCGGCATCACGCCGGGGGTTGAAGGGAGTGGGGATCCATCGTTTTTAATAAGTTTTTTTCCTAGTAGATCGAGTCTTCAAGGTTCAAGGTTTCTCCGGAGATCCAATCAAAGAGATTGGCCACGGCGAAAGGCGTCGTCAAGATCGTCAATGGAGCAATGGAGCATGTCGTTCCTCAGCGGTGATGGCAAAACGAAGACATCACCATTGATGGAGAATAAGGTACTCCGGCCCTTCCTTTGTCTCGCTGTGGTTCTATGCAGCCATGGTGATGGGCTAGTGAGATTTAGTTTTCCAACGATATCTATCTGGATGTCGGTTGGACTTGTGTTCTCTCATGACGAATCGGTGAAGGCAACGACGATGAGTTCGACGACGTGTCGGGCGGCGCCATTTCATTATGTTTGCATGTGGAGTTTTAACAGTTTATTCCTCTTTTGCAAAAGTGATGGGTATGAGGATGACGGCGGTGGATGGTGAGATGGCCCTGTTTGTTCAGATCGGAGCTTGCGTCCGTGGCATATCCGTTTGGGATGGTGATCCTAGATGGTGGAATTTATGGCTTTTTCAAGGTTTCTTGTCTCCCATCAATGGAGATGGAGTAGTTTGGTTTACTTTTTGTAATAAGAGGATGTAACTTGCTTTAGTATCAATGGAATTTTTCCTTATCGCAAAAAAAAAAAAAAAAAAAAGTTAGTTAAACTGTATCGGTTCGAGTTTGTAGCGCCTTCACCCGAGAGGGGTAGGCCTTCTAGTTGGTTGTTTTCTGAACCACCTATCTCAGTAATCCCTTAAAACTTCAAATGTTGTATTTCCGTTATCTAGTAATGGAAATAGGGGTCTCCCTCGGTTCAAAAAAAAATTAGTTAGGGTATGACACGTGCATAAAGCTTGCAATGATAGCATATATTACATAAATATATTCTATCATAAGCTACTAAAATATTTTTTTCCTAATCATATACATCGGAAACCTAGTAGTACGCCTTTTTAATTTCATGGCTGTAGAGGTTTTTAATTTAGAAACATAAATATGCACCATATTTATAAACAATTATAAATTGTTTTCTATAATAACATATATTAGTATTTACATGTAGATTTGAGATCTTTTTTTTTTTTTTTTACAGCAGTCATACATACAAATATATTTCATAGTAACATATATGGGTAGCTTTAATGTAAAGTTTGGAGGTTATATTGCATTATATTTTATAATCACAAACATGGGTAACTTATAATAGCATTGGCATTTTAAATTATCTTTGATAGGAGCAGATGTTAATTGAGATACAAGTTAGAAGGTTAATTTAAATTATCTTTTCTGTCACAACCGCCTTGCGGGGGCGGCGCCGAGGGCGGCGGCGGCGTGGATGGCGTCGGAGGCGCTTAGGGGAGGCTGTATGCACGGGCACGCGCACCGGTGAGAGGGGGCGGCAGCCGGAGCAGAGGAGGCAGGGGAAAATATTCTTTATTGCTTGTCCGAGATTACATCCTACTTGTTTATATAGCCCTCCTATGAGACTTGTATCTCAAGCTAGCCATCTTTAAAGATTTCCTTATAGATTAGAATACCTTTTACAAGCAAGTCCTTATTCTTTTCTAATAGGAGATTTCCTTATAGAGTGGAATATCCCTTTCATACCAAAAAGTCCTAATCTTATCCTAACCAAACTTTTACTTTAATTACTGATGAAGAAATCGTGGAGGGACGGCTTCGGAGGGAGGGGGCCCCCTCGGCCGGTCGTGGCCCTCTTGGGCCGAGCCCTCTAGGCCCCATCGTTTGGGGTGTGACATCGCCCCCCTCCCGACCGACGCGTCCTCGTCTTTGGATGAAAGCCCACTCTATGACACCTGAAGCAAGATCTGGAGTACCTGGCATGAAGAGCTCAACACGTAGAACCAACCTCCCGTGCACTGGGTTGGCGAGGACCAACCTCCATGAAGTAGTGGAGGTTGCCTATGTAGCCGTGGTAGATGTACTGGTGCATCGCACGTTCTTGCGGAGTTGCGGTTTCTCGGCGGGCGGCAAGAAGCAGCTCCCTTGGGATCCCAGCTTCAAGGTGCTGATGAAGCAAGTCGTGAGGGTGACTCTCCAGGAACAAGAAGTGGTTGTGGGGCGGTGGCGTGATGATGACGGGCATGAGGCGCCAGATTGTGACGCACGACGTGTTGGAAGAGAAGCAGTGAGGTTGGTCATCGTACCGTACATGAAGGAGCTGGTGTCGAACATGTAGGGTGAGAGCTAGTGTGTCTCCCTATCGGTGTCGTAGTTGAAGTAGACATTGTCGACGCTGAAGAACTAGTGATCCATGTTGTCGAGGAAGACGACGCGTGCGGCGCCCACATGGTGGCGCTGTGGCCACACTCTGCCGAGCAGGATGGCTGTTGGGGCAGTGGTTGTCGGGGGTGTTGTGTAGGCATCGAGGGCAAGGCAGTTCGTCTGACGAACCCCACCTTGGAGCAGGGCATCCAGCAGGTCTGGCAGTAGCGGTGAGGAGGCTGGGAGGTAGAAGCGGTCATCGAAGAGGAGGAGGCCGTCCTCCAGCGTCCAAGCCAAAGCAGCGACGCTTGTGGTGATGTTGAGGGCTATCCGCTGCAGGAGCTGCTCCTCGATCAAGTGTCGCCTGACGCAGTTGTACGAAGACACATGAGGACGTGTCATAGAGGTCTCGGGCGCTGGCTTGTCTCGCGCCGCCGAGGCGTGGAGCGAAGCTACGGGCACCATGAAAGGGCGGACCGCATTGGCCCGGTCCCCGGGCGCCCTCGTGTCGACGGGTGGAGGTGGTGTCTCGCATGAACATCTTGGTTGTCCCCGACGGTAGTACTCCAGCTCATTGGATGTGAAGTCCCACTCACCGTCCCCGTGCTTGCCAACCACGACATGTCGAAGATGATGTCGATGTCGCGGCCGACGTGTAGGACGTAGGCGTCGATGTCGAAGATGTCGGCGTCGATGCGGATCGGGACGTCGTGAGGCCGCTACCTAGCATGTCGAGGTGGTGCCTGAGCCAGCGGTGACTGTCACCCACACTAGTTGCATGCGGAGTCGAGTCGTGGCCACCATGCGAGGGTGTCAAGGCGGGTGGTGATCTTGTCAAACTTCTTGGCAAGCAATTCTAGCAGCTTCTTCGAGTCGACATCCATGGTGGTGGGTAGATCTAAGTGGCCTCCGGATATCACCGTCACAGCCGCCGCCTTGCAGGGGGGGCGGGGGCGGCCGACGGAGTTATCGGGCGGCGCCGAGGGCGGCGGCGGGCGGCGTTGGACGGCGGCGACGGCACTAGGGCAGGCCGGGCGCGCGCCGCGTGGGGAGAGGAGGCATGGGACTTGTATCTCAAGTAATCTCTAAAGATTTCCTTATAGATTGGAATACCTTTTACAAGCAAGTTCTTTTTTCTTTTTTTTTCTAATAGGAGCTTATAGAGTGAAATATTCCCTTCACACCAAAAAGTCCTAATCTTATCCTAACCGGACTCTTACTTTAATTATCGAAGAAATCGCGGAGGGGCGGCGGAGGAGGGGGCTACGCGCCAGGGACAGGGGCGCCTCACGTCGTGGCCCCTTTTGGCCGGGCCCACTGACCCCCATCTTTTGGGGTGTGACACTTTCATAATAGCAAAGATGAGCATTTTAGATGCCATGCTATGTGGGTATTTTACATTATGTTTAATTGTGACAAAGGTTTGTAATTTAGATGCAAATGTAAGGGTTATTTGAATTATATACAAATTGAGAGGTTTATTCTAAATTATCTTCTATAATGGCAGAGGTGGATATATAATTTAGATGCAAAACTAGGGGGTTCATTTATGTATTCTTTATAATAACAGTGGCGGTTGTTTTTATTCTAAATTACAACAGATCAATGGTTATTATCACCAATGATGATATGTGTGTACCAAAATAAAGGACTGATGATATGTGTGTACCAAAATAAAGGACTGATTGTTTGAGTACCGTGGGCTCCTCGCCCACGGTCTTTTCCCTCAAAAAAAAAAAATAAAGGACTGATTTCTCTAATTATTGTGAAAAAAGTTAAGATTGTTTTCTAACACATTTGGTGGAATGGTGCTTCCGATGGATCGAGTCTCTAATTAGTAATAGTAAGATAAGATTTGTTCTGTGTGGGCCAAGAAAAACTTTAGTTGCATACTTCTACAAATTGCATCAGAAACATTTTAAAATTTTCAGCTTTCTTTGTTTGAAATAATAGACGTGCGGATTATTTCAAGCTCTATTTTGTTGAATCTTCTCTAATTTGTGGGTGAAAGCTGCTGCTCGCTGATCTTCTTGTGTTTCTGTTTGCGAAAATTGGACTTGTTTGTTCTTTGAGCTGAGAAAGTTTGACGGCCGGGAGAGGTCATGAGGACACGTTCTAGCCAGCAAATTAGTGCTAGTTGTTACGCAGATTTGTTGCCATGGAGGCTTGGAGAGTCAGGAACCAACACAAAGCTTTACCTGTCCAATAAATTTATTAATTATTAATGTGTTCTACGGATGGAGAAAAACTTGTTAGTCGTACCTCTACAAATTGCATCAGGAACCTTTTAAGATTTTTAGCTTGCATTGCAGGATGACTGATGAGCAATAATGTCTACTATCTAGTTGTTGCTACTGTACATACATAGTACCTACTTGAACCGAGAAACCAATGGAATGGAGTCAGAGACCATCTTACTGAGTAGTTTACTTGTCATGTTGATGGGCAAAAAGGCTCCACTAGAACAAGTTGGAGGACTGAAAGATTTGCAAGTAGAGACCCTCCTGATTCCTGTATTAATGAGTGATACTATTTGCATAATTGTATAACCTGCAGTCTTATATTATTATACTAGGGGATGACAATTAACAAACACACAGCCGTCGATCTTCATCAGGATTCGATCACAACATCCTGACAACTCCAAAGATTATCCTATTTCTGACTTCAATAATCCCCACTAGAGTCTTTGGTTTAGTTGTACCTCTACATTTTCTCCAGATATAGGATCCTGTATGATGTGCGCCATCATGTACAACAGATGGTGGTCCGGACCTGCTAGCTAGTTGCAGCTAGCTGTGTATATACTTCAAGTTGATGCAAGCATGACTCTGCAACATGATCCCTGTCCTTCTCCAATCAAAGTATAATATACAGTATTATAATAGCTTATCGTCTGAGCTGAAGCAAGTATCAGCTGTCAAGTAATAATTAGAAGATTAATTGGCATGTGAGTGTAGTTAGGGCAATTCATCGATCCAACTTGAGTAACTCGTCGATGCTGTGGCAAACTAGCACTGCACTACTGCCACCAGTATATATAAAATTGCTTTTGGCAATAGACATGATTGCAAGAGGCTAGGAAATTAAGGGGAAAATGAAATACACAAAAGTTCTTGCACGCCTTATTCGTTTAATTTTCCTGGCCTAAAACATGATCAGAAACGACAATAGAAACACGAAGTCCCAAGTTCCAGTTTTAAATGGTCAAGTTGGCCATGTTCGCCGGCCTATACTATTTGTCAATGGCTAATTACTGATTAGGCCATGTGATGTTGGGAGATGAGCAGTTTCACTAGTACAGAAAGCCGCTCAATCTAAGCAAAATTTGCAGATTAATTTTATATTCAGCATTGGAATCGCTGTTGGTGACAATTTTAACCAATCCTGCTCGGAACCGGTGCCCGCAAGTCTGCATTTTCAGGTTTTAAAAGTTAGCCAAACTAAGGGCTCGATTATGCTGTTCCTATATAGAAGCTAACTATCACGTGGCTATTTTTTTAATTTAGAAAAAAAAAAGAGCATTGCCCATTCAGAAAAGATACAGAAAAATCGATCACGGCGGGACAAATACAAACCCTAAGGGATTACAAGGGTTTTGAATAAAAGGAATAAATAACAGAGAGGCGCTTAAAAGAAATAACAAGGAGACAGGCATAGAGAGCAGGAACTCAAGTCGACCAGAATCTGTTGGCAACCTGAGATTCCGTATGATCGCTGGATCTGAATTATTTTTCTAGCATCTCGTTCCTTCTTTCTCCCACCAGATCGGAAGTATGCCACGTGGCTTCAACATATGAGAATGATGTTACGGCCGGAGTTTGCAGGTGTCAAAAAATGAAAAGTAGAGTATCTATATATAACTGAATCAAAAGTTTACTAGCTAGTTTGAAAGCATATAGCATATCATGACATGACGTGACGACAATTAAATCAAAGTAATTGCATGATTAGTTAAAGCTGTCCAAAATAGTTTGCTCCACCTGAGAAGGTGGCAGCGCTTGGATCACAGATTTGTTGGCTTTTGCATGTGCACACAGCCATGTACGTCTTTCTATATTTTTCTATTGTTGTGGTGTATAGCACTTGCACCTAGCTAGTCCAATATGCAATAACATGGTATTTAATAAACAATTAGAATTGTATGGCCCTGCTGATTGGCAGGACCAAGACAAACAGTGGACTCTTTTGTTTTTCCTTTATTATTTTTCTTCAGATTTTCTTCGGATTGGACTCAGGAGGCAGTTGGCATGGAAGGGTTTATCTCCTATATGTACTTTTGATTTGAATCCCCTTTCTTGGGATTTGCTTCGATCTGTAGTTTAAAGGTTATAGGTTCAGCATAAAAAACCATACGCCATTATCACATGGATCTCCTAATTAAACAATTCAGGCATGTGGGGACAGTGCAATATATTGGACGCAACTAATAAAGTTCAGATCGAAATTCCACTCCGCCTCCAACAACAGATGTACACACATCCTTACAAAGCTGTCACCATCGCAGAGTACCTATACTGATGTAGCTCATATATAATTTGGTTCAACGAGAAGCTACATGTTCATTAAAGAATTCTTACAAGAGTTCTCTTCTTACAACTATTCGATTTGTAACTATCACGCTTGATTTGCAGCTGAGGGAGATAGAGATAGCCTACTTCAAACAAACAGCTACGTTGGGATACTTCAAAACAAACGAGTGTCATTGTCACCCAAGACCCAACCTACTACTCAATGAATCTTATGACAGGGCTCTGTTGAGCTATATATGCCGAAGACTTGTTTATACAGACTCCTTTCAAAAAAAAACTTGTTTATACAGACTAGCTTGGTACAGGATATACATCACATATTTTCTTAGCAAAAAGAAGATAATACGAGATCTTCGCGTATCAGTGCCGTGATATCAACAAAAGTAGACAGAGGAATAAATCGCGTTGGAGAAAAAAAAAAAAAAGGAACGCGTGTGCAGATGCAGATCCAACCATGCAATCGTGCAAAAGAATTGCTAGCTCAAGCCGTTGCCTTTTCTGAGAAACGCAAGGAGCACGTGAACGCCTTCTTCAGGGGCCCGTAATTCACACCATCAGCCGGTCCTGTATATATAAAAGCATCCCCGATCGATCGAGAGAGAAGTCTCGAAGCAGTGGGAACACGGGGATCTTGAAGGCGGAAGTCAGCATTAACAGAAGGAAAATAAAACAAATCAGGTGTGTTCATCATCAATTCTTTTGATCTCCGAAAAGGACTTGTTTGAATACTTTTAGCTAGAAATCTCGCTGTTCCTTTCTTCTGATTCTTATTTATAGCTCTTGCGCTCTTAGCGATTTAATTGGAAGATACATCGAGGTGATGGATGAACTCAACAAATGGCATTCACATCCGGTAAGACTACCAAGAACTAGCACAAAACCCACCTGAAAACTTGAATTAATGCTTCGACTAATTCTTGGTTCTTGCCCCTTTCAGGACTACTCTGAGGAGGAGCTAGCATACATGTATAGGCAACAAGAAGAAGAAGAGCACGCCGGGATGCAACAGCAACACCATTTCGCCGAGCGACAGCCCGAGCAGCTGCAGTACTACACACCACCACCAATGGCGCCGCCTAGGTCCCCTAACCCCTTCCTTGAGTTCCTTCCACATCATCAACACCACAGCTCCAGTTTCCCCGGGTTAGGGGTCCCGGCGTCATTACCACCCCGGCCGCTGCCGTTCGGGACGGTCAAGAATAAGCCAGGGCAGCCGTCATCGTCGTCAAGCAATCGCATCCTCTCCTTCGGCGGGCAGCCTCCAAGCACGCTCAACTTCTCCTCAGCAGGAGATTGGACGGAAGCCTGCGTTGAAGCGGTCCAGCAGATGCCACCGGAGAGGCGGACGCGGACGCACTGGAACACGCAGGAGTATGTCATCGCGGAGCGCAAGCGGCGCGAGAAGATGCAGCAGCAGTTCATGGCGCTGGCCACCATCGTCCCCGACCTCACCAAGGTAATGCACATCTTGTCCAGTCGTTCTCTAATCCAAATTTGCTGTGGAAAGTGGATCTGTGTGAGTGCATTCTCCTGCTGTGCTTTCATGCTATACCAATAGATATAGATTACCAAAGAATAATTTGTTATAAATCGAAACTGAAGTATCACATATGAGATGGAGATGCGGCACCGCGATATATATATATGCGTCGAAATAATTTCTCTATGTACATATAGACCTAAAAATCACTGGAGTGGGTCGACGCTGGCCGGACTACAGCAGTCCAATTGAAACACCGGATCGGACGACGAATGGCTTCTGGTGGCAGTTTGTGGAGCCGTATAGGGGCGCGAGTGCCTGTGACCAAATCCAACGTCCATTGCTGCAGCCTGGATTTCCTGCACTTGGTCTTAGGGAGGTGCATGTGATGTGAATAGGGCGGCCGGCGGCAGACACGCCGCAGTCACTCATACGCGAGGACGGGGCCTGTGTCTGTGTGTGGCTTGGCGCCCGGCCTTTGGCGGCGCAGTGTGCAGCCGGGTTGGAGCTTGGAAGAGCCGGCCGGAAGCCGGTGAGGACACGGCGGTCCTGGATCCAATCCAGTGGCGATCTGCGAGACGAACAGGCGGGTGCACCGTCGCGGCGCTCGGCCCGATTGAGTTCATCGAGTCCAACGAGGCAGCTTAGCCTTTGTTTTCGAGGGATGTGAAGAAATTTTATATACACTCACAGTACGCCAGATCATCACGCAGTACCTAGCTAGGGCATGCTGAATTTTTTACTCTAAATATATAGGAATATATATATGTTGACGGGTTCGCACCAACACACTCGAGGGTCTTGGACGCCCACGAGGTTGCTTACAACCTGCACGACGGTTACAACCGCATTAGATACGTTTCCAATCACCAAACCTTTCCAAAAACCGAATAGAAACTAAATTGGTTCGGAAGAGGAAAATCCCGTCACGCACGCGCACGCTCGTATTGCTTCGGACGCTCACCACATGAGCGCCGGACGCAGTCCATAAGACCCTGCAAATCAAGGGGCCGCCGGACGCCGGCATCGGACACAGGGCTGGCGTCCGACGCGCATCGGACGCTTTCCAGAAAGACCTTGTCTCGGGGGTACCGTCAGACGCTTCGGAGGCTTGGCGCCGGACGCGCTTCAGCCAGGTCCCGATGTCCGACGCGTATTATTCCCGTCCTGCCGCTTTCCTCGCTGAATCTTTTGATCATTTGGCCTCGCCGTTGCACTTCAATCGTGTCCACGACCTCCTTATCACGTCTATAAATTTACCAAAATCATGTCTGGAAATTTTTGGATGTCAACAATATATGTTTACAAAGTACCATTGAATGCGCCGCACTTGAAAAGAATTTTCTCGTACAAGTCTAGTAGTAATAACAAGATAACATGTATATGGTTTGTGTGTTAAATCTACACCGCAGTTTGTATTATTAGTGTAGTATCAAGGACATATATATATATATATATATAGGGCCTGCTATTCGAAAATGTCAGTTTTCAGAAACCATATGATATAGAGGTTATAAAATTACAACCATGAATTAATTCCCGTAATAAAAAAACAGAACTATGCATTAAATCTCATGGTATAGAAAAACATATCTTAATTAGTAGGTGTTATTAAATTTTACTATGAATAAAAAACCATATGTAGTTCTCAATTCTCGTTTTTATTCAATTATGCAGAATCATTTTGATGGAGATTTGTTGTTTTTCTTTAATTACGGAATAGAGTATCTCAGCCTTCACATTCACTGAATGTTTAGAGTTTAACACTTACAAACAGGGGCTAAGCCCAGAACTCCGCTAAGCGGGACCTGACATAAGTCTAAGACCTGAAGACCATACTAAACCACATAAGTGTTCAGGAACAACTTCCTAGCCACACCACTAGTCCATACCAACTAGACCAATGACCTCAGACCGCATATCACTAAACACCAGTTCAAAAGAACATCATAAGGAAGCTTTATGATCCCAACGCCTTCTGATTCCTCCAGCTTCGGAACTAAAGAACTGCAGCACCATTGTCTCAAGTTGTTTACAGCCATCTTTCAAACACCTTCCCTCTTCCTCTTTAGAGAGCAGGGACCAATGTCGGATCCAAAACGTGCCCCGAAAAATAAATAACTCCAAATAGGAGTTAGAAACCTTTGTTTGAACACGACATCATTTCTATTCAACCACATGGCCCAACACATAGCCGCCAAACCCACAATTATTTGACATCTTATTCTTGGAGGAAATTCCTTAACCAAGATCCAAACATATGAGAAGTGCTTTTTGGTTGATGAATATTAAAAGTGATGTAAATCATGTTCCAAACAAATCTAACCACCCGACAATCAAAGAAGAGATGTTGAATGTTCTCTTCTAGGCCACGTAAAGCAAATTTAGAATCGCCTTTCCACTTTCTTTTCACTAGATTATCTTTTTGTTAGGATTACCCCTTTTTTTAGATACCAAAGCAAAATTTTAATTTTCAAAGGTATCTTTGTCTTCCGAATAAATGTTTTCCATCGGTTTTATTCCCCTTCATCAGCTCTCTCTACAAATGCACCATTTTTCTTTAATTGCCAAATGAAACATCATTGTCTCTTTTAGGTTCACCATCAACACTAAGGATACCAGCCTAAGCCACTTTCGTCCTAATCTCTCACCAACTATCCCCCGTCTAAATGAGATATTCAAGGGAGTTGAATTAAGTACACTAGCCACTGAGACCCCTTTCTTCCTCACTATCCTGTATAGGTCCGGGAACCTCCGCATTAGCGGTTCTTGATCGACCCACACATCTTCCCAAAATCTTGCATGTTGGCCATTTTAAACCTTAAACTGTTGTAATAGAACCTCCTAAATTATAGGGCCCACATGCACTTATCATTGTCATTAAGACCTCTCGATCATTATGCACGAGTTCCCAATAATCTAGAAAGTGCTATTAATCTTCCGAACAGGATCTCATTAACAAGTCACTCAAAAGATTACAACACTTTATTCAAAATACATCGAGTAAACGGCGGAAGGATTACATAACCATAAGTTTACAAACCATTTGTTCAAATACGCAAACTTAAATATCATTATTACAAGCCTGAGATTATTGGAGTAACATTATACATATAATACACTCGACAACCCCCGCCCGAGGGTTCAACTCTACTCGTCATCTTCCTCCCCGGTACATCGTCATGCGGCGAGGGACCAAAACAAGCCTCGCTCATGACCTCGCTCCCCGCAACAAGGGTCAAAGAACCCCGAGTACGGGAGTACTCAACAAGACTTACCCGACAAAGAAAAGAGGAGAAGACTCGGGAATGCTTTGGTCTTAGGAGTCAAGGTAAGGCTTTAGCAAGAATCAAGAATTCTTTTTCGTAAAAAAGCTTACTATAAGTGAATCCTTACTTTCAATATTTTTATTTCAGATTAGTAGCTCATTTACTCTAGGTTATCCTATTCTAGAACAAACATATTTTTCTTTATTCCAACTCTCTTTCCTCAAAAACATATTCCATCATTTACTACGATGAAGGTCGGGGAATCGGGTCTCCTTCTCCTAGAAGGAACGGCGATTCATGAACCGATTATACCCAAATAGGGGATCCCTAACCACACGACATATGTAGCACTTAAGCTTGCATATATCAACCCTCACTCAGTTCGTCCAAAACGGACTGGGTCCATCGCCACCCGAGAGCACAGTACTCCACCTCCCTACCCCGTCCCTAATGACAGGTTTGACCAAAGAGGGTGGGTACATGCTACTCCCGCCATCTCTCCACTCCCGGTCTTGCGGTTGTCCGTTCCCGATTTGGCAAACCCCCCAGATCGCTTACCGGGGCATGTGGTCGATTAGTTTCGTCGACCGGGTGACCGCGGTCGACGTGCCATTGACCCAAACGGCCTCAAAAGCGCAACTTATGTTCAAAAGTCCCGATTTCACTCAAAGGCCAAACAACGGACGGTCCTTAAACAACCAACACGGACAAGCACGGCTAGGAATCCCGCCGGCTTTCAACATACGTCCCGCCCGATCTCAAATTCATCACTACAACTCTTTCTTTTCCGAAAACGGTACCATCTCCTCAAATAAAATATTTTGATGAAAAAGCTTAACTAATTAAGCAGGGCTAAGCATCACTAAGCATTTTCGAAATGAAACAGGTTATCAAGGATGGTATTGAAATAAACAAGGATGGGAGTGCAGCAATTAGGTTATCACACAACTCCTAATTACTTAATGCAACATAGCATAGACATAAGTGATATAAAACTTTTAAAACATCAAGGAAGGGTTTAATGTAACCGGGGCTTGCCTTCGTTGACGGAATAAACTATTTCTTCAGAAAACCCAGAGAAATCCGAACCCACTTCCACTGGATAAAGAACCTCCTCAGGGACTAGCTCAGACTTAACACTCTCGATCTCGTTCACTACACGAAATAATGTATGCCTCAACATGATGCCATATATTTAAATATGATGCTTGCAGGTGCATGAAATGATAAACATAGGAACATAACTTTACTTCACGATAAAGTTGCAACCCAACAAAACCAACTTGTTGAACTACTCTATAAGATATCATCACCATTGCCTAAGGAGTTCTCAAGGACCATTTGATTGTGGTATGATCCAAGTTTCACAAAACAACCCAAAAGTCACACAAAAACCTAAATTATTTGACACTAAACCATTTATAAACCACATGAAATAATAGAGCATAAAATAGAAAATAATTTAAACATTTCAAAATGACTCCAAACTTTTTATACAAATAGGACACATCATAAAAACAGTACCAAATAATTTTTCATGATTTTTGAATAAATATTTTATTTTCTAAAAATCATAGAAGATGCATTTTTCAATTAAAGATTGTATTTTTTAATCATGCAAGAACTACTCAAAATCAAAGTTTCAAATTTTTCATGGATAGATATACTCATAAGAAGGTTCTACAAAAATTTTCAGAATTTTTGAGCAAGTATTTGAATTTATACAAAATTCACAAGAATCAAAGACTATTCATTCATAAAGAAAAAGATAAAACAAAACTTAAAAAGAAAACGGCCATTGGGCGCCGATTCTGGCCCTGCTTGGCTGCGGCCTGCGGCCTCACAAGACGCGCTCACGCGCCCAACTTGGCGGGCAGGCCGGCCCAAAGCGGCCCTCATACCGATCGGGCGGCGGCCGGCATACGCCGACGGCGAAATCTCGCCGGGCGGCGAGGTCTCCGGCGACGCTGCTTACCTCAAACGACTCTCCACTCCTCCCCGCACACGATGGCACCCAAAACCCTAACCCTAAGGCACCGAGGCACCCTTGCCGGAGGCCATGGCGGCATCGGCAGGGCGCTGTCACGCGACGGAGAAGCTCCCCGGAGCTCTCCCCAAATGACGACGAGCACGGCATCACCTCTAGCATCTCCAGACGGCCCTATTCCCCCACTTAATCAACCTAAACCCGGTCTCTAATGGAATGGCCTTCGCTGGCGGGACGGCAACGCCGAAGCTCGTTTGGCGGCATGCGCTGTTCCGCGATCCTATCGCATCGAGATCAAACCAAAAAGCATGGACGTGACCGAGCTCACCGCGGGCTCGAATGGCAAGGTGGTTTGGTCGGGGACAGAGCGAAGGTGGTTCGACGGGCGGTGACAAATGGCTACGCGGCGCCTCCCGATGGCAAGGTCGGCGTTCCGGCGCGTCAAGACTTCGGCCGCCAAAACTAGCGAGCGCATGAGCAACAGGATGATGAGGCGACGCTTAGGGCGAAAGATGGTTTGTTACGAAGCTCACCGGAACGCGCCGGGCGACGGTGAGGTGACTTGCGCGCGCACCGCCGCCGTGGAGAAGACGGCGTCACGCTGGACGCTTCCGGCGAAAACGGGAGGCGCGAGTGGGTTCAGGAGGTGCGCAAGGGAGCGGCGGAGATGGTGACGCGACCAATTTGAGGAATGGCAGCGCGATGGCGGTGGTGCGACGCGAGCAAGGTGACCGACGGCGGCCGGAGGAAGAAGAAAGGAGAAGGACTGACGTCGCGGGCTTTGGCTTAAAGGAAGAAAGAACAGACGGGATGCGGCCAGCAGCAGCTTCGCGAAGCCGCCTGTGTGGTCGATGACGCCGGAGTCGACCGAAGTCGCGAGACGGCCACGGGCGACGCCGGCGACCGGCCGGGTATGGAGAGGAAACAGGAATCCCCTGCTCACCGTAGCACTTTAACCCTAACTTACTGAATTTGATCAAATTCTCCCAAAATTTGAACTGAAATTGAAAAACTCCAAAAAGTAACTTAGCCTAATTTTTCAAGATCTACAATTTTCACAATTGGAAGATTTTCAAATTCGGCCTCTAAATATGACTTTTGAAATGGGGTCAAAAAGGGATAAATTTGAATTCAAAATTACTTTAAAATTTATTCAAAAAACTTCAAAAACTTTGTACATATCTTTTGTACATCAAAACAAGATCTACATCTTGGCTATTGGAAATTTTGGCAAATTTTGCTTAGATTTTGAATTATGGAAAAGGGGGTAAAAGAGGGAGTATGAATTAGGGTTTTCGAAGCTCAATTCAAACTTGAATTTGATTCAAATTTCAGAATCCCAACCTATACTATCAAACCATCATACAACAACACACTTAGGATCAAAAACATAAATTAAAAAAAATTAATCACTCTAAAATTCTTAAGCACAAACAATTCTATAAAAATATAAACTTATTTTAATTTGATGCATTTCAAATTTTTCTAATCATGCATGCTTTGTGATGATCATGATGACATGGCAAAATTTTAGTTGATTAACACCAGGGGTGTTACAACTGTCCATATTGAAGCATAGTTTCCTTTATCTCCATCAACCCCGACAAAAAATGTGAATCTCCGGGCCTTTTTTCAATCTGAGATAAACACTTGTCTTTAACATATTTCTTCCTAACTATGTCTTGCCATAAACCGTCCTCAATAAAAGTTTGAGCAGCCACTTACTAAGCAAGCACTTGTTATGAGTTTATAGATACAAAATTCCCAGCCCCCCCCTCTCTTCGCCTACACCTTATCCGACATAAAATGCTCCATCTAGCCAATCTGTACTTCTTTTTGTGCTCATCACACCGCCAGAGAACCTGGATCTGTAGTAATCCAATCTTTTTCGTAACCCTTTAGGGATGACAAAAGAAGACATCAAAAACACAGGTAGGCAAGACAAAACCGAGTTTATCAACACTAATCGGCCACCTGAACACAAAAACTTCCCTTTCCAAAGAACTCAATTTCTTTTGGAATCGTTCCTCTACCACCCTCCAATGTTTGTTTACGAGCTTCCTCAGAATGCATCGAATTCCTAAGTATTTGAAGGGAAAACCTCCCTCCACACAACCAAAAATCTCCATATATTCCTTGCCTCTATCCTTAGCCTCACCAAACAAAAACAACTCGCTTTTGTGAAACATAATTTTTAAGCCTGAGAGCTTTTCGAAAGCCTAGCACAAGTTTCAAGTTTCTAGCCTCCCCTAGATCATCCTACATAAATAGAATTGTGTCATCTGCATATTGCGAGTAGAGAGCCCATACTCAACAAGGTGAGGAACCAAGCCCCTAAACTGACCACAATCCTTTGCTCTAGAGACTAGAATTGCTAGCATATCAGCAACCAAATTGAAAAGGACTGGCGATAGAGGATCCCCCTGTCTAAGACCTTTCCTGGTCTGGAAATTGAGGCCCACTTCCTCGTTAACTCTGACCCCCACACTTCCTTGACTCATCACTTTTTCGATCCACTTACATCAAACCGGTGAAAAACCCTTCATCCTCAAGGTCTGTTGTACAAAAGGCCAGTTAACTTTGTCGTAAGGCTTTTCGAAGTCTAATTTTAGTATCACCCCATTTTTCTTTTTCTTGTGTAGCTCATGAGTTGTTTCATGTAAAACGCGACGACCCCATCCGTAATGTTTCTACCCAAAGATAAAGGCCGTTTGTGATTTTCTAACCACCCATCCACCCACCCACATATTTAATGCTTAGCCAAGACTTTAGTAAAGATCTTGAAGCTTACATTAAGCATAAATATAGGCCTATATTGCTGAATTTGCTTTACCTCTTTTTATTTTGGAATCAGTGAGATTGTCCCAAAATTCAGATCAAACAACAACAGATTACCATTATGGAACTCTCGAAACATGGCCATTAGGTCATCTTCAATGAGAGACCAAAACATTTGGTAAAATTCTACCGGAAAACCATCATGTTCAGGTGCCTTATTATGCTTAATTTGGAAGATGGCTTCTCTAACTCATATGTTGTTGATGGCCTGCATCCAATAATATGCTCAACGATGAGAAAATCAAGATTCAGTGGTTTTGACAGCCGGTTCTGAAGTTGCGCCCTAGATCCTTGTTCCAATTAAGGAAAAGCTTCACCCGCAAATAAAAATTAAAGAAAAGTTTAACTTCAAAGCAAACAACACATAAATCGATCGTATGTCATTATTTTTGTTTTACTCAGTATGTAGCAATTTTATGAATTAGCACTGGAATGTAGGGCTTCTGTGGACACGAATAGGTTATGTTAGTCTATTCTTGCACATATGTTCATGGTAAAGGAAAACTGACAACTGAGCTTGTGGCTTGAACAAAAAAAAAGTGCACACCAATGTTTTAGAAGGGCAGTGCACACCAATGTGAAATATGTGTTTTTGGTGTGAAATTCGATAATACCTACACCAAATTAATAAAGTGCAGGTTCAGAATGAGACTACCATAAAGAGCCTAAACTAAGCAGACGTATATGTGTGGAAGTCTGTAACTAAATGTAATAACTTTGCCTAGGAAGTATACTGACCTCTTTAATTAGAGATTACTTAATTAAAACATTCTACGACCATTTCAAACATTCTATGTTCCTTCAGTCAGGCAGTGCCGATGCCTTGAGAGGGTCTGGCCCAGGTTCAAGTTAATCAAAGATCTTCATTAATTAAGTACTAACTTTGAAATGTTCTGAATTGACCAACAATTATCAGAAGGGCAGTTGTATATGTAGTTTGTTTGTTTTTCAGGGTATGTACTATGCAGTCTAGTAATTTGTTGATGATGCGGATAATAATAAAAAAGATCTTCATTAAGTACTAACTATCAAAGGATTTGAGAAGAGAGAGCTGGCTGCTCCTTTTGTTTAAGATCTATCAGAGCGGAGCATTCTACTACATGCACTACCAGACTACTTAAGTATGTTTGCTTTTGAATAGATCCTTTTCTAAGATCCGGCCGGGGAGTACTATATCAGAACTACTCGGTAACACCTCATCTTTGAACACAGCACGTGCCGAAATAGTGGCCCTATATATGTGTTCATATCATTCATCATTCAATGAAGTAGTTTGAATATTACATGTGTGTTTTTCTAGTAGGTTTTTCACCTTCCTTGCTTCATGTAGGTTCCAGTTGATGTAAGTATGAGCAAACTATATTTATCTGTCTGAAAAGTATTAACTGATGAGAAGTATTAAACAACCTGAACTTTTCAGACAGATAAGATCTCTACTAGGGAGCACCATTGAGTACGTCAAGCAGCTTGAAGAGAAGGTGAAGACCCTGGAGGGGCGAAGGGAAAGGAGAACGTCCGAACCCACCGTCTTCGAGAGCAAGTGCCGCATATCAACTGATAGTGACACCTCGTGCTCCAGCTGGAGGAGCGCCTTTGCTGCGGGTGGGTTCAGCCCGACGGTTGAGGCGAGCATACATGGCGACACTGTCTTGCTGAAAATATGCTGCAAGGAGGGAAGAGGAGTGCTAGTGATGATCATCTCTGAGCTTGAGAATCAGGGGCTTTCCATCGTAAACACCAGTGTTTTACCGTTCACAGACTCGTGCCTCAACATCACCATCACCGCAAAGGCAAGGCGCTCTTGTCTCTCTCATGTTTAATCACCGTGAGGTGTTTTGGTTTTCTTTGGCAAAACAATCACTCTGACGTGTTGTTTAATTAGCTAGGAGTAGTTAGTGTAAGGTTAATTAAGTTGTTGAATGGTAAACACTTCAAGTATCTGAAGACGGTTGCTCGTAGTTTTTATGATATTCAGAAGTTTGACCACCAGTTTTGATTTTATGCAGATTGGAGCTGGATTTTCGTCAACAGTTGAGCTCATAACGAACCTGACCGCGGCACTCAGAGGTTTTAGTGCTTGAGATTATACGGATAGGAGGAAAATTGGAGTAGCGAGAGTGGAATGTAAATCACACGTCGTCGTTGTCTGGGGCAAGGAAAATTACATCTTCTGTTTGTTGCTCTGAAAGTTATGGTTTTACTATTTTTTCCCTTCTTTATAGGGTTTGATTAAGGGTTAGTGGTAGAGGTGTGGGGATTATACACTGAAGCACGTTTGAAATGAAACACTTGTATAAATCCTCTCTCTCTTTTAGTTTCACTACCAGATTCCTTGGCTTTGCCTAGCCTTTGCCGAGGGCTTACCACTGCAACCGAGTGTAAATTGCTTGCTTAAGACTCTAAACGATTTCAAATTAAAAATTTGTCAATTACAAAGTTTCATAACTTTTGTAGATCTACAATTTTTATTTAGGAAGTTGTTTCATCCGAGATCATTCAAAAAATCAAAATTTAAATTTAAGAGATTGAAACGTAGTTTTTTGCGTCACAAGGTGGTTTCAAATCAAAAGGTTGTTAACTACAAATTTTCTTAACTTTTGGAGATCTATAATTTTTATTTAGAAAGTTTTGCATATGAGGTCGTTTAAAAATTTTGAATTTTAAAATTTTTCAAATTCAAAGGTAGCATTGCATAACAAGATGGTTTCAAATAAAAAAATTCTACTGCAAAGGTTCATAACTTTTTTTGATATCTACAAAGTTTATTTTGTTCATTTATTTATTTGACAAAGTGTTAGTAACATTGTTAGTAAATCTTATTAGTCTCTCTTCTAGTTCCACAAAACTATGAGAGGAATATGAGAGATGTACGTTTTTGTGACCAACGCAACTAACACTTTATCAAATGAATAAATGATCAAAATAAACTTTATAGATATGGAGAAGTTATGAAAACTTTGTAGTTAAAAAACTCTTTTTATTTTGTATGTGGTGAGTGAAATGCAAAACAGAAACAAGTAATCCATCAAAGGGCCTCTTGTATGTGGTGAGTCAGGCCCAACCACTCTTGAAGGTAAACTATGGGATCATACATCCGGTAGGCCCAGATTAACCAATTAGGCCCGGAATGAATACTGAGTCAATTATCTGGTTAGCGAGGGCCCAACGAGAGCGTGGCCGGGGAAAAAGGCCCACCAGGCCTTGCTGGTCGGCGACCCAACCACAGTCTTCTTCTTCTCTCTCTTTTCCCCGAAAGACAGGCACTGCATATCGACAACAGTAGACTAGTGGGACTCTTGGCGTATGAGCATTTCTTTGGTCGAAGCACAGCTCCATCATGCGCAACCAACGAGGTCCAATCTACCATCGATCCCAATTCCAGAACTTTAGAATTAATCGCAGCCATCAGACAACGAGATGTTCTTGGGACGACCTTGACCAAGGAATTAACTCCTGCATGCCTCAATCAAACCAAAGATATATTGCCAGGCTGCCCGATGGTGGATCGATCCGCGAGCTGGACCGAGAAAAATGACAAGAACACGAGGACGGAGACGCTGACCTGAATTAAATACGTGATGGTGCGTGCACAAACATAGATGCGACGAGCTTTGACCCGCGAACCACCGGCGGTGTTCTTCTCTCTGGATTAGCAACCTGAATTGTTAATGGATCCGATCCGCCGATGATCCCCTGGCATCGGTAATAACCTGGGGTTCTGGGGCTTGGCGACTGCGTACCAGCAGAAGCGTCCAAACGAAGCTCCCCGGGAGACAGGGAGGAAGACGCTCGAGACGACGGGGTTGTGGAGCAGTATTCAAGTGGAGTTGACATCGACACTGTAATCAATTCAACGCAAGGGAGGCGATCGATCACGGTCGAGGAGCAGGTCATTAATTGTGTAGTACACTGTAATTAATATGACATGATACTCTACAGATCGCAGGTCGCGTCGCAAAATTGACGAGAAGCGTAATATATATACACCGAGTGATTATCTGTGACCGTTGTGTTGTCAAGATGTGGTTCTACAGAAGTACTGTACTTTACATTACGTACAAAAAAATCAACAACCACTCGATTGCTCAATCAGCAAAACGGACACTACTGCAGCAGGCACACAGTACCGGCAGAGGTCCACAGCGGATACAGCCAGGCTCTTGCACTATGATATACGGGCGTATGTCGGCCCGGCCCCTACGCTACGACAATCGACAAGGCAGGAAATGAGGCAAGATGAGCTACACTACTTTAATCGCCAGGACCACGCATCGAACGTCTAGAATCTAGACGTGCACGAGGCAACTCACAGGTCACAACAAACAAAGTGCTGCTCTGCTGCTAATCCGCGGATTTTACTCTGTATGTATATGTATGTATGTATAATCTATGTACGGAAGTGGGCCGTGCGGGGTATCTGCGTTCAGAAATCCAGAATACTCTCACTCACACAGGGCAGCAGCAGTCCCGTGGCAGCTTGAATGCCGTTTCATATTACGCACACTCGCTGGAACGTTGGTGACGGCCGGAAACTAAAACAAACAGAAAGAAAAACGGGTGGGCCGCACCGCAAAGTGTTTATTAATCGCGGGCTAATGGGCTGGGCTTTATTTAATTTTTAATCCAGGAGCAGCAGACGGGCAAAGCGGCGTTGGGCCGCTCGATCGGGCCCGACCCAGCCCCACGCCGCCGCGGGGAACCGGGCGCCGGGCACCGTTTGCGACACTGCCAGTTTTGCCACGCATCATCATTTCCTTTTCTTTTTTTTAAAAACTTCGTCCTCGCCCTGGCCATATTAAATCGCCCGCCGAAACGGGTTTTGTTGGACTTCACATGATTAGCAGAGGGTCGCGGTCGCCGGTCGCGGGTTTTGTCTTTTTCTTTTATATTTATTTGGCTAAATCGCATCAAATCATAGCCGGCTCTCCGGAAAATCTAATTTTGTTAGCTCCGGCCCGGGGCCGAATATATAATATGGTATGCGTTAGTTTTTTTGTTGCGCTTTAGATCTATGCTTTTGTGTAATTAATTGAAATAATCAGGTTCTGCCCTATAATTATTTTGTTGGCTAAAAGCATACCATATTATATATTCACTGTGCATACGCATATGGAGTCTAACTGCGTTTTCGATTTTTCTAGAATTTTTCAAAGATGGCCAAATAAATAAATAAATAAGATAAAACCTTGGTAGCAAAAACTTTATACTAAAGCATATCATATTATATATTCATGTGTAGATCTGGCGGAATTTTTATGCCGAATTTACTTGATTTTTAAAAGATTCAACTTTTTTTTAAAAAAAAGAAAAAGGCGGTTTACGGACAAACCCGTTGTGCGCGGCACTTTACTGTACCTTTGTTTTGTTCCTTGATGTGTGCTGCTGATATGACGGCCATTCTTGGATATGTTTGTATTTACTCCATCCGCTGTCGTCGTCTCAAGATAGATAGATAAATTGGGCCGACGATCGGGCCCGACCCAGCCCCACGCCGCCGCGGGAACCGGGCGCCGGGCACCGTGCGACACTTGCATCATCATTTCCTTCTCCCTGGCCATTCATTCCTCAGTCCCTGGCCTCCTCGTTCGCCCGCCGAGACGGGTCGATCGGCGGCCGTGTTCCAGAGGCTCACGGTCGCGGCGTTCGGGACCGCATCATGTTCGCATCATGCCGGCTCCGGCCCGGGGCCGATCTGCGCGCGTCCTGCTGCGCGGGTGGTGGAAATGATTCAGGTTCAGGAGCCCGCCGGCTGGGCGCTGGCACTGCGTTTGCGATCCTAGAATCCTGGGCTCGTCGTGGGACCTCCACTCCTGTGGCGGAATTTGCCGAATGCTTGCTTGCTCGCGCGGTTTACGGACGCTTGCGCGGCACTTTAGCTTTGTTTTGTTCCTTGATGTGTGCTGATGATATGACGGGCATTCTTGGATATGTTTGTGACTCACGTCGTCGTCTCAAGATAGATAAATAATAAAGACGCCCTACCTGTCGCTACAAGATGCCGTCACGGTAATTTTCAGGTTTGTAGGTAATTCGGCATACCAATCACAGTCTAAAACTTTAACAAGTCTAATCTCCAACACCAAGGCTCACGCTCTCCACGCTTACCGCACTGTTCTCTGACTTCCGGGCCCCACTTCCCGAACTGGTACAGCAGAAAAAGTCCCGTTTCTTCTTGCTCCCGATACGGTAAAAGCAGGCCTGCCACTGCCACATGTTTTGGTTGGATCACAGGTCACAGGTACTAGGAGTACTACGTACTCCATGACTGCACGAGCTCATGCTCATCGTACATATGCCCCACATGTCACTGAGGCAGGCGAGCGAGCTTGCTGTGCGCCAAGTGCTCAAGTGCATGCACCATAATTACTCCACCCGACATTAGTCTGTACTTCCATCAGCATAATAATCATCAAAAACTTTAGACATTCAACACCAAAATGTAAAGCTCTGGATACCGGAATTCCCTCGTTAGTATCAGGAGGGCACCACATAAAAGCTCGTCAGTACTTCACTGTTTCTATCACATAAATAAACCCCTGAACTATCTCAAAATGCAAGATGGAGCTCAGCTTTAAGCCTCATCTGGAAAGGAGGTTTCTCGTTTCAGAACAGTCTCGGTTATTAGGGAACTTTATTATAAACTTTAGTAAAATGTTTTTTTTTCTCTCTCGTTTTCTAAAATAAAATTGCTCACAACACCCCTTGCAACAAAACACATCCTCCACAATATGCCTTGTTGCATCTGATGCTGCAGCAAATCCCGATCTTACTCTCACAACCTTCACCGCCTCACATTGACGGGAAATTAGAACCAGAGCTTGTGTTCTAATAATACAAAAATGAATGCAAGCTAAATACAAGTTGGAAGGACACATTGACAAGAGACGAAACAGCACTAATAACAAGATTCCAAAATAATTATTCAGTCATGAGAAATAAAATAGCGCAGAATACACTGGCACTAGTAATTCAGTCTCACCTTCTATGCTCACCTGTTTGCCATAGTATCAGGCTGCTTACCTAGACAATTCTAGCTCATCCTCTAGAATAAGCACTAGTAATTCACAAAGAGCAATGGACTCCTGTGGAGTGCAAAAGGAGATAATGTGATGACAGAGTACCATGCTATAGAGTAGAGACCCCTCGTTATAACTAAACGAATTAAAAAGCTGCACCTAAGTGAAACGATGACTCTTTAACCCCCATCAGCATTTAGCAAGATTTGAAAAGAATCTCAGATACTGAAACCTCAAATCACTAAAGTACCAACTAAAGTGAAAAATGATAACTGTACAATGAAAAAATTCACCTTAGTTTGAGCTAAAAGAGAACCTGGTATTGTTAATGCACTTTTGCATACCCATGGCCAGTTCACTGAAATGGGTATGTATAACCTAATTAACTTTTCAATACCACCATACCCACTTGAAGCACTTCCAATATCTCTGTCATGTAAGCACACATGTTGCTCCTCACTCATATCAAATATCATGAGCTGAAGAGAACAGAAAAGCAAATATTTGGTAATCTAACTGATTCTAGTGGGGATAATCCAACCATTCATATGTACGGTGAGAATATCAATTTAGAAAGCTAACAAACATAAATAAAACATTCAGTATTTTTGAATACAGGGTCCGTTCAAAGAAGCTGCTTTTAGCAATATGTCTGTTCACTGAACATTGTATCCATCCGATGCAGAGAGCATGCTAATAGCTGATGCTTTTTTCTTCCTACAAGGCACGGCTGATGTATTGATGACACACCGCAAAACCTTTGAGGCAAAATTAAGAGGCAAAATGCAAATCAAATCTAAAAAAGGCTGTCCGCTGTCATACAAAAACAACAACTAAAAGAAAACGAATGGAAAACAACACACTCCCTATAACCCACACGCTGTCCGCCTGCTTCAGACACCCACTCCACTCACCCCTACCATCCATGGCGATGGCGCCCTCCACGGCCGCCGCCTCCACCCTTCTCCTCCTCCTCATCGCCACCGCCGCTCACTGCACTGCAGCAGACTCATCCTCCTCCCCGGACGCGGCCGCCCTCCTCAACCTCTCCGCGGCGCTGGGGGACCCCTCGGGCTACCTCACCACGCACTGGACTCCGGACACCGCGTTCTGCTCGTGGCCGCGCGTGTCCTGCGACGCCACCGACACACGAGTCACCTCCCTCGACCTCTCCGGCCTCAACCTATCCGGCCCCATCCCCGCCGCCGCGCTCTCCTCCCTCCCGCACCTCCAGTCGCTCAACCTCTCCAACAACATCCTCAACTCCACCGCCTTCCCCGACGAGATCATCGCGTCGCTCAAGAGCCTTCGCGTCCTCGACCTCTACAACAACAACCTCACCGGTCCACTGCCGGCAGCGCTCCCCAACCTCACCGACCTCGTCCACGTCCACCTCGGCGGCAATTTCTTCTCCGGCAGCATCCCGAGGTCCTACGGCCAGTGGACCCGTATCCGCTACCTGGCCCTCTCCGGGAATGAGCTCACCGGCGAGATACCGGAGGAGCTCGGCAACCTGACGACATTGAGGGAGCTGTACCTCGGCTACTTCAACAACTTCTCCGGCGGGATACCGCCCGAGCTCGGGAGGCTGCAGGCGCTCGTCCGGCTCGACATGGCCAACTGCGGCATCTCCGGGGAGATCCCGCCGGAGGTGGCCAACTTGACGTCGCTCGACACTCTGTTTCTTCAGATCAACGCTCTGTCTGGGAGGCTCCCGACGGAGATAGGCGCAATGGGGGCGCTCAAATCGCTCGACCTGTCCAACAACTTGTTCGTCGGGGAGATCCCCGCGAGCTTCGCGTCGCTCAACAACTTGACCCTGCTGAACCTCTTCCGCAATCGCCTCGCCGGTGAGATTCCCGAGTTCATCGGCGACCTGCCGAACCTCGAGGTTCTGCAGCTGTGGGAGAACAACTTCACAGGCGGGATACCCGCGAACCTCGGCGTCGCGGCGACCAGGCTGAAGATCGTCGACGTGAGCACGAACAAGCTCACCGGCGTTCTGCCATCCAAGCTGTGCGCCGGCGAGCAGCTGGAGACGTTCATCGCTCTGGGCAATTCGCTATTCGGCGATATTCCAGACGGGCTCGCCGGGTGCCCGTCGCTGACGAGGATTCGGCTGGGAGAGAATTTTCTCAACGGGACGATACCAGCAAAGCTGTTCACGTTGCCGAACCTGACGCAGGTAGAGCTGCACGACAACTTGCTCTCCGGTGAGCTCCGGCTGGACGCAGGGAAGGTGTCTTCGTCGATCGGAGAGCTGAGTCTGTTCAACAACCGACTGAGCGGCCAGGTGCCTACCGGGATCGGTGGACTCTTGGGACTACAGAAGCTGCTGCTCGCCGGGAACAGGTTGTCCGGCGAGCTCCCGCCGGAGGTCGGGAAGCTACAGCAGCTCTCGAAGGCGGACCTTTCTGGGAACCTGCTCTCCGGAGCTGTGCCCCCGGCGATCGGCAGATGCCGTCTGCTCACCTTCCTCGATATATCGAGCAACAAGCTGTCCGGCCGCATCCCGCCGGAGCTCGCCAGCCTCCGCATCCTCAACTACCTCAACGTGTCCCACAACGCTCTCGAAGGGGAGATTCCGCCTGCCATCGCTGGAATGCAGAGCCTGACAGCCGTGGACTTCTCCTACAACAACCTCTCGGGCGAGGTCCCGTCCACCGGTCAGTTTGCCTACTTCAACGCCACTTCCTTCGCCGGCAACGCTGGGCTCTGCGGGGCGTTCCTCTCCCCGTGCCGCTCCCACGGCGTCGCGACATCGGGCTTCGGCTCCCTGTCTTCGACGTCCAAGCTCCTGCTGGTGCTCGGCCTCCTCGCGCTGTCCATCATCTTCGCGGCGGCGGCCGTGCTGAAGGCACGGTCGCTGAAGCGGTCCGCCGAGGCGCGCGCGTGGCGGCTCACGGCGTTCCAGCGTCTGGACTTCGCCGTGGACGACGTGCTGGACTGCCTCAAGGAGGAAAACGTGATCGGCAAGGGCGGGTCCGGGATCGTGTACAAAGGCGCGATGCCGGGCGGCGCCGTGGTGGCCGTGAAGCGGCTGCCGGCCATCGGGCGCGCGGGCGCGGCGCACGACGACTACGGCTTCTCGGCGGAGATACAGACGCTGGGGCGCATCAGGCACCGCCACATCGTGCGGCTGCTGGGTTTCGCGGCCAACCGGGAGACCAACCTGCTGGTGTACGAGTACATGCCGAACGGCAGCCTCGGCGAGGTGCTCCACGGCAAGAAGGGCGGCCACCTGCAGTGGGCGACGCGGTTCAAGATCGCCGTGGAGGCGGCCAAGGGCCTCTGCTACCTGCACCACGACTGCTCGCCGCCGATCCTGCACCGCGACGTCAAGTCCAACAACATCCTCCTCGACGCCGACTTCGAGGCCCACGTCGCGGACTTCGGGCTCGCCAAGTTCCTCCGCGGCAACGCCGGTGGTTCCGAGTGCATGTCCGCTATCGCTGGCTCCTACGGCTACATTGCTCCTGGTACATTCTCTTCACAAATCAACAACCCTAGGCCTTGTTTAGATTGCTAAAATTTCTAACCTTTTTCCCACTTTCTCTCTATCACATCACATTAAATACACCAAAAGACATATGTTTGGAGTATTAAATGTAGGTAAAAAAAATAACTAGTTACACAGTTTAGATATGCATTCACGGCATCGATTCTTTTTCGTTCCAATTACCTACATGATATTTACCACTAACAAACGAAACGTCTTCTACGATTATGCGATGTGACATGATTTTAGCCATCTAAACAAGGCTGCTCCACTGTTAGGATGATATTTTCCATGCCACTATCCTTTGAACAAACTGAAAACGTCCTTCCATTTGAAAGGTTTTTACAATATCCTGTTTCTGATAGATTTACATGATTTTCAGTGCCACATCTAAACAAGGCTGCAAATAAACTGTTAGCTCACTGTGCACAAATTTTACGAGCCATGCCACTATCCTTTGAATTCACTGCAAAAATCAAGTCACCATAAAAAAAATGGAGAATTCTCCCATTTGAAAGGTTTTTTTCCCCATCCTGTTTCTGATAGATTTAAGGGCTTTTCTCCTCAGTGCCACCTGCATTATATACTTACAATAGTACCATACGAAGATGCTTAGTAGGCTGGTTGGTTCTGTTTGTCATGTGGAAATTTTGAACAGAATATGGGTTCCCGTATGCACTTATTGGTTTTTACTGTGTCCCACGCACCAGACGCATCGTACATCCCCTGAAACATCAGATTGCTGTGTTTCGTCGCTTTGTCGTTTTAATGGATCATCATTGGGAATTGTTGGCTGTGATCTTATGTGGCCTTGCTTTCTATGTTGTCCCCCAGAGTATGCCTACACGCTCAAGGTGGACGAGAAGAGCGACGTCTACAGCTTCGGCGTCGTGTTGCTAGAGCTCATCACCGGTCGCAAGCCAGTCGGAGAGTTTGGAGACGGCGTGGACATCGTCCAGTGGGTGCGGATGGTGACCGGGTCGAGCAAGGAAGGCGTGATGAAGATCGCCGACCCCCGGCTCTCGACGGTGCCTCTGTATGAACTAACCCATGTCTTCTATGTTGCCATGCTATGCGTGGCGGAGCAGAGCGTCGAGCGCCCCACCATGCGAGAGGTCGTGCAGATACTGGCCGACGTGCCGGGCTCAACATCCACGTCCATAGACGCGCCCCTTGTCATTGAGCTGAAGGAGGAGGATGGGAGCCCCGGGAAGCAGCAGCAGGAAGGGCCACACGACTCGCCGCCACAGCAGGATCTTCTTAGTATCTAGAAGTGCAATTGCAAGAATTGGTCGTACTTATAGTAGTACCTAGTACTTTGTAGCATCCCTGTTCGTTTCAGTGAAGCGTTGGAACGTGGCGGTATCAGTGTGTGTGTGTGGAAGAGGTGGTTTATGCGTGTTGCCGTTAGCTAGATTGCAACTATTACGTATGGTGAGTTAGTTGGTTGGGGCTTGTAATCTTCTGTCCCTTGTACAAATCAAATCAAGCTGTTTCAGCTTCCGGTTGAGTGCTTAAATCCACGCACGGAGGCTCAAGTTGCAGAAATGGTTTGGAATTGCTTTTTTTTTTTTTTTTGAAGAATCGTTCCCTTTGAAAACCATTCCAGATATGGCTCTGGAATTGCTAGTGTTTTCGAAGAATCGTTCCTTTTGAAAACTGAACCGGCCTACCGAAAATGGCCCCGTCCATTGGTCCTGTACAAGCTGCGCTACTGCAGGGGTGACACCAACTCCACAGGTCAGGGCTCACAGGAATCGGCATTGCTGAGATGAGCTCCTCGCTGTCCCCTACAGGCTACAGGCCACAGGTTCAGCCCTGCCGGTGCTGGTTCTGTTCCGGGCTTCCGGCATGGCTACAGGCCGCAGGTGCACGTGAACGGTCAATTCCGCCGCTCCGCTGTGCCCTTTTTCTCATGTGGATATCCATGGCAGGTGGGTGTGGGTTCGCGCCATGCTTAGCTTCCAGTTTGAAAAAACATGTCACCACACTGTTCCTATACGATGTCTCCGCCACGTTTTCATCTTATCGGATCGGAGTGAGTGATCGTGCAGCTATGCTTGGGCACAGTGATACTGTAACCGCTGGAGTGTCGAGGCAACTCATGCAGGCCTGACGCCCTGCTGGACTGCCTGCGTGAGACCCTGACGGTGGGTGCGTGCTGCTCATGGGGTGTGTGTGTGAGTGAGAGTGACTGAACACGTAGTCGGAGCTGCAGCTGCAGCGAAAGGCAGGGCGAGGGGACTGCAGCTGCGACGACGTGGTGCGTTGCCACTGTTGCTATCCTGCACGTGGTGGTGGTGAGGCTGAGCGAAGGACGCGGCGAGATTCGTGCATGCGTGGAACCAGGGTCTGTGTTCAGCTGTGTTTAGTTCCCCAAATTCCCCCAAAATTTCAGGGCATCACATGGACTGCAGCTGCGACGACGTGAATATAGTTGCCAAAAATAACTGTTGCTATCCTGCACGTGGTGGTGGTGAGGATGAGGGAAGGACGCGGCGAGATAATATTTACATGCGTGGAACCAGGGTCAGGGTGTGTTCCTTCAGTCCTTCACCTGTTTGGGCTAAATGTGTGTATGGTCAGGTCAAGGTCATTTGTCAGCAGAGCCTGCCGCGGCGAAAGAATTCTTCTTACCCGCCGTGGAGATCTGAGCAGCTCTCACGTCTCCCAGCAGTCCGATCGCAAGTTCACAATCGTCCTTCGTGTTCCTTATAATGGCCTTGCTAAAAGAAAAAAAAAAATATTTTTTCTTCAGCAGCTTAGTACTGCAACATTCTAAGTAATGATCTCTCGTACGCCAACAAACGTATTATAGTGGGGCCCTTAGCAATCCCTTCCACCAATATTAATGTACTCCTTCGATTTGGACAGTTTTCCATTTAAGGTTGCCATTGAGTGGTTGAGCAACCGGATATATATGTATGGTCCACGTACGCGACCACAACAGCTCAACAAATTCGATGAGACCAACGCTTGAGACAACAATGCAACGACACTTCTGGTTGTACCAAATACTTCCTTGCTCAAGGCAATATCAGATCAACCTATCATTCTTTCATTTAATTAAAAAATATATATCAGATCAACCTTTAGTTACCAAGAGATCGAACTGCTCTGGAATTTGGAATTTGGATTGACCAAGCGAGTACAGACAGTAGTAGAACCATATTTTTGTTGAGCATTTGCACTCATCTTGATACTAGAATTTTGCAATGCCTCCTATGCTTGCTTTATTTAATTGCTTGAAAACTGATAGCCCTTCAGTGGCCAATCGGCGCTGTGAACAAGTTTTACTTTGTCTTTGATTGAGGTCAACAAAAAAAAGTGTCAAAAATAAACGAAAATACTGTCTAAGGGCCTACTTAGAAGCACTACTACAGGATTGATTTTGCGAGGTGTTCAGATTTTATTTTCCGTGGCGGGCATTTGAATAACCGCCACGGAAAATCGATGGCCTGGCACCCCCCGGCTAGGGCAAAAACCGCCACGGTATCGATTAACCGTGGCGGTTTTTTAACAATGCCCGCCACGGAAAATCCCTATTAACCGTGGCGGGCATTGTTAAAAATCGCCACGGTTAATCAACAAATAACCGCCACGGTAAATCGTGGCCCGATCCAAGAGACCCATTTAGCCCACTAGCAGCTTCTCATATATATATATCTGCGAACACATGGTTGATTTAGGTCACATGTGTTTAGTTTTGTGATTGAGTGATTGTCAACAAATAACATTTTAATTCTATTTTTCCTTTATTCTTTATGCTTCGGCTATGTTCACCGGCACACGTGGAGTGTGTCGAAGACGATCTCTCTGGTTCGTGTTGTGCGGGTGTGGAGCTCGGAGATGGTAGCCGACGGGCGCGAGGTGAAGGGGCCAAGGAGGACGTCGGGCGGGGCGACGGACCGGAGGTGAAGGGACGGACGTGAGGCTTGGACCGAGGGACCGGATCGCCGGGTGGCTAGCCATGGTGGTCGACATCTAGGACATCGACGGATGCAAGAGGACGTGGCGGGACCGTGTCGACGGGTCAAGACGGCGTCGCGGCGGCGAGCGGGGAGCTCGGATGACTTGGCGGCTTCGAGGCGGTCAAGACGGCGATGACACGCGGTCGAGGAGGTTTGGTGGTTTGTCCTCAAAACCATCGGGCGCGGGTTTCGTGGTTTGGGCCTCAAAACCACGGGTGCGGGTTTGGTGGTTTGAGCCTCAAAACCATCGGCGGGTTTCACGGGTTTGGGCCTCAAAACCCGGGCGTTCCGATGGGCGGAAGGGCGGCGTGGCGGCATCCGGGAGATTGCGTGGAGCAAGGCGGCAGATGAGGAGGCGCGTGGCCGTCGGATCAAAAATTAACCGAGTCGACCAAAATAGCCCTAGGGTTAATGGTTTGGCTCATATGTATCGAAGGGCAAAATAGGGATGAAAAATAAGGACCATATATAGAGGATGGCAGCCATCCTCCCCTCTTTGCCTCTCTCATTTTTGTTTTTATTTTTCCCAATTTCTAGGGTTCTTGTTTAGAGGTACAAGAACGTTAAATTGGTGACTTTTTGTGGTGATTTTCGTTGGGGAAGGGGAGCCCCAAAGCTCCCCTCGTCGTCTCCGGCGTTTGGTTTGAGCAGCCATGGTGTCTAGATCTTGTTCCACGCGGTTTTGATTTGAGCTGCGTTTTTCTACCTTGTTCTTGGCTGTGATTTTCTTGTGTGCAGGTCCGGATCTTCGTTTTGGGGAGAGCAGGCCGGTCAGCAGCAGGCACTTGGCCACGCGCGAGACGAAGGCGGCAGCTTGGTTTCCAGCAGGAGCAGCCAACCACGCTCGGTGGGTGCCTCAGGCTCGCTCGGCTGCGGCAGGGCCGGACAGCGTCCCCTGCTTGGCGCACGGCAGCACAGCACCAAGCAGCGCCCTTGCAGCTCTCAGTCCTGCCACGCACGGACGCGGGAGGCAGCAAGCAGGATCCCCATCCTTGGAGCATGTTAGGCAGCAGCAGCTAGAACTCGGCTGCATCAAGCACCCCTCCTCCAAGCAACAAAAGGTCGTTTCTTTTTCTGTGAAATGGAATTGGCCATCGAGCCATTCTTTTGCCTCTTGTGCAGGTAGCTGGATTGGGTTCGTATGTGCAAAATCCAAGCTTTCGATAATCTCAGCTTAGTGCTTGTTTTCCTGCGCTCACTAGATGCTTGATGAAATGCCTCTGTAGTTTTCTTCTCTCTGTAATTTCGTTTCTTGGCAGGTGGACAGTCTGTTGCTTTCGGTCCGATTCTTTTTGAGAATAGCAATAGTGTGTTTCAATCGATGACTAGCAGCAGTAGTTCTTGCAAGTCGATTTTAGCACCATGCCTTGCTTGCACGACGTTATTTGGGAGGCTATTTTATTGAGACGTCACTTTCATCCAACAGTGCTATCTAGTTGTTTATTCATTTGAGCGTTGTGATGCATAGCAAGCTGCTATTTTCACGAGCACGCACCAGTGCTTTGCTTGCACGTGATTAGTCTTGATTTCTCAAGTCACCAACAAGCTACATTAGTTCTTTCGGTTTAATCTTGACCAGCTTAAGTGTCGTTGACAGTGTTACTTTGGAATTTCTCTTTGCTTTTTAATCCACGATTTATTCATTTGTGCTTCGATTTGAGATCCGATTTTTTACGATGACATTCTATTGATCCGAGGAATTCTTCTAAGTACTCTCGCCACAAGTTGGTGTTGGTATTTTAGTTTGGAGAACTCACTTCTTCTCTATAGAAGTTGAGTGACTCTTTTTCAGATCCTTCCTGTACGATCTTTTGCTCTCGTCGATTAGGTGTGCGATAGTTTGAGGTGTCCCGGTGTGTTCCTAGGGAACATCCACCCAACCACTTGGGTCGTGGACATCTCGGTGCTCTCTTTGCTCGTGACACCTTGCTACCGATTAGCACGTGTCTTACTCGTCTCGTTTGAGTTTGCTTTTGCGGTTGGGGGTTGAGCCGATGACCCGAAATTGAAAAGGAAAAATCGAGGCTCCCATTCACCCCCCCCTCTCGCGCCGTTTCGGTCCTTCAATATCAAGTCTCAACCCTAATCCCTCCACTCCATTCTCTCTCTCTCCTAGTCTCCAGCCGGATCCGGGCCGACGCACAGCACCACCTCCCTCCACTCTGTCACTCTCTCCCTCCCTAGATCTACCTCCCTCCACTCCCCTCCGATGGCGCGCGACGGCGGCGAGAGGGCACGGGCACGGGCTCCCGGCCGGCGCACGGGGCCGGGCGGACGGCGGCGGTCCTCTCCGGCGGCGGCGCGCACAGCCCCGCGGGGGCGGGCGGGTGTGAGGCCGGGCGGCGTGGATGGCGCCCTCCCTCTTCGGGCGGCGGGCGCGGCGCGGCGTGCATGTAGCCGCGCGGGGAAAGCGCGCGGGACGGGCGACGGTGGCCCTCCTCCCAGCCGCGGCTCCCGGCTTCCTCGGCGACCGGTGGATTCGAACAAGGGCGTTTCCCGCCCCGGGCGGTCGCAGCCTCGGTCTGGCGGCGGGATGGGGGCCGCCGCTCCGTAGCGGGGACGATGGCGGCGGCGGATCCGCGGGTCGGCGGCGGCGCTCCGGATCCGCGGGTCGGGCGGGCGGCGGCGGCACTGATCCGGAAGCACGGCGGCGTCGGCCCATTAAGGGCTGGGTTTGGGCGGGGAGGCCCGTTAGGGTTAGGTTTGGATTTTTTTTCTTTTTTTTTTTTTCTTTTCTTTTTTTTTTTTTTTTTTTTTTTTATTTATTAACCGTGGCGGTTTTTGTTAAATAACCGCCACGGTTAATCGATTTTCCGCGGGCGGCGTGAAACCGCCACGAAAATAGGTCGATTAACCGTGACCCTAGGCGTGTGGCGGTTTTAATGTCCGCCACGGAAAAAAAAAAAAGTCCGCCCGCGGAAAATCATTTCAGTAGTAGTGAAGGTGTTGTCGTCGTCCGCCACGCAAAGTTGCGGCAAACTATCAAAATGTTTGGTTCACGGACAAAGTTTGCCACGTCGTCTTTGTGGCGGAGGCGGAAGAAAAAGTTTCACCATAGTTGCCACAACTTTGCCATGGAAAGAAACGAAACAGCAGCAAAATGACACGAGAAAAGTTGTAGTTGGCTGAACGAAGACCAAATACCGCCTCAACTGGTGTGCGACCAACAGTAGGCGTGGCAACATATTGCCATAATCCAAACAGAAACAGCCTCATAATCTCTACCACACTTGCCTGGGCTGTGCTGTGGGCACAAACCAAACAGCCTCATAATCTCTACCACACTTTGGGCAAGCGGAGGCGGCAAAGATAAACTAACTTGTTGTGGCGCGTGTGCTACGTGTACCTAAGCTTTGGCATGCGCCAAACACCACCACAGCTTGGCACCCCTACATCGGGAGTCGGGACGAGCTGTGGCATGATGACGGCAAGAACCAAACATGCCCAAAGAAGCAATTACATCCTGGTAACAAAAGTTTAGTAATTGTATATACATGAGAAAGTGTTTTTTATGCCTAGTTTTCAATTAAAAATTATCTTTTTACTTTCTTCGTCTAAAAAATAAAACGTACGTTTCTGCCGTTTGTTTGGAACAAATGTGAGGAGGAATAACACAAGCTTCTAGAGATGTGCATTCTTCCACTTCCACGTACGCCATCTCTGAGTGTGATACCGTACTACCATAGTAGTATATATATACTACCCCTACATCCCAAATCAGTAAGTCGTTTGACTTTTTTACAATAAGTTTGACCACTGCCTTATTCACAAATTTGTGCAAAATATTACTTCTTTTGCCATGTATTTCTTTATTATTAAAATTTCTTAAAGAATAACTTAAATTTAACTATATTTACGTAAATTTTTTTGAATAAGACGAATGGTCAAACTTGAAAATAAAAAAAGTCAAATGAATTACAATTTAAGACGAGGGAGTAGTTTTCAAAGACACACGATGTACATGTACGTATGTGCATATCTTACGCGCGCCTGCGCCTTGCGCTCAATTATTGAGCCATACGTGGTACCTCCATCGGCTGCACTGCACAGAAACGGATACACCCACTACGGCTACAGCACTAGCTAGTCGATCGATGAGCGATGCTAGACCTAGAGCTGAGGCCACCACCCATGGCAGATGGCACCAACTACTGACGATGAGCGGATGAGCGTCCGTGGAAGAAGGGCATGACACAGCTAAAGACGGCAACTTCCGTGACCTAGGCGGCGAGCCACATCAAGTCTACTTCTATATATGTTTGGCCAAAGACACGGCGAACTTTTCCTTTTGTCACGGCCGGTCCCGCCACTCCCGCCGTGGGAAACCACCCGTGTTTCGCTGTCGATCGATGGATGGATCGGGCAACTGAGCACGGCGTACGTGCGAAAGCAGCGGAGGAGGAGGCAGCTACTAGCGCCTGGACGCGCGCGCGCGCGTATTCATGGCCGCGCCGCGCCGCACCGGCCGCGAAGCAGGATGTGACACGGCGCCATGGGTGATATGGCCTTGCCTGGCTGCATGCACGAGTGGTCGCGTCTCGCTTGGCACGGGAGGAGATGCTGAGTAGATAGATGCACTGCAATATCGATCGGTCCGTCGGTGGAGACGAGACGAGAGATGCCGTCCTTGGCGTCCTGACGTGGATAGATAGAGAAGATAAACGAGGAGATTGCATGCGGACCGGAGGGACGGTTCCACCGTCGTCCACGGGCAATTCGAGCTTTGGACAATGGGTGTGTTTAGCACCCCAAATTTTTGTCCAAATTTTGCACCGATGGGACATGTATGTCACATCGCATTAATCGTAGAAGATATTTCGTTTGTTAGTGGTAAATATTATCCTACCATGGCGAAACTAGGCTCAAAAGAATCGTCTCGCAATGTACATCTAAACTGTGTAATTAGTTTATTTTTTTTACCTACATTTCGTACTCGATACATGTGTCGGCATTTTAATGTGATGGGGAATCTTCTTTTTGCATAGTGGAATTTGGGAGGAAATCTGGGCTCTAAACACACCCAATAATCGTCTTGCAATGCAATGCTAGATTGACGTGACGTGCTGCTGGCTGGGCTCTAGTAGGCCTTGCTTTGCTGTCTGTGTCTCCGCGAGCCCGGCGGCGTGCCATGCCATCGTCTCGTAATTTCCTTGCCTGCCTTTGCTTTACTGTACGAGCTACGAGCTGCCTGCGCCTAGGTACGCATGTGGATTCTTTCTCTGCTCTCTACTGTATGTTGTCCTGCATGGGCAACGGGCCAACAGCCCCATCTTCTCATGCCACACGCATCAGTGCATCGTCTAGATACGAGAGTACTGGGACCATGTTTAGTACTGTATACTATACTGTACATCCATGAGTCCGCGTATTGCTGCGTGACAGAACATTTATGCAGCGGACCGGAGCAATGCGTGCGTGGTCAAATCGTGTCGTACAGTTCTGGCTGCCAGTTTATCTCACGGTAGGGCAGGGGATTCGGGAAGAATGGAAATGGAAATGAACAGTCCGCTCCAAAACACCCACACCTTTTTGTTCCTGGTTAAACCAACCTGGTGTCAGGGCGTGAGAAACAATTAATGATGGCGCGTGCGCGTTGATCCTGATCCATGCTCTGTTTCGCACAAGCTGCTGCGCTTTCGCCTGGTGCAATTTCGAGCGTTTCCCGTTGACACCTCCGTAACGACCACCGCTCTATGACATGATTATGGCTATGGGTTGGGATAGGAAACGACTCAAAGTCTGGTTGCAGTAGCTTGTCCTCCTTACGATCAGTTAGCGATAGAACAATGGATTCTTCTACTTTCCGAAATTCATCATCACCTAAGCAGAAATTGCTTATCTTTACATGCTCTCTTTACTCATATTTGTAGTTTCTCCCTATGCTTTGGATATGTGTCTTCCAAACTCACACACGCTTAGTTAGGAAAACAAGCCGCACCAGAAACACTTAGAAACACTTGCTCTTGTCTTGTCCTGCCACCGCCTCTTCTTCTTTCTCTCTGATGCGTCTGCCGGTGATATGGAGAGGAAACATCACTCTCTTTTCCATAGTTTTTATTATTTAGGGTTTAGACCAAAAAATAAATCTAACAACGAAAACGTATGCTTTTCAATTAGGATCATGTTATCTGCTATGACTCCGGGGATTGTCACCATTGCAAGTATCGATTTCTTCAGGAAGCGACCAATTTGTAGCCATTATCTGCGAGGGGAGGGGTGCTCCTAGGCACTCCCAAGGGGCAGTTACTCGAGAGATGGTTCTCATCGTCGATTGTCGCAGAGAGGAAACCAAGGATTACAAGTGGTGAATCTACATCCTATTTTTCTCCCTAACAATGCAATTGCCGATATTTTTTCATTGATTTAGATGCGTTTTTGATTTGTTCCGAATGTTGGATCTTGCGGCATGTTCAATGTTTTGAGGTTGGTCATTGGATTCGCAGAATCGACTACACTTTGGCTATGGCGTTCAACAAGGCTTTGTTCATCTAGAGCATTTGTTGTATCGGGAAAGCCATCGATCGGGAAGAAGATGATGAAGTTTTTGGATAAAATATTATTCTTTTCTTTCAAATTTTTTCATATGTAATTTAGGGAAATACTGTGCCGATGCTTAACATAACACCTTTCCATTCAAAGAATAGTCTATTGTGAAGCTATATCTTAGCTTAAAGTTTTAGGCCACTTTTACATCTTTATTTGAAGTTCGAATTCTGAAGTTAGTGTACCTCTTATTCAAAACAACTTACGCCCGTTTGGAACACCTCAACTTCACTAGTAAAGTTGTTCTTTTATAAAACCACTTCATGAGCAACTCTCAAGGTGAAGTTGAGCTGTTTTATTCTTTTTTTTTTTGGTAAAATAGCTTCACCAACAACTTCATATATGGATATGAGGGAGAATTGAATAAGAAATCTAGGATAAGCTATTATTTTTAGCTCTCTCCCACTTCATCCCCTTGTGAGACGACGAGAAAAAAATTTTCATGGGTGAAGCTATTTTGGAAATAGGTGTTTGGCAAGAAAAACAGGAGGCCCTTAATGGACGAAAGTGACTATATTTTTATATAAAAAAATTAGTATTTACCTTCTCCATTTCAAATTATAGTTCATTTGACTTTTTTTACCCTAAGTTTGACCACTTTCGCCTTATTCAAAAAATTTGCACAAAAACAGTCAAATTTAAGTCATTTTTAAATATCATTTGTTAATAAAGCAAGCCATAACAAAAGAAGTGATATTTTGCACAAAATTTTGAATAAGACGAATGGTCAAAGTTGGGGTTGAAAAAGTCAAACGAATTACAATTTGAAACGGATTTAGTATCATTTTGAGTAAGATGACAGATAACGAGGAAAGGAATGAATTTTGATATGCATGCAAATTATGTACCTTTGTTCAAAGGTTTAATTACATTGGTTCTCCGATAGAGTAGACAAAAAATATAACAATACTATAATTCTTATTAGAGTAGACAATGGCCAGTGTTTTCAATTATGGTAATATGTAGGATTTATCATGTTCGATGAATCCGATGTGAATTAATATAGAAACTCGGTTGAGGCCCCTCCAATTAGTATCTTAATATTAATATATGTGCTTCAATCATTTGCACTGCAAGATTGTGGGTCATCAATATGTAATGGTGTCTATCCCTGCTCTCTTCTTGGATGTTTAGGTACCATCTCAACAAAGAGGCAATTTGGGTAAACATTGTGGATTACAAATATAGAACTCAAAGTCCAAACATGTTGTGCTGCCTTGAGGCAGGTGCTTCCCCCTTTTGGAAAGGGGTGTTGTGGGCTGTTAAAGCTGTTTTCATGGGGATTAGATGGGTTGTAGGTGATGGCAGAAAAGTTTGATTTTGGGAGGACCAGTGGATTGGCAACACTAGTTTAGCTATAATCTTTTGGCCTTTGTACAGAATTAATGAACAGCATGGGAAAACTATAAGCCAAGTTTGGGAAGATGGAGAGCTTAAGCTCTCTTTAGAAGGGATGTCTCTGAATCACAGATGAACATGTGGTATGAATTACATAGTCTTATAGAAGATACTGTTCTTAGTAATGAGGAGGATCAGATTTTGTGGTCTTATACTTCTACAGGAAATTACTCTGTTCAAACTCTTTATGCAGTAATAAATGACAGAGGTGTCACTCCTGTTTTTGTACAATCAGTTTGGAAGTTGGTGATACCACCAAGAGTCCAGTTCTTTTGTGGTTGCTTTCTCATAATAAACTTCTTACTAGGGATAACCTCTAGAAAAGAAGAGAGGTTTCAGACCTTAGCTGCTTGTTCTGTGCAGAACTTGAGAGTATTCCCCATTTATTTTTTCAATGTTGTGTTGCTTCCTCAGTTTGGAGAATTATCTCTGTTTTGCTAAACTTAGATATGGGTAAAGATTTTGAATCAGTGGCAAAACTATGGTTGACCAACAAGAAACATTTGCTTACTAATGCTGTATCCTCAGCGGTTTTGTGGACTTTATGGAAATCACGTAATGAGTTGTGCTTTCAGGGTGTAAGCTGGACTGCCATGGGAAAGGTGCTGATGAAGCTAGCCAAGATGCTGAAAGGATGGGTGTGTTCAAGGAGGAAGACAGGTGCCGCCTGGAGTGCCTGGTTCATCAACTGGAAGATATCTGCAAAGCAGCCGGAGCAGAACGGATGGACATCAACGGCGTTGTCGTCACAGTGGGTTCCATCGAATGCTCCTTGTCCAGGGGATACAACTGATGAGCCTGAATTGATCTGTAATCCGGTGAACCCCTGTTGTGAGCTTGTGGGTAATGTGAGAGAGACGCGAGACTGTGTGTAACAGCGCTTTAGCGCCTTAAACATGTGCCTGGATGCTGTTTACAAGCTTTTGAATAAAAAGCTGGGGAAACCTTTTCTAAAAAAAAAAATGGTGTCTATTCCGTACAAAAGAGCAAGTAAACAGCATTACTGTATCTACAATATCACATATGGCCACCGCCATTACAGGCGCTCCACGAATGACACCCCGCACTGCACCCGCACACGAATAGTGCATTCCACTAGCATATGCCATGCTGTGCACTGTGCAACCTCCACTTGCATCGACGCTCTCTCGTCTGAGCGCCTGACCGGCGTTCGTGCTGCTGGCCATTGCGGAGCAGCAAGGCATCGATCGTACGTCAGGTTGCGCTCAATATCCCACCACCACCAGTGCCCGTCCGTGTCCATGGCCGGCCGGTCTCACGCATAGTGGACCGCTTTTCAATTCGGGACACAAGTACACATGTCTCCATGCATGATGCATGCATGCACGCACCACCCGGCCTGGTGCGGGTGCCCACTGCCCGCCCACCCACCACTCGCCACCAGCGCTACACGCGCCGAGCGCAGTCGGGTGCCTGAGCCGACGATTGCACAGAGACAGGGAGAGGCGCGGGGCCATCGCCGCCCGCGAAACCATGGACGCGGCCCTAGCAGCCTGCCCGGAAGCGACGCGCTGTTCGTGCAGCTAGCGTGGGCACGGCCTTGTGCATGCTAGTTCTTGTGCTTGGCGCCAAGCCGACCGCCGGGTCGGACACGGACCGTCGGAGGTGGAACACTGTGTGTGTTGGACGTCTCGTTCTCTAGCTCGTTTGGCCGCTATAGATGGTCACAGACTCACAAGGGTACGAACACACTTGCGTTTCGCGTTTCATCCGCTTGCTGACTGCATGCTGAGACCCCACTGAAATCCTTACCCAATGCCGATCAGTATGAGTGATCATACACTGACTGGTGCGCGCTGCCAGCATGCACGTTCACATGCGTCGTAGTCGTACTCACTCCGCTGCTGACTCGCGGCCGTCGCGCGTCGGCATCGGCGTAGGCGAAAGAAGCACGCCAAGCCTACTGCAGGTGGCCTGCCTGCGCGCAGATCAGCGCTGCGGCCGGGCAGCGACGTGGTCCGCGCCGCGCCGCGCCGAGCGCAAGCCCCGGAGCGCGATCGATCATCGATGCCTACAAGCTACAAGAGGGCCGGACACTCGTCTCGTGTCCGACCGGCCTGCTCATCCATGCATTCCCAGGGCGGGCAGCAGCCGGCAAAGCTCGCTCGTTTGTCTCGGAGCCGCTACGTACATACTCTGATGGATGGAGCCCCAGCCAGAACGTGACGTCCCGGGAACGGCCAAACCCACCCGCTTCCGCCTCGTACCCACTCTACTGCTAACCGCTGTCGGTTTCCTTTCATGCTAGGTTGCTGCTCGGAGTACGCGCTCCTTTCAAAATGTTTGGTGGATTGCATGATGCCTATGCTATACCCCGGTTAGTGTAGTCGCTGTTAGGGTTTCGTACGTAATCTTCTGTTTTGTCAAACAGTGCCGAGCACCGATCGACGGCCACTGTACATTGGACAAGGTTTAGGTTTCGGTTTCAGCCTATATGTTTTGGCATTTTGATAGCCTTTTTTACGGAGTTGCTGAACCAAAGAGTCAAATGTGAGGCGCCGCTCCTGTAAGCATAACGCGCCATATATAGCCGGTAGATTGCCGTGGAAGCTTGCTGGTTGGAACGAACCGTCTGGACCTGGCCTAGTGCAACTTTCGGTGGTGGCTACATCCGCCAGAGTCCTCCGGCGGGCATGTGCAAGTGCAAGCAACGCACTCCCTAAATGCATCGTTTCAGTGCAGGTTCAGATCAATTCACTGCATCTTCTCTGAATAATGCTACTAGTACTATATCTCAATTAACTAGTGATCGCCCATAATCCGACCAAGAATAATGCTCTCTTTAACCTCGCTCTTATCCCATCCCCTGCTGTCAGCGATTGGCATGCAGTTCGGCACAAAGCCCGCACGCATCTTTCGCGCTGTGTAACACTGCAACTCTTGTACTATCTGCGAACGCCAAGAAATTCCAAAATGAGGGCAGCGGCCACACCGACCCCGAAAGCGGCCGTGTGGTAGCCTCCAAGATCGGAGCACAGAGGGGTATTGGCATGGCATGAACAATAAAAATGGAGAGCACAACGAGTGACGCTGCAATCTGAAAATGAGGGAGGCAGCTGCCTCTGAACAATGGCATGGCTGTAGCAGACTGTACACTCTCCCAGTGGCTGAGACCGTGAGAGTGAGAAGCTGAGAATGATGGGTGCCGGCCGCGCGAAGCCTGCGAGCTGGTGCTTCCATGTGCGTGCCTCAATCATGCACGCACGCAGACACAGATGCAGGTGCAGGCAGGCAACCAGAATTCCATGGGGCCCGTAGACGTACCATCCGACGTGTCATGTCCGAGTGGCACTCGATCAGTGGTACTATATTATTATTTATTATTTATATTATATCTGTGCTGGCTACCTTCGCTTTCTGCCTGCATCCAGCGGCGGCACGGCACTTGTCTGTGTTAAAACTAAACTAATCGGGCGTGCACTTGCTTGAGCGCCAGGCAAGGAGTGGCCAGGGGCACTTTTTAGCTGGTGATGTGAGGTTTGCTGGTGGCTTGCTGCTGGAGGCTGGAGGCGACAAGGACATCAGACATTCCATGGCTTCAGATCTTCCCAAACGTCCAAACGAATCCACCAATCACGCCGCGGCTTTGTGCTAAGCAACCGGGCAACTTTTGTCAGGTCATGTGTCGTGCCTGTTTCCTAAGGGCGCCCCCAACGGGCGCTTTCGTCTCGCTAGCGAGGAGGACCGGCAGCCAATCAAATGAAACGAACGCACAGCGCTAGCGAGACAAGATGCTCGCACGCTTCAAGATTTCTTTCTCTCTCTCTGCCACACTGCTTAGCTTTTCTACTTTAAAATCATTTTAATGTTCCACGACCGGAGACTGGAGGACGCCCTGGATAAACTAATGGCGATGTGACATTGGACCGGAGATGGATGGGTCGTGGGACACCAAGTCCCTGTGGGACACACATGGCATTGGGACACACACACACGCAGGATTTGTCCTTAAAATTATTAATTAGGGCGTAGAACTGCTTACATAGGTTCTCCTCTCTCTGTATGATTCTATTCAAATGAGCATTGAGCAGAGAGGACGTCTTTTAATTGTTCATCAGAAAAGATAGCTGCATGCTGTTGCTGCATCAGTTCAGGTTCAGGGGCAGTGGATGGAGAATAGAACCGCTTGTACCTTGTACTACTACACGCACTATTTCTACATCCATCAAGCTATTGCCTTCATTCAAAAGAAAAAGTTGCCACGCGCACTGTCTCCAGATTCCGGATCCAATAAAATTACAAGAGGGACAGCATGAATCCATGTATAGAGCCCCCTCGTAGCCACCGCCACGAGCTGAAGAATAATCAGCGTACCAGTGGCGTACTAAATTCATTTTTATTCATTCATTCTCCCAGCGAGGGGCCTACATGTTCTATGCGAGTGTACGTACGTAGGTGCTCACACATGCTTGCACGATGCCACATTTCCTGCAGCTAAGCTGTGCAGATGACATCATGGCATCGCCATCTTCCTTCTTGGAGCTAGTTGTTATCTGTTTGTCTGTATGTAATCCTGAAGGCATTGACGGGCAGTCAGCAATAGTGAATTCAGTGCCGTCACCCGAAGCACCACAAAAAGAAATATAAAGTGGCGTCGCTTATACTCCGTACAAAGATAAAAACAAAGGAGCCAGACAGCAACACCTTGATGGATTAGAATCCAGAGCCTCATTTGCTGGTGGAGCGAGGTGCAAGAGAGAACAAACTAGATTTTCGAGCGGGCCATTCACCCGTGTTTCATTAAGAGGAAAACAGTTCAAATACAAACACGGGCTTCAGGTTAGACGTCGAGAAGACATCGCCCCCTTGCCAACACACATCCTAGACTACTGGATTACGCATACAGCTCGATATATCATCCGGAACTCTGAATGCTTGGATCGGACAAGACGAGATGGTTGTTTGACGATCCTTCTCGGAGACGATCGATCGATATCCTGATGGAGCATTTCTTGGTCCAAGAGATGTATTTGATTGAGCTCGACCGATCGATCACGCGCCGGCCGGCTGTTTCATTCCAAGGCCCCATCATTTCAGATAAAGATCGATCAGGTGATCGATCAGGCAGAGGTGCAGTCGTCCTTGGTGCCGCTGGTCAGGTCATGAGGCTTCTCGTGTCCCTGTTGCTTGGAAGGATGCGCAACGAGATATAATTTGCAGCTTGACAAGCACCCAAAAAAGATGAATTTATACGACATCATTGCTCGACCGACCGACGTGAAAGAAAAACGAAAGGTGGCTTCATTCTTTCCAATCACGTCGAGCAACATTAGCTGCTGTCGCTCGCCGTGAGGAAAATTTTAAACGTTCCGCTAGAAACCTAAAAAGAGAGGGTACTCCAGTATAGAAAAAGCTTGGACAAAAGAGAGAGGGCCGTCACTCACTTTGATAGAATGTTACTACTACTAGAGTCTAGAATAACTGCAGAACCTGACGTCGTCACTTTGACAGAATGTTACTCCTACATGTAGCAGCTCGTCTAGTACAGGCAATGCTGACAGGAACATGAGGAATAATCTATCAGGCAGGGGCAGGCACTGGAGACTGACTGGGACGGTCAGTTCGTAGTGTGATGCACATGCAGCAAAAGAAGAGGGCTAGCGTCTACTACTACCAGTAGCAGTGCCGGCGTAGCGTCTCCGGCCCTGTGCTGTGCTCGAGAGCTCACGCCCTGCCAATGGCCACCTTCCAATCGTCTCGCCGAAAGTCTGTGCGGGCTATGGCGCGAGGCACGTCATGCACAGCAGGCCGTGTCTCCCCTCCTCGAGTCCTCGTACGCTGGTCTTGTCGTCGTCATCGTAGCAGACTGCGGTGGGCGGTGGCGATAGGGCTCCTCTAGGATGAATGATGCGTTCTGAGTTTGGCTTCAGCGGACTGCGACGGCGATGATTCATGTTGGAGCGCCTGCCTTGTGTAATCAAGAGCTCAGCTCAGCTCAGGGAAGCGCTCGTTTCAGAATGGCAGATCCAGCTTTTGAGCTGCTGCTGGACCCATGGCCTCGTCTAGCCGGGTGATGAAGAGTTGAACGCTGTCCCTTGTGTGTCGTGGACAGGGTTTCAAACTCCTCCTCATCCTTTCTGTGATGTTCAAACTGAATATTCACAAGAGCCCCAATCTTATTTTGTTCCCAGAAATTCACATGAATATATACTCTTCTTCCTTCGGCGATGCCCAAAATAGCCCATGGGCTTCAAAGCAACCCATGATACATGGGCTCCCAGCCTTGCAACATTTATACAGGGAAAAGTAACTACCAACTCAAGAGGCAAACAGAACAGAACAGAGACTACGCAGTACGCACACAACCAACTCGATCGTTGTCAGGCCCCAACATATTTGCCACCATCACTAGCCACAATTACAAGGGTTCCAACTGGGGTACCTCTCAAGTCGCAGACATGAGCTAAAAGCATTCCTCTTCCTCACAGCAGAAAATTAAACATTGCAGATAAAGAAACCACTGTACTGCCACTGAAGTTTATGAATTGCATTAACCAAATCCAGGGGGTACTTCAGGATCATCGTCCTCATCCCCTGGATTGCTGATAGCAGTAGCTGCTGGCTCACCTCCATTTGGCTTCGCTTCATTGCGATTTTCCAAATTCATCGGTGGCTTACGCTCAGTATTGCTGAAACCAAACCCCGGCGGTTCCTCCGGATCATCATCTTCCGCCTCAACTGCAGCTGTCGTTGCTGTTTTTGTTGGTAAAACTTGTTCATCTTTTTCCTTCCTGCCTCAGCTTCTTGGAAGAAGGCTCAGGGATTTTTTCAGGGTTCAGTATCCTATTGTAGACGGCTTTCACAGTTCCCTCTATGTCAGTTTCTGTTTTGACTGGATGACGCTCCATACCTCATCTGAGATTTCACCCATTATTTTGCTCCTGATTTGCAAGACGGTATAGCAACAATTAGAGTTATTAATCAACATCTATTATGAGAATTTAAGAAGTGATACATTTGAAAACTTTTAGAAAAAAAGAGCCTTAAATTACCCAATATCTTGAAAAATTGCATCAGATAGGTCTTTTTTAATTTCATCCTCTCAGACCCTCTTCTTGTAGAACCACCGACTGCTTTTACCTCGGAGATGATTTTGTTGCGTAGTACCTCCTGCAAAAATATAGCATGCCATAAACTTATAGAAATATGCACCACTAATGCCATATCCGATGAACAAAGGAAAGGTTACTATGCACTATCTGCAATCAACACCTATTGAGCACGATGCTGGCTATTTAAGCAGAGTACACACCACCTAGCATAGTGAAATAGATACTCTAACACAAATTTCAAATTGCCCAAGAGATAAGTAATGCAACTGGTGAACTGTAATTAATCTGTCATCAGAGGAAATCAATTAAATGTGCGATAAACATGGTTGAAAGAAGTATGCATAGATAACCCAGATAAACACATGTCTCAATCAAAAACAGAAAAAGGAAAAAGGAAAGACATACATTACATGCTTCTTATATAAAGGAAACTTTTTTGCCACAGCTTACAATCGCCTTACATAAATAAAGTCACTATAAAGAAGAGGCCATTTTCATTATACAACTGGAATAGTTTGAAATGAAGTTGAGGAACTGGAATCAGCATGGCTCATAATGATAGATAAAAAATCTCGACTCGCCAAGAGAGATGTCTCCCTACCCTCCCTGGCTGGCTGGCTTTGTTCTAAGGTAGGGGAGTACAATACCCTGGCTGGCCCGGAAATGCAAGTTATTAATAACAAAGCAAAACATCATGCTGAAAACATTTGCTGTCAAGGGCGTTGAGCCCTAGGGTAGGAAAGGACCTCGACTACGGAGCTCGTAATCTCGGTCCGTTGTTGCCGGCAGGGTTATGCCCCCACGCCGTTCTTCGACAGGGTTTTGCCCCTTGTCGCCGGCTTAGAAAGAGAGGAGGAAGGAGATTAGATTGGTAAACCTTGCTTAATTCAATCCCTTGTCTCATACATGCATATATGGCCCAAGGCCTCAACCAACCGAGCAACACGCTCCACTAATTTAGAGACTAAAAACAGAAAGATAAAACGACTTTCCTACTTAGCCACTACCGTGACTTGCGGCCAGCGCATCCTGGCTTCAAGGCGCTCGGCGCGCTCTCCGTGCCCCAAGCCGCGTCTCTGGCCCGGCGCCTGGTATAGTCCGGCCGACCATGACATTTGCATACGACAAAAGTATACAGATTAGATCACCAAAGGTAATACCAAATATTCCCAAAATGACAATAGCCCTGAGCCCCAACAAGCGATTCACAATTGGTGCTCTACAGCTGGTGTTGTAGATTCAGAAAATATTGTGGCTACTGATTTGAGATTTTATCTCTAGTCACCCACATTGCAGCAGCTCAACAAGGTCAAACTGGAATGGAAAGGCCCCAGGCCTCAGCTCATTAATGAAAAACTTATAAAATTATTTTTCTGTTACTCATCACAAGCACTAATCCATTGTAACCATGTTTGAAATGTCACTGAATAGCCATTCTAGTGGTGGATGATTCAACACTCCACTACATTTATAGTCCTAATAAATGCTGCGTCGCAAGACTATTCTTGCGTGCTGGAAGTGACAGGCTGGCCGGTTGCACAATCCTAATCACGACACAGAAAGGAAAGCATTGGTCTTATAACGTTCGGCACAAAGCATGTTTATCCTCCTTGCATGCCCAAATTTCCACATCCCAGAGGTATTGAAACACAACTAGGGAAAAAAAAAACATGTATATGCATATGAAGACCCTCCTAACAATTGACACTTCCGTTTTCCCCATGCAAACTACATCCAGATGTATACCTTCCTATCACAGAAACTTTGGCGAACCTCTACATGTCGGATAGAGGGGAAATTTTGGCGAACCATGACACATGTCAGATAGAAGGAAACTCTTGCAAGTTCAAAACTTCCTACCAAATGCAGCATAGAATAACATAAAACACAGAAGTGTATAGGCACTCTCTTATATTCCAAGTTCTCTTCCACCATCCCACAAATTACAATCTCGAAACGTTTTGTAACAAGCACCGAAAGCATCAAATCAGACCATTTAGAACCTTAGGATTTCATAAACTAAACAAACAGCAGAAACCAGAACTCATCTTGCAATTCACCAAAGACACAACACAGATGATCTATGGCTAACTCAGCCACTACTTTCAATGCCATGCAAAATTCTGCAGTTGTCCACTAGAGAGCTACCAGCCTGCCAAGGAAAGGATCCATTCACGCACACCTCGATCAGGGTTCGATCTAAAGTTCTCTATAGCAGACCAAACGGACAAAATTCCGGCGAAACCCTACACTCCGCATCATCACACATTCCATTCCAATCCCTTACAAAAACAATCAAGCCCAGTATCTAATTAAGTAACGGCGATGAGCGTTCCACCGGAGAATGAAAAGGAGTGGCATGCGCATCAAAGTTCCACAGCTCAGGATTTTGGGACTAAAGAGCGACGAAACCGCAATCCTTGAGGTAAAGAATGTGGGGAATTGACGTATAGGGGGAGCTTACATTGTCCTTGACCTTCCGGACGATGGCGCGGCGGAGAGCATCGAAGTCGCCATCGTCCTTGAGCCGCGCACCACCTCCGCTGCCGTCGGCGGCCGCCGCACGGCGCAGCCTCCAGGATCGCTCATGGGAATGGGAAGGGGAAGGTGCGGGCTGGAAGCCTCAGTACTAGTGTTCTTTTTTTTTTTGGATTCACGCCTTTTTTTTTTATTTTGAAACCTTTTTGGATTCACGCCTTAAATTCAAGGAGATCTGCATTCAGATCAAGCTTGATTTTAAAAAATTGTACCATCCCTACAATTACAGCGATGGATTGGACCTCCTTTTTTTTATAAGATGAATCAGGTAATGAATTGACAACGTGTGTGAACTGAACTGGCACACGCTGATTGTTTGACAATGATCACAATTTTTAGATAACTGTCACATAAGCAGAGAAAAAAAATGAAGACCAAGGGAATTCTAGATCCATGAGTAGGCAACGTCTGGTTGATTTTTTTTTTTTAACATTGATCTGAGTTATCATGATACATGAAGCAAGTGAATTACCAGCTATCGCTCTAATATTGCTAGTTTGTTACTGATGCATGTCTGAACCTCAGCAAGCACTGTCAGACGATCAAGCATATAAAAGCAAGCAGTATTATTAGACTGCAGATGTCGCATTCATATCCTGGTTTACAGGCTTACAGAGTCGGGGGCATACAATGAAACATGACAAAACCCAGGCCATCAGGTATCATCAGAGAACTAAAATGAGACTGAATGGTATGCCTTCTCAGTTCTGTTCACACCTAAATGCTCAGTGTCCTGGAAACGAGTGGAAGCTTAACGGGTAAAAACGCTCTGTAATCGACTTGGGTATGAAACTGGTTGTGCTCAATTGTTTCTCCATTCTGTGTCAAGTAATGGACAGTGATATTAGCACAAGACATATAAGAGGGCAGACAATATATGGAGCAGTGAAGGCGGCGAGGAGAACCTTTCAATCTCTTCCACAGATTTCATTATTTGTTCTGAACTTGTTTCAATCACCTGTCCCCCAATATCATCTCATCCAAAATCATGTGCAGCTGCATCAGATATTGGACAGTTAAATTAAAGAAACATGAAGAAAAACAACAATGGAGTGAATTATCGGGGCATTGCATTGTGAACACTCGAGAATGAAGTGAACAAGGCATCCCGTTCAGTGCTAAGGAGCCAAAGTTTGTCGTAGCCCTCCTTAGCTATCAGCATCTGCATACTAGCAAAATTCTATTGCCGAGGCATAAAAATATGCTCCAGTATCCTGGTACTTCATTGTTTTTCACGTTCTACACCACTGGGAGGTAGCAGCTAAGGATGGGCAGCAGCAACAATGGGTAGAAAGCAGGAAGGATGGTGCGGATTTCAGTTTTGAAGCTGCTGTGTAATATATACGTAATTTTATCTTTATTGTTTAGGTTGTTTCTGTCTATTGTCAGCATAGATTTCTGAAGAGGGAGGACTCTCCTCTACATAAGGATGTAAGCAATGCAGAGCCAAATCAGGTAATGGAATTACAAGTTCTCAACTCTATCTCTCTGCTTAGCCAAGGCCTCTCCCTTAGGTGCCCAGTGCGGTAGTGCAGTTGCCCTCCATAATTTAAGGCAGCTGTCATCCAAACTCAACCTGGGGTGATACTATGTTCTAAGAAAATTATCCATTTGAAGTCTATCTATATTGCTTTGAAGTCAGAGAATGGGTGTACTTGTCTATTACAACCACAAATTAATTAGATGGATAGATGGTATAGCTATTCTGCATAACAGGGATTCTTGGAGTCAGGCATACGATCTGTGAATCAGAAGGCTTAATTTGATACAGATAACCCAACTGGTGCTAGAAAAATGGTGATGCAGCATTGCAAAGCTTCTGCATTCCACCTTTTTGCTGCCCGAAACACATAACATACCACTGAAGAATCATAAATGAAAATTTCAGCAGGATAAAAAACCATGCATCCTTGATAGACACAAATCTAGTATTATAAAAAGATAAAAAGGGTAGGATCATATGGTACCTTGTTGAAGTTAAACACAATGTCAAGCTCGCATACATTCTTGAAGCATTTGTCCAATGTTTCAACGAAAACTGTGCATGCGACAAAGTTTGAGTAATCAATATCCTAGAATCAGAGCTGATAAGAGTGTTGTTCAACAAAAGGAAGACATGATAAGTCTTCAGTGACAGTGAAGTCAAAGGCGAAAATTTCAGTTGCTAGACAGAAAGAATTGATGGACAGAGAAGAAAGTTGGGAACATTGTAGTGCAGTTAGGTCAAAATTGACATGTACTTTGTAACAGAAAATAATGCATTAAATACAGAATAAAAAAGTTAAATACAAGGGTGTTTGAATGCTAAAAGAAGCAGGATAAATAGCTAATGGTTGTACAGCAAGACAGGCCAAACAGATGAATGGCATTGCGACACACTGAATATAATTTGTTTCTTAGAAAAATGAGAATGCTTTCCTCTTTCATCAGTAAGTCAGTAGCTTACCTTGTATCAGATCGAGCATGGCAAGCTCATTCTCAGAGCTATCAAATACAAAAACAAAAGTACAGTGTGTGGCCAAATGGCTTGTAGACTATTTTGTTCCTGCAAAGCGCAAAGAAGAAAACCAAACCTTGTCAACCCTCTTATCGATAATATGAGCAAATTAACCTAGATAGAGCAGCAACCACTGGCAGTTAGCACAGCTTAAATTACATGCCTAAGATACCAATCTGCATGTCTGAAGCCAAGGAGACAAATGGCAGCCAATTAACATTTTTCATTCATTGCTAGCATTTGCATACCAGTTGTCCCTTTAGCAAAGATTTACTACTCTATCAACCATTACCGGGCCAAATATGGAGTCCACCTTGACAAAATTGCTCACGCCGTCGGGCCTTGCAGAGCACTGCAACAATAAATTCCACAGCTCAGCGTGCATACAAAAATAATGAAGAAAAATGAGGAACAGCCCCGTGCATACATACATTGAAGACACTGCGGACGAGGTCTGATGCGTCTCGGGTGGCTGCAAACCATAAAACAGGGAATTAACGACATATTTTTTTTGCTGACGTAATTCCTCCAGGAAGAAAAGATCCAGGGATGAAGCGGTGGTTGATCTGGGTGGGGGAAATTGATCGAGCACTTGCTGGGTGGTGAAGAAATAGAGGGGGCTAAATGACGAATGTAGAGAAGAGGACAAGGGTTGGAACCTGGACATTATAAAACTTGAGGAGGCGGGGCTTGGCCTGGGTGCTGATCACCATCACCGCCTGGATCATGGTGGGTTACTTTAGGTTACCAACGAGTAGGAGGCGGCACTGGCTGGGACTCCTGGTAGGGCAACAGATCAGATCGCGAGCGCTAGTCAGCGGCGGAAGCCGATGAGTAAGTGCCCGTTTAGTAGTGCTCCTGGAGGCGCTCCAGCACGGCTTCTCCACGCCAACCAAATGGGACCTCAGGCGTCCGCTTCGCCCTCTCGAATCCCTCCAGTGCGCGAGGTGCCGCCCGCTGATCGTGGGGCGCCAGGCGGACCCGCGGAATCGCCGGGGCGTGGTCTGTGGCGATCTTGGGCAGCCTCCCTAGGTCCCCACCGGTGAGTACCACTACTACCCTCTGTTCTCCGGCCGGCGACGTCCGTCGAACATCCAGGTGCGAGCACAGCCACAGGTCCGACCGGAAGTTGAAG